>JADLZK010005412.1:0-600000 GCA_015847255.1 Hyparrhenia diplandra
CATGCAAATGATGCATGTTGTGCTGACTGGTGTTCTTCGTGTCTGTTTTGGTTCTCAGGTATCTTTGCAACCTTAGATCCCCGAGTCCCCCTACTCCAACCACAACCGAGACAACTACTCTTAAGGTCTTTGGTTCGATGACTCGCCTTCACCCGGGTTTTATTTCGAGTTTCTTCTACATCCCGCGATATCATAAACAATATCCTTCGGGATGTCGGTATTTTTTTCTTCGATGCCTATGTCAACTCACTTTTTTAGTCGCCGCTTCACTATGCCGGCCCATCCGGGTGCACGCGCCCCGTGACGCCCGCATATACCCCTCGTTGGTAGACTCCTCCTTCTTGGCACCTTAGTCCACGTTTGTTGTCTTCTTTCACGGTCACATGACCCGTAATTTGGCTGTTTTAATATTTAATATACGTTGTTGTAAAAAAAAACAAACAAACAGGCCTGGATTCTTCAAATCGTGTGGAACCTGTGCTCCGGCTTGCACAACCCACAGGCTGCAGTACGGACATTTCACGGTTATAAAATCCGCTTCTAAGTCCGTTGGTTCGGTCTTTTCTCTCCTCCGCTTCTCTCGCGGTCGCTGTCTCCCGGTCTCGCTAGCCCGAAATCGAAGCGCCCGAGCCATACCAGCACTCAGCAGCAGCAGCAGCAGCAGCACAGCTAAGCTCTCTTCGTCTCCCCCCGAACCTCTCCGCCTCCTCCAAATCTCGCCGGATTCCGCCTCCCGCTGGGCCCCGCACACCCGCCGCAGGTGAGCGAGCGCTCGCTGACCCTTGGCCGCCACGGTGGCGGCCTTGGGGCGGCAGCTGGAGCCCCGGCGTGGTCGAGGAGCTGCTGCTGACCCCCTGTTAGTTGGGCGCTTTCAGGTTCTTGCCTGTTGCACGCACCACCGCCGGTGGTGTGGGTGGTGGTTGGCGGAGTCGCCCCGGCCCCGAGGGTCGGCCATGGATTACCGACCCTCCGACAGCAGCGGTGAGTTCGGGGGAGCTCGAGCTAGATCCGCCTCCTTGTCGCCTATGGTTTGGGTACCACACATAGAGTTTTGCTTGCTTCAGGTCCTTCCTAGCGAATGCCAATTCCTTGGCTGTGAAGATTAGGGGGCTACAAGGTGGCGTCCTCAGGGTGGATTTGGGGAGCTAGGGTTTGAGCTTGCCTGACTGAGCAGGGTTTTGGGGGTTGGTTATCTAGAATTCACAAGTTTGGGGGAAATAACCAAACGACGTGGGAACTTGGGTGTTGCGGTGAATTCTTGCTCAGGAATATTGGTTTCTGCATTAGGGAATTGAGTTTCTCAGGGTGGATTTGGTGGTTTCTGTATAATTTGCAGTTTTTCAGGATCAGGAAAATACAACCCGCCAAATTGAAGTGCAGAATTTCCTTCATATTGATTGAGTGAATTTGGCTGTTTCCGCTTCATTTCTCATTTTCTTTGCTTCACGGTTTGGATTTTCTTATAAACATTGAATTGTTCTGGATGGTTAGACAATTAATGGGGTTCTCTTCTCTTGGTTTCTTTTGTTTCTTCAAAATTGAGTTGTGTATCCAATGGTCAACATTTGATATAGGATCCTCTTTGGAGCATGGTACTCTGGGAGTTCTCATGACAAACTTGCTGCTGTATGATGTTTTGTGCGCTCGGATAGTGTTGACTTTGTATGCGCCGATAATGTCTGTAATTTATTTATATGTTTCTGAAATACCTATTGAGTTATGTTTCTGAAATTTAGTTTGACGTAGAATGAGTTTTATGGACTTGACACTCAATTAAGGAATTACTACCACAATGTTTTAGGTGTATTTATTATTTATCTTTTGATTTTTGATTAGCAGCCAAACCATGCTCGCATAATCTTTAGATGTCTGTAACAACTAAGTGGCTAGGGTTCACAAATGCCATGTCCTGAGCTTTAGAGCCTGATTCTTTAGCTTTGACATTCTGGATCGAGTGATAAGTGCATATCATAATGTCATCTCCAATTAGCCAGGGTAATAAAGGGATTGCAGATAAAATTGGTGAAGTACCTGAAGTTGCCAATCTGGTAACTGATGATGTCTTCGTGATATTGCTTATTGCTCATATTGTGGGAATCTGTTTGTGATTCTTGCTGCTATGGTTTATCTTAGCATATCCTATATACAAGAGTTTGAGATTTCTGGCAAGGAATACCAGATTTTTTTTTGGAAGAAAAACACCAGGGGGGTGAGTGCCCCACCTGAATGGAAGGAATACCAGATGGATTTTTAGTAGTTACATCAATGTATTAATTGAGGCATTGAGAATAGTTCTTTTTAGGGCAGCTAGCAGTTTACATTCCCAACCTTGCCCAAGTGATTTGGTGCAAGTATTATGTAGGGGCCAACCAACTGGATTTCGATGACCTATCTCGTTCCTCATGTTCGTTAGATTCTTGATTTATTTAACAAAATGTGTCCAGCCTTTAGCCTATTTATTGTTGTGGGCTGTGTCCAATCTGTCATGTAAGCTGAACTACGCTGTTAAAAATATGCGGCCTTTTAATTTTTTATCTATTTTTGTAGGCTTGGTAGAAATTGCACCACTTTGCTATCTTGGGGATTTCTTCACTTAATGTTTTATCTATTTTTATCTATATTTGTTTAATTGATATTGCTCTACTCCTGATTCCCGAAAAACTTCTTTTTCTTTGTTGAAATTGTTTAGTTTAATTTGGTTTTGGGAACTGTGATAAGTTTGAATGGTTTGGTGTGTAAATATTATACAGTATGACTTCTCGTGCAGGTGGGCCAGTGTGTTATAGGGAAGTTATGAACCATTTCAATATTAGTTTCCTCAAAAATTGTTTGTGAGTTGTATTCAAAAGTAGTTGCCCTCTAGAACTCTTAAATATTCTTGTTGTGAACAGTGTACTTACAATTTCTGCAATCATCAAAGTATATCTGTCTTCACAAGATCGATTTGAAATGTGATCTATTTGTGTATTCTGCTAGCACCATGGATATTTTTTTTGAAAGCTGCTGTCATCAGTAAATGTTGCATCCTCAATTCTATGTCGGTTGCAGGAACCGATGATGATCTTCCGCAATTTCCACATAGTAGGAGTATCAGAGGCAGCGGACGTGTCAGTGGTAATGGGAGAACTCCTCTTGTTCCTGCCAGTTCATATGCTAGGCCACCAACAGATATGGAAGCACAAATTCAACAACTTGAGCAAGAAGCATATTGCTCAGTCCTTCGTGCATTCAAAGCCCAGTCGGACGCCATTACATGGGTTGAGACCATCAAACTGTTCAGTGTTCATTTGGTGTCTGATGATTTTAAATGTCATTTCTCAAAGTTACTGAAACTTTCTCAGGAGAAGGAAGGTCTGATGACTGAACTTAGGAAGGAGCTAAGAGTATCTGACAAAGCACACAGGGAGCTGTTAAATAGAGTCAACAACGATAATATTATATGTAGCATAAGGTAGCAAATGAATAGTATTTGTTGTGGTAACAGTATGCACATTATCTTGATTTTCAGCATACTAAACCTATGATGCCTTTTTATTTAAGGGAATGGAGATCAACAGGAGGGCTTCAGGCAAGCTTGTCCAATAACCCACAACCGATTCATGACCCGGTTCCCAGTCCTACCACCTCTGGCCGTAAGAGGCAAAAGACATCTCAATCTGTTCCTGCTCCTGCACTACATTCACAGCAGCTGGCTACACCAACACAGCCGTCGTCGTCAACTGCTAGGAAAACAGTTCCCCCAGGCCCGAAAGGCAAAAAGACTAAACCGGTAGGTAGATAATTTGAATGAGTTCCTTTTCCTATAATCTTCTTTTTTTGTTCTTTGGTACAAGTTCATGCACTTTCAGGGCCAGAAGGTACCAGGTGGCTCTGCACCCAAGCCCATGTCATCTTCGGCAGGTCCTATTGGAAGAGGACTGCACATGAATAGGAATTTTCCAGGTGGTTCTGCTCCTGAAGCCCAACCACAGAATTGTGATCCATTGGTTGGTCGTAAAGTGATGAGTCGGTGGCCTGAAGATAATAGTTTCTATGAAGCAGTCATATCCGATTATAATCCGGACACGGTGTGTTTTTTACTAGACCGGGTTAGTTCCATTTGATTCAAGCTTCCAGCTCTTTCTTAAGGAATTTGTTGCAGGGACTTTATGCGCTGGTTTATGACATCAATACCGCAAATGAAACCTGGGAGTGGGTTGATCTTAAAGAGGTACATAGATGTTATTTATATTGAGATGTTATTTATATTGAGAATCTCTGGTCACTTGACATTTTTTTGTTTTCCTTGATATTCTTTTTATTTAATCTTACATTAGATGGGCAAGATGTAGCTTAGGATCACTTGGTTTCACAGCGCTAGTTTTTAGAAAGTCATCTCTATAGATGGTAGTCACACCAATTATGAACATGAAGGTAATTTGACTTCGATGAAATTTGCCTGACTTAAATCAAATCACACATCCATATGCTGTGTCAGCATGGACTTGTGCTGATGTACAATTAAAACTGATACTACCTGTCTCCAAAAGAATATAACTATGGTACGCGTGCCAGTTAAAGTGCTTCACGTTTGACCAAGTTTCTATTAAATAGTATTCAGATTTATGGCTCCAAATTAATTTATTATGAAAATACATTTCGTAATTAATCTAATAATATTTATTATATTTATACTTTTTTTTTCTATAATTGGTCAAACTTGACATACTAAAACATGACACTGTTCTAGAATTGCATTCTTTTTTGGGGACGGAGATAGTATATAAAGATTACACAAGCTGAGCAGAATATATGTTGCTATAAAATTCATGTACGCATATTCTCATGCAAGGGCTCTTGATTGTAGAATAATATACTAGACTGATGCAAATGTATCAGCCTTGTGTTTTTAATACCAAAGTTTTATTTGGTTAGTTACTGCCAAGATTGTGAAGCTCCATTTACCAAAATTTTCTTTCGATATGGTTGGTGTTCATCCAAATTACCATACTTTGGGGTTCTGTTGTTGCAAAACATTTTTAATGTATTTTAATAACTTTGTTAGCTACCAGTGGTTTACTTGCTGACTGCTATCTGGTTTGGACTAGTAGTGATTGGATGATTCCTATTCAGTTAATTGATTTTCTCTTAATGTAGTAATAAAATAAGACATAGTAATTCCACATCTCAGAAATTGTTAGATAATAAACACAGGTTGGTAGGATGTATTAATTTTAGTCATGTCATGCTTGACATAACATATAGTTGGAATATAAGTGAATTGCCCACCTCTCCCCACCAGCTTAAGCTTTTGGGTTGAACTGGTTGGTGCAGTGCAACTTAATATGGTATCAAAAGGCAGAGGTCTCGAGTTGAATCCTAGTTAGCACAATTAAATAAAATAATTATTGCTCGCTCTCATTCCACGTCTGAGGCTCGCCTGCCGTTGAGATCTCTCGCCGGAGCCTCGACATGAGGGGGAGTGTTGGAATATACTGGTTGGTGCATGCAACTTTATACATATATTATCATACAATAAGCAAACATTGATCTCTCCTGTCTTGTTCACTTCTTTCAAATGCATTGGATATGTATCTGGCCATGCATTCAGTGTGTTCAGAAGTATCTGTTACTGCCCATCAATACCTTTAATTTGATGGAATTATGGTGAAAATTGTTTTGAGTACAGATGGGACCTGAAGACATTAGATTTCAAGAGGATGACTCTGGGATGGACCCTGTGACATATCTGCGCAGGCCGAGATGCCCCAACTAGTGGGGTTAGGAAGCCAATAGGTCGTGGTGGGCCCATGCCAGGTCCTGGAAGAGGAAGAGCATTACAGAAGAACATGTCGAAGAAAGATTTTCCACCTCCACAAAATGGTATTGGCAAGAGAAGTTCCGATGACATTGATATCCTTCATACCGACAGCCTAATAAAAAGAGGTTGGTTTGAGTGAACTCCGAATATTTTATGATTACAAAGAAATGCAGGCGTTGTGCGCTTCATTATACCTTTCTTTTTGCTATATCTGCTCATGTAGGTGGAGAAAGTTTTTTAGCGTTAGCAATCCTGATCCACAGGAAGTAGAAAAGGCTAAGAAAGCACTGAAGGTAAAACCAGACTGCACAAGTTAACTTATCAACAAGCTTTCATTTTGTTTTAACTGTCAATGCCTACAGGAACAAGAACAGTCGTTGATTGACGCAATAGCAAGGCTTGCTGAGGCATCAGATGGTGGCGGTAAATACTAATCCATTTGGTCCTTAACCATATATGTTTATGGCACTTTGCGCAATGCTGCAGAAAACATTCGTTTCTGCTTCCAGTGGATGGATAGTTACCCCAAACAAGGGGAGTGGTTTCAGATATAAAGTTGTTGTACGATGCTTCTCTGCATGCTGTATATTATGCCATATTTGTAATACTATGAACATTTGCCTTGTAATTCTAGTCAACCTTATTGCACATGATAGTTGGCGCTTCTTTTTTGCACGGCCACGTGTGCCATACAGTACAGGTCACGATAGTGCCATGAGGTCAACATTTTACATACGAGAATCTTGTTGATCCCTGCGAAGCTTTTGACGTCCATTTCTTTTGGTGGGAACAGATGGGCACAATCGTGGGCGAAGGAACTTGTATGCTGGTAACCAGCATCAAGCAAACTACGTTGATGCCATGCCTGTTGGTGACCAAGCTGATGCCATGTAAACACTGCATGAATATGTATACACAACATAACTCTGTTGTACAATCCATTGCTAATATGTGTTCTGGATTTAGGTCTCTGTAGGCGAAGTATCTTTTGTTTTGGGTCACTTGAATATTTTGAGTAGAACTGTAATTCAGAATGCTGACCAAGTAAAGCTTGTAGATGTGTGCTCCTCTCTCTAGCTTTTTGTTAGTGTTGTCTCAGCTTCTATATTACGTAATAAAAGGGAGAAAATCACCTTTGTAAAATATTAAGTTTATCTTTCACCATTTTTTTTTTTTTCTCCTTTTTTATTTTCTATACTATATATCCTTTTTACTATTGATGGCACGGAAAAGACCATCTCTTTTTTTCTCTTTTTTTTTGTTTTCTATATATATATACTATATATATTTCCTTTTCGCTATTGATGGCACGGAAAAGACCATATTGGCCCTCTACGAGAAAGAAGAATTCGCTTTGCCGCTCCAGCAGCCCTTCGTAGGCCCCCACCCACCGCACAGCAGCTAGGACAAGCGCGGCCAGGCAGACGAGTCCGTGCGCGTCTAGGCCCTCGCTAGAGTCGCTGCGGTTTGGGTTGTAGTGTGCGCCGGAGGCCTCGCACCATCTCCATCGGCCACCGCCACCAAGAGCGACACTGGGGGTGCGTTTGCGACCCTGTACCAAGACGGCCTGGCTAGCCCAACTGGTCCAGGCCTGCCCCAACTGGTGCAATGCAGCTTGTTTGCGCACCTGTACTGAATGAGCCTGGCTGAGGCGAGATCTTGTTTGTGAGAAAAATACAGATAGATATGGTTACTCTCCACTGCAACTCGGTACCCTTACCATGCTTTCTCTCCTCCTCGACATTTCGTCGAGCACCCTACGGGCGTGCAGAATGGGTTGGCAGCGGTGGTGTTCATGGTCGGCGAGCCCCAACCCGTGACTCCCTGCATAGCTTCTCGACGCTCCGGTGCCCACATGCCCTCACGGCGGTGCCCCTCTGGTTGCGTCCTCCGCCACGCGCACAGCGCTCGCCGGATCGGCATACGTTGGGTCTTCGCATGGACGGATGGTCGTGCTGCGGCGCTCCCCGGGCGGCGGCGGCGGGCCGGCGCTCGCAGGTTGCGCGTCGCCGAGCTTGGGACGGGCCGCACCGGGAGCTACGAACGGGACCGCACCGAGCCGCGTTGGAGGTGTGGATGGGGCGCATGTCGATCCACGGAGTGGTGGCGAGGAGGGCGCCGCCAGCGACAGCGCACCGCATTTCTTTTGGTGGGAGGTCGCCGCGCGCAGATTGTGGGCCGAGCCGCGCCACGCCGTAGGCGTGGCGGCAGCGACCATGGTGGCCGACGAGGAAGATGCCCTGGCCGACGCCAAGCCCGTTGAGGCGCGCCGCGAGCCGCCGCCGTGGTCGCGGGTCGGCCGCGCGCCGCCGTCATGGTGGGCCAACGAGTGCCTCGAGCTTGCAAATGGTCGCGCGGGCAGAGGAGGCCAACGGGTGTGGCGGAGGAGAGGAAGGAGGAGGTGACCGGAGGTGAGATGAGCGCACTGCGGCGCCGAGCGAGCCACGCACTCCTTCGAACGAAAGCCGTGCCCCCGTGAAACGCAGAATTGAGCGTTCTGGAGAGCCATGAGAGAGAAGACAACTTGCACCACGGCAGCCCGCTATCGGTGGGCCCTAGGTCGCAAACACGATGTTGACACATGTTAACGTATACTTTTAATTGTCAACTAAACATGGAAAAGGACTAAAATATAATTAGATAACCTTATTAGGGGTTTCTACTAACGATTTCCATGAGTTTTGGTAAAGTTGTGATTTGCGGGGGACTTAACAGGAAATGTAGGAGTTCGCGAGCAATACGACTACGCAACATAACATAATCCAACTCGAACAAAGTCTAGAAGGTTCCGAGTACACCCGACGTCAAAGAGTCCCAACACCCGAAAATACATCATCTAGAAGACTCCGGAAGCCACGACGCACCGGGACCCGGGTGGGACCAAGCCCGACCAGGCCTAATATTGGCCCGACCGGCCGGCCCCTCGGCCAAGTCATCTCCGGCTTCGGAAGCTTCTCCAACCGCCTCTAAGACGCAATCTAATCCGCTCGTTTAATGTCGGTTTGATCCGAGGGGCGGCGGTTGCGAGTTGTATCTAGATCCAACACCGGTACCTCCTCCCGACTATATAAGCAAGCCCCCGGGCCCCTAATCTCGGATCATCTCATACATATCTCATCGGATGGCCTTTTTACTGGAGGATTAGATTAGACGACTACAATGTAATAGAATAGATCTAGTAGAGAGCCTTTTTTCTCGTTTTTGGTTTTCGAGAAGTCTTCGGCGTTCGGGTATATCTTTGTATCTCAACTCTATTAGACTTTATGCCATAATTAGATCTATCTTTTCTAGTACTTTTATGCCTTTCATGATTATTGATTAGAATATAGTTGTTATATAATTGCATGGGATCTTCCTTTCGTATTGAGTGCTCGGTTATTCATGATGATTAGAGTAGTAATTAATAGTGTGGACATGGTGTCTAGACTAGAGGTTACCTTAGATTGCACCCGGTCCCACGGATAGTTGTGGTAGCCCTAGGTGGTGACAGCCCTAACGGCCGACGTATTCCACCACGTTCGGATTGGTAGTGTAGGACCGTAGTCGGAGCTTCCTAGCCCCCTTCTCATCCCTTTCCGCGGCACGATGTCCCAAAGTGTTCTTTTATGATCGCTATACCTTTTCATGCCTTAGTTACTCGAGAACCAAAGTACTAGAGAAGTATTCAGGGAACCTAGATCTCTCCCGTTGTCCTCTCGACCTAGCTATCTATTCTATATTATAATATTCTCCTGGTTAAGTGCTATTAATTATCATATCATATACATTATTTACCCCCTCACTTTAGTTTAGTTGGTATATTAAGTTAGTAGATACATGATTTTGATTTATCATAGTCTTTACCCTTGCTTCCCCTGTGGAAAATATAAATAACGATACTACGGAATACTCCAGGGTAAAAGCTACAATGGTATATATATATTCCGTACGCTTGCGGAACCCTTTATTTTCTTTTGCACTTAATAAATACCAACACACGAGAGCTTGCACGGAGCCACCGTCGGGCCAGGTGCACAAACGCCCCTGGATGTTGAGGAAGGAGCCCAGAGAACCAACAGCGGAGCAAGAGCATTCCGGCCGAACCTATGGGGAGCGAGCATCCGACCAGAGGCTTTGTTTAGTTGGCAAAAATTTGTAACCCGAGGTTAAAAAGTTAGAATTTGGACACTGTAGCACGCTTTGTTTGTTTGTGGTAAATATTATCTACCATGGAGTAAGACTTAAAAGAATTGTCTCGCAATGTACATCTAAACTGTGTAATTAGTTACTTTTTTATCTACATTTTATACTCCGAACATATGTCTTTTGGTGTATTTATTGTGATGTGATGAAGAGAGTGGAAAAACTAGGAAGTTGGGTTACAAATTTTTGCCAACTAAACAAGGTCTGGGTCTCCAAACTAGAGGCCGAGGCAGTAGGGTCTTTCCCTGTGTCATCAACAGTGAAAAGAATATGTTGAAAATAACAAAGGAGAGAAAAAGATGGAAATCCCTCAAATTGAAAAATTAGGTGTGTCTAGGGTTATATTTCGAAAGACATGCGAACTAAATATCAAATCTAGATGGGTGTGCGAATTGAGAGTCAAATTATTCAAATTTCTCTTTCTTTTAAATGCAGCAATCATTCTTCATGAGTCATGTCCATGAATGCGCACAAAAATAGAGTAGCTGGCTAAGTGGAGGAGGCAACTTATTAGAGATGCTATCAGTTACAAGCAAAGCATAAAAATGCTTACATATAGTTCTCTACCATAAATTATAAGCCCAAAATGCCACAGTTAGTGTCGGAACCAGAAATTATGCATAAGATGGGCCGGTCGAAGAGTTTCAACCATATAAGAACATATATGAACTTAGTGTAGCATATTTGCTTGGGGTTTTGCATTGGTTTAACCATGCAGGCTGGTCTTTTTCGTGCTAAACGACCGTGGCAGCAAAAACAGGAATTAATCATAAATGACTGGCCAAAAGATGAAATGTGATTTTGTTTTTGAGAAGTCATAAAAATATATGACAAAAGTTTTTATTTTATTTTTCTAATATATATTATTAAATATATGTTCCTTAAAAGAATTTATTGTGATTTTAGGGGGCGTGGGGCCATGTCCTGCCAGTCCCTCCCTCCCCACAGTGCATAAGACTTATTTATTTTTAGATTATTCCAATTATTTGCACCCAAATTGTAAGGAAAAGTAATGTCATTATCACTTAGGTCACCCCCACTCTATTCAAATGAACAAGATGGCAGATTGTAGCTGCACATCGCCATCAAAACATAAGTAGATTTTCTTGTTTTTATTTAGGTTTTCTATGTTGTAACCAACCATTACTACTTGAAGAGTCCCCATAGAAATAACATATCAAAAGAAAAACTATGCAGTTCAATTCAAATAAAATACTTCCCCTACATAGAAACCATGTACACAAAAATATAAACTGAGAAAATTTTGATATATTGTAATTATGTATATAACCACCAAAAATAACACTTGTCAATAATAGATTGCCTATCAATCTTCTGAATATATCAAAATTGTGGTAGAAATAAACATATTTTTTGTAAGATCACATTTGATAGGGCCACACTTTACAAAACTACCACCACCAATCCAAACCAATAAATATGCACAAGACATCAAAAACTTGTTTAGTAAATTGGTAGGATGAATATAACACAAAAAGGCAATATTCACTAAAATCATGTTGAATTCAACTATTAACTAACATCACTCCAACCATCACAAAAAGCATATAAACAAATTTGAAAATAAAAGTTGTATAATAGATGCTAGGAAACTATTAAAGTGACCTCATTTGCTTTTAAAGGGGTTTTGGTGTTTCTACCCTCGTTTTCTGTCACAATGGTGATTTTATCCTCGTTTTTTTTAACTTTGCGTTTTTATGCTCACTTTTTCAAAACGAAGGGAGAGTCTACCCCGGGTCTATTATGTACGCATAATGGTGTTAAGAAGGACAACTTTGCCCATCCATTTTACCCTTATTTTTTTTTCTAAGGTTTGTGTTTTAACCCCTGTTTTTGTATCAGCGCTTTGGCATTTTGTATACAAATTTTTTAATAAATTTCTACAGCATTTCAACTCATAATCCATATAATAGAATTCAATATCACACAACAAAATAATCCTAACATATAGATCCATATATTTTTTTCATGATAGTACCATGTTACATGCTAGCATAGAGGTCTGAATTAACGTGCCAACATAGAGGTCCAGATTAACATGCCAAGCACTAATATATAGGTCTAAATGACATGTCATACAAGCATTTTTTAGGCAACTAATTGTGAGCCACATATCAAGCATTGAAACCCAACAAAGTAGCAAGCCTTCTAGAAGTTGCTTGTCTACGCCTTGTTGTTCCCCTTCTTTAATCACTTGCACTTCCTAAACCACTTGCCTCATTGCTAAGCTGTGTTGAACTTCCCCTTCCTGTACCTGTACCACTTGCGCTTCAACAAAATAGAGTAAAAGCAAGTTAATATAGGTGGGAATGCTAAAATTTGCTAGAAAATAGAGTAACGATCAACAACCCTAAATCACATATGTTGCCTCATGTTGTCCTTTCCTGACCCCTGCCCCTTCCCCTTCTTCCTCTTCACCTTCCCCTTACCTTTCCCCTTCCAGTACCACTTGCACTAGCAGTAGCAGCTGCACTAGCACTAAATTTATGTCTGAAGAGGTGTTAGTACATGTTAATATGAATAATTGAGTTAAATAAATGGAATTGGACAACAAAGCATAAATGAATCACATTGGGTCATTGCTTCCTTGTCCTGGTTCAAGGTTGTGGTGTTGACTGCATCCTGATCTTTTCTCTAGTTGTAGGATCTCCTTAGGAAGTCTTGGCTATATGGCCTAGTTCATTGCATTCAGGACACACCTTCCTTTTCTTGCTAGTGCCAACTTCATCAAATGGCTTGTTCCTAGATTTTCTTGGCCTCCTAGGTTTCCTTCTCAATTTGGGTTTTGTCGATTTTGTAGCCTAAGTCAACATGAGACCATTGATCTTTGGATGTCATTGGATTAAATTTACTTGCATACGCCTTTCTGTATATATCAACAGAGATGGAAAAATTCATCCATCTTTACCTCCTAATCATCTTTGCAATGAGGGCCTGTTAGGATCGGGACCTAGAAACAACGCCTGGGCTAGGTAGCTTCTCCAGGCTGTCAATTTCCAACGCCTAGGGTTGAATCGACCTGCCTGGGCGGGGCTCCCCAGGCGAGGTCGTGATCCAAACAAGCCCCGAAAGCTAAAGCATGGTTGCATGGTTTTCCGATAAGTTGCCAACCCCAACAGCTACAAGACTTTTCCTCCAAGTTGCTAACCATCAGGATCAAACTCAGTCTGAGAGTCAGACCAAGCATCATCAGAGTCAGATGATGCAACCAGGTCAATGTCATAGCTGCTATCACTAAGTACCTCCTCGCCAGCCTCAAAAGCACTATCAAATGACCGTCGTTGAAACCCTAGAGTGACCCCCGCTAAAACCCTAGCGTCCGGGGAGATGGGGAGGGAGGAGGCAAGCTGAAACTCTAAGACGGGGAGATGGGGAGGGAGGAGGCAAGCTGAATGGTGGCGGTGGGGAGGGAGGGTGCGAGCTGAAGGGTGGCTACAGGGAGGAGAGGACAGTGCCACGAGGGGGTGAATTGACAAGGGGGTATTTTGGTCCACACCCTCTTTTTTCGTTTTTTGTTTTTTGGCCACTTAAAAGCACACGAACCAACCGTGTTAAAAGCGAGGGCAGGTAAAGCTTTCGTTAAAAAAAATAAGGGTAAAAACGTACAATTAAAAAGACAAGGGCAAAATCACTGTTGGAGTTTAAAACGAGGGTAGAATCACCAAATTCCAAAAAAACTATATAACTAAGATGTGATGGAACTTAGTATGAGAATAAAAATATATCACATCCTACAAGTGCATACAAGGTTGCTCCTCTAATAAAAAACAGAAGAGTGGCAAGAAAGTGGAGTGCCGGGAAACCATCCCAAAATTATGTCACACGGATCCATGTGAAGGTACGAACAAGATTAGACATATCTAGGTTTGTAAGGCTGCGGGGAGGAGAACAAGGTTGGGGTCTTTTACATCTTTATTACTATCACTATATATAATGATCGTCACTCTTATTTGCCTATCTGATCGTTACTCTTATGTTATCCTTATCATCGCTCTTACATGCCGAGGAGAGAAGTTTTAACATTGCTTTTACCATATTTGCCTACTTAGACACACACGTCAGCAGGTGATGCTCAAGTAGCACGGGTTGCAAAATGTCCAAGCTGCTCCTATAGCCATTTCCTCAATATGCTGCACTGGGTGCGCCCTCACCTTTCCCTCTCTCATTTTGTTCCCCTGCCACCGCAGCCTTCTTTTCTAGCCTGTTGTCGCCTCCTGTTCCCACCCTCTAGTTGCAGCTCCACGCCCCCTGCATCTAGTGATCTTGGTGCCTACCGGGTGTAACGCCGTGCCGGATTGAAGGTATGTGTCCTTACTTCCCCCTTTGGACCCAGGTCCTGTGTTGGTTAGGGTTAGGCCGGGTTCATGGCCACCGACATTGTGTCCCTCATTTCTTTGTTTTGTAGTAGGTGGCGTCTACCCATGTCACGATTGCTAGCAGCTATTGCTCTCCTTGGTAAGTCCGTAACCCACTAACATGTGAAATAATGAATGGTCAGAGTTGGATACCACCAAATTCCTTATTTATTTCATTGTTTAACATTATCCAAGAATCAATGCTGGCATTGCGTTTAGACTAGTTGTTTGGCTGATGGCGAGTAAGGGCTACTCAACATGCAGCTTGGGCATTCGGTATTACGTGAAGGCGCGGTTCACATAGAAATTTAGAAAATAGGTACAAATCAATTCCTTACAAAAATCGATATGGAGGGAATTCAGTTTCATTATTTATCGAACAGTACTGAACTGGTTAGAGAGACCTGTAATAGAAAGTCCAAAAGCTAATTTTGATATGATTTCATAGAGAATAATAGTGCAAAATATATATACATCACATGTACCGCAAGACTATACGAGTAGCCTAATATTACTTTTTAAAGATTATTGGAGGAGATGCTACAACATATGACCTTATGTCCCATAATACGGAAGACAAAAATGTACGTAATACTAGTTTATAGGGAGAGTTGTATTGAGAACTCCCGGAGATGCTCTCGAAATGGGACGTGTTTACAACTGCATTAACTTGATGTTTTTTTTTTTTTTTGAGATTACACAATACAACGTAGACGCGCGCACACTCATCCCTATAAACACACGTGAGCAAACCCTACCCCTATGAGCACCTTCAGTATAATGTAGACGCTCAATACGCACGCGCACTCACCTCTATGAACACACGTACGCAAACCCTACCCCTATAAGCACCTTCGAAGGACTGAGTCGGCAAAGCTTGAAGTGCACGAAGTCACCACAAGCGTCTCGCTATCGACGGAGACGTCATATACCACTTAATGCACAACGCCGAAAAATCCTAGAATAAATACAGGATAATATGTCGCACCCGGAATTTGAAGCCTAGGTGGGGGCCTTTGCTACCCTTGACCATTAAGGATGCTTACGTGTATCTACGTCACTAGCTATAGGTGAGGCGTGAGGGAAAGGAAAAGTGGAGTTTGAAAGTTAAATCTCAAAACTCAAAACGGGCGTGAGCGCGGCGTGTCCTCAATGCTTATCCTCAACTGCCAACTGCGGTTTTGACGGGCACATCCATCATTGCGTCGTGGGCAGTTCCTTCCCTCGATCACTCCCCTCTCGCTCTCGCTCTCGCTCTCGGGGGCCACCGCGCTCTGCTTGGCGCCCGGAGCATTACCCTCGCCGACGGCGGTCTCTCCTCAGTTCGGTCGCCTCGCAATTTCCTTCTCTCTCTAGTCCGATCCACCACGACGCTCGTCAGCATTTATCTCGATCAGTCGCGCCGTCAGCCACCCGCACTCGACGCCGCCGACGGTGCCCAGTTCCCTAACCCTAACTGATCGACGGCAATTTCGCCAATTAATCCCCGCTCGGTCCAGCGAATTTCAGCTACTAACGTCGCGACGCCACTGCTGGGCTACACAACTTGTGAGTTTTCATGCCAGTTTTGCGATTGCGTGAGTTAATGACTGACTAATGCATTCCGACTAATTCTATTATTTTTATTATGATTCATTCAAATAGTTGCGGTACTAATGCATTAGATAACCACTTAATTAGGACTAATGTGAAGAACACCGACAGTAACTTCTCGCGTTCTGATGGCGGCAATTTACTAGTGGTGACCTGAATTTATTCTTCCAGTGTCTCGGTTGTTTTGGTCGTGAAACATAAATTTGCCCTTGGGCGCTTGCAGGGACAAGTGAATTTTGCTTCACATAAGTACATAACTCTGTCCTTTGTTCATGTGTAGGATCATGTGATTTTTGTCTCACAAGTCACAAGCATTTGCGAATGTCAGCATTCGGAAGGCCGTATGATAGGGTTGCTCTGTCAAATATTACCAATCGAAGTGGCCAGCATCAGCATGTGAACTACAGTCACTCACCGCGTCCACAAGGTAAATGTGCCTGATGAACCTCGATCAATATCCTCAATGCAGGTGTTATGTATATGGTTGCCAAAACAACTTCTGCTCTGCACGCCTCTCTGTCTGTTTTTACTCCAGTTGGAAGTTACAAACGTGGTGATGCTGGCTGCCGAATGGACACTTCAGATTCTGAAGCACTGCTTGCAGCTAATGTAATGGGGAACCAGTACAGGCATCACATAAAGCATTTGGAAATGCAAGGGAGTGCAGAGCCATCTGAACTGAATTGCAGAAACAATGCTCGTACTGCAAAGAACATAGTTGATTCAAGAAGTGCCCATTCGCGGCTTGTTGCAGAAACAGAAGGTGAAAAACTACATCATTCTGATCGGGGTCCTAAAATGTCTATCCTACACTTCAATGTGACATCCATTGTTGTGTTTCCACAGTATACAAGATGATGCAGACATCACTGGACCTGCTGATGTCCCGAAGCAGAAAAGTCCACCCACCAAATTTTCCTGATTCCACTAGGGAACTTAAAAAGGTGACAAATTCACAAGTTCATGGTATTTTGGATGACGGTAAGCGTGAGTTGGATAGGTAGCACCTTCATTTTGATAATTAGTGATGGACTCTTTTCTTCTGTGACCTTTCGGAAAACTATGATATTACTTTAACTATTAACTGCACACTTACATGTGAAATAAAAAAATGGGCATATTTCATCTTTCCACAGTACACAAGATGGTTCAGACACCATTGGAGATGGAGATGCTAATGTCCCAGAGCAGAAATGTTTACCCAGCAAATTTGCTTGGTTCCACTTATGGTGGGGAATCCTCTATTGTTGCAAGTCCACAAGTTGATGGTACTGCATACTTGTACAGGGGTAAGCTGGTTTTCTGTGTAGGTAGCCGTAGCACCTTGATTTTGTTACAATGCCACGTTGTTGTGACCGTACTGATTGCTTTAAATCATGAGCTTTTGGGTTGTGCCAAATGTGGAAGGTGAACAATAACATCTTTCTGACCGGTACTTCAAACATCGTCTGTGTACTTAAATGTGAAATCCATGAGTTTGTTTCTATATGACATAAGAGGCTTCAGACACCACTGCATTTGCCAATGTCCCGGGCCAGAAATATTTGCTGAGCTAGTTCTGCTTTTAGTGGGAGACCAATGAATTGTATCAGTTCACACATTCATACTACTGCATATTTGTCCAGTGGTTGCATTTTTTATTGCATAGGTGGAACCTTGATATGTAACTATTGGCAGGTTGTCATCTTGCTGCTTGTTCTGCATTGCTAGAAATTCTCTTGGTTGTTGCTGCTAAGCTTTATCTTTCATTCTTGGCTTATATTATACAGAGTGCACAGCTTTATGATTTCTTGGCCAGAAATAGTAAATAGATTTTGGTGTTGGTACAAATAGTTTAAAATCACAATAATGATTACCTTTTCTTTTTCAAGATTTTGCCTTCAATCTTGTCCAAGTCCTTTGGTCTTTGTAATTATTTGCTAGGTGCACATGTTTTAACTGTTGATGTTGTTTTTCTTGATGATTTTACATTCTTTCTATTTACATTGTGGAGTTGGCCTATGTGCAGCATGAGATATGCCTAACATTAAAAACTGGAAAAACTTTCAAGATTTTCTTAGGCCTCCTTTAATGTCAGGAATTTGGTATAAGAATGTACCCTGTTTCTGTTTGACTTGTATTCTGATTTTCTTACAGTTTTCTCCATTAGTTTAACCAATCGCAGCATGTCTCATTTACTCAACTTTTTTAGTTTTGTTGAAATTGCATTACTATTTACATGTTTTCCTGATAATTATGACAAGGATTACTGATTTTGTGTAAGATATTACATGTGATATTGGAAAGCTGTGAAACATATCACCTTATAGGGTTTGAATGAACTTGCAGACTTGTTCCATTTCATTTCATGTTACTAGTAACTGCACACAGTATATGCTTGTTTAGTTGCGCTATTCATGATGAATGGGGACCAGAATAGTCAATACTGGTACTATGGAAATTAATAATTATTAGAGGAGGACAGAACATCCTGAATCGTTTGACAAAGTTGATCTGATGGAAAAGATAATTCTGTGAACAATTAATATTGGTGGATATTCGACAGAAAATGATTCTGTTTTATGTGTTAATAGTATGAATTTCATGGGATGTTAGGGTTTGTACCCTCAAAGGGGTATATGAAAACAAATTTTGGGGTGCAACACTTTTATATCTTTTATTTCTGTACAAGAAATTTTGTTTCTAGACGAGTTTGTGCCCTCGACTGTCATCAAGCAGTCGTGAAACACCATGGTCCTTGAGCTCGCTTCAATTGGTGGGCTACATGGTAGTCTTTGCTTCTTAGGAGTTATTAGGAGTGGCGCTTTTAGTTGAGAGTCGTGCTGCTTTACTAGTTTCTTCTCTTAGTGCTCAGCAGTGTTTGGTCACTGATTGTTTTCACATAATTGTGAACTTCATTAGTGATCCTTGTGAGACTAGTCTTGCAAAGATTGTGTTGGTCCTGGTAACCCTAGGCTTACTATTATTGTTTGTTATAACTTTCTCTTCCTCTTAATGAAAATGTTCTTAGACATGGTCAAACATTTTTATTGCCGCGTGTTGATAAAATAATGGAGATTACTTTTGGTAATTTATAAAATATGATCATTATAAACTAAATAACTATACCTGCTTTCATTTATTGAAGTGTATTTTTGTGTTTCTGTTTATGTTTATTTATTACCCCATAAAATTGATCACTGAACCATTTCATCTGCTCTACTAGTAGCATTGATAGTTCTTTTCTAGAGCAGATGTAGTCAGTAAATTGTTGAGGTTTCTCATTTTGTGCCGGCTGCAGGAATTGGTGATGATCTTCCACCACCAAACTTGAACAGTACAGATATGAGGGGCACTGAGCATGTCAGTGGTAATGGAAGACCAATTACTCCTACTAGTACAAATGATAGGGCGCAGACAGCTATGGAAGCACAAATTCATCAGCTTGAGCAAGAAGCATATTGTTCGGTTCTCCGTGCATTTAAAGCACAGTCTGATACCATTACATGGGTTGGGACCATTAAACTAATTCAACACATTTAATTTTGGCGACGATGTTAGATTTTTAAATTGACCTGAGGTTAACTTCACAATTTTTCAGGAGAAAGAAGGTCTCATAACAGAACTTAGGGAGGAGCTAAGAGTATCTGACGAAGAACACAGGCAGCTATTGAACAGGATCTACAATGATGATTTGACTCACAGCATAAGGTAGCATAATAATATCCCCTTTACTTCATCGATTCCTATCCAAAAATTTGTCTTCCTTCCAGCATTCTGAATTTCTGCCTTTAAATTAAGTGAATGGAGATCAAAAGGAAGATTTGATGCAAGGGCGCCCAATAATCTGAAGCCAGTATATGATCCTTTGTCTACCTCTGCCCACAAGAGGCAAAAGACATCTCAACTCCTCACTGCTTCACCTGCACCATCTCCTCTGATGCATCCACAGCAGGTGGCCGCACTAACACACCCATCATCTTCAACAGCTATGAAGGAAGTTCCACCAGGACCTAAAGGCAAAAGGCTAACAATGGTATGCTGATTTATTTAGACAACTTGTTTCCAAAAGAAATATTTCTGTTTGATTCTTTTACAGAATCTTATGTGCTTCTAGGGCCAGACGGTACCTGGGGGCTCTGCAGTGCAGTCCATGCCATCTTCAGAAGGTCTTTATACAAGAAGATCACATTTGAAAAGATATTTTCCTGGTTGTCCTTCTGCTGAACTTTCTCAAGCACAGAATGTCAACCCATTAATTGGACGTAAAGCCATGAATCGTTGGCCTGATGATAATAATTTCTATGAAGTAGTTATATCTGATTACAATCCAGAAACGGTGTGTTTCTCTCTCACCAAAATTGCATTTACTTTTAATTAAAGTAGTCTCTTTCTTAGGAATTTCCTTGCAGGGCCTTTACGCGCTGGTTCACGACATGAATACATCAAATGAGACCTGGGAGTGGGTTGATCTTAAGAAGGTACATGATCCTTTTTTTCAATATGGACATTCTTCCGCTATGTTGTCTATGAAATCTAAATCTTTTGGACTTTGGTGCCTCAACATTTTTATATTATACAGTGAGATATTTTTATTTTAAATGTCGTTGGACGAGGAAGTTATAAATTAAGATCACTAGTTTTATAAATATATATTTTAAAATAGTCTTTAATTATAGTTAGATATTATCACACTGGTTTTAAACGTGATGCTAAGACCGAACTATTTGGGGATATTTGCCAAATTGACAATATCACTCTTACCCATAATTTCTCTTAACATGGTCATGTGCTGATGAACATAGGTAAATGAATTAATCTATTAGGAGAACTAGGTGAATTCTCCGCGTTGCGTTGCTGCGGTATGCAAAAGTAAATTTAATCTAGCTAAGAGGAATTTAAAAATAATTTCAATAATGAACTAAAGAAAAGACATCATCTTAATCATTTGATGATGGAAAGAAAGATATATACATGTGAGTTATTTAATGAGAATTTCCAACGCAAAAACAAAAAACTTAAGGTCTCAAGGATCAAGAAAGCAATAGCCCATGCGTTGCCACAAAAATTGTTGATAGTTTGGAATAAGATTATTTATATAAAGGAATAAACAATTATAAGTTAATGTTAATGGATGGCATGGCATAATGCTAGTGGATGATGTGTCTTGCTTACATATAGATTATAATTGCAAATGCTAGTTGACCATAAATGTATTTGTTAGTGGAATGATCAGGTGGATAGCTTGCATGTTGAAAGAATTAGCTAGTGGAGTTGTTAGTGGAATGATGAGGTGGCTAGCTTGCATGTTGAGAGAATTAGCTAGTGGGGTTTGTCTATATAGGTGTAGTAGACTACCCAAGACGAGCACAACATAACCTACACTTTAGCATTGCTGCCCTTGATGTGGCACAACACGCAACCTTCGTCTCCTTGGTAGACTGGTGGTATCACTCCCTACGCTTTGTTAGAAAGATATTTCCTCCATCCCAAACGGTAAGACGTTTGACTTTTTGACTCCAAGTTTGACCACTCGTCTTATTCATTTTTTTTACAAACATAGTCAAATTTGAGTCATTCTTCAAGAACTTTTATTAATAAAGCAAGCCACGACAAAAGAAGTTGTATGTTGCACAAATTTTTGAATAAGACAAGTGATCAAACTTGGTGTCAAAGAAGTCAAATGTCTTATAATTTGGGATGGATGAAGTAACAACTTGGAATAAAAGGGCAGATAAGGTTTGTACACAATACACACAAACCCTTAGAATAGTAAAAAATACACAACACATATATACATCTAACACCCCCCTTCAAACTCATGGTGGGTCAACTACATTGAGTTTGAGAGCAAATAACTATGGTGTGCCCGAGTCTATGCCTTTGTGAAGCAATCTGCGAGCTGAATCTCTGAAGGCACATGATGGAGCGACACAACCTGATCATGCATCTGTGATCTCATGTAAGAAGCATCGACTCCAATATGCTTGGTGGGCTCATGCTTCACGGTTATGGAAAGAGTGGGAGATGTCTGGACGGTTGGTCCCAATATATACAAGATACCCAACAAGGTGACGATAGCGATTAGGATCATTAAGAGACCCACCATCGGTGGGACACAAGTGAACGCTGAGATCCATAGGTGTATCAAACAGTGAGAGCAACGCAAGAGAGAATGTCATGTATGTATTTCCTGGGAGAGGTAGATACTTTTGGATATGGAAGTGACCTCAATACCAATAAAGTAAGAGGACCCAAATTAGACATTAGGAAATTTTCACCGAGGCTCTTCTTGACGAAGAATTGAGGGTCATCACCTGTTGATGAGCATGTCATCAACTTAGAGAAGAAGAGTGCGACCAAAGAAGAGGTGTGAACAAAGACAACAGGCGTTGAGAACAAAGAAATTCTTGGAGCTATCGTTTTCCTCTAGCATTAATATAATTCATTGGTGTTAAGAAAAACCTCTTGGGGAAAGGTTGGCTAGAGATTTCTTGGAAAAATACCAGCCCCCTTCGGTCCATAATGAGATGGGACTAATTCTATTCTATAGATTTTTCGCTTAGTACTATGTATAGAAGAGAGAAGCCGTATGAGAGTATAGAAAGGAGAAGCCGTATGAGATGAAAACCTCATGTACGGTTTTGGAACGGAGATTTTTTGATTTGAATAGAATGAACGACCGTAACGGATGTTGGCTCAATCCGAAGGAAATTATGCGGAAGCTTTGCAGATTTATTATGAAGCTACGCGACTAGAAATTGATCCCCATTTGATCCCGAGAGACCACAAACTAGCATTCACTGGCCCAGTTATCTGTACAACGTGGAACCTTAGCCACAACCATACAAGTTGCAGGGATGATCAAACAAAGCATGGAAACCCACAAAAGGGCGCACTGTCTGCAAAATCTGTAGTTGCTGGGTTGGCTCCTTTGTTTGGGCGTGCTTATGAGTTGTCCACTTCCTGTAACTATATCTCTCCCTCTTATTCATAGAAGAGTTCCTGCTATTGCGTTAAAAAATAATTATATCTAATTCTATTAATTTTATTGACTTGCCCAATTTTGATAATAACTTAAGCAAGAACATATAGGTCTAGCTCATACATGCAACAGTTTTATTTCTAAGATGGAGTAAGAATGTAAGATTGTTGGCAGCACTTGGAAAAATAGCAACATGGAATCTGGAAGCTTTTAGACAAGAAGTATATAATGATAATGCATATTAATTCCAGCCATTTAATTCTGGATAAGTTTGTTTGTAGAACGTGTTGAGCAGTTCCAGAGATGTTACTGCTTTCAAATTGACTTCTTGGCATCTGAAATGTTTGTATTCATGTTGATAAAAGAAGACCTAATATTCGTTCTGAGAAGAAGTATAAATTACAATGCTTCCTCAAAGAAGCCCAGTTGCAGTCCTTTTGCTTCTGCAGCCCTAAAAGACCTATTTTCCTCTCCCTTCTTGCTGACCTAACTTAACTTTGTTGGTCTTGTTTCTGCTTGTACAGCCTGTGCAGTTCTCCTAGTTGTAGCCCCCTCTTTGTACAGTGGTGTTGTTTCTTTTTGTTGTTGATTTTTAATAAAATCCTTACAGTGGGGGTCTCCCCTGCTGTATTTAATTTTCAAAATAAAAAATATACAAATGTCTACTAAACTCTTATCTGATGGAATTGTGCTGACCACTGATTTTTTTCTCAAGTAAAGATGGGACAGAAAGATATAAGATGGAAAGAGGATGGGTCTGGGATAGACCCTGTGATGTATTTACAAAGTCAAGGTGCTCGAACTAGTGGTGCTGGGAAGTCCACTAGCCATGGTGGGCCGAAGCCTATTCCTGCAAAGGGAATAAGTTTCCAGAAGAATGCATCCAAGAAGGATTTTCTACCTCCACAAAATGTTGATGAGACCAGAAGTTACAACAATATCAATATATTTCATACTGGGAGCCTGATAAAAGTGGTTAGTTTGAATGAACCTCCCCAATTTTTTTCCTGGTTAGAAACCTTGCAGATCTTGTGCCTTGTAATTTTGATTTTTATATTGCATCTGCTCATGCAGGTGAAGAAAATTTTTAGTGTTACTAATCCTGATCCCGTGGAAGTAGAGAGGGCAAAGAAAGCATTGGAAGTAAGTCTGATTATACAAACTATCTTATCAGGGTATTTTCAGTTTTGTCTAACTCAGAATGCCTTCAGGATCAAGAACGGTCTCTAGTTGGTGCAATAGCAAGGCTTGCTGAGGCATCTGATGTTGCAAGTGGTAAATACTAATGTTGTCCCCCAGACAGTGCACCTTTTCCTGCATAATGTATAGCATGCAAGTCTAATCCCACCATGGGATGTTAGGATGATTTAGCACAATGAACTTTGTTGCCTGAAATTTAATCTAACATAGAAGAAAATACTCCATTCCAAATTATAAGATGTTCTGATTTTTCTAAATATATTGCTTTTACCAATTACCATGTATCTAGACATAGCATATATCTGAGCATTGCCCTGATGGAGTCCCTCCCGGGCGAGCAATTGACGGATGACTTATTTGTCAAAACCATCTTGATTGGTTCTTACAGAGACTGCAAAAAGCCCCGTGAGTGAACGTGGACACGCTTGTGTGATGGGCTGATGGCGCGTTCTAGGGTCAACAAAGTGTTGATTAGGGTCCCAGGATATGCCAAATTTTGCCCAACAGCTCCTGCTGAAATTGCAGTATAGTGGAGTATATATTCATATGGTCTCTCGTTTCTTCTGTGCTGGCACAGTGTATATTCATATGGCCTGGCACAGTGTACATGCAATTGCAGTTGGGTCTTGAAGTTGATTACAAATATCCTTTCTGTTACTCTGTACCGAGTATTACTTGACAGCACTGGCGCCAATTGTTATTTGACAATCCCCTTTTATTCTGAGTGAACAGGTTAGCAGAACCGTGGGAGGAATCTATCAGGTGCTGGCGTGCTGGTAACCAGCATCAGGGAAAGTAACAAACATTGCTTGAATTATTGCTGCTAGTTGATTGTAATGTACTCTCTGTAGATTTAATAACTTCCATTTGGGAAGGAATTGCACTCAAGTAATTCTGACCATGAAAAGCTTCTAGATGTGGCGTAAACAATTTGACATGTGATTCTTCACATAATCAAGAGCAGGATTTGTGACATATCTGGATGATGGAGCTAGAACCTTCCGTACTTATGGTAATGCTAGAGTTCTAAACCTCTAATAAGATAATCTTGCTGATATTTTGCACAATCAATGCTTGCCAGATCTGGTCTACTAAACCAAATTGCAATAAAGCAAGCATTTCCAAGAATTGACATGAAACTAGGGTCCATTCTTGTCTAAAATGGAAGATTCTGAGAAGAAAATCTTGATGATGTTTTGAATTGCCATGAAACCAGATTCCACTCTTGTCTTGAAAAAAAATGTTTCTGAGAACTAGGGAACAACAAGCTTTATACAAACTAGCTATATTTAATCACGAAAATGTCAGCCTGAACATGAGCAGTTTTGTGATGTTGAATTTTGACAGTTGCGGAATTGCAGAAAAAAGAAGGAAGGTAACGAAGACATGATCATCACACAATATAGCTTAATTAATGACAACCAAATCCATGTTAAATTGTTTCAATTTGATCAGTTGATGAATAACAGTGGATTGTCTCCAGACAACTATAATAATAATTACATAAGACAGCAACGCATTGCAATTAGCTGCGTACTACATTGGCAATGAAGCCATACTACACATGAATGAATAGTGAAAGCATAAGATTAAAGTAGTCAACTTTGTCCTAATTAACACTGGAGCTCTCCGTTTGTCTGCTCTTGATCAGATGAGGCATCCTCTGGACTCTGCTTCTCTGAGGCATCCTCCCCATGGATTCTGACTCCGACAACCACCGGTGGTTGAGCGCTTGTGCCGCAGTGAGCCTGTTGCCCTCGTCAAAGCACAGCAACCCACACAAGAGGTCGCCGGCAGCCTTGGACAGGTCCGGTGGCAGGCCCTTGAACGCCGCCACCCCATCCGAGACCATCTTGTCCCGCAGCAGGAGCACCTCCACGAGCATGTCCTCCTTTGTTTCGACGCCAGGGAACACGGTCTTGCCGGTGAGCAGCTCCAGCATGACGCAGCCGAGCGCCCACATGTCGACGGGCGGGCCGTAGCAGCGGCTGCCCTTGAGCATCTCCGGCGCGAGGTACCACAAGGTGCCGACGCGGTCCTCCAGGTAGGGCGGGCGCACGGGCGTGGCGCTCCCGAAGTCGCAGATCTTGAGCGCGCCACCGGGGCCGACGAGCACGTTCTCCGGCTTGACGTCGCGGTGGAGCGCCCCCGCGCGGTGCACCCACGCGACGCCGCGCAGGAGCTGGCGCATGGCGGCGCGCGCGGAGCCCTCCGGGAAGCGGCCCGTGAGGCGGAGCCGGCTGCGGAGGTCCGGGCCGTCGACGAGCTCCGTGACGATGAAGAGGTCCCCGGTGGCGGCGTCGGCGGCCACGTCGCGGATCTGCACCACGTTGGGGGCGCCACGGCAGGCGGCCAGGCAGCCGGCCTCGCGGAGCGCCGCGCGGGTGCCGCCGTCGTCGCCGCCGCGTGTGGCGCGGACCCACTTGACGGCCACCATCTCGCCCGTGCGCAGGTGGCGCGCCCGCACCACCTTGCCGTACGTGCCCTCCCCGAGCACCCCGAGCTTCTTGTAGTCGTAGATGGAGCCGAAGATGTAGCGCGAACGCTTCTTGGCCTCCGGGAAGCAGGGGCCGTCGAGCGCCGGGCGCTTCCTGGTGGCGATCGCCGCCGCCATCAGCTTTTCGCTTCTTGTTGTGGAGAGGGAGAGCGCGCGCAGAGAGGGAAGCTGAAATTTTGGAAGAGCTGCCCTGGCGGCGCCTGGGTCTTTGTTTATAGGGGAAGGGGATGCGTGGACGGTGCAGATGTAGCTGGCGTGGGCGTCACGCGGATCCGAGGGCTCTCCGTCCTCCGCCCTTCCGCACCCGTTGCTGCCTTTGCAACGTGCGTGCGTCCGACGCTGACGCTGCAGGGACAGCTCATCACTCGTTCTAGAATCACGACCAACGCGTCCGCGTTTGAATTTTGAAAAGACTACCACCGCCTTTTGCGTAGGAGTACGAGTGCAAATCGGTTAGAAATTTGAATCGGATACCATACTTTCCATATTAATATCGATATTTTCAAATGGATATGAGTATCATTTCGAATATCTTGAAAAACAATATATCATATTTTTTTTTTGAAATGGATCACAAGTTGAGTATCATTTCGAATATCCTTGAAAATATATTTATATATATATATATATATTATATTGCTATTCTGGTCCGAATTTGGATATCACAAGTGCGACAAAAAATTCCTTTCTTTAATTCAACAAGTACCCTGAACTTTCCAAAAAAATGAAAACACCCAAAACTTATGCTTTATACAAAAATATTATTTAAACAAACATCAAGCTATTATCGACATAATGCTATAATTGTAAATATTTTAAATAAGAAAAAGAAAAAGTCTGAATACATAGTACATCTAGCCAAGATAAAGGTAAAGCTCTGATTTTCATTCATCACCATTATTGTGAAGGTTTAATATTTGAATACCTTGAATTTTGATAATTTTGAGTTTCCCTTGTCCTTTCAAACAAACGGCTTTGGTGTTTCTAAATATAATTCAGCCATGCTTAGAATCACATCACTTGTTATCATGAAAAGGTGCTCTAGCTAAGAAAACTAAATCTCTATGTTCCATGCCACCATCAAATGAATACCTTTTTGATAAGGATTCCCTTGTCCTTTGGAACAAACCATGAGAAAGGATTCAAGAAAATATTCCTCCCTAAACTCATTTCTTGTTTGGTTGTGGACTAATAAAATAATGAGCTTTTGTTTAGAATATTATTACTATTGTGTGGAGAGAAACAGATCAAGAGATGGAAAACATTCCATCCAAGCAATGGTTTTGAACTCATCTTAACAAAACAATGTGCTTTTGCTTTGAGACACATCCAAATGGTTCACATCCACCTCTGAAGTAAATGCAGTAAGATATGATCAAAATAAATTAAAATAATGTGGACGGTCGTCGTGGTAGAGGAAATCATGGGGCCTCACGCAAAATTCCTATAAAGGCAAGAAAGAGGAGATAAAGATATGAAGGATAATTAAAATAAAATGTTTGGACCTGGGCCCGCAACTGCCGCAGAGACGCCAAAATATCATGTTGAAAGAAATTAGTGGTGTTAATTTTTTTTGATGATAAAATTCAGTGTGTAAGAGGCAAGAAAAGGGAGATAAACTCATCTTGATGTTTATAATGATGAAACAAAGATGTTTGCCATCCCTTCTTCATGAATGAAAGAACTCATTGCTGGCAGCATGAGTTGGCTCGCCACCAAAAAATCATGTTGAAAGTGGTAGTGGTGATAATATTTTTGATGATAATATATTGAGACCCGGATAATTTAGAGAATTTACTCTTGAAAACAACACAGGCAACTCATTTGCATAAATGTTTATTTATGGTTTTTCACCCAAGTCAAAAAATAAATGATCTTGTCGTTATGGGCCCTTCTGTTTTCATGAATGAATAAGTATGCGCGCGTTCTTATGTCGCGTGTTTCGCCGCTGGATGTGTTGCTGTTGCTCGTCCTTGGCAGGACGTGAAGCAACTTGCTGCAACCTGCGCCGCCGGGACGTGAAGCAACCTGCTGCTCGCATGAAGAGATATTCCACTGTCCAACCAAAGATCGCCGGCTTGCCGACATCCTCTTTGGCGGACTGCTTGCGCGACGAAGGAAGTATCTGAAACTTTATGTTTTTTTAGTTATGCAAAGTGAAATCCATGAAAACACTTAATATTTTACAAAGGCAAATATACAAAGTCGTTTGCAAATGTTCAATCTCTTTTCAACGTATTTTGCAAAATTCAAGAATGCATATCCATTAAAAATTTTCTTGTTCTTAGCTAGGCAAATCAAGGCAAGGTTCCAAACTTGCCATTAATGTGAGCTACAGGAAAGCAAAATCTAAATGCACAACAATATTTTATTGAAAAAATCGACTGCACCATAATTGTTTCGATTGTACAACATTGAATGAACTTACTATAAACGAGTGACTAAATATGAGTAGAAAGCTAACAATAAATTTGAGTCGTTAATTTAATATCAAGTGGATGGAATAAGGGGACTAACTAAACTATTCAAAAAATTGTAATTGTAAATGAGAGTCAAAGCATAAGTTTGATCAAAATTATTGAGAGAATTTTAATTTTTTAATCAAATAGATATATTATAAAAATATAATTAACGAAGAATCATTTGATATCCTAAATTTTATTATCTTATATCATATTGATCAAACTTGGGATGGTCTAACTCTTTAAGATTCTTGGATATTACTTATAATCTGAGGCGAGGCGGAGTTACTTACAATCTGAGACTGAGTTTGAGATGGAGGGAGTAGTAGGTAAACTAAAATCAGTCATCCTAATTTTTGTTTAAACAAAAATCAGTCATCGAAAAGTAATTCCATCGAACTAACACATTTAAATTTGAAAATGAACCGTGACCAATTGGAGACTTGGAGTATTTTGTATAAGAGCAAAGTTGGCATTTCCTGCCACGTACCTGTACATTGCTTTACACTTACCTGAAAACAGGGAGAGAAGAAGAAAATCCTAGACCGCCGGCCGATGGGTCGTCAGGTCGTCGCAATTTGCAAGTCGGTTAATTAGTCCCTGCCGGCTGAATGGCTGATGCACAAAACGACCTTCTAATCACATTCATCATTCAGAAACTCAGGTTAAACATCACAGTACGGACGCATCAGCTGCAAACGGTAATCCATCTACTCCACCAGACATATAGCAATACGTACACATATACGACAAAAGTTAACCACAAGACACAAAGGTTACATATTCCTTCGGTAATAACAAACCTATTCATTTCTAATCGCTGAAAAAAAAACAAAGTTTGCATATGTAAAATCACATAACACACGTACAATCTCCACAGCCAAACAAGCACACGACGATGTATATCGTCTCTGTTCGCTTCAGCCTTCAGGTGTAGTGGCCACCGGCACCCGTGCCGGCCGCCGGTGGAACACCGTCTGTCCCGTGGAAACCAGCGTCACGTTGGACGTCGTCGCCAGCAGGCTTCACTGCTACGCCCGTCTCGGTCGTCCTAGCAACCGGCGCACCGGCACCGGCACCAACAGCGGGCGCCGTCGTCGTCGCGGAGGCGGCGGCCCCAACGCCGAGCCGCGTGCGGCGTTCTCCTTGGCGGCGGCGTTCTGGAGCATGGCGTCCTGCTTGATGGCCTCCACCTCGTGCACGCGCTCCTGCATCCTGGCGTCCGCTGCTGCCTTCTCCGCGGGGTCGTGCGCCCTCGTCTTGGCCACCTTCTCCTGCACGACGGCCTTGGTCTTCTCCTTGCCGGCCCACGCCGAAGCGCCCACGTTCGCCGCCGCCTCCTTGGCGGCCTCCACCGCGCTCGCGTTCCTCCCGCCCTGCATCACGATCGATTTCGAGTTGCTCGTGTAACTGCAACTGCATGCGTACCGGTTGGATTCGTGTGCGTGTCGTTTTATGCACGTAACCGCGCCTCGCGTCAGGCTGTACGTGTCCATGCACGTGTCCCCGAATCGGCTCCCGCCGCCGTGTACGTGTATTGGTTTCAAGAACCTGCATTGTTCGCACCATTACACGTGCCATAAAAAGGCTAGCGACACGAGTACACACGAACATATACTCTCTTTCTGATTAGCCATTATATATATATATATACTCTGTTGTTTCGAGCTTTAGAAAAGTATAAAAACATTAAACTCCCTCCGTCCATTAATCAAGTTCATCTTATCAAAATGTATAGCTTGCATAAGCCAGAGACAACGTGTTTCTCCTCGTCCCATGCGCTCGTGGCGTGTCCCAGGTGCCCACGGCTCCTCGCATGTGATTTGCATATGCGTCCTCTGATAAAAAAAAAGGAGAGGTTATTTAAGGAGGATTTACATGTGCGGCACCCTCTTGGTAGATGAACCCGATAAATGAATAGAGGGAGTATTTAAAAAAATCATGTTCACAGCTATTAAGACGTTAGAACCAGAGTACATGGGTTCGCAGATTTAAAAAATATAAATTTTTGTCAGATTTAACAAAAGAAAAAAGCCTAGATTTTATTGCCCTATCGGAAACTGGTAGAGCTGATTTTTCACAATCCACTTTGAATAATATCTGCGCTGGTAGAGATTTTCTGTGGCATTGTAAAGCTCCAAGGGGTAGATCTGGTGGTATGGTTCTAGGTGTTCATTTGTTGATTTTTGACATTGGCGAGATTGAGGAAGGAGATTTTTTTGTTCGTTTCAAATTAAGACATAAAGAGGATGACTTCAAATTTAATCTAATTTCAATTTATGGTCCTGCTCAAGTTGAACACAAAGCACAATTTTTATCTGAGCTCGTTCGAGTATGTTCTAAAGAAGCTGTACCTATGATTATAGGTGGTGACTTTAATATTATTCAAAGACCAGATGAAAAAAACAATGATAATTATAGTGACAGATGGCCTTTTATGTTTAATGCAGTGATTGATACGCTTAATTTAAGAGAGATAGAAATGTCAGGCAGAAAATTCACCTGGGCTAATAATCTTCCTAATCAAACTTTTGAAAAGTTAGATAGAGTCCTGGCTTGTACTGACTTCGAAAACAATTTTTCTCATGTTACTGTACATTCTTTAAATAGAGAAATTTCTGACCACACACCTTTACTCTTCTCTACAAATAATTCATCTCCAAATAATCAACATCAGTTCAAATTTGAACTTGGTTGGTTGCTACGAGATGGATTTTGTGAGACGGTGAGTCAAGTATGGCAAAATACCTCTGTAAGTGGCACTCCTATAGAGCATTGGCAGGCCAAGATTAGAAGGCTTCGCCAGTATCTCCGTGGATGGGCTAAAAATGTCAGTGGCATGTACAAAAAAAGAAAAACAGATTTGTTGGATAAACTAGACGAACTAGATAAAAAGCTGAAGTAATTTCACTTAACCAATCGGAACTGGATCTAAAACATGTGTTAAATGAAAGGTTAGCTGAACTTTTAAGGGAGGAAGAAATTAAGTGGTACCAAAGAGCTAAGGCAAAGCATTGTTAGAAGGGGATGCAAATACGGAGTATTATCATCTGCTTGCTAACGGTAGACATCGCAAAACTCGTATCTTCCAGCTAGAGGACGGGAATAATATAATAAATGGTGATGCTCAATTGAAGGAGCATATTACCAAGTATTATAAGGGTCTTTTTGTTCCCCCGGACGCTTCTCTTTTCATGCTGGAGGAGGCGAATGTTGCACATATTCCACAAGTCTCTCATTTGGAGAATGAGCTTCTAACAGTAACCTTTCTCGTTGATGAGGTTAGAGCTGCAATTTTTCGGATGGAACATAATAAGGCACCGGGCCGGATGGTTTTCAGGTGAGAATTTTATCGAGTCTTTTGGAATATTATAAAGGATGATCCGATGGCTCTGTTTTACGGATTTCCATCAAGGAGTTCTGCATTTAAATCGCCTTAATTTTGGAACCATCATACTTTTACCTAAGAAGAATGATGCGAAAGTAATTCAGCAAAGATGAGACTCATACATTTTCTTGAATGTGTCTTTCAAAATATTCACTAAGGTCGCAACAAATAGATTAACTACCGTTGTAACGAGAGGATAATAAAGCCCACACAAACGGCTTTCTTGCCGGTAGAAATATTATGGAAGGAGCAAGTGATACTTCATGAGACAATACATGAACTTCATACCAAAAAAGAAAGATGGGGTAATTTTTAAGATAGACTTTGAAAAAGCTTATGATAAGGTTAAATGGAGTTTTTACAACAAACTCTAAGAATGAAAGGGTTCTCTCAAAAATGGTGTAAATGGATAGAAAGTTTTACCGAAGGAGGTAATGTCAATATTAAAGTAAATGACTCATTAGGTAATTATTTCCAAACCAAAAAAGGCTTGAGGCAAGGAGATCCCATGTCACCCATACTATTTAATATAGTGGTCGACATGTTGGCTATAATGATAGCAAGGGCTAAGGATGCAGGCCAGGTGGAGGGAATTATCCCAAACTTAATCCAGGATGGTTTGTCCATCTTACAATATGCGGATGGCACAGTTATTTTTATGAGCCATGATGTTCAAAAGGCAAGATAAATATGAAACTTTTATTAAGCACCTTTGAACAATTATCGGGCTTGAAGATAAACTTCCATAAAAGTGAGGTATTTTGCTTTGGTAAAGCAAAAGAGCAGAAGAGTTTTATTCGCAATTGTTCGGTTGTGGTATTGGGAAATTTCCTTTTTCGTTACCTTGGCTTACCCATGCACTTCGGGAAGCTAAATAATAAAGATTGGAAAATTATTGAGGAAAGGATTGAAAAGAAACTAAGTGGTTGGAAAGGAAAATTGTTGTCGTGGGAGGGCGACTGGTTCTCATAAATTCGGTATTGTCTAGTTTACCGATGTTTATGATGTCTTTCTTTGAACTACCGAAAGGTGTTCTTGAAAAAAATAGATTGCTTTAGATTGCGCTTTTTCTTGGCAAAATAATGAACATAAAAAGAAGTATAGATTAGCAAAATGGGAAATTTTATGCCAACCCAAAGACCAAGGAGGTTTGGGCATTCAAAATCTGTGTATACAAAATAAATGCCTACTAAGTAAGTGGCTTTACAAATTGCTAAATGAGGATGGTGCGTGGCAAGAATTAATCGAGAAATAAATATATAAAAGACAAGACTCGGGGAGTTGTTATAAAAAGCCAACAGATTCACATTTTTGGAAAAGCTTGATGAACATCAAAGATTGTTTTTTAGATCTTGGCTCTTTTAAGGTAAAAGATGGGTCTCAAACCAGGTTTTGGTACGATACTTGGTTGGGTAATAAGCTTTTTAAAAGATAAATTCCCTTCGCTTTTTAACATTGTTAGGAGGAAAAACGATTCTGTTGCACAAGTACTTAGCTCAACTCCGCTAAATATTTCTTTTAGAAGGAATTTAGTGGGTGCAAACCTAAATGCTTGGTATAGAATTGTTGCATCCCCGCAAGATTTAAATTTAAGCGAGCAGAGGGACATCTTCTCTTGGGGTCTAAACGCATCCGGAATCTTTATAGTCAAGTCTATGTATACTGCGTTAATTAACAATGGTGTCAGAGTGTCAAAAGATATATGGCATATTAAAGTTCCTATGAAAATAAAAATTTTTCTTTGGTACTTGAAAAGAGGTGTAATTTTAACTAAAGATAATTTAGTTAAGCGTAAGCTGCAATGGTGATAAAAATTGTGCAATTTGTCACTTTCAGGAAACAATACAACATCTCTTTTTGATTGTTTTATGCCAAGTCTTTATGGCGTGATGTACACATGTTGTTTGGGTTATCACCACCTATTGATATAAATGATTTATTTTCAAGATGGACCAAGTTGGGAAATAAAAAGCTTAATTCATTGTTATTACAAAGGTTGCGGCTTTGTGTTGGACTTTGTGGATAACTAGAAATGAAGTGGTTTTTGATAAATGTCGACCAAAAAACTCTTGCGGGGCATATTGAGGGAACGCATTGGTCGCGGGAATGGGCAAGTCTACGCTGGCATGAAGATCGGAAAAGTATGGTGATCCATGCAGACAAACATCTTGAAACCGCGCTTCAATTTTTAGTTCCAATGGATGGTCTGTCATCGAGATATATTGGTTGATTTTAGATTTAATTTATACTTTGTTTCGGTTATGGATGCAACTTTTGTTAGTCAAACTTTTTGTAATAATTGGTGCGATTCTATCTTTTTGATAGATGAAGCCCGATTGATATATCCATTATCTAAAAAAAGAGTACATAGATTTGAGAAATACACCCTCTATCTTAAATTGTAAGTCTTTTCAAAAATCTTGGAGAGTCAAAGTATAAATTTGACCAAAATTATAGAGAGAATTATAAAAATTTGTGCATCAACTAAGTGTACTATGAAAATATAAGTAACGAATAATCTAATGATACTTAGTTGGCATTCTAAATATTATAATCTTATTATACAATTTTGGTCAAACTTGAGATGATTTGACTCTTATTAGAATACCTTACATTTTGGAATGGAGGGAATACATAGATTTTGAGAAATACATACGTACCCAATTACATAGCAAAAGTAACTTGGGTGACGAGCAACAAAGAGAGCCACTACACATCTCATCCCATCGTCCTCTCCCTACCTTTGATCTTGCGTGCGACGGAGGGCCTGATGGAGGGGAAGGAGGTCGGGCAGCTTAGCGCCCTGCTGATGCCCGCAACGACCGAGCCAGGGAGGGGGCGAGGGCCCAATAGCCGGACTCTGGTGGAGTTCACACCGGAGTTTCTATGGACGCATGCAGGGGGAGGAGGGGGGAGAGGGAGAAGGTGACGCCGCCGACGAAACCCTAGCTCGCCGGCAGCTGGGGCCATGGGCGCCAGGGTGGTTGGAGGTAGTGGAGGCGGCGGCAAGGGCAAGGGCAAGGGCAAGGGCAGTTGGAGGTAGGAGGCAAGGCTTAGGAGGAGACCGGCTGATGGCGGCGAGAGATGAGGCGAGGAAGAAGACGACTCCTAGTATACATGTTGAGAATAGAACATGTGCGGCTAAAAAACTGCCACCTCAGAAAATCCAAACTCCCAGCATATCACTGCCGATTCACTCCGGTTGAGTTCATATTTCCAAAAAAATTGTGATATGATATCCATCTTCTCCGTCTCTTTTTCATAAAGCCCCATTTGCCACAATTTTCAAAAAGAAAAGTTGCCACGTCTTCTGAGCTTAGCACAGATAGGGTTGGTCCGAGCTAGATTCTGACTAAAAACACCAAGACAACAGATAATTCTGTATCTATCTATAACCCCTATAAAGACAAGACCCACTAGGGGAGTTCTACGAACATGCGAGATAAGACACATAGGCATCCACGTTGGCATCCCGTTCTTTCGTCGCGGCGGCCTATTCCACTTCCTCCTTGCTGCTATCTCCGCCCCAACCCCGCGGCGGCCTATTGCGTCTTCGGCGCCCTTCCCAATCCGTCCGGGCCTATTCCCCTACCTTGCCCCGCATTCATTCCTCCCGCATCCGTTTCCTCCATTACACCGCGTTGCATCGGTCGACCCGCCCTCAATGTCGCTACGCTGGCCATGGGCTTCCCAGGCGAGCTCGCGGGCCTCCACGCCGCGTGGCGGCCGAGGCGGGCGCTCGGGGCCCGTCGCTAGCGCTTCGGCGTCGAGTAGACCACCGCGGCGTTCTGTCGTGCTTGCTGTCGGCCGGGTGGCGGTGGCGGTGGTGGGGACGCGGGGCCTGAGTATGTCGATACACTGGAGCGGAGCGGTGTGGGAAACAGGGCGGTGATGGTGGCGTAGTTCGCGGTGGAGCGCGCGCCGCCACCGGCGGCGGGGAGCCACCTAGGATTCCACCTCTGCGAATCCATCAAGCACATGCTAGCCATCCGGATGAATCCTTCAAGCACATGCTAGCCATCCGGATGGATCTCGGCGAGACTTCATGAACGTAACTGGCAACGTCGCCGCAATGCTGACGCCGCCGTTCGCCGACAAAGTCCGGCAACACGACCTTCCCTCTTCGCTATTACTTCCCCAACTACGCATAGCTGTATTTTGCTTATCTCAATCACAACAGTCATCATCTGAGAGATTAATGAATGAATTCTGTTGTGGTTGGTGGCAATGGCATCAGATGGAGGCAGCTGGATGACCACGACGAGGGAGCCACCTGTACATGGTGGACGGCGACTGGACGGCGACAGGAACGCGGTGGCAATGACGACTGTGAACTACTACTTCGGCGCCAAGTTGTTGTCGACGTCGACGGGCATTGTGCTGAACAACGAGATGGATGTTGCCGTCGACGGCCATCCTGCTGAACAACGAGATGGATGACTTCTCCGTCCCCACGAAGCTCATGCCGGACCACCTCCTGCCCGCGCCTGCCAACTTCATAGCGCTCGGGAAACGGCCGCTGTTTAAACATAAGTTTAAATAATCTATATTCTAATAAGTTTATTCTCTGTTTCTATGATCTTCGTATCTGTCTGAACTATCACTCACTCTTCCACAAAGTTCAAATTCATACATGCTGAAAAATGATTGTCCTCAAGAGCTAATTGTAATTGGAATTCTTAGTGATTACAAATGAATCCTTTAACAAAACCTCCTTACTTTCCAAAGAACGCACGAAATTCCCTAGTACATGGCAAAGCGGCGTATTTAACCTTCAACTATTTCCAAAGCCCGTATATGGTCAAATGAGGAGACAAAATACAGACCAGAGTTGCAACTCATTTACCCCGAAGACCAGACGTCGGAGATTTGTTATACCAACAAACAGAAGCAGAGAGCAAAACAAACTCAATTCCTGCAAAATCTAAATCCGCATACCAGGAGATTGCAGCCTGTTACAGTTCCTATTTCTAACAGGTAACTGACAGTCCAAAAGTTAACGAAAACAAAAAACAGAATCTCCTGCAAAATCAACCATCCTCCAAACTAATTCAAAATTCAACTGCCTTGCTCAGACCTGCACGCACCACTCCGGTTCAAACCTAACTGCACCAGGTTCAGCTGAAATGTGCTCATGTGGATAAAGTAGGGCTGTCAAGTGCAAGCCCCATTGTGTTGAGCCCATTGTCAACGTAAATAGTTGAGCCAGTGATTGCTGATGCCAAAGGAGACGCGAGGAATGCTGCGTGTTCCCCACTTCATCTGTTGATATGTAATGCAAGGCGTTTTCAGAGAAAAGTAATGAAGAAGTCCCCTCTCTCTCTCTCTCTCTCTTTTTCATTTTCAGGCAGGCAAAATAGATATAAAGGGAAGAAGGAAACTTAACCTGCCAATAGTTCCTTTTGCAGTGGTGCATTGACATAAGAATACTCTATCATCTTCTCGATAAATCCAATGGCTTTTGCTGCTCGGCTTCCCAATGGACCTAAGGAGACAGATGCAACGCATGACATACAATAATGCAAGTGCTGGTTATAAGTTATTAAAACCTCAGACGAACTGCAAACTACAGTTGCCTATAAATGATGTTCCCGAATACAAATTCTGTTCAGCAAGATTTGCTAAAGTGGACTTGTTTACTTTCTTGGAAAAGGAAAAGAAAAAATAGTTACCTGCTGATATGGTGTTCACTCTGATTTTGCCTTTTCGACCTGCTTCAAAAGCAAGAACCTGAATAGAAAAAGGCTTGCAAGTAACTATATGCATGGGGAAAACCACTGGACATCATAATGTTGATATGTGAGATCGCATAGAAAAGTGTGTACTCTTGTATCACTCTCAAGTGCTGCTTTGGCTGAACTCATACCACCACCATAGCTACAAATCAACCACCAAAACAATCATAAGTAATGAGCGCTGATAGCTTAGCTGTGAAATCAATAAAGAAATATTTACCCAGGAATTGTCCTCTCAGAAGCTATGTAGGTCAAAGAGATACTAGCACCTCCTGCAAATTATTTTTGAAAAGTGAAACAATGTCAAAGAAAGTTAAACACATAAAGAAATCCTATCTGACAAGAATAAGAAATACTTTTAAGTGCGGTTTAACCACACCAAGGCACATACAATGCTAGTACCAGCAACTTCACATGCCTGGTGCTTGGCTTAACAGTGACAGCCGATTCCTTAACCCCATGTCCAGCAAGCCTTAAGAGCTGACAAACATTGTCTTTTGCTCTTTGCTATGTTTATACGAGTAAGACATGAGAAAAATGTGGCAAGGGGCTACCCCATGGAAGGATTCGTTGCACACCAGTGCGGCAGAAAAAAAACACTGACTGCACATGTGCATGGGGGACACCAACCTAACAGGGCTCATAATTCACATAGCTCAAGGTAAAGTATGCTGCTGGAATTTTCAACCTTTTCCAACGTACACGTACACTAGTTAAACATAGTACTAAAACCTTGCTCACTTTAAATAAAAATGATACATTGAGCAGATGGGTAGTTGCCCAAAAATAAAATCATAGCGTTGACAGTAAATAAAAGGGATCACCCGAATCGGCACAGCATATCAGTATGAAATATTACCTGGATTCATTATGGGAAGGAAGTGTTGAAGTAAAGAAACATAAGAATAACTAGATGCTGAAACTGCAGCAAGGTATCCTCTCCTTGATGTCTCCAGCAGTGGCTTTGTTACCTTTGTGATAATAAAAGAAAAGGTAAACAAAAATGCTCCTGACGGTGGCAATAAAACAACAAATACAAATATTTTGATGGCAAATTAACCTCAGGACCATTGGCGAGAGAGTGTACAAGGATGTCAATGCTACCAAAATCATTCTTTACAGTCTCAGCAACTTCCTGCCAGATTTTAAACACATAGGAATCAAGCACTGGATAAGAAAATGTTCATAGCATGGCATTGATGCTGTTTGATGGGCACAAAGGCAAATTGCATTTGCAACTAACCTTAACAGTCCAGTTTGAAGCTCCAGAATATCTTTTGTTTGCTTTAACCTGCAACAGGGACAAAAGGTTCATAAAGCATGAAAGAAAAATGGCAACGGAAACATCATAAATGACAAGCATTACATCTTCAGGAACATCCTCTGGGGTGTCATAAACTGCGTCTAGTGGATATACTTTAGCAATCTCCATAAGAGATCCATCAGGTAGCCTGAATCAAAAAGTTGTGAAGTCAAAAAGATAACAACAGTTCCATCAAGAAACACTGGAGTAGAATAAAGAAAACATCAATTGTGCTCAAAGCCTCAAACTACTGTTAATCAGATGCACGCACTTCCGTGATTCATCAAACTTTCCACGTCTCAAGCTTGTCTCAAATATGTTCAGCGCCTGCAAAATTTTGATAACCACAGTATAATTTTACACCAGAACATCCAGTCTGATAAATTCGCAAATGAGATCACAACTTACAGGCACCCATGTACCAACAAGAATCTCAGCACCAGCGGCAGCAAGAGCCTTAGCAATTGCCCAACCATAACCATTATCATCAGCAACTCCAGCAATAAATGCTCTTTTACCTGGAAACTTGCAAGATAATTGATAACTAAAAACTTGCAGTGATTGAAGATGTGCACTAGTTCAGATCCCGTAGATGAAAATATGATTGCCAGATCATGTACATCAACACAGAACAAAAGTGATGGATTGATGATTACATGCAATTTTTACAGACGCACAAGTGTAAATAAGCAAAGACATGAACCATTAGAACTATATATATCTTGGTTCAGCTTACCTGTGAGATCAATGGGAAGTCCTTGGGCACCTCTCTGCGACATTGCCCTCATAACAACCCTCTTGCAATTTGACGAAACCAGTGGTCCTCCTGATGTGGCTTTAGAAGAGCTGGCAAAGCCAGTTCTGGTACAAATTGCCCTTCCAAATGCAGACAGTGCTGATGTTGACCCAAGCATTTGCCTGCAGGCTGGGATGCAAGGTCGTGTTGCCATCATCTGCATACCAGTCGTCGCATATGCTCCCATCTTCATGTACAAAAAAGAGTAGGACTGCAAAAAAGGAAACAGTATCATGGACTACACTTACAGACAAATCAGGACGTATATTGATTGAAATGGTTTCGGTGGTACAGTCAAGCTCAGGCAAACACCATAAATAAATCCAAAACCAACCGAGATATCATCTTTGTACAAGGATCCATGTGTTAAATTATTATTAGATCTATATGCACACACCTTGGTGAATACAATACATGCCAAACAGCGGCAAAATCAAGTCAGCCTTTCCTAAATCATAATTCGGAAACAAACCATAGCACGAGCACAACAACAGCATATAATTCCACTCGGCACCTCGTACAGCACTGCCACATTCATGTTGAACCAAGGCAAGAAATTGAGCCGGCTCGGACAGCACTAAACTAAACTAACTCCAAGATTCAAATCTCGCATCCAAATACAACAATTAACAAGACCTAGCAGCGGTATCCGCGCAAGACCCCATTCCTACCATGGACCAGCATTTCGCAATTCGCATTACGACATTAGCAGCCTTAGAGGCGGCGCCAATTGATCCAATCCCCGTACATCCATCTAAGTCCCAAGAAACAAGAAGAAGAAGCATGCCGTTACCTAGGTTTGTACTGAGATGAGATCCGAGGCCGAGGGGCAGGGTGAAGGGCGCGCGTTGGAGGCGGAGGGCAGGTGAAAGGGGGGGAGGGCTGAGGACGGCGGGGAAGACTGGGTTTTCCGATGAGGCTGAGCGAGAGGGGTTTTGGCTGGATGAGCCACCGACGCCGATGAACGTGGTGGGCCTGCTGGCTGCAAGGCTTGTATTGTGTAATTTTCTTATCAAAATATTCCTTTTTTTTTTTTTTTTTTTTATCAACCATACCTGCCAAAATATTTGCCCATTTCGCCTCCCGAGAAACAACTTTAAAAAAATTATAGATTAAAAAAATATTAATACTTATCATATATAATTAGTATCATTAGAAAGATTTTTGAACCTAGTTTTTTTTAAAAATTTATTTGAAGATATAAATGTTACACGTATTTTTGTACAAATCGAGTCAAAGTTGTGACACGAAAACCGAAAGCGATAGACATTTTGGGACGGAGAGAGTATTAAGTTAAGGAAACAGTACAAAGACCCGTACAAATACTGATACGGTGGAATAGGAAAGGAAACAGAGTGCAATTTGAACCACCACAAAAGCACAGAGGCCCTTAACAAAAAAAAATTACAAACATGTCCCTAGGACTTCCACGCATCGGAGCTTCCGGAAACTACCATCGGCCGCCGAGGCCCCCAGGCCATGGCCGCCATCCCCGGATCGGAAGGAGCTCCATCGCCGCATGGCTTTGAGAAGAACCGCAGATTGACACTCGCCCTCATGGACGAGATGAAGGCAACGTAGAAAGCATCGGGCCGGGGACTCGCCCCAAACTCCATCGATCCCGGAACCAAGCTCGCCCATGGAGACGAAGCCCACGATGGGAAAGTCGAGCCTGGTCCACTCTCTGAACATCCACAAGATCCGAAGTCGTCTCTGCATCTACCAAGCAAAAACAAAAGGCCCGCAGACAAACCTCCTCCATGGAGCAGAAAGTCGCCGGCGAACCAGACTCCTGAAGAAACCTCCCGGCCATTTTGCTGGCACCGCACTAGGACACTAACGGACGAAGAAGAGACCGGGAGGAATTATTCGACGCCGCCGCCGCCGCCATCTCTACCTTGCCAACGACGCCGAACGACAAGCCGTAGGGGACACATCGTCACCCTCGGCGAAACCTAGCACCACCGTCAACCGCGGTGAGCAAACACTAAACCTAGGACAACTCGATACCTATATACATTCGCACGGCGATTCCGCGGCCATCCTCCCCTTCCAGTGCCCCGACCGACACCGGTAAGGAGCAGGGCCAGCGGAATCGCCGCCGGAAACCGTCGTCGCCTCCTTTTCACCCTCCGCAATTGTAGCAAGGGGAAAGGAGAGAGACTTCGAGAGGGGCAACGCCGTCTCCTCAAGGGTGGCAGTGCGGAGAGGGATGTGGTAGGCGCGGCTCTCCCTGCTTCCTCTCTTTTTGTCGAGGATGGCCACCGGCACTCTCCTTGCTCGGTCTCTTCCCTCAGCCTGTGCACATTTAAACTGAAACCCGAATTAAACCGACCGAACCGGAATAGCTAGAATAGTGAGCTGGCTCGGGTCACCCCTCCCGCACAGGCGGCTCCGGGCGAAAACCTAGCCGCCACCTAACTCCACCTCCCCCTGCCCACCCTCGCCTCGCCGCCGCCAGAGGGAGCCACCAGGAAGCCCGCGCGGGTCTCCGGGGCGGCGGCAAGGCCCTTTATCCCATGATCCGGCCTCCGAGCTCTCGTGTGGGAGGTTGCTCGCCGGCCTCGCTCTTCTCTTCCCCTGCCTCCAGCGGTCTCACTTGGCGGCGGCATAGCGGCTCCTGCCTCTCCGTCGACGGATCCACCCCTCCCACCACCAGATCCGCGTCAAGGTGCTCTCCTACCCCGCCTACATCCTACATCTGAGCTCCCCCCCCCTTCATGGTGGTTGACGGCCGGAGTGGCGGGACGGCCCACTCTCGCTCTCCCAAGGCCGGATCGGTGTACCTACTTACCCGGATCCGTGCACGTGGAGCCGGTGGCGTGTCGAGGGGGGGCAACCCATCCTATCCTTTGGTGATGAGGCCGGTGGGCATGATCGGTAGTCCAGTGCGCAGCCGACAGCCATGGGTCCGACGAGACGGTGGCCCCGCTTTTGCGAGTTCGGCGTATCATGCTCCGCTGGGGCGTGTGCCCATATGCCTCCTCCGTCCGCGGTCCCTCCCGCCGCAGCGACACTCCTCCCCAACGCGGTGCTTTCTCTAGTCCGTGGTGCTCCAGCGTTCGAGAATGCTCGACCACCGACGATCGCCCGCTGGGCATTTCGTGTGGAGCATCCTTTCCGTCTTTTGTGACCGGCACGCCCCGTCATCGCAGGGGGCGAAGTCCAAGCGGCTCCGCGGTATGTGGGGTGGTGGCGGCGTTTGGCGGCGCACCTACCGCTGCCGGGCGCGGCGAAGTCCTGATTGGCTCCGCGGGCGCGGGCTCCCGGCGGCCGGCGCTGCGGGCGCGCGCCCCGCCATCGTGGGCGAAGTCCGAAGCGTTCCGCGTGTGTGAGGGCGTTCGGCGCCGCTTCGGTGCGCGCGCTCCCGGTTGTCGCGAAGCGAAGTTTGATCGGCTACGCGGCGGCGGCGGCCGACGCAGGTGCGCGCCTCCCGCCATCGGCGGCGAAGTTCGGCGGCTCCAAAGATGTGGGGCGGCCGGCGCGTTTGCGGCGCGACTACCGTTGTCGCGGGCGAAGTCCGATCGGCTCGCGGCATGTGGCGGTGGCCGGCGCTGGTGCGCCCCGTCATCGCGGGGCGAAGTCCGGCGGTTCGCGTGTGGGGCCGCCGCGCCGACGCCGTTCGGTGGCGCGCCCCGTCATCGCGGGTAAGTCCGATTGGCTCCGCGGCATGTGGCGGCGACCAACGTTGTAGGTGCGCGCCACCCATCGCCGCCGGCGCGAGTTCGAGCGGCGCCGCGACGTGATCGCCACGGCGAAGTCCGAGCGGCTCGCGATGTGTGGCGACATCGGCAAGTGGTGGCGACATGCACGACAACCTCGCCCGGACAGCCAGCCAGCCGATGTGGCCTCTATCATAGGTTCTGGGCGAAAGCTTAGCCCGTATTACTCCGGGGCGGTGGCGATAATCTCCTTCTTGAAGGCATTATTGAGGAACCTCTTGTGCTGCTCTCTGCCGACCACTCGGCTCAACTCTTAGCACAAGACTTGGGACGAAAGCTTTGCCAAGCTCGCTTGCCCGACGATGGTGGCGCTATCACGTCATCCACCTTCCAGGAGGCATCGTTGAAGAGTTCATGTGTTCTGGCGTTGTAATTTTGTTTCGGTCTTTCTTGTGTTTGTGTGGTGCCATGTATGGTTTTTAGTCCAGTTTTCCAGGATTAACTGGACGACCGGGGTTTCCTCCCGTTCCCTAAAAACGAGACTTTTTGAAATGAAAGTAGGTGGGAAAGCTCCCCCGAATGGTTTTAAAAAAGCCCGAACCAAACCGAAATTGAACCAAAATGTCGTTTTTTTTGTTTTTCGGTTCAGTTTTGGTTTTTGTATTTGGGATCTTCGGTTGTCGGTTTGGTGATTAGTTTTGGCCCAACCGTTCGAACCAAAACAAACGAAGCAACATATGTTTCCTCGCTATCCATGTACGATTCTGCGCTTGTGGCCTTCCCACCGTAGCCTAACAATCCGCTGGAGCCCAATAGGAAGCAAAGCTCATCACCACCACAACCACGCGTCTTGGTCTTGCTGCCGATCCAAACCTAGAAGCCTAGCTGCGTGAAAGGGAGTGGGTGGCAGCAGCTAGGGTTGGATATCGAGCCCTCTTGGTTCATTAGTGGCTTGGCTCATTATAGCTCGGCACGTTATGGCTCGACTCGTCATGGCTAGTTAGTATAACGAACCAGTAGGCTGGCTCGACTCGTTAGGGAGCTCGAGCTAAGCTCGTTTGGCCCGTGAACCAAAGTGCAAACAAACCTATGCACAAAGACTATAGTCGCAAATCAGTGAAAAACACATCACATGCGGATATAAAATGAAATGATCAAAATACATATGAATTCTGCAATGAAAATATAAGTATGCTATCATTTATGACCATGATTCATCATTCTTCGTTGATTGATTCCACTAATCCATACAATATTTGTTATTTATCATGGCTTGTTATGGCTCACGAGTAGCTCGCGAGCGACTCGAGCTTTAGCTCATTATAAAGCGAGTCGAGCTCGAGGCGAGCCATTAACGAGCGAGTTGAGCGAGCTAGCGGTTCTGAGTTTTACGCCCGACCTTAGTGGCGGCGGCTCGAGGCCTCAAGCAAAAAGCACCGCGTGCGCGTCCGAGCGGCGAGGAGTGTAGCGGTGTGCGGCGGGCGAACTCCAACGAGCAAGGTGGCGCAACCGTTTAGGCGAGCGACAAGCAAGGCGACGCGATCGCGTGAGAACGCGGCAAGCTGTGCAGCGCGGGCGTGGCGGACGAGCTGTTCGACTAAGGTATGTTGCCGGAGCTAGGAGGAGTTGTGGGCTGCGGGAATCTCGGTTGAAATCGAACACCAAACCGATGAAACCGAAACCGAAATCATCGGTTTCTCTTTTCCTCCAGAACCGATTGGTGGCAATAGTTTTCCAAAACCAAAATTCTTGAACCAAATCATCGGTTAAAACCGATTGCCCAGGCTGACTCTTCCCTCTTCCTTCTCCCTCTTTCCTCTTTCTCCTCTTGTGTCTCTCGGCTAAGTTCCTTGGACAAGGGGCTGAGGACAAGTTCAAATCTACTACTTCTTAGTAGCAAAACCCCACTAGGGGAGTTCTCTGCACATGCAGGGCATCCACATAGGTACGTGTACCGGTGGCCTCTTCCTATGCCCGCTTCCACCCCGTCCCCTTCCCTTCTGACTGCTCACCTCCATCCACCGCCATTAAGTCACTATGCAGCCTAAGCAACCAAGCATTAAGTCACTATGCAGTACGTCTTCTTTCGTGGCCACTAAGCATGCATGCAAGGTTTACTTTTCCACTAAGCATCAGCCATTAGTTTTCATCCACTAACCATCAGCAATTTAGTACTTTACTTTCTGCATGCTCTGCCGATTGGAGACTGCCGGTTTCTGTTTCTTTTCAATGGCGTTTATAACTAAGAGGTGACCATCGGCAAAAATTGAGAGGCTCCACTCCTAGATCTGAAGAGTCCGGTCGCTTTGGCTTCTCCAAGGTATATAATACACAAGCAAGTTGGCAAGGTCTTTGCTTCCATGTGCTCCAGCGATCCAATGCAAGAACCAACGCTGTGCGGAAATGACATGTGGGAAGCAGAGGAGTGCAGAGTGCATGCTCAGCATGTCGTCAGAACTTGAGGAAGAGGCGACGAGAATACGCTAGCTGCAGATCAATCCGCACGATCGACCAGCCATGGCTCCTGGCTGCTATTCTGTCGACCATTGCTGCCATCGTCCGTGTTCATTGTCCACTTATATACTTTTCATTAGAGAACAAATCCTCATTGTTTTTAAGCCTATCCGAACAAATATTGTTTAGTAATTATTACTTTTTTTTTTCTTCCATTATAGTATCCCTTTCAGTTTTCTTTATCCCGAACAGAGTTTAATTGAATCTTAAATTTCAATTCTGGAGGATGCATCACCCTCTGGAATTCCAATCGTTTTAAGGGTTCATGTATTTTCCAAAATGAGTTCTCTATCTCTGTCCAGTTTACCTCACTCTATAATAATGCAACCTGGTTTTGACTAATATTTATGCTCCCTGTACCCCTAGTGGTAAAAAGGATTTTTCTACAATGGTTTAAGAACATCCAAATGCCAGATTTTGTTGATTGGTTGATTGTGGGAGATTTTAACCTTTATAGAAACCCAGAGGACAGAAATAGGCCTGATGCAGATGTTTCAGAGATGTTGCTTTTTAATGAAGCTATCAGCAAGCTTGGTTTACTAGAACTCCCTCTCAAAGGCAAAAAGATTTACTTGGACAAATAAACAGTTTGAACCCCTCTTAGAAAGGTTGGATTGGTTTTTTACCTCTGCCTCTTGGACTTTAAATTATCCAAACTGTTTTGTCTCTTCTCAGACCATGGAAACCTCTGACCACACTCCTTGCATTATCTCCATTAATACTTCTATCCCTAAAAGTAAATCCTTTAGATTTGAAAATTACTGGATGGATCATGAGGATTTTATTAATCAAGTGCAAATTGGTTGGTTTTTACGCAAATAACACCCATGATCTTTGCAAAAATTTGTATTTCGGTTTAAAGCTTTGAGGAAAGTCCTTAAAGATTGGAGTCACACTCTCTCTAATCTTAAGGATACTATTACTTGAGGAACAAACTAATTATTGATTTTTCTGAATGTTCTTGAAGAATGCAGGGATCTTACAGTGGTGGAATGGAATTTCAGGGCTATTCTTGAAGATAATCTTATTTCTTTACTCCAGCAGCAGAGACATATTGGAGGCAAAGAGGGAAAATAAAATGGGTAACCTTGGGTGATGCAGGCACTCATTTTTTTCATGCACATGCAACCATGTAGCATAGAAGGAATTTGATTACTTCTTTTTTGAGATGAGGTGGGGAATGTGCTTTATGATCATAATCTCAAGGCTGAGCTTTTGTGGCGATCTTTCAAGGAAAGATTAGGTATGTCCAACTTCACCGGCATTCTTTTTAAACGGAAGATCATTTCAATGAGCAGATAGAGCTTCAACACTTGGTTCTACCATTCTCAAGGCAAGAAATTGATCTAGTGGTTAAACATTTGCCATCATACAAAGCTCCAGTCCCGATGGTTTCAACACCGACTTTTAGAAGAAATGTTGGCACATAATTTCGAGGATTTCTATAGACTTTTGAGGAGTTCCATAGTGGACAGGTTTGTTTACTGAGCATAAATGGGTCTCATATTACTCTTGTTCCAAAGAAAGATGATCCTCAAAGGGTTTCAGATTACAGACCAATCTCTTTGCTAAATACCTCAGTTAAGCTTCTCACAAAAGTTTTAGCAAACAGATTGCATGGCTCCATCCCAGCTCTTATACACAAAAACCAATATGGTTTCATCAAAAAGGAGTATACAAGATTGCCTGGCCTGGACTCTAGAATACTTGCATCAGTGTCATCAGTCGAAGAGAGAGCTCATTATTCTGAAGTTAGATTTTGAAAAAGCCTTTGACAAAGTAGAACATCAGCTCATGCTCCAAATTATAAAAGCCAAAGGTTTTCCACAGAAGTGGTTGGACTGGATGCAAGCAATTTTTTCCTCTGGCACTTCTGCTGTTCTGCTAAATAGTGTGCCTGGGAAAGTTTTCCCCTGCCATAGAGGTGTCAGACAAGGAGATCCACTATCTCCCCTCTTATTTGTGTTAGCAGCAGATTTTTTGCAGACTCTTCTAAATGCAGCATGTGTACAAGGAAATCTTACCCTGCCAATTCCTCTCAGGTCTGATCAAGATTTCCCAATCCTTCAGTATGCAGATGACACTCTTATTTTCATAAAAGCCGATGCAGCACGTTAAGTTTCCTCAAGAATCTTCTTACCAACTTTGGTGATTCCACTGGTTTGAAGGTAAATTTTGAAAAATCCTTTATGGTTCCCATAAATTTAAATGAAGCCAAGCTGAATGAGATGGCAGAAGTTTTTGGTTGCTCCAAAGGATCTCTTCCTTTTACCTACTTAGGTTTGCCTTTAAGTATCACAAAACCTTCTATAGCTGATTTCTGGCCTCTAGTAAACAAGTGTGAGAGGAGGTTAGTGAGCATTTCAACTTTTTTGAATGATGCTTTGGTAGATTGGAGTTAACAAATGCAGTCTTCTCGCTTTGCCTACTTTTGCAATGTGCACTTTTCGTTTACATATTACTGTGGTCAAGCAAGTTGATAAATACAGAAAGCATGCTTTTTGGAGAGGTTCTGATGTCAATAGTAAAAAACCTCCTAAAGCTGCCTGGGAATTGGTGAAACTTTCAAAAGAGCAAGGAGGACTAGGGGTCCTGGATCTTTCTACTCATAATGATTGCCTGCTGCTCAAACACCTTGATAAATTCTTTAACAAGGCTCCAGCACCCTGGGTCCAATTAGTTTGGGATAAATACTATGCAGATGGCAAGTTACCCAGGTTATCAAATAATTTCAGGGGATCATTTTGGTGGCGGGATAACCTAAAGCTTCTGGATTCTTTCAAAGGTCTGTCAATGGTAGCTGTTATGGATGGTGCTTCTGTTTCTTCTAGTCAGATTGTTGGAATGGTCGGGTTCTTCAACACCTATATCCTCGCTTTTCTCTCCTATTGCAAAGATCCACTTATTTCAGTCAGAAGAGTTAAATTTGAGGCCAATGATATTGATTTGTTTCACCTACCCCTGTCCAATGAAGCTTATGAACAATATCTGCGTTACATAATCTGATTCAAAATACTCAACTTCATGATGTAAATGATAAGTGGAGTTACATCTGGGGGGTAATACATACAAGTCTCATAAAGCTTACAAGCATCTCAGAGGGGTAAATGATGTTCATAGGATCTATAAATGGTTATGGAAAAGCTCTGTCGAACAAAATGAAAATTTTCTTACGGCTACTCCTAAAAGACAGGCTCAGTACCAGGGGATCTTCTAAGGAGAAAACACATGCATTTACCAAGCTATGAATGTGCTCTATGCTCTCAGCAGGTTGATGAATCTTTGGATCATCTCTTCTTTCACTGCTCCTTTGCGCAGGCTTGTTGGAATCTCATAAACATCCAGGTGCCCATGGCAACCCCAGTAGAGCAGCTGATGGAATCTTTCAAGGATCAAATCCGGCTGCCTTTCTTTCTTGAAATCATTGTGACGATGTGTTGGACAATCTGGTCATGTCGAAACAATCTAATCTTCAGAGGTATACCTGCAAGTCTACAACAGTGCAAGCTCATCTTCAAGGAGGAATTTGCCTTAGTTATTCTAAGGGCAAAACAATCATATCACCCACAGATTGTATCATGGCTAGAAGTCTTTTTGTAATTCTGCTCATTTTTTTTGTTTCTTTTTTTGTTTCTTGAGGATGTTTTGTAAGAACCCATCAAGTTTAAATTCAATAAAGGCACAGTAGGGGGTCAAACCCCTCCTGTTTTTCTTCAAAAAAATAAAATAAAAAAGAGTTTAATTGAATCTTTGATTTGTTCCAGGTTTCGAACTTCAAGTCAGCCGTCGCTATGCGTGCAACAGACCACTCGGCAGTACAGCAGACAATCATCTGGCTGCCCTTCCTTGGTGCCGCGCTCATCCGGCCTCCAATCCGACGAGAGGGCGTAGGAAGAGAAAGAAGCAGGGGAGTCCGCCTCTGCCCTTGCGAGCGGCCGAGAAGGCTCGCATGTCGCATGATAGGATAAGGTCGTCGATAGTTTTTGTTAACTCAACAAACTCCTTATGTGGATGCAGTCTATTCTTAGTTTTTTTTTAAAATCTAACTCTTCATGACAAGGGAGTCCTTTTAGCCATTGGTACACCTCATTTCCGTTTTTCTAATGAGCTCCAGGCCAGTAAGTGAACAACAGCTAGGTGACGATTCATTTATGTTAACAACCCATTGTATACATACCTGCTAATTTATATATACACTTGGCATGCAGTTTCGATTTCTTTTTACAATTTATTATCTTTCCATAGAGAACTCATTTGAAGTTGTAAGACTTATTAAGATATATTCTTTCTTCATTACCCAGCGGCAATAGCATGATTGGATTTGGTTATCCTCCATCTTTATAGCGTGGACATCGATCTCTGGTCTTTTAGTCATGTAAAAATTCAGGGTGGAAACTTTTTGGTTTTTGGTTGATGTACAAGGAACTAAACATGTTTTTTATTGCATTTTCATGCAGATTTCTTCAAAACAAGGGAGTCTTGAAATATGCCTATGATAGATAAATTTTAGATGACGTTTGTACATAGATTGTTTAAAAAGGTGAGCCGGTAACAATATTAATCATTTTTTTTTTTCACATTTCTATCTTTTGCTTATCTAAAATTTCTACTTTAATTTCTCGAGCGAATGGTAATATCAATTAACCTCATTATATGTTTTTTTTGTGTTCAATAATTATATTCATCTCCATACCCTGTTCAATAATTTTAGTAAATCGATAAAATCAACGGAAGAAGAAAAAATTTAAGTATGTGCTCCTCTAGATTTTCTTAAAGTTGCATATGTTGGATCATCACCCCGGAGGCTATATTGGATCATCAATAGGCAATAGGGTTAGTACTTTCTCATACCCAATCTATTCTTACAACAAACTAATAAATTTGTGTTGTACATTAAGATCCAAATATTATCCACAGGTTGGTGACATATGTTTTTTTCTCTTATGAAGTTGAAGATCTAAGATTATCATCATGCCTTTTCTTTAGTTCATTATTGAAATTACTTTAAAATGCCTCTTAGCTAGAATGAAATTACTTTTTGCATGCCCGCAGCAACGAACGCGGGGAATTCATCTAGTTAATACCATATGACCAAATGAGAGGTGGTGGGAAGACCCAAAGACCAAGGGGCCTAGGGATCATTAACACCAAAACTATGAATGAGTCTCATTGTTAAATGGATTTGCAAAATTATGCAGACCGGATGTCCTATGGTTCCACATCATAAAAACAAATACATGGATGATAAGGGTTTTTGGCACAACTGGAGGTAGGGTCTCTTAATTCTAGAAAGGTCTCCATAAGCTAAACATCTTTTCAAATGGGGTGTAGAATTCGATTTGTAGGAGATGGGAAGCAATGCAGGTTCGGGGAAGATTGTTGGGTTGGCCAAGTGCCTCTAAGAATTTCCCATGAACACATCTTTAAAAGCAAAGTATAAATAGCAAGCTAAGGTTTATTTATTTATTTATTTATAGAAACTTATCCTACATAAAAAAATAAATAAGAAACAAATTATAAATATAGATACTTAAGTATATATACGGACTCTAAGAGAACATGTCTCTCTGTCAATTATTTAACGTCCACGAAATTGGTCGACATACTCATAGCTATGATCAACATTCATATTAATTCAAGACTCAAAGTTTAATAATTATTTGATGGTTTATGAATTAAAGAACATGATGAACAAGCATGTGATTTTTTTAACTACTCCCTCCGTCCAATGAAAGAATTTTTAGCACATGACGTCATAGTCCCTAATGTGAGGATTAAGCAAAAAAACTTCTTGACCCATTCCTCTTTTGACATCCGGGACTTGTCCTTTTCGATTCGTTAAAGGCGATAGTGGAGGGAGGTAAGACGGCGGTGATCGGTGGTGATCATCAAGGATGATGACAACAATGGAAGAAGATCGATTAGAGTTGGATGGCATTGAAATTCCCTTTTTTGGTTTTGGATAATTGATGGCACCTAGTTGCTAATGGGTTATCTAAGTGTGATTAGATATGCTAGCAATATGTGATTATGTGGAGCATGATAATCATGGACATGAACATGGTGAAATGATCAAGCTCATGGAATAAGAAAGAGAAAAACAAAAGACACGAGGAGATCAAGTCCAAAGTATACTTGATAGGGCTTTTTGATTTTTAGTGATCAAGACACTACAGAGTGTGTGATCACACTTAGGATAAATAGCCAACTATCAAGAGGGAAAATTCATGGCTAATTTGAAGTTGAAGTGCCTCTAGGTCCATTCATTTGAATTAGGATGTAGTGCACGACTCTAACCCTTAAAAATGCTTTGCAAAACATGCTAACACCTGTGCTAAAGAAATATATGCATCTTGGAAGCGAGGGTGAAGAAACGAACTTTGAAAATGCTGAAAAAGGAGGACGGAACAACGGCTCACTATGGACCCGACGGCGTCGGTGTTTTGCGGCGTGGCATTACTTCTCGCTTAAAACAGAGACCGGGCGTTGGTAGTTGGTACGGTGTTCCGGTGCGTCGGTGATGCAGCAAATGCAGCACAGTAATCACATCGGTGTGGTTCTCGGCGGGCATGTTGACCGGACACGTGGGGCACCCGGTCTTTGGTTGCTCTAGGCGCCGAGCCCTGCGTGGTGGACTCCGAGAGCTCCTCGAGCCTCCCTTTCATGACCCGGATGTGTAAGCCGTGACAAGAGCGGACACAAGCAACGCTAGGTGCGATCTTGACTAGTTCTTCATGCGAGGATTGGTGTGTACACCGACACTTCGTAGGTGGTCTACATCGGTGCATCCGGTGCACTCTTAACCGAGTGCCTGCTGAGGTGAACATTGAAGATCTAATGGACGTTTGAACGCGTGGACACATGGAGGTGATCCACGCACCGGACACTAGAGGCGGTGTCGGTGTTGATGCACTATAGCCCGGTGCACCGACTCTCTTGAAATGTGACCCCCAATGGCTATGTCGTTTTTTTTTTTGGGGGTGGGTCTATAAATAGAGAGTGGCTAGCTCCAAGCTATCTCTCTTAACATTTGGTGATATTAAAATATCTCTTTGAGCTGAGCTAACCCTCCCCGACTCATCTCCTTGCTTTACTTGCACATCTTGGTGAGATTCAAGTGCATTTGCTTGTGTCTTTGCATCTAAAGGCACTTGTTCGCTTGTTCTTTGGTTGAGCTGCGGGTTTCTTATTTCTCTTGGGAATTTGTCAATTCCCTAGTGGCTTGGAGCAGCCGAGGTGTTGAGCTCGAGTTGGTGCTTGTCTCGAGGCCACACCGGTGGCCCTTCCCCATGGGAGATCGCAGTTGGCTACTCTAGGGCATTGCTCATAGCTTGTGGATTCCCATCTTGTATTGGTTGTGCATCACCCGGCTGTGGGTTCAGTTTTGTAATGCGAATTAGCTCGTGAACCTCCAAGTGGGTGAATCGCTACAACGTGGAGTAGCTTACCGGCGAGTAAGTGAACCTCAATAAAATCATTGTCAATTTCTTAATTGGATTTCTTGGTATTCATATTGTGATTGATTGGTTCACTCCTCTACACTTACCATCAGTATAAAAGGATCAAACCATTTCCTTGTATTTACTTGTTCATATATCTTGTGTAGTACTTCTTGGTACGACCTTGTAGCTTATAGAAATTTAGTTGCTTAATGTGATTACCTAGGAGTAATTAATCTAGAAACTTAGTCTTGAGTGTCATCTAGAGACAATAGCAATACTAGAATTATTGTGTAGGTGGCTTGCATAGCTTTTAGTGTACCGTTCATATTGCTTCGCCATCTTATTGTCCGACAAAGTTGGTTTAGTGTTGTTGTAGATAGGTTATTCACCCCCTCTAGACATTTAGAACCTTTTCGGGCATTGTTGTGAGTAACTTTATTGTGGCTCTCAGCCATGATGATTGAGGAAGGTGGATACTAGGTTGTAGCGAATGTGATAGCAGGTGAATCAAATCCTACCTTTAGATGGTCAAAATTGCTTGTGTATGAGTTGGCTTTGAAGAGTCATAATGATTTTTGTGTTCTTGTTCGTAACATTGGTCTTAGGGTTTTAGGTATGAGTAGGGTTTTTTATGTGTTAAGGTTTTGATACGGTATATGTTTAAGATAACAATTAGAATCACATTGCATAATATTATCTTGAAAAAAGAAGAATCATAGAAAAGCAAAAAAAAAAAAAGTCAATGCCATGGTGTTGCAAAGTAGTTCTATGTGTTTCTTTTTTTTTCACGATTGTGAATGGCTTCAACAATAGAGAGGATGGGTAATGAGGAGAGTGATACATGATTTCTGTTCAATTACATTTATTTAAGACCTCAAAATAATCCATAAGCATGCCTAAGGTATGTTGGTAATGGGTTTGGATATAATACAAAATTTAATTGACTCTAGTTGCTTTGGATGTGTTGGCGTTTCTTTCGCAATCACTAGAAACAGGTTTAGAACCCATCTCTAATGACGGGCGCTCGAACGTGCCATTGATATCCCCGAGTGGAACCACCATGTCGGTGATCGCACTAGGTCAATCAACGGTGATAGATCTTGCCATAGTTGATATTTCATCCGCAAGCGCACGGATCTATCATTGTAGCATTTCACCCTAAGTATTTAGGGTATCGTTATTTATATTTTCCCAAAGGAAGGCTTGTATATAAGAAGCTAGCATGGCATCCGGATAATGGAATGTGCGTACACTAAGTCCAACTTGATCATAATAGGAGTAACCAAAATGGTTTATGGATAGTGTGACACACACGTAGGCATGGACGGACTAAGACAAGAGGAAACCCGAAGATAGTGTGCATGCTCCCATATTCGTAGGTGTCGTAATACCCGGGCACCATGCACGCATATCAGAGAACTACTCTTGTCCCCCAAGATCCCCACCCTACGGATGGACGGACTAAGACAAGAGCAAACCCGAAGGAACAATGAACCGTTATCCCCCTTTAATCATGTTAGACATATGATGATCGATGAAGAACAAATATGAACATGTCAAGATCATGATATACAAACTATATACTAGTTCATATATCAACACTATAACATGAACAAGACTATACTCTAATTCATAAGTTAGACCATGAACAAAGAATAGGGACTTGCAAGTAGAAGAATGCTCCATAAGAGATATATTACCAAATAGCACTTTCTTCTATGAGACAAGCCCTCCTTGTAGCTCTTCTACTCCAAGCTTCTAACCAAGAAAGAAGAAGAAGAGAGAGAGAGGTAGTGGTGGTAGAGAGAGAGGTGGTGGTGCTGTGTGGTGAACTCCTTGTGGTGTGTGTGTGGAAGAAGGAGGAGAGGGAGCTACTTATACAAGAGGGAGAGGGACCTAAGTGTAAAATCTACCCTAAACCGACCTAAGGAAGCCGTCCAGTACGTTGAACCAGCCGACCCACTAGCGCACCGCCCTCCTTGGCACTTATTGCACCGCCTCCCCGAAGTTGGGCTCGGGCGTCTCGGGGGGGTGTGGCCGCACCCCTAAGGGTGTAGCGCGCCCCCGACTCGTTGATCCGGTCCTCAGCGGGGTGGCATTGTTGGGCCTGAAATGTGTGCTGGTGGTGTTGGCTCGGCCCAATTCTCTCATTTCGGTCCTTTTCACCCCCGGGCTTGTGTTGTTTCAGAATACACGCTTTCGAGGGGTTGCGCCTTTTTGGTCGTATTTCCACCTATATTTATGTATTTTCTACAAAACAATGTTTGGAACACTACAAGTGGAAATATGTGAGTAATAAATGTATATGAGTATGAAAAGGTATAGTTTCACCCCCCCTTTATGGTAGAATGTTGACGAGAAAAATATGTCATTAGTGACCGTCAACAGGATGATGCACTTAGATTGGAAGTAGTTGGATTAATTTGGATTTGGACTTAATAAGAGAAATTGGATTGGATACACTAATCATTTTGTGAGGGACCAAGTCTCATACCCCCTCATCGCTCCCGTAGGTGACACAGAGGGGCTCCTCCCGCCGCTACTAGAGGGGTGTCTCTCACACTCCTTGCTATCACTTTGGAGCGGGTGCCTAGAGGTGCTGGCCCATTGTTGGTATCTCTTATTGTCGTCACTAGAAATTAAGTTAATCTCACACCCGACAATGGGCAGAAAATAATTGTTGGTGTATCATAGTATCACTATCAAGAGTGGAGTTAATCTCACTTTCGAATATGCACGGAGGTTCACCACACATTACGAAGCATCACCTAAATATTGGGTTGTCATACCTAGCGAAATGGAAGGAAATACGTGTATGATATTCTTAATATGCCACTTGGATCGTTGAAATAATAATATAAATATGATACCGCAAAAGCGCATAGATAGAAATACCATTGTAGCATTTCATCGGGAATAATCCGTATCATTATTTATAATTTACCACGAGGAAGGGGTAGGCTTATGGATGGATTGATTGATTTCAATTGCAAAGTGTAGAGTAAACTATATCAAATCTAACTACTCTAAATAGGGATAAGTCATATAATAAAGATACTAATAAATGCCAAGTCAAAGATCACGGTATGCCACTAGAATATATCATAAAAGCAATACTATCATAGTATAGGGAGAATAGAGAAATATTCCTAAGTTATTCCTAATACATGTCAATGCATACTAAGATTTGTGCAACACACTTAGTAATCATGGAAAAAGAGCAATATATCTACACATAGTGAACATTACTAAGGAAAATCAAGAATAGAGAAAGACAACCATAGTAATAAAGCTCAACTTCCCTACATTCGAGGAGTGGACTACAGATGACTCAATGGGTACCACATGACCTAGAATGTAGGGTGCAATTGTTGTCAAATGAGGTATAAGCACCACACTTACACATTGTCGACCACTATCCCAAGGTACCATTAAATTAGTGCTATACGACTCTGCTTGAATATAAAGACAATCTAACTATACTAATCATATAATCATAATAAACATTAAAACATATAACTATGAATATAATTATTGAATAGATCAAAGTCATGAAAATTATATCTAGCAAAATACTTATTAGATACAAGAGAGAAGCCACAAAAGCTCTTGCTTTTCGCAACTTCTAGATGATCAGGAATTTAAGACAAGCTTGCTTTCCTCTAGAACTAGCCTAGATATAGCTAATGCTCTAATCATGATGGAACTCTAGTGCTTAGGATCTTGATGACTTGATGATCAAATTAAATGCATATGAGAGTTATGAGCCCGGGGCTAGGGGTTCTTAGTTTTATAGTCCCTGTAGAATGCACGAGAGCCCTTGGATCAAACTGACCTTGATCAATGGTGTAGATTGAGTCTTGATGGTGGTTTTGAACCGATATAAAAAAGGTAGAGGCGGACAGCGGACCACAAGATGGCCTACTTGACATGTAGGTCAGCTAACCTGTCCTAGTGATACGACTTTTGGGCTATGGTTAGCTCAGGCTCCAATCAAGAATCCCCAAGGAACCCCAAGAATTCTTGGTATACAATTCTCCTTTCGAGATTGGGCGATAGTGAATCAATTGAACGCGATTCGAAGATTTGTTCTACTTTTTGGAAGACCTTGCGTTATAGCTAGGTGGGTCCCACCTTGTAGGTCCTTGCCTATGGTGTCTTCTAGAGTCTTATTGCGTAAGGGCCAAGTTGGAATACATTTAGAACACGTTTATGCTTCGCATCCTTTGCAAACTATGATGTTTTCTTGTTTCATCCTTGGAAATATAAAGATTCACAAAACTCATGGAATTCTGTTAGTAAAGCCCCTATTCTATGTTGATATTCATATTATGCCCTTATTTCAAGTTTAGTTGATTATAAAATATTTGCAATAACAAGTGTCCACACCCATGAGAAAGGCGAGCAGGGTGCTCTCCGTATAGGTGGCTCGAGCGGACGATGTGCTCCATTTCCAAGCATGATGGAGGCTTCCCCGATGCTCCGACAACCGCATTTGCCACCCCCATGGGTGGATACGATGTCCCTACAACCAAGGCAACGGTGGAGGCCAGAGGCGCTCCTGCGTTAGCCTTCTAGGGCTATATGGTGTGCCAGTTGGCCTCACTTCTCCTCCAATTGTCCTTCCTTGCTATGGTAGTGATGGTGGACTAGGTCGTCAGGTCTGATGCCCAGGTGGCTAGATCTTATGCCCGGATAGCTTGAGCTGGCACGTCGATCAAGGAGTCAGCGGTTGTCCGGGTTGGGTGGTGAGGTGTGGTGTGGAAGTGCGGCAAGAGCACGACAGTGTGGTTAGTAGCGCAGACCCGTGTGCGCTGCTCGGATCTATGATCTCCTGCTCCTAGTTCGCCGTGGAGGGTCATCGACACGATGGTGGGCGGAGCTGGTGGCTAGTGAGCCTAGCGATGGTGGTTCTCGGTATCGACAACAACAGGTAACTCAGTTGGACAGGGCAGCGGCTAGCATAGTAGACAAGTCGTGGCCAATGCTGTGCACGGTGTTGTGGGCGCCCTGGCGAAACATTTTGCCTCTTGGGCTGATGACGGCGGCGTCTCTAGACACTGTTTTCTTCCTTGGAAGCATCAATGGTTTGGATCTGTTTCCTTTGTGTGGCTTCTCTTTCCTGGGTGATAACCTGGACCTTACGGTCAGGCGACGGCGGTGCCAGTGACATCGTGTTTCTCCATGGAGGTGTCATTCTGGAAGATTGTGCTCGGTTAGTCTACTGCGGTGGCTAACATTGTGCTCACCTAGTTGAGGACTCAAGTTTGCAAAGTGTCAACAACGAAGGAAGGCAGTCGGGGAGGATGATGGAGGCGTGGCGATTCGAGGCCCTCACATCTATTGATAGTGGACCATGAATTTGGCGAGGAGGTGCCTACAAAATTGGCAAGCAGGATGATGTGAGAGGTGGTGGCTAATAGTTTTGAGTTACCGAGATGACGTTAACGGCGGATTGTCGGGATACGTACATTAATGACCGCATATTTCGATATACATTCACACAAATGAAATAAACAAATAAAATTTAAAGCATACAAATAACTACTTCAATTGTTCAAGAAAAACATTGGATGATTTGGTTCTAGCCAGCAAGCTCAAGCTAGATTCCCGATTTCCCATGTTGTAGTCCCATGTTCCTCCGGAAGACGGATAAGGCTGGCCTTCTTGTTGCGCCTCTTGCGGTTGCGGAGTAGTGAATACACTGGGTATGCTGCAATGTAGGCGAGAACAGGGATGACCAGACCGATGACGTTTTTGGTCGTCTGGATATCCCTGTTGCTACCTGCTGCGTAGGCAGCTAGGAGGCCGAGCATGTCCAGCAAAATGACCGTATGCATCGGCCACAGCGGCAATGGCGGCTTGCTACTTTTTGCAGTGTCGACCGGAGTAGCATGACGATGACCACGATGGACGCCACAAAGGAAGTGGAGTTGCTGTAGAAGAAAGCGAGGTACCGGCGCTTGTTGATGTCATGGAGAACCGGGTCGCCGGCGACATGTCCCTTGTCGTCGTCATCCGGCCATAGTCCGCCTGGCGGTTTCAGGCCAGTCTGATACGTTACACTGGCAGCGAGGATTCCCAGCAGCATCAGGTACTCACGGAGGCCCTTTTGCTTGTCGCCGTCGCCGTTGCTGCTGCTGTCTTTGTCTGCTTGGCCATTGGCATCACCATTAGTATTTTGGGTTTCACAACCGCAGTTCGTGGAGAATTTTACTTCTACTTCTCGGCCTCTGCATTTCCAGTTCCTCCAATAGATGAATACCTGCACGGTTACAAACACGAAGAGCCCAATAGCCAGCACCAGGACATAGATGGAGGTGCGCAAAAGCCGGGGAGCTCCTGCAGTGTAGGCACCCACCACAGCAAACATGCTGGCCACCATGCACACATAGAGCGCATAGCATCGTATGCCAAGCTTGTACAGGGTTGGGTTCACCAATAGAAGGATCAGGGCCACAGATGTCATGAAGCTCGCCGCGTTGCAGTAGAAGAAAGCCTTGTACCGCTTAGGGTAGTTGTCAAGGAGGACCGGGTGACCCGCATATAAGATGTGGCCGGTCTTGTCTGTTGAGGTTGCTGACCAGAAGCCTCCTGGTGGCGTCAGCCCAGCCTGGTAGGTCAGTGTTGCAACTAGGATTGCAAGCAGCAGCAGGACTTCACGCTTGCCATCCATTTCTTTAGCATCATCGTCGTCTTCAGGCTTCTTATTGTCGTCTTTCTGGTCGTCGTCCAGTGTGAAGAAGATTATGTGGATCACCACATAGACGAGGACAACACCAGCCAAGGCGACAACAGAGACGGAGGTGCTTACGTCCCTGCAGCCCCTGCAGCATACGCACAGATGAGGCCGAACAGGTCCAGTATCATCGCTGCCTGCAGCATGTGGCGCTGGAGCAGGAATGTACTTTGGACCATCATGATGACCACCAAGGACACCACAAAAGCTGCCGAGTTGCTATAGAAGAACACCATGTAGCGTGCAGGGTCCATTGTGAGAAGCACAGATTCACCCATCTTGTGTCCGTCTTCGTTGTCTTGCCAGAGGCCACCTGGTGGATCCAATCCAGCCTGGTAAGTGATGCTTGCGGCAAGAGTTGCCAACAGCATTACAAGCTCACGGGACTTGGCCGTCACTGATGATGTTGCTTCCTTGCCATCTTCGGTGCTACTCCTGCTAGTTTAGGTAGTAATTTCATTCACCAATAATTAACATATATATAGTAGCTAATTAATCGATATAAAAAATAAAAAATGAACAACATAAATACACATATGTATATAAAATAGTAAACATGCTCGTGCATTGCCAATAGATTTTTTCTTGTTCCAAACTCTTATAATTCTCATGCAACAACTAGACTTTTCTATCAATCTGTGTTCTAGATAAACCACTATTTTTTCAAGGTCTTGCTGAATTTAGATACAATCAATGGCTTCGGCGTGGTGGCGTTTTACTTATTTTCGTGGCAGTTTATAAAACCGCCATGAAGCAAAAGGTCCCCGTTCTAATCTAAAAAATAATAAAAAATCCAAATCCAAAACCTAACCCAAATGGGCCGGCTGGATCTGGGCCATGCCGTCGGATCCGCAGCCGCCGGCCCCGCGAACCCGTGCCGCCTCTGCGTCAGACGTGAAGGGGATGGGAGGAGAGCCGGGTAGGGGAGGTGCTCGCCCAGGATCACGCGCTCGGAGTCGGGGAGGGAGGCGTAAGGAGATGGAGAGCGGCACGGGAGAGGAGTGGGAAATAGGGGAGTGAAACCTTAAGTCTTTATTATATACTAGCTATGTACAACTTCTCGGGCCTATTGGACTTCTAATGGGCTCAATCCTATTAACCATGGCAGGCCTTTGTAACTGTACCGCCATCGAAAATGAGGTATTTTTTGACGTTTTTTATAAAAAAAACCGTCACAATTAATAGATTTTGCACGATGATTTTTATAACCGCCACTGTTCAGACATTAGCGTGCGTTTTTTTTAATAACCGTCACGGTTAATAAAATGGAAGCGCATGGTAAAAGATTTTATGTAGCAGTGAATATAACCTTATTATCCTACAAAGCAGACAAATATTTACTCATAAATATGTAAGATAGTTTTTTTTGCCAATTAAAGTACATCAACAATTTAGTGGTGAAAAACAGAACATGCTGGAAGGCGAAAACGGACATACCTGCTATCATCGACAAATAGCCGTCGTATGCGTTGTTTTGCAGCATGAAGTCTTGCTCGGATCGTTTTTCCACCTTGCCTCATTTCAATCCTTAAGGAGAGCTGGAGGAGGATGCATACCAGAACCGCGATGCCCAGGCCAATGACGTAGGCGGTATTGTCACGTTCTCTGGAGCTGCCAGCAACGTAGGCCCCCACGAGGCCTAGGAGTGCTACGACGACGAGCACATAGAGGGTGACGAAGCGTGTGGAGATTTTCTTGATGAGCTGCTTGTCCAGAAGCAGCATGATGATGATGAGGGACACGACGAACGCGGTGGTGTTGCAGACGAAGAAGGCCTGGTACCGCCCGAGGTGGTGGGACTTGAGAACCGGCTGGCTCACACGCGGATCAGGATCAGGAGGCGGAGGCATACCACCCCTTGTGCTGCACGGTGGTGTTGCCCCAGAAGCCACCCGGCGGATTCAGCCCGGCCACGTACGTCAATGTCACCGCGAAGGTGGTGAGGAGCATCAGGGTCTGGTGCATTTCTTCACGGCGCCGGTCGTCGTCGTCGGTGGCGGTGTCGGTGGTGCCTCCTCCTGCCGCTGGTGGCCATAGCTTGGAGACCGTAAAGGCAACCAGGGCCGGCATGATGTAGGCGAAGACGGTGGACATGAGCAGCAGGGAGTAGATGGTGGTGAACCTGTCCCTGCAGCTCCCGGCGGCGTAGGCTCCCATGAGGGCAAGCAGGTCGAGCACCATGACGAGACGGAGCAGCACGACCGCGGGGGCCTGGCTGCTGCCGTCCAGGGTCAGGAGCAGGAGGCACACCACGAGCGACGCCGCGAACGACGTGGCGTTGCAGTAGTAGAACACCAGGTAGCGCCGGTGCTGGGTGTCCGGGAGGATGGGGTCGCCCACGGGGTGGACCTTCTGCGTGTCCTGCCACACGCCCCCGGCAGGTTCAGCCCCGCCGCGTACGTCACCGTCGCCACCAGCGTCGCCAGCAGCAGGAGGTACGACTTGAGCTCGTACTCCGTTGATTGCGGCTTCTTCTTTGTTGGCAATTGCATTGGCGGCCCATTCTTCTTCTTCTGGTTCTGGGATGCTGCTGCTGCAATGATCTCGTTGGTCGCCATTTCGATCTGTATCTATTTGGTGATGACAAGCAAAGCAATGGACTCGATCGACCCTGTGGAGTTAGCGGTGCCCGGCTGATTGCGCTCTATTTATAGATCGAGGCTCGAGCCGGCATCCTCGATCGTGTTGCGTTCATTTTGGCATGCCGTGATGCGATCGCAGATTCGCAAGGCAGCCCTAGAGATGCTAGCTGCTTGTTGTCTCTGCATCAGTAAAAAAAAAAAAAAAAAAAAAAAAAAAGCAAGGCATGGCATTGCTTCCTCAGGTCATCCTATTTTGTTCTTGGAGCCTTGGAGGGCGACTTTATTCCCGTCGTCTTTCCTCTCACTGCCATCATGGTCATATCTTTTTCTGTATGCTAGGAGGCTAGGAGCATCACATTCATTCGACAGTCTTATTCAAGTAAACAATGTTCTCACGCAAGGGTTTAGATTCTTCGTGTCTCTGCAAGACTGCCCTGCTTCTATTTTGAGTAACTTATTCTTCCTTGACATATACTACTTATTAGCTATTGCTACGGGATAACCAACATTTTATACTAAAAACACATAGATCGAACAATGAGATAATAATATTATAAAATTGGATAGTAATGTTAAAGACATTTAATCCAAAAGGTAAAAGTTTTTTTTTGTAAAATTAACGTAGTTACGGAGAGTGCGGTGTCGCACGCTAACAAACTCTACTTTATAGACCTTACGGTGCCAATTACTAAAAAAAGACCTTGCGGTGCCAATGTCATCCACGTCACCAATGCTGCTTAAAGGTACCGGACCATCTACAAATATAACCATACAATACAATTTAAAACAAACTATGTCTCTTGTATTCAGCGCACCAAGAAATACTTTTATCAGCACATGGAAATTAGCTTGTCTTTACTTGACCATTGCTTCTGCATTTGTACAAAATGTATAATTAAAGAAGTCTCTAGGCAAGCAAATCACAACTTTGGTGGACGGTAGCACTCCAAAGCTAAACTGCACAGTCGTCCCCTCTACTGCCAACATGACTGAAAATAGGTGGGTACTACTAAACCAAACACCCCTTGAATTACAGTGCTGAACAGCGGTGGCACGCGTTTGTCTTGCAACAATAGAAGTTCAAATGTCATAGTGTTCCCCATGTCAACAAAAAAAAAAAAAAATGTCAGTGTTCCTAAAGAAAATAACAGGCCTAGACGGATTACCTAACATGCTATAGATAGAGTGTAACAAAGAGGCATGTGAGTAAAATAGCACTCACTAAACTCAGTTTTTCACTGAATCTGAATTGTTTACATGTCACATGTCTGGGGGTTGAGCTTGAGCAGGTGGCCAAACGCATATTCATCGGCCAGATATCATTGTTTGCCACCACCAAGTCCAAAACTATCTTTCCAAAGCAGTAGCTGCAAATCTAGCACAGAAGTATTGTAAAAATTCACACACCCTGAATGATATAGCACATATATCCCAATATGCTCTAGGACATGGGAAAAAATTCATAAAATGCTACCTTGAAATACCCAAAGAAGAGCAACATAACAAGTTCATATAGGATAGGATCAGATGCAGGGGGCGCACCCTAATGATACAACATATCCCAATTTACTCCAAGACATTGGGAAAAAAACCCACAAGTGCTCAATCTGAAGCACCTAAAGAATGGTCATTGCCTGCATCACAGGAGAAAATGGTCAGATACATCAGCAAGCAGCCACGGAGCCAGTAGTGGGGCTGGTGGGGCTCTAGCCCACCCTAAAATTCGGTAATCAAGGTTAATTACTGTAGCAAAAACAAAAAATCACCATTAAATCTTCGTGCAAATCAACGTCTCCTTTGTTTCAGCCCACCTAAAATTTTTTCAGCCTTCGTCACCGTCGCCAAGCATCACCAGATTTCGCCGACAACTAAAGATTTATAGGTGAAACCAACCTTGGTTAGTGCTTATTTCAAAAAAGTCATATATATGGAGAGGTTGCAGACCACATAAATGATAACTGAAAAAATGAAACAGAAACAAAAGATGATATAGGTTCAATCTCAAATCCCTTTTTTGCTAAATGGAAGACATATTTGTAGGATAAAAAATTCATTTCAGGACTCATCATCTAATACAAAATTTAAATTTCTTCTTAATTTCAAGATTGGCAAATAAACCTATGATCAATTCTAACTACTACATCAAGGAAGCATGTCATGTAATGAAACAATCTTACAAATGTTCTAGCACCGATCATGTTATAAGGTGCTTAATGAAAACGCCCAGCTCGTTTTATCACAAGCAAAACGGGCCAAGCACACCCGAGGTCCAACGGAGCAACACATATAAAGGCTTGGGCCTAACTCAACCCAAAAAGACTACCGATAGGTGAGGACTGCCCCATCCTATATGTTGTGCTCCCTCCATCGATTACGATGTGGGACTAAACCCAACAATCTCCCCGTCACACATCGGACCCAACTCTTCCATCACATGACAACCCATGTGATCTCACGAAAAGATTTTAAGGCCCCGAGTTTTTTAATTCTCTAGTCACAAGGACTTTCGTGACCCTTTAGAGACACGGGCTCCCCGTCAACATGTGACTTCGGAGATGTTTTCAGGTTTTCCCGACCTTCGGCTTTGATACCACTTGTTATAAGGTGCGCAGCGGAAAACGGCCCAGCTCGTTTTATCACAAGCAAAACGGGCCAAGCACCCAGGTCCAACGGAGTAACACATATAAAGGCTTGGGCCTAACTCAACCCAAAAGACTAACCTGATAGGTGAGGACTGCCCCATCCTATATGTTGTGCTCCCCCTCCATCGATTACGATGTGGGACTAAACCCAACAGATCAGGCTATCAATCCAAATGTCATGTGAATACAATCCGAGTGTCATGTATTTTGATCATGGCATTATCGATGAACAAGGGACTTTCTAGGAAAAAGATAAAAGAGAAATAACATAATTTATGTTCACCTTTTCATCCTTTGAGATATTAGTTCCATTGAATTGCCTTGTAGTTATGAAATCTGAAATGACACAAAAAAAGGTGTATGTCAGCTTCTTGTGTATCAACAATTTGTCAAAGACTTCAAAAACAAGTTGCACTCACCCTTATTGAATTTAGTGTTTGCTTCAATCTCTTACTATCCTGGCCAAGAAGTGAGAGATATAAACTGATATAATGTGAGAGTCTAAGTAGGTTGGATAAACAATACATTTTTAACCATAAGATCTCGTTGGATCTTTAAATGTTTCTCTTGTCTAGTTTAAATGTATCTCTCAAGAACATGAGGAAAAGCAAGCAGGGCAAGTTGTTCACAACATAAGGGCTTGGTGAAAGACTCAATCATACATGCCCTTGTTTTTTCATGAACAACAGCAGAAACACATAAGAATCTGGAGAAAGTGAACATGCAGTTACCAGAAGATAGACCAAAAAATGTACTTTTGCGGTGTCAGCATTCTTGGCAAAAAGTTGGCATAGAAAGAGACCAAAAAGTAAGCCAAAGACTTCAGATGAGACTAAGATTTCATTAGTACCGAAGATGTTAATTAAATTGACACCATAGAATTGGCTGAGTTCATAAAGGTTCATTTATTTATAATAAACAAGACAACAGAGCAAACAACCAACATTGGTGGTTGCTATTTTACGATTTTTCTATGAATTACTATGAGTTTCTAAATTTTAGACAATTTTCTGCATAAAAACAAAAGATAATGAAAGGAAACAATTTATCAGCTAGGCCCCTGAAATTTTTCTGAATCAGAGCATCACTATTCATATAAGTCTATAGCTTATAATTCAATTTCCCGCTCTCTTCTTCAACCTTGCGAACAGAATAATAGAACACGGATGGGCTTGGGTTGTGGATGTTGGCGGTGAGGCTACCGGCGACGGAGAGGAGGGTGGTGAGAGCAGGGAGACGCCTGGCTGCACCCTCGTCGGGGCCCAGGCCGGCTGGAGGCTGACCATGCCTCCCCGGCCACGGGTGTAGGTGAAAAAAGGCCTTAGAGTATCTCCAACAGTTCCCTAAACATGTTCCTAATATCTTTTTTTCTTTGAAAATGAGGAAAAAACTCTCCCCAACAACTTATAATCTCAACCCGTAAAATTTAGCTACTTCGGAAAAATGGACTCCATCTGCATAGCTTTACGCGCAACTCTTACGTTGTGTATCCTTCCATATCGTGTGGTTCCCCTCTTCGTGCCGTGAATTGGCGTGGCTTCCTCCCTCCGCGCCTTCTTTTGCCACGCCAAATTGTCCATCACGGCATCGCCAGGAGGGCCAGATGAAGTAGGCATCAATATTCCATCACACCCACCATCGCTAGTTATTCAATCGCGATGCTAAGAGTAAAGTTTCCGAAACCACTAGCGCCCGAACATTAAATTGCACGCACCACTTGTATCCGGGACGCCCGCTCAAACCGCCAAACCGGTTTCGTGGATGCACTCCCCTAGCGCGTGCTCCTCCTTCCTAGTTCAAGACCGCACGCCGCCACCGACCGACACGCCAGGGAGAGCACTGTTGGTGATGGTACGAGGTGGGACAGCGGCATGGGACCGTCACAACCTTGAGATCACACACCCACTCGAAATGCCGTTGCTTTCGTCTTCGTGAGTTAGCGGCAGCGGCATGGACTGCCTCCTTCCCTTGTGTGCGGACCCACCTACTCTGCGGGGAAAGCCATCACCATCGTGCTCCTCTCTAGTGGCATGGAGATCGCTCTTGAGGGAGGATGGGGTGGCTCATCGGAAGTCGCCAGGCCCGGCCCTAGGGCAAGGCGAGTGGAAGCGAACCGAGATCGTAAGTCACCCTTCTCTGTGAGATCGCGAAGTCGCGATTAAGCGCTCTGTGGCGGTCATTATCAAGCATTTAATACCGCCAACTCAGGTTCATTCCAAGGGAAATAAACAATCTCATGGTGCATATGCATTTATTTCTAACCTAGTTCCACTTGTATTGGTAGAAAACATGTTTTGTAGGTATAAAAGTGGAAAACAGGTACAACTACGCCTAATAAACAATGAAAGCACAAAACCAGGATTGCGCTTTGTCAAGGGAGGGCCAACAGCCGGAATCGGGCAAAATGGGTCGATGCACCTACGGGAAAATGAGCCAAAATGGACCAAGAAGTGACACACGAAAGCTCGGCTCGAACGGGCCAAACACGGGCCGGCCGGGTCATGGCGGCCGGCGCAAGCTTGGCCCCGATCCCGCCCGCCGACTTCCCCATGCCGAAATACTAACGCGGGAAAGGATGGTGCAAAAATTCGTTTGGCCGTTTTTTCTCGCCAAAGTACCCAAATTTGGCCTCACCTCATGTATAAATAGAGGGGCACACCCCCTCTATTCATCCACACACACAAGCATTCACTCACTCATTGTTTCACTCACACACTCCACTCCACCACTCACACTTAGTACACATTGGAGTAGAGGAAAGGAGCTAAGTTAGAATTAGAAGGGAGTGAGGGAGGAGGAAGTGTGGAGAAGAGGAGTAGCGACCCCTACGCCTCGGGTAGACGGAGTTCGAACACATGCGGCTCCGTCTCGCATTTGTACCTCTACGGATCATCCTTTTGGTTTGGAGTAAGAGGTCCGTGTTCTAATTACGATAATTATCTTCGAGTTTGAGTTATTACTTTCATTATACGTTATGCCGGTTAGGTTTGTTTACCATATCGGTAGATGCTCTAGTAGAGGACTCGATGAAGACGGATGTTCGGCCGACGCTAGAGTACATGATAAGTAGTGTAGGCGTGGTGTCTAAACTACGAGTCACCCTCGTTTGCCAATCGGTCCCACGATAGTGAGGTAGGCGGCAGGTGGTGACAACCCCGTTTTGACCTTAGTATTCCTCCACGTCCCACGTGGGCGGTAGTGCGGAGGCGGACCCTTTCCGGCAGACCGGGGAGAGCCGGTGGCTACGTGAACGTATAAGAAAAGAAGTAATTTGGCTTTAGGATAACTTTGTAGTAGAAACTCACTACCCAGTTCACCCTTTCCATCTTCATCCCGGTAGTTAGTCAAACCCGACTTAACACCCGTTCCTCGTGGAAATCGATACCACTGAACACTTCGGGTGAAGTGCTACAACGGTATTTCCGTGTGCTTGCGGACTATTTCGCTTTACGCTAAGAAACACCACAAACAGCGTCCGCCTTCCCTGGCGGGATCGAGGGTTAAGGACTTGAGCGATCTACCTGTACCCGACCGTTTACGCACTACGCCGTCGATGATATGTTCATAAGGTTGAAATCTCATGTTTGGTTTTGGAAATTGATGACACACTTGTGGACTAATCCTTTGCTCTAAGTGATGACTTGAGATAGGATTAGGTTGATGACAAGGAGCATGATGATCATGAACATGGGCGATGTTGATGGACATGATGGATCGTCAAGCTTCGGTGATCGGCTTGAGAGGAACGGGAGATCAAGCCAAAGGTATCTTGATCGGGGTTTTCCTTTTAGTGATCAAGACACGATAGAGCGTGTGATCACATTATAGGATAGATAGCCGACTATCAAGAGGGAATGCCACGACAATCCTTTGGTGAAGTGCTTCTAGGTCCAATTGACTTGCATATTGCATTTTAGGACATGAGAGCACTAACCCGATCTTGCCTAACTTATCGACGTGCTAACATTGGTGATAACGTGGTCATCTTGGACGTGTTGGCAACCCATGGCAAGAGGCGAAGCAAGTTTGAAGCAAAGAGCAAAGAAAAAGATGAAGAAGCTGCTGTCCGTGGCGGCCGGGGACGCGACAAAGGAAGCGGCGGGGACGCCTCACTGGCCGTGGCTCCGGTCGGTCGCGTCCATCAAAATAAAAAAAGGATGTTTTCCGGCGGGCGTGTTTTTGATCGGACGCATGACCGAAGCTGGACCGTGGCTACGATCGGACGCTGGAAGGAGGGCGCCCGGTGTGGGCCCGACTTTTGCCGATAGCGACCGAAAAGCGATGGATCGGACCGGACCGGTGGTTCCGGTCGGTAAGGCCCCGATCACCCCAAAAGAGCCCATTTTGAAGACCAACGGCTCTATCTCGTGAGGGGTCTATATATATTGGTTTGGCCGGTATTGGGACCTCTCTCTTGCACATTTGAATACTCTAACTTGCTAGTGAGCTTGTGAGACTCCTCTCCACTCATCTCTCCATCCATAACTCGAATTCTTGGTGAGAATGAGAGTGATAGAAGTGCATTGCATTGGTGGTTGCATCTAGAGGCACTTCATCCTTGGAGAAGCCGCGGGATTCTTGTTTTCTTGGGAATTTGCCCAGTTCCCTAGCGGCTTGGAGCAAGAGGCGGTGTTGAGCTCAAGTGGAGCTTGTTTGAGGCCACACCGGTGGTGATTGTGAGGGGTCGTTCCTTACCCCGCGGGAGATTCATGCGAAAAGGAGCACTAGTGGATTGCTCGTGGCTTGTTGGACCCTCTCTTGTGATCGTTTGCTTGAGCTCTCATAGGGGATTTGGCACCGGCCATTGCTTAGCATACGTCAAGTGAGTGTGTCACCACAACGGGGACTTAGCGTCTTGGGCAAGCCACGTGAACCTCGGTGAAAAATCATCGTGTCTTGTGTGCTAGCTCGTTGGAGATTTCTTGTACACGGTGATTGGCTTCAACCTCGACACTACACCGGTGGTATTGTATCCTAAGCACTCCTTCGCATTACTTTGGTAGTATATCTTGTTAGGGTGCTTAGCTTGAGTAGCTTGTTAGCCTTGTTAGCTCCTAGTGGTAGAATAGTTAGTATATCTTGTCCACCAGGAGTAACTTAGCAACCTAGCCATTGCTTGTGATTAGAGATATTAGAATTGCTAGAATTGCTAGGAGGCTTGCATAATTAGCTTGAAGCATTTGCTTATTTGCTATGCCGTCTTATTTACTGATCGTCTTGCTTAGTGTTATTTGTAGAATTTTTAATAGGCTATTCACCCCCCTCTAGCCATTAGGACCTTTCAAAGGTAACATCTGAAACCGCTTTCGATCTTGTCCGATTGTCCTCGATCTTTATTCTCTACTAAGGCCAGTCTCAATGGGGGTTTCATGAGTGTTTCATGCACATTAAATGCAGTGCCATATCAGCAAAATTTCACTTTTTGCATGAAACTCCTAGGAGAGAGAAGGAAAGAGTTTCACCATGGTGAAACCTTTGGGCACTGTTTTACATGCGTTGGAAAGTGTGTGAAACCCCCATTGAGACACAAATAGAGTTTCACCATGCAACTATGCAATTAAACCATGCAATGAGAGAGAGATTGTGAGACCCTTGAACCTATGAAACTGTGCAATGAAACTATGCATTGAGGGGGACGTCTATTTCATATCAAAGTTTCACATCTTAGAAACTGGGAGGTGAAACTCTCCATTGAGACTGGCCTAATTTAGGTTTGGGAATTGGGGTCATGTTAAATTTAGTATGGCATATATGTAAAACTTTTTACAAATTAATCAAAACCATATATGTAAATCTATGTGTCTTGTATTTATGCAAAGTGAACACGTAAAAAGTTTCTATTTACATATCCATCCTTCCACCTCTAGATCGATGGAGGCCCGTGTACGAGATTGCACGCGATCGCGATTTGGGCGGCAGCGCCGCCGCTGGCTGCTCACCGCCGCCACCCGCATCACGCTCTTCGCTGTTCGTATGTCGCGTGCGGGGGCGGCCGCGCCGCCGCTTTCGCTACACGCCTCGCCCCACGACAGCCCTTTTGCCGCCGCCGGCCACCACGGTAGCGGCGGCCACACCCGCTGCCGCCTCGTTCGCTCCCGGAAGGAAGGAGGAGTCCATCGGAGAAATTGGCGGCGTCGTAAAACACCGATGGCAAGCTGGATACGTGCGTGTATATTTACAGAGGAGTTGTTTTTCCCAAGTTGCTAAATTTTACCAAGTGATTTAGCAAACCGTTGGAGACGCAGTATTTTTGTTTTTGTTTTTTATAGAAATTGAAGGATGGCAACCTCGATATATCAAACTGTTGGAGATGCTCTTATATCTAAACAATCTCAAAAGCAACAAAGTTCTCAGGCAACCAAAATACAAAAAAATAAGAGTTATAAACAACCTCAAAAGCAACAAAGTTACTGGCGAAAAGATTTTATGCTCCCAAATTAGGCCGCTCACCGATGATCGATCAAAATCCAAAGAGGTTATGGCCTGCACCACCATTGCAGCATCAGTTGCCAAGATTATCGGTAGCTCAGCATGAAAAGCCTCTCCAATATGTGCCAGAACTCCACAGGCCGAGATAATCACTTCTTTGTTCGTACCTCTTATGACAAAATCCCAGCCTCTGCTCTCTGAGATTGCTTGAAGGATCCATCACAATTTAGCTTGACCCTTCCCACCCCAAATTGTGTAATCCAGTTTATATTATAAAAAACTGAAACGAATATGCACATATTATGGCTAGATTATACACTACTACAGAATTGAACTTGCATGGTGTTTAGAAATCATTTTCCGTGGACGGGCATTTCAAAACCGCCACGGAAAATAGGTGGCTCGGCAGCCCCCGGCCGTGGCAAAACTGCCACGGTTGTCGATTAACCGTGGCGGTCTTTTGTAAAATAACCGCCACGGTTAATCCCCATAACCGTGGCGGTTTTATTATAATGCCCGCCACGGTTAATCCCCATTAACCGTGGTGGTTTTATTACAATGCCCGCCGCCACGAAAAGGCGGGCTATAAATACAGCCCCATCCTTCTTCTTCCCCACGGATTTCGCTATTTTTTAGGGTTTTGAGCTTCAAAACTCTAAAAACACCATTACAGGAGAGGGGAGCTTTTGCCCTTGGTTTGATTGAAGTTTGGCACCGCTAGGGGTATTCTCCCCTTTTTCTCTCCCTCTCTCTCTCCCTATGCACGGTCCTCCCTCTCTTTGAGATCTAATTGAATGTGGTTTGTGCTCTCTCTCTTCCCCCTCTCTCTCCCCCCTCCCCCCCCTTATCTCTCTCCCCCCTCTCTCCCTTTCTTTTTGAGATCTAGTTTTGATCTCTCCCTCTCAAGCTAGCTCCTCTCTCCTCTCCTTCTCTCTCTCCCCCCCCTCTCTCCCTCTCCCCCTCTCTCTCTCTCTCTCCCTCTCTCTCCCTCTTTCTCCTCCCCTCTCTCTCCCTCTCATTTGAGTGTACGTGCTCTCTCTTTCCCCTCTCTACGTACTCCCTCTCTCTCTCTCGTATTCCTCTTTCGCACTTTAGTTAACTCTCTCTAATCATCGACGCTCTCTTTGCTTTGGTTTAATTAATTTGAGCAGGCCGTCATGGCTCCGAATAGGGATTGGATGTACGGGGCCGAGGATGAGTTTGGATTTTGTTGATGATGTGCGAAAAGAAGTTTATGCCCGTCCTTGAAGCATCGAATCGGTCGGGGGTTCGAAGTAATGGTGTGCCCGTGCTATCGGTGCAAGCATATGTTCTTACACAAGGATGACGACGTCGTGGAGCACTTGCTGCGCGTATGGTTTCATCGGGGAGCCGAGGTACACCGTGTGGAAGTATCATGGTGAAAAAGAACCGAGTGTCGCGGCGGTTCATCTCGGAGGACCCCGCCGATCGCAACGACGGAAACAACGGTGGTGGATGAAGGATGAGAACAAGTTGATACGGTGGTGGGACGAAGGGACGGGAACAAGTTGATACGGCCGATATAGAAACAACAGCACACATTGGCCACTGGATTACTTGGCTAATCTTCCCTCAGGATGGAGCGGCCCTTAGGCTGGACTCGTTGTATGATACGCCAAAAGGCCTCTATAAACATTTTGAAGAGGCCTGCGGTATGTAAGTCACGACACTTGTATACTATTTCATACCACAAACCGTAAGTCATGACTTTGTGGGATTTCGTACGCGGGGCTTACAAGGATTACTTGAAAGACCCCGAGTCATTCGATCGGAGGCAGAGCATACGCAAAGAAAGAAAAACATAAGGGCCAAATGAAGATCGGGCGAGATTACGAGGTATATGCAGCATTACTCTCGTTTTTCGTCCATATTGAATGGTCTCATAATATTCTAACCATTTTCGTACATATATCGTGCATGTAGTGCGGTAAAAGCAGCCTTTTGGCAGCAACCTGTGTGGTTTCTATACCTGTACGTTCATAGCCCGCAGTGACGTGTACCGTACTACGTGGCGCGAGCTGACGAAGAAAACCACGCCACAATTTTGGACGAAAGGCTTGGACGACATTACGTTCAAGAAACTGGTTGGCGCCATCTGTAGGGGCGTCATTGAGGACGTTGTGCTACCTACCGGCCATTTCTTCGACCCTAAAAGTTTACCTTGCCGTAAACGAGGACTTATGGGAACTACGGATTTGGAGAAATAAGCTAGACATGAAGGACTATACGTGGGATGGCCCAGAGTTGTAACCTAGCTAAACGTGATTGAGCAATCGATCGTTCGATCGAGTTTTGTAAATTCTGATGTGTGGTGGTCACTTTTAAACTCTAAGTGCTTTAATTGAATGTCCATGTTAGTTGAATGTTAAATTGTGATGCATGTTTAAGATTTATGTGAATATTCTCTTATTTTATTATTTAATATGTGGTTTAAATCATAATTTATAATTTTATAATATTTTTAAATTATTTTTTTATTAATCCTGAATTAATTAACAAAAACCGTCATGGTTAATACATTAACCATGGCGGCACGTAAAGATGCCCGCCATGGTTAATCTATTAACCGTGGCGGTTTTTGTTAAACGCCCGCCACGGTTAATCGATTTTCCATGGCGTGCAAGGGTCCGCCACGGTTAATCGTTCGATTAACGGTGACCCTAGCCCGTGGCGGATCCTATGCCCGCCACGGAAAATCTAAAATGCCCGCCACGGAAGTTCAATTCTCGTAGTAGTGTTATTACAATTTAAAGGTCAGATTCTCATACACAAATAAGCTGCCATCCCTTATGAATTATGAGCCTCGAGACAGTCTGCACAAATAAATTTCAATCACAGTTGACATACCAAACTCTATGGCCAAATGTATCGATCAGTACCCATCCAAAGAAGTGGCAATAAATGTATGATTCACTTAATTGTACCAAATCACAAGCACCATGCCTTGTTGTGCTAAAAATCCTTTCCCAGCAGTTCTCTGCATTTTGTATACTTAGGCTCAGTTCAAGACTCCTGATATGTGCTACCAGTTCTCAGGTGATAACTTGTACCCTCATGTGGCAACACCTCATTCCTGATGAGAATCATCCAAATCAAACAAGCTAGGAGAAACAAACACCAACTTTATGTGTTGCAATATTTGAATGGGATGAACACTTTGGTTTGAAAATGACATGGTTGTGTTGCTAAAATGTGGCCCCAGGACACACTTTTTCAACCTCACATGATCTTTAAGATGGTAGTCGAACCATAGTTCTCTATTCATATAATCCCAGTTCTTCTTCATTAATTTTATAAATTCCTTTAATCAATAGAGGATCATGTCATCCTTTTCTTCATCCAGTTATAAAGCATGAGTGACTAACAAAGGAATTAAATTAAGCTTTAATCAGTAAACAACAATAATTAAAAGTAAACATCAATTTGCCATTTATATTGATTCTCGATAGAAACTACTCAAACTCATTGTCTAACTTTGATTGGTCCATACAACTGCAGTTGAAAGGTTTTCTCTTGGGTTGAGTTGATAGTGGAGCATTTATTGTCAGAAATATGATTTATTAGGTACTACATAATCATAGGTTAACCAACAAGGAAGCTAAACTTTCCTTCAATTTGGTGACTAAACCTATGGTTTTTAACAATATAACCAACATGACCATGAGCCATGGGAGATCTAGCATTAACTTGTGAAGGATGCTGTATAAATCATATATAAGATGGAAAAAGATCAAAATATGTACAGACCTCAGCTAGTTGATCATGTTTGACCAGGCTTTTCACTCTGTATATAAATATTGATATTTCAAGATCTTGGCATCGCGTGTTGTTAATAATATGCTTCCTTCCTTGTATGTTTAATTTAATAGATCCCTACAGGTGAGTAAAATAGGCAGCAAGCAGCACAAGAAAAGGTAAATGAGAGATGGAACAGCAGCATCCATTCCAACACATCGCAAGTGCTTAGCTAGTCCCTCAATCTTCAGATTTATTTGTGAACAGGGAACATAATTGAATACTATGGTGTTAAGTTTTTGTCAAACCTAAGTTCACATTATCCACTGCAGAGTAGTAATAAAAAAAAAATATGAATTGTACAGCTGTTGGAGATAACAAGATCAAGAGAACCTACTATCACATCACACAAGAACTTCAGGTATCCATCCCCACCAATGGAAGGATCCCATGGAGCTAATGGAAGGATCCTATGGAGGGGGACCCTGCCATTCACTACTGCAGTCCACTTTATCTTTGCATTTGGCATTGGCAGAAATCTTCAGTTTTTCTTTTCGTCTTGAGGTACGTGGTTTTGCATCAGATTCTGTCAAAACTATCTTCTCACTGTATTTGGTCACTATGGACATCAAACAACTACCTGAGCAATTGTCGTATCCAGAAGAAGAGCATTCTATCACCACTGATGAGCAATGCCTGTCAAAAAGTAAGCCCTGTTGTAGATGAATATTTTCATGTAATAGAATCGACAGTAAAAAAAAAGGAAATCAGAAATCGAAAATTCATTTTTAGTACTAAAAAATTTCTTACAGAAAATAGAAAAAAATAAGAATGAGAACTTAATAAGAATTACCTTCCATTGTGATCTTTTTTTTTTGGAACAGATCAAATATGTCTAGCACGTAGTAGGCAACATATTGTATTTGCCCCTCACTCAAGGGACGGCATGACCAGTCACTACATTGGAGTTCCTATTAAAATAAAAATAAAAGGGCAAGGATAGTTAAGCAAATCAACACCAATGCTTTCAAAAGACATTGCTAGCGTTGGAGCCTTGGCCGAGCAGGAAGGTCAGGCTCAAATTTGCCTCGCAAACTTAAGTGAAAATAGGCAATTCCAATACCAGCTATGATCAACTTGAAACTTATAGAGCATTTGACTGCTGGGATAATGAGCATAAAAACACACTACTTTGGCCAGTCACCGGAGTAGTGCATTTTAGGGTAGCAGTTTTTCCCCTTTTTCTTCTTAATACAATGATGGGCAGTTCTCTTGTGTGTTTGGGTTAAAAAGGGCATAATCGTGCCTTTATGTGTAACCATGCTTGCATACAAACTGAGCCAATCTCTTGCAACAAATGAGCCGAGCTTGTGCACCAGAATAGCCCAAGTTATATTATCTTGACCCAGTATCTATTTGACGAACCAGGGTACATGTTGAAAACCCTTTTTCCTTTAATTTGATGGCTCAAGGGACAAAGCACTTCATATTTTAGTTGATCAGGTAAGTGTTGAACATGGACCAACAAACTCAAGCAGAAAAGAACTTTCGAAAAGGAACACACTAATATTTAAAAAAAAGATTAATCTCAGAAAACTTTTGAAAAATTAAAGTTCCAAAAATGAAGGTAAGACATCTTTTCAATGCTAACCTAGCTTGAGATCATGGTCCTCACATCCCAACTTGAAAAGTTTACACAAATTCCAAATTTGTGGACCTCAAGAATTAGAAAGCAAACACTAAGGGAAAAATGAAATGTTCAAGAGGTGAGATGGAGAGGGGCTGCCATCTCTTATTTATTGGTCCTATTACACATTCCCCTTTTGCCGCCACGTGCCGTCTTTCCCGCTTGGAACCTCCGCCCGGTTGTTCATATCATGTGTTCATATAAGCTCCTAAAGAGCAAAAGCACAGGCCAAACACCATAAATGGCATTCCTCTTCCACCATTTGACGAACAGCATGATCATTCGGACATGTTCCGAAAAAGATAGCAGCAATCCTATGATTCCATAGTTCCTAGGCAACAAAATTAATTCATACCCTTCTTCCATTCTTCCAGAATTTACACAATGTTTTGAAATATTTAATTTTGCTAATTATTCAAGATATTTCAATCAGGCCCTCGTAGTTAATGTGCAATAGAAAATATAAAGTGTTGTTGCTTGTGTAGACAGCAGAAACTATATCCGATGACAAAGCTCAATTGTTAAACTTTTAAAAGTTACTGAGTGTGAATGTGATTGATGATTCAGATCAATGTGCGCAAGTACATATAGTAGGCATGGAACAATCCTAACCAACCATGTCAGGTCTCCATGCCTACAAACACTCACACACACACACACACTCTAATAGGAGGCCCGTAGGCACTCTCCTCTCCTAGCCAATGGTGCCTGGTCACCATGCCTACAACTAAGGCTAGTCTAACACTCCCCCTCAGTCGGAATGTCAGCCACTATGCACGTTTTGGACCTAAACTCCGTGAACACTGAAGATCGCATTCCTTTGGTGAAGATACCTTGCATACTGTGACGAGGTAGGGACATGCAGGACTCGAACATCACCACCACCAACTTTCTCTCGGACGAAGTGAATGTCAATCTCAATATGCTTAGTTCTCTGATGTTGGACTTGATTGGAGGACATGTAGACGGCTAATCGATGTTTTTGCAAGACACCGGTGAAGCGCCACCGGAGGGGTGGTGTGCAGCTCCAGCTACTCCAGGAGACAAGGTTATCACCAAGGAACACCGCATAACCCGAGGTGGTCCTGCGAGTGTCCGGGCAACCGCCCGGTCAAGACAAAGATATACCACAAGATCGGTCGTCGAGGATGGTCGCAAGCAAGAGACCGAGGTGGAGAGTGCCACCGAATGTAGTGAAGAATCCGCTTCAAGTTATCGTAAGATGAGGCTCACGGGGATCATGCATGTGGAGGCAGACCGCCAACGCTGGCGTATGCGATGTCCGGCGAGTAAACGTCAATCAAGAGCTCCAAAGAAGACCGCGAAAGTTCAGAGCATCGCATTAACCGGCCCCATCGGCCTACGGCAACCTTCGGATTGGTGTCAATCGGAGTGGAGCACCGGCTTGCACTCTTTCATTCATCCCTCGCACAGCCCCGAATCTCTAGCATGTACCGGCCGCGAGAGGAGGAGGTCGTCATCGCCGCGCTAAACCCGCATACCGAGGAAGTGATGCGCTTACCGTGGTCTTTCATGGTGAACTCTTGCCGAAGAGCAGAGATGATCCGTCGAAGGAGGCCAGGTGAGGAAGCCGAGGACAATGCCATCCACATAGAGCAACAAGTAAGCTATGTATGAGCCACGCTGGTAGATGAATAGTGAGGTGTCTGACTTGGCTTCAACAAACCCTAGTGACGGTAGGAAGGAGGCCATCCGGTTGTACCACACGCGAGGGGCCTGTTTCGCACATAAAGGGACTTCTTCGTAAGGCGCATAAAGTCCGGCGGCTGGGTCTTCAAAACCTGATGGTTGCCGACAAAGAGATGATCTTGGACAAAGTTGCCATGTAGAAAGGCGTTCTTCACGTCGAGCTGGTGTATGGGCTACCTACGGGAGAGCGCCAAGGAGCGCACAAAGGCGACGGTGGTCGCTTTCACGACAGACTAAAAGTCTCATCAAGTCAACCTCGGACGCCGAGTGAAGCCGCTAAGTACCGAGCGCCTTTGTACCCTCTAAGGAGCCATCGGATCAAGCTTGTGCTTGAAGATCCACTTGCCGCTGACCACATTGACTGGGGGAGGACGAGCCACGAGGTCCCAAGTGTGATTCTGCAACAGAGCATTGTGTTCTTTTTCCATAGCCGCTCGCCAGTTGGGGTCGGCAAGAGCGCTACGAAAGGTCTTCGGCACTCGAGAGAGGGAAGCGACGTGAAAGGCGGCAAGCATCCGGAAGCCACTCTTCAACCGCGTGGCCATAGCGTCGGTTCACACAAAGCGCACGACAACGACGCCCTTGGGAAGGGGAGCATCGGTGCAGGTGCAACCGAGCCAACGTAGGCGCCTATGGTGGAGGGCGACGGGAGTAGTTCCGCTTTCGAAGAACCGCCCGGCCAGAGGGGAGAACCCCCGGGTGGGGACCAGGCCGCACGCCAGGCAGGTGGAACATAGATAAGCAAGGACGCACCAGGGGCGCTAGGTAGCCGCCGTGGCCGCGCGTGGTGCGGAAGGAGTCCCCGCGCCCGTAGCGTTAGCAGGATGTAGAGCGCAGCACCGGAGACGCTGGCGTCGGTGTCATCACCGAGCACGAGGGCGCCTACGTACCACACACCACAATCGGATGGGGCGCCGGAAGGTGTTCATGTAGACAAAGACTTGTGTATCGACCGCTGGGAGGAGCACAGGTCGGTAGTATCATCGTCAAGGAACTGGAGGTCCGCTGGAGCACTAGGACCATGGCGCTCAGCAAAGGGAAAGGTCGTTTTCATCAAAGATGACGTGCTAGGAGGCGATGACTCTACCGGAAGATAGGTCAAGGCAGCGGTGCCCTTTGTGATGAGCAGGAATATCCTAGAAAAACACACAGGACGAACCGAGAAGCGAGTTTGTGTGGAGCAAAGGTCGACATATTTGGGTAACATTTGCAACGAAGACTCGTAGATGATCATATGTGGGTGGTTTGCCGAAGCAGGGCAAGGTGTGGGGTGGAGAGTTGGAGAGTCTTGGTAGGCAAAATGTTGAGCGTGATAGTGGGCGTGGAGAGGGCCTCAACCCAAAGTAGGATGGAGGCATGGGCGCTGGAAAAGTAGTGAGTGAACAACATTATTTATAGAACGAATAATGCGTTCAGCTTTACCATTCTGAGGCGAGGTGTAGGGGCAGGACATGCGGAGGTGAATGCCCTGTAAAAGGAAGAAGTGGCGGGAGCTAGAGTTATCGAACTTCGGCGCTGTTGTTTAACCGACAACCTTGACGTGGACGCCGAACTGGGTGGAGGCGGCGATGAAGTGAGTCAATGTCTTTGAAAGTGTCGATTTGAGACGCAAAGGGAAAGTCCACAAGTAATGAGTGCAATCATCAAGTAAGACCAAATAATATTTATAACCAGAAATGCCGGTACTTAGGAGAGGTCCACAGATCACAATGAATAAGATCAAACTTGTGGGACGCATGGGGGGTGGACACAAGAAAGGGAAGACGAACATGGCGCCCTAACTGACATGCATGACACAAATATGAACAATCCTGAATTAATATGACATGACACACTAGACGCTAGCTTAGACAAAGCCTCATGACCGGGATGACCAAGATGCCGATGCCATGCGTGGGGATGACACCGGGCGACAAGAGAGTGTGTTTGGTGGAAGACGAAGAGGGTGTAGTGGCCTAGAGCTATTACACGGACGATCTCGATCCGAGATGGAAGAACCTTCACGTAACAACCAACGTGGTCAAACTCACCGTAACGATTATTGTCAATGGTAAACCGACGAACAGAGATAAGATTCTTAATAAGTTATGGTGACACAAGGACATTATAAGACGTAAAGTAGGTGATAACTCTGTGGAACCCGATGGCGGATGTGTAGCCATTACCAACGCCAATAGATGAAGGAGTAGGATACGGGGGGAAAAGAACATGTGAAAGAGAGGAGAACTGGGATGTCATGTGGGAGGTAGCACTTGTGTCAAAATACCATTCGTTGGGTCCTGAAGATGGAGGGTTTAACATCATCATGTTGAAGGTGGAGGCGAGCGTCATCGGGTCCCAAGAAGGTAGGCGGGCGGCGGGTTGTAGAACCTCGGGGGCGCCCATGTCGACGAGCCATCCGGAGCGAGGGCCGCGCCATCTTGTTGGTGAGCAAGAAACGCCGCGCCGCTGGAGGAGGTGATGAGGCACGGGATGGGCGCCGGGGGGGCGTGAACCCCCGGCCACATCCGAATGGAGCCGGTCCAAGATCATCGGTCGGCGTGGCGACGATCCACGCGACTCTGACGACGCAATCCATCCGAGCCTAGTCGGGGAGACGGATCGGGGTGTCCGCACGGACGTGGTCCCTGGAGCGGAGAACTTGTCGAGGATGAGAAGGAACCGGGTCGCGCCAAATAGTTGAAGTTGTCGAAATCGACTTCGAGGAGGGGTGGTGACGTGATTCCGGATGTTGTTGACGGCGACAACCCGAGAGTCTGGCAAAACAAAGGCGACCAAAGTGTTGGAGCATGGCCGTGCGGAGATCGGGCGGCGGTGTTCCTCGAGAGAAGCCACCGGATGACTCTAGGCGTGACGGCGGCCCCTCGAAGGGCAGCCCGGAGCGGGAAAGCCTCGCCGCACGCGCGGTCGGGCGGCGCCGTGCTCAGCCGGGCGACGGAGGCTTACCTCCCCGGACTTGAGGGCGCGTGCTAGAGTGACGCCACGGCACAGGGGCGGCATCGACGTCGGCGCCCGCCTTCTCCTTGGCGGATGATCGGCGATCTCGGCCGCTGGGTGTCGAGTGGGCCTCGCCATTGAGGCGAGGAGTCCGGGGATAGAGGGTGCCATCCGCCGCGCGGGATGTCTAGTTGAAGATACCGTAAATCCGTCCACCGGATCGTGCTCCCGGGCGAATCCAATTCATCGTTGTTTCTCTCAATTCGTTGGCCGGATTGCATAGCCGATAAGGGTTGCGGGGCAGCGTCCTTGTGTAAAATATCTTAAGTCGTTGATTGTGCGATCCGGCGGTGAAGTTGGCGGGGAGTTGTTCGGCGACTTCGGGTTGCGTAACTAATTTTTGTATAAAATTACGAGGTCTCGCCACAACTCCAGGCGACGGTGAAGGAGCAGCACTAGATAGGGGAGGTTTAAATTTGAACCCGGTGTTGTATCCACAATACTGGGAATTCATCTTCCACTAGACACCACGCTCCACCGGCGTGTTGGGGGTGGGGAGCCACAACCTTATGCTCAAACTCAACTTCTGCTAGACAGGATGGCGGGTCGGGACGAGCAGGAGCAGGGTCGTTGGACCGAGATGATGGACAATTTCACTCTGATGTTCTTCAGGATGAATGATCTGGGTACAATACGGCGGGGAGGTCAAGCGGCGAATAGATAAAACTAATGCCAAGGTAGCTCAATGTACCGCTGAGTAGCGGTTCATTGCACGCAATCTTGAGCAAATGGGCGAGCAATGGCCAACGACCCGACGTCGGTTTGAACAAGAGAGAAGTTCCAACAAAGAAGTGAATGCGGGGGCTGAGTGCCGATGGAGCGTGAATTTGACAATGTGTTTGCTTTGCAGAAACAATCCACACCACAACAGCAAACAGTCCGACAGGCACCATTCCCGATCGGGGCTTTGTACCTCATCACCATTTGCCTAAACTGCACTTTCCTACATTCAATGGGGAACAACCCAAGATCTGGTTGACCAAGTGTGCCAAGTATTTCAAGATCTTCAAGATGCCTGAGAATCTTTGGGTGGAAACTGCTACTATGCACATGGAGGACAATGCTGCTAAGTGGTGGGAAACATATCAGTTGCAAAATGCTAACATCAACCTGGAAGAAATTCAGTGAGGCAATTCAATCTTGGTTTCGCGTTGATGATCATAGATCCGCCATAAATGATCTCTTGATTTGAAACAAACCAATATTGTGGAGTACACAACACAATATCAATCTCTCCGGTATGACATATCTATGCATGGGGCTCAGTATGATGAATTATTTTTTGCTACTCAGTATGTGAGAGGACTGAAGGATGATATTCGGGCAGTAGTGGAACCACAAGCCCCAACCACGATTACACAAGGGTTGTGACCATTGCTAAGATCCAAAGAAAAGATCTTTGGACGAGGGGCAAGAAAATCCACCCAAGCCTAATACTTGCCAAGCCTTTTGCACCAAAGACCGAGCCTAGGACAACTACATATGGGAACCTCTGGAGAGGCAAGCAACTCAGAGATTATAGAAAGGCAAACAACCTATGTTTTCAGTGTGGTTAGAAGTATGAGCCTGGGCATACAGAACATTGTACCAAGAGAAACAAGCCCCAGCTGAATGCTTTGGTGGTTAATGATCTTGATAAAGAAATTGATGAAGATGTATTGAATGATATTGCTGTTCAGGAGCTTATTCGGGAGATTTGATTTGGTCAACTTTCATTGAATGCTATGTCCGGTACAGATGAAGGCGATGCAATCCAACTCAAGGCAACAAATCCAGACAAGACCATGCTCATTCTTACGGACACCGGCAAAGATACATACATTTGTGAGTGTTGGCATTTCTTAACGCAATCACCAAGAATAAATATTATCCTTAATGATAACGTCGAGAGAGCGTCGGGTGATAGATAAATTAAATATTGCAAGGGTCAACCCGCAAGTTTACGCATCTATCATCGTAGCATTTCACCGGGAGTATTCGGTATCGTTCATTTATAATTTCCCCATGGGAAGGCAGGTTTAGATTTAATATGATGATGATAGCCCACAATGTATGTATGGATAGCCACCAATCATGTACGAGGGTAAGTGACAATAATATTGGAGATAGTGGTGACACACACACTTCTTGAGCACTAGAAGGAATAAATAGGAAATAACAAGAAAGGGAAAATCTATGTTGAGTTGGCTATTCTAATATCGCCAATGCGCCGGACTATAGTCTACATATGTCATTCATGGTTCATTGCAGAGATGGGCTAAAGTGATGAGGAGATACTGCTACGGGTATATGCCGGTAGGTGACACTTGATAAGACTCCAACCCGACACCCGGACGTGGGAGGAGTGCGGCGACGAATAGAGTCAGCCACCATCCGCCGCCTACCTCACTAGCGTGGGATGCCGGCATTTCCCGGATGATCCTCTATAGACCTAAGCTCCACGCTTACGTTTATAGAAAACTACCTAAACCCCCCTAGGTACCCCGACCCTACGGATCGACATGGCAAGAGTAAAGGTAAACCCGAAGGTACACCAGATCATCACCCGAGCTTAGTTCTACTACGTTCCAAGAATGATATATGATTCAATTAGCCTAAAATTAGTCATGTTAAATTTCACATCATACTAACTATACTCTAGTTGGCACAATATGAATATAACATGAGGATAACTATACTCTAGTTCACATGCATTGTGATATAAATAATGAGACTTGAATAAAGGAAAGAACTTCATAGTAAATTACCAAAAGATCCTTCCAAGGAGACAAGCCCTCCTTGAAGCTTTGCCTAACTTGAATCCTACTACTAAACTAAAGAAGTGGAGAGAGTAGAGCTCAAGGTAAGGATGTAACAATGTGTAATGTGTTGTGTGTGTGTGTGTGTGTAAGTGAGGGGGTGCCTCTCTTTATATAGTGGAGAGGAGAAGTGAATGGAGGGCTCTCCTTGCTTTGAGGTCTTCTTGGCGGGGACGAAACTTTGCACCGCATGCAACCGCCACATGAAGACCGGTCCAAACCGCCCGGAGAAAGGGCCGCAAATTTTGGCGAAAATTTGCCGGGCGGCCCCAAGGCCGCCGGCCGCCTGGCTGGGCCTCCCAGCCCCGGCCTTCTCCCTTCTTGGGTTTTTTGTCCTTCAAATGTTGGGCCTATGATGGTGCATGGGCCAAATTGTGCATGGGGTTTGGTCCTCTTGATTGATCCACTCCTTGGCATCTTTTATTCAATACGCTTCGACGATTTATTTGGCGACTTTTTGTACTGTTTCCACTCTTATACCCTCAAAACATAATTTCTACTTAATACAAGTGGAACTAGGTTAGAAGTAAAGGTATATGTAACATAAGTTTGCTCCTTTCTCATGAATTGATAAAGGTTGACTGGTATAATATACTCGATAATGACCGCCAACAAGTCCCCCCAAGCTTAACCTTTGCTCGTCCCGAGCAAATAGCTAAGTGTTTGGTTGTTGATCGAGTTGCTACAATGCCGTATATATTTCAAAATGTACCATGCTCATAATAAAGTATTCTTCCGTTGTTTAAATAAATTGGCATTTTTATCTATCCTTGTTTACTTAAATCATATGGGGCTTATAACATTCTCCAAACTCTTGGGTTATTGCAAGATAGAACAATTTTCATAGAAACACTAGTCATTCATTCTTTGATTGATCATTCATGAGATTTTCGTAATGATTCCTTAAATCATCTCAGTGTGCAAACCATAAGGAGAAACAAGTCATAAGCCTTGATCAAGATGTGCAAGTGAAATTTTATTTCTTTTTTGATAAGGTATGGGCTAGCTCTTATTTCTTTTTAGAGAAGTGGGCTCTACTAAGCCCTCGGACACTTGTCCATTATTCTTCTCTCTCTTCTTTTTTTAGAGGCGGGTATCAAGTACCCATTGTTTTATTTTTTCGGACACACGCCCATTTTTTCTAGCTTAGCCCATAACCTATTTTTGGCAATGTGAATGTGAATCTTGATCAAAAACGTATTGTGTGTCTCACATAGGCTATCATGAGAATTTTGATCATTAAGGAATTTTGGAAATTATTCTCCGAATGATGAATCTCTCTTAGAACAAAATCATAGTAGATTCTATTTTTACCATATCATATCCGGCAATAGCTTAGAGAAGAATCATGTGTTTGCATACCCACAAATCATTAAGTTTTAGGACAAGACAAGTTGAGCCAATAAACTTAAACATTGGGGAATACAATGTTATGAACTAGGTGCAAATCGAACTATAGACAGAGCAGCAACTATTCATCATTTCAACTTCAGAGAAATTAAGCATCCTTATACTACATATTGGAGTGGAATCATATTTTTTTAAGGAAATGAAAATGAAAAACTAAGAGATAAAATAAAATGATAGGGGAGGTAGGTACTTACCTCCGTGGGGGGTCCTCCCCAAGATAGCCGATGGCCTATGGGTTGGGGGGTAGTACCCCATGTGGCGCCGTAACGCCAATCGTGCCTCGCGGCTCTTGCCGCCTCCGTTCGCCTCCCCCGCTTGGTGTTGCGTGTACCTGCCGATGGCGTTGATCGGAAACTCCTGCACAAAACCGGTGAGTGATGCGCAATCTCACCCGCGCGGAGTTCCACATTCCCGAAGCCGGGTGTTGATCTCTTAGAGCACCTCGGGGTCCACCGTAGAGTGACGCGTGGTGGTGGCATCCCTTCGAGTCCGGGAGGACACGCGTGTGTGTCTCATGCCATGCCGACCCTCCCCGCTTGGTCCGGATGAGGTGTGAACATCCCCTCATACTTTGGAAGGTGGGTGTGAGCCCGGGTTCAGCGTTGGTGTAAAGAACCCAGGCGTGGGCATCGGTACGGTGTGTAGGTCGTGGCATCCGTGCGGAACCATTAGCCTCACCGTAGCTCTCCTTCGTGATGACTGCGAGAAACGTAACTCCTGCGTGCTTCGCCTAGGTCGACTAGAGCGAAGGTGAGTGATGGGGATTTATATAATGAGAGTTCCGGGTTAGGGAGCGGAATCTCATTTATATATCCCGGAAAATAATAGATAATCTTCTCATGGTCATTCTCATCAAATTTTATTATGTGCCCTTGCTTGAGGTGTGATAATGAAATTTCAGAGGTGGAGTATCTAGGTATGTGACATTCTTGCCTTGCAATGCACCAATGTTACTAGCAATCCTTGTCACAAGAGAGGTACAATAAAAGGTGTGGATTGTTTAAAATTGCTAAGCATGCATTTTATGATTTCTTTTTACAGGGAGCAATCTTTCTCTTGTGAACTATGGCAAAGAGGCATTGCATCTCAACATCCAAAAGACGACTAAATTCTTGCCTAGGGAACAAAGTTATGGCAATCCATTTTTGCATAAATTTCAATGTTGGGTGATGTATGTTGGCATTAGTAGGACGAAACCTAGGATCTGGAGGAACTATGGTGGAGATTTCAGTGAAAAAAGGCACGATTAAAATCTGGTAAAAAGCAACGGCTAGGTTTGTGCAACATTTCTTAGCCTCAAAGCCTATGTGCCTAGCTAGTTCTTGCCAAGTGTAATAGTGAAATTGACTAAAAAGTCCGAAGCTAACACCACGATCATGAACTTCCAAAGATCCTAGAAATTGGATGGTGAGGGAGGCGAGAGCCCGGCTCATCCGGGGAGCAATCCCGGACCATCCGACGCTTTTCCAAATGATGGGGAATTCGTTGTCCATACCTAGTTTTTCGAGGGCATCGCGTCGGGAAGCGAGGAGCGGGAGCGAAGTCTCGGTTCTTGAGGATGTTGTAGGCTTGCATCTCCCATTCTCCTTCCGTGTCGAGGTGCGGTGCATCGGGCTTCCTCGATCGCCATCCCCTGGGTGCTTGTTCTTGCTCTTGCTCTTTGCGAGGGTGCGCTTCTTTCGTATGCTTCGTGTTGTCGAAGTGTGTACCCGAACTTCCTTTGGGAGAGCCTCGCGCTTCTTCTCACGCCCTTCTTGATCGCGCTTGCCGCTTTTCAACATGTTAGCGAACAAAAAGTTTAACGGAATGGAAACAAGTGCTTACTCTTGGAGAGAACTTGGGAGAGAGAGCTTGTGAGAGAGAGAGGCCGGGTGTTCTTGCACTAGAGCTTGGGAATGCTTTGTGGAGTGCAAGAAGTGAGCAAGTAGCAAAATGAGAGAGTGAGGGAGTGAGAATGAGAGGGGTGGAGAGCTCTCCCGCCACCTCGCGTGAATTTATAGCCCGATGCACCCCCGACACACTCGGACAAAGGCAACGGCTAGGCGATGTGGCCGTTTGGCCCGTGACAGAGGCGCCGCCCGGGGGCGGCCGCCCATGCGGCGGCCGGCCCCATCCCGGCTCCTTCGTCGCCCGCTTAAGGTGTGTTCAAACGGTCGAATCCGACCATTGTGTAAGCAGTAATGGTGCCGGTTCGGGTTCGATTAGACTTTGTTTTTTTTTTTTTTTTCTCTCATTTTATAAGTGTTTAAGAATTTTTTGGAATAAAGTTTTATTCGTAATATGGCATTATTTATAAAATCTTATCAATATATATATTTTATTTATATTATTATTTTTATATTTTAATTGACATGGGAAATATGGCAATGGGATTAAAATATGAAAAGGAATTCTTTTTAATATTAAAGAATATGGTAATAAAAAAGGAAATTGATTAATTAAAGAGGTTTTGAATTCAAATATTAAAAATAATTTAATATGAGGAAAATAAATTTATAGAAGGAAAATATTTATTTTCTTACCTTAGTGAAGCTTACCTTTAGGCTCGCTTCACACGCCATGCCCTTCTTCATATTTTTGGATGGTGACGTGGTAGGCGATGGCGACTTTATTTCTTCTTGAATCTTTTAGGGGGTTGTAGGGGGTACGTTCCTCCTCCTTCTTGGCGTGAACAGTACAACTTTTCTCTTTGGTTTTGTCGCTGCCGTCTGCATTCGGGGGTCCTTTTGCCTTGATTGTTGTCTTTGCTTGGGGTTCAACCTTTTTCTTTTCTCGATTTCTTCCGTTGTATCCATTAAATAGGCATTGGACCACTTGTCCTTGAATTCGAAGTCGACCCTTCCCTTGCCAACATGGATAGTAGGTTTTGTTGTGTTGAGGAACGGTTTCCCCAACAACAATGCTACGTGATCTTCTTCTCCCATGTCAATCATCACGATGAAGTCCGTGGGGACGTAGCTATCCTTCACCCTTACCGTAATGTCTCGAAGAATCCCTTCCGGCTTTATTATCGTTTGATCTGCCATTCAGTTTGGTCTTGGTGCGGGATAATGGGAAGTGTAGGAGTGTGTCATTGGCCTTCTTTGACATGATGTTGACACTTGCCCCTAGATCACAAGAGGGCGTTCCGAACGTGTATGGGCCTATTGAGCGGGTGATTGTTGGGCTCCCCGGATCCTCCCTTCTCTCGCAAAAGGTGAGTCCACAACGACATCCCCAGATAACCCGCATGTGTGTGGTTGTTTATTGTTACCATGTTAACGGATTCAATGGGGCCCTAAGCTTCGGTTGAGTCCTTTCCCATGTTGGGTGCAAGCGCAGCAGCTTAATTGAGCTATTTGGGTTTCTATCATTTTATTAAAGCTCAATTGATTCTTTCTTCGCAAAAGATAGGGTTTCTAGTTTTGTGTTTACATTTTCAAGCATTTTGTCATTGAAAGATAATTTCTTGTTTAGACTTTCATTAATCTTAGCTTGGCCGTAAACTAAATCTTCAAGGAGGGTTGATTGGAATTGAAATTGGAATTGTAATTGAATTGTAATTGTTACCTCCTTGTGGGCGATTCCCGATTGTTCCACCCATTGTTATTACCCGGACGAAATCCATTGTTGACGTAGGCTACTTTTCTCGAGTTTCGGGACAAGAACTTCCCGAATGTCCAACCTCTCCACGACTTCACATGTCATATGTGAGTCCATGGGGAGTGTAGCACCGCTTGACGGAGCTTGGTCGCCCAGTTTTTTCATCGAGATCGATCTTTTGCAAAGCAAGCGGATCTGCCTCTCCTTTATCGTGTGCATACCTTTTTTGTGTTTTTCGAGGGGCTCGTTCTTCTTCCCAGGCCTTGGTTCTCGATCATCTTCTCGATGAGTGCTTTCGCTTTCTCAACAAAGTGAGGGATAAGAACGCCCCTCCAAAGCAAAGAAAGATCTATGTGGCCCTTCGACATGGTCGTAAGACCATTGTAGGAAGTTCCGAAGGACGAGCCACTTCTCCATGCCATGGTGCGGGCAGCAAGGATGTACTCTTGCGGCCTCTCCCACGCCCGTATGGGTTCCATTGCCGTCCGCTGAAAATTGAAATTTTTGCCTGCCAGTGGCATTGGTTTTGCCCATTGGGAAGAACCTTACGAGGAATGCGGTGGAGCATTTACTCCAAGTGCCGATGACCTCCTTGTCCTTGTAAAACCATTGCTTCTTTTTTTCCCCACAAGGGAGAAGGGAAACAAAGCGAGCCCGATTGCATCCGCTCAACGCCCTTGATGACGATTGTGTCACACAGCCCAAGAAGTTCTCGAGATGAGCATTTATGCCCCTCGCTTGGCGCCCACGTAATGGACTTGCTTGTACCATCGTGATGAGGCCAGTCCCTTATCTCAAAGTTCTTGTCGCCCAAGTTGACACGGGGGCCAACTGGGACATTGCCCACGATGGGGACAGAGTAGTCACAGAGTGTCTTGGTGGCCATGAGTGTTGATGAAGATGGTACTTGGATGACGGGTGCAACCTCCTCGGGAGTGATGACAGAAGAGTGGCCCGAGCCCGACTCCTTTCGAGCAGCCTCTCCGGATCATCGACGGTTATTCGCGCAGTTGCGAATGGTCATACACTATCCCCTTTTTTCATCCACAACAGAAGAAAACAAAAAAGAGTTAGCCTGCAAAGATTAGGGCTATCATCCATACATGTGGTTATGATCATCTTTATTAATATTTTTTTTTTTCTTTTTAACCTTGCCTTCCTCGCAACGGCGCCGAAAATGCTTGTTGGCATTTCTTAATGCAATCACCAAGAATAAATATTATCCTTAATGATAACGTCGAGAGAGCCGCCGGTGATAGATAAATTGAATATTGCAAGGGTCAACCCGCAAGCGCACGGATCTATCATCGTAGCATTTCACCCGGGAGTATTCGGGTATCGTTTCATTTATAATTTCCCATGGGAAGGCAAGTTTAGATTTAATATGATGATGATAGCCCACAATGTATGTATGGATAGCCACCAATCATGTAGGGGGTAAGTGACAATAATATTGAGATAGTGGTGACACACACACTTCTTGAGCACTAGAAGGAATAAATAGGAAATAACAAGAAAGGGAAAATCTATGTTGAGTTGGCTATTCTAATATCGCCAATTCGCCGACTATAGTCTACATATGTCATTCATGGTTCATTTAAGAGATGGGCTAAAGTGATGAGGAGATGCCTCGCAGCCTAGTATATGCCGCCCCTAAGTGACACTTGATAAGACTCCAACCCGACACCCGGACGTGGAGGAGTGCTAAGGACTAACAGTAGTTGTCACCATCCGCCTACCTCACTACCGTGGGATGCCGGCATTTCCCGTGATGATCCTCTATAGACCTAAGCTCCACGCTTACGTTTATAGAAAACTACCTAAACCCCCTAGGTACCCAGAGCCCCCTACGGATCGACATGGCAAGAGTAAAGGTAAACCCGAAGGTACACCAAATCATCACCCGAGCTTAGTTCTACTACGTTCCAAGAATGATATATGATTCAATTAGCCTAAAATTAGTCATGTTAAATTTCACATCATACTAACTATACTCTAGTTGGCACAATATGAATATAACATGAGGATAACTATACTCTAGTTCATATGCATTGTGATATAAATAATGAGACTTGAATAAAGGAAAGAACTTCATAGTAAATTACCAAAAGATCCTTCCAAGGAGACAAGCCCTCCTTGAAGCTTTTGCCTAACTCGAATCCTACTACTAAACTAATGAAGTGGAGAGAGTAGAGCTCAAGGTAAGGATGTAACAATGTGTAATGTGTTGTGTGTGTGTGTGTGTGTAAGTGAGGGGGTGCCTCTCTTTATATAGTGGAGAGGAGAAGTGAATGGAGGGCTCTCCTTGCTTCGAGGTCTTCTTGGCGGGGGGACGAAACTTTGCACCGCATGCAACCGCTGCGTGAAGAAGACCGGGCCCAAACCGCCAGAGAAAGGGCGGCAAATTTTTTGGTAAAATTTATGCGGCCGCCCCCCGGCGGCCGGTGCTCGGGTCGGGCCTCCCGCCCCGGCCTTCTCCCCGCTGCGTGTTTTGTCCTTCAAATGTTGGGCCTATGATGGTGCATGGGCCAAATTGCGCAGGGTTTGGTCCTCTTGATTGATCCACTCCTTGGCGCCTTTTATTCAATACGCTTTCCGATTTATTTATTTACTTTTTACCCGCTTTCCACTCTTATACCGCAGAAAAACATAATTTCTACGAATACAAGTGGAACTAGGTTAGAAGTAAAGGTATATGTAACATAAGTTTGCTCCTTTCTCATGAATTGATAAAGGTTGGCAAAGATAATATACTGAAATAATGACCGCCAACAGTGAGTTCCAACTTTGTGCACCTCACTAACCTCCCAACAGAGGACATTCCATCCTTGAGGGTCAAACTACCTAATGGGTCCTGGATGACAACAAACAAGATGGTCAAAGGACTTAAATGGTATATCCAGGGACATACTTTCGAGACAGATATGATTGTGTTGGATGCCTTACCATATGATGCAATCTTAGGGTATGACTGGTTGAAGCCCAAAGGAGACATGATTTGTAATTGGGATATAAAGGTGTTGAAATTCAACCATCAAGGCCACTTTATCACTCTCAAAGGCATACAGTCATCTGACTTGGGTATCAATACTATCAGTGCTCATAAACTGTACAAGTTAATTAAGGGGAATGATGTCTGGGCTTTTGCCCTGGTGACTGCTCCTCTTCCAGCAGAGCTAACAGAGTCCACTCCTGGAGCTAGTAAACAGGATGAGGAAGTGCATGATTTGTTGTTACAGTATGCAGATGTGTTTCAAGACCCCAAAAGCCTTCCACCACAAAGGGTCTATGACCATGCCATACCATTATACCCAGAAGCTTCAAGACCCCAAAAGCCTTCCACCACAAAGGGTCTATGACCATGCCATACCATTATACCCAGAAGTTGTCCCTATAAATGCTAGGCCCTATCACTACTCTCCACTCCACAAAACTGAGATTGAAAACCAAGTCAAGGATCTATTGGCAGCTGGCTTGATCACCCACAGCCACAACCCCTTTGCTTCTCCTATCTTGCTTGTCAAAAAGAAGGATGGTCATTGGAGATTTTGTGTGGATTATAGGAAGCTCAACTCTCTCACCATCAAGAACAAATTTCCAATGCCAATAGTAGAAGAAATCTTGGATGAATTGGCTGGATCTAAACTCTTTCACCAAGATGGATATGAGATCAGGGTACCATTAGATAAGAATGCTGCCTGCAGATGAGCACAAAACTGCTTTTAAAACACACCAGGGTCACTATGAGTTCAAGGTAATGCCCTTTGGCTTAACCAATGCTCTAGCTACTTTCCAATGCCTGATGAATCAGCTATTACAACCATTCTTGAGGAAATTTGTCCTAGTTTTTCCGATGACTTTCTAATCTATAGCAAAACTCGAGAAGATCATTTGCCGTCGCATATTCAAAGCAAGTTCGAGGTCCCGAGAGAAAACAAGCTGTATTTAAAGGCATCCAAATGCTCTTTTGCCAAGTCTAGCATTGAAAGGGCATATTATATCAGATCAAGGTGTGGCCACCGGTCCCTCTAAGACAAAAGACATGCTGAATTGGCCAACACCCACAAATATGACTGAACTCAGAGGGTTCCTAGGCCTCACAGGGTATTACAGGAAATTTGTCAAAGGATATGGTATCTTGGCAAAACCACTAACCAATGTCCTCAGACTCAAGCAATTTCAGTGGTCCTCACAAGCCCAAGAATCTTTTGATAACTTGAAGGTAGCAATGACTTCCACCCTCGCACTCACTTTGCCGATTTTCAATAGCAGCCCAAGTTGAAACCGATGCCTGTGGAGAGGGAATTGGAGCTGTGCTCATGCAGAAAGGGCAACCCATAGCTTACATAAGCAAAGCTTTGGGAGAGAAACACAGAAACTTATTAATTTATGAAAAAGAATTCTTGGCACTCATCATGGTCGTGGAGAAATGGAGACCATACCTCCGTAGAGGCAAGAATTTCTAATCCTCACTGACCACAAATCCTTGTCTTATCTAAATGAGCAAAACTTGCATTCTGAAATGCAAAGGAAAGCTATGACATGTTTGATGGGGCTTCAATTCAAGATTGTATACAGACAAGGTAAGTGAGAGTGTGGCGCCAGATGCTCTATCCAGATGTCTCACCGGCCCGCTATCCAGTCGCTTTCTCATGTCAAGCCCCAATGGATTCAGGAGGTAGTCAACTCTTTATGTGACCGATGCCGAAGCTCGTGAGTTATTGGCCCGGGGCTTGACAATTCCAAATCCAAATCTGAATGGCTTCAGCCTAGACCAAGGTGTCATTAGAAAAGGCTCATTCATATGGATTGGCAGGAACTCTGCTTTACAAACTAAGCTCATTGTGGCATGTCATTCATCAGCCATTGGGGGCCACTCTGGTATTTCTGCAACATACCATCGCCTGGAAAGAATGTTCTACTGGAAAGGCCTCAAGAATGATGTGGAGAATTATGTCAAGCAATGTGTCATTTGCTAGCAGAGCAAACACTCGTTACACTCCCATGACCACCCTGCTGGGCTTCGCGAACCATTGCCCGCTCCGTAAGGCATCCGCAGGAGTTGTCCATGGATTTCATCGAAGGCCTCCCTAAATCTCAAGGGTATGATGTTATTCTGTCATCGTTGACAGGTTCACCAAGTTTGCACATTTCATTCCCTTGAAACATCCATTTCATGCATCTGTGGTAGCCCAGATTTTTGTGGATCACATTGTCAAACTCTATGGTTTTCCAAAGAAGATTGTTAGTGACCGGGATAGAATCTTTGTCAGCAAGTTTTGGAAGCATCTGTTCAAACTGTATAGAGTCGATCTCAATCTGTCCACTTCATATCACCCACAAACGGATGGTCAAACAGTAAAGAATCAACCAAAGGCCTAGAAATGTATCTTCGCTGTGCCGCTCGTGACTCTCCAAAATCATGGAAGACATGGCTTTCCCTGGCACAGCTCTGGTATAATTCTTCCTTTCACAGTGCTCTGGGGTGTTCTCCTTTCAAAGGTTTGTATGGCTATGAGCCAAATTTGGGTGCCAGCCCAACACCAACACCTGACACCCCTCAGACTGTCCTGGAGGTGATTGAGCATCGTGAGGCACATTTGCAACTCTTGAAGCAACGGCTGGAACAAGCACAGAACAAAATAAAGATTCAGACTGACAGAAACAGGACTGATAGGAACTTTGCTGTGGGGGAACAAGTCCTACTTCGTCTGCAGCCCTACACCCAGTCGTCAGTCGCCAATCGACCATATCCTAAACTGGCTTATAAATTCTTTGGCCCGTATCCAGTATTAGAGAAGATTGGGAAAGTGGCATACAAACTGAAATTGCCGGCTCACAGTGACATCCATCTTGTGTTTCATGTATCACAGTTGAAGCCGTTCACTCCAGCATACACTCCGGTATACTCTACACTTCCTATGATTACTGATCTTCAGGCTACAAGTGTAGTGCCCGCGGAGATCGTCGACCGGAGGCTGGTTCAAGAAAGCGGTGTAGCCGCTCCACGTGTCAAGGTGACGCGGGTCCGATTGCCGCCTACCTCGCTGACCGAGGACTACAATGTGTTGAAGGAGCGCCATCCGCTACCGCTTGGGGCAAAGCAGGTTCTTCAAAGGGGAGTTGTCAGCCACCTGTGGGTGAGCCAAGAGGAGATTACGATTCAAGGAAAGAAGGCGTCTTCATCGTTATCGCTATAGTTATAGTTATAGTTATAGTTATAGTTATAGTTATAGTGTATGACGTGTGGGTCCAGTGGACCGGTCTGTATGACGTGTGGGGCCGATAGGCCAGTCTGTGTATCCCCTTCGTTTAAGTACCTGGACCTGAGTTGTAACAGACAGCTAAGTTGTGAAATCAAATCAAACACGCGAGCTCAGAGATTCCTCTGCTCGTCGTTCGTCCGTGATATTCATCTAGTCTCTCTCACGTCGTCGGTGATCCCCGGTGGCCACGGGTCTGACAATCTATAATTGGAAGGTATTAATGAGCTGAAACAAGCAAATTAATAAACTGATCAGTTAGCCACTTAGCCCCCAAATCTCCTCAGTTCCTCTGGCTACTCAAATAGAAACATTAGAAAACAAGTATGGTGCCTTGATAGAGCTTCCTACGTTAATATACAATTTCCCTTCAAGACTCCTGATATGTGCTGCACCTCGTTCCTGATGAGAATGCTGTGCATCCAAATCAAACGTGCTAGGAGAAACAAACACCAACTTGATGTGTTGCAATATTTGAATGGGATGAACACTTGGGTTCGATAATGACATGGCTGTGTTGCTAACATGTGGCCCCAGGGCACACTTATCAACCTCACATGTCATATTTTGGAATTTATGAACTTTAAGATCATATAATCCCAGTTCTTCATTGTTATAAATCCCTTTTAATCAATTGAAGATCATGTCATCTTTTTCTTCATTCAATTATAAAGCATGGGTGACTAAGAAAGGAATTAAATTAAGCTTTAATCACGAATTAAATTAATCTTTAATCACAAATTAAATTAAGCTTTAATCAGTAAACAACAGTAATTAAAAGTAAACATCAATTTTCCATTTATATTGATTCTTGCTAGAAACTACTCAAACTCCTTTTCTAACTTTAGATTGGTCCATACAACTGCAGTTGAAAGGTTCTCTCCTGGGTTGAGCTGATAGTGGAGCATTTACTATCAGAAATATGATTTATTAGGTGCTACATAATCATAGGTTAACCAACAAGGAAGCTAAACTTTCCTTCAATTTGGTGACCAAACCTATGGTTTTAACAATATAATCAACATGATCATTAGCCATGGGAGATTTAGCATTAACTTGTGAAAGATATTGTATATATCATATATAAGATGGAAAAGATCAAAATATGCACAAACCTCAGCTAGTTGATCATGTTTGAGCAGGCTTTTCACTCTGTATACCTGGTTACCTGCTAAATATTGATATTTCAAGAGCTTGGCATCTATTAGATTGGATGGAGCAGCTCAGGCTCGAATTGACAAACATAGGTACCTTTACAATTGGTTGATTTTTATGTTAATCATCTCTTATTATTTAAGGTACCTTCAAAATTGGTTGATTTTCATGTTAACCATCATCTCTTATTTACCTGGTCTTTTTGTATTGAGCCTAGTGGTCTGAATTTTTTTCTTCTTTGTGCCTATTGGCATACGTACAACTTTTTTTTCAGTCTCTGTGACTGTTCTCATGAATAATGTTGCAGAGCCTTTATATGGTTTGGATGTTTCTTGTTTAACAAACTGAATTTCCATTTTAATCTTTCCCTGAACGATCACCCTTTGCAATGAATGAGTTTAGGCTTGCATTACAGAAATGGATGAATGAAGTTGATTATACATTCTGTTTTACCTCTGTTTATGCAGACAGCTGCAAGAAGGTTTGATTGATGAAATGGTTGAATACACCAACTAAATGAGAGCAGTCTTATAATGAACCGATCTCTGCCTAACATTGTCTTCCAGGCTTCCAGCAGATCATGAATGATGCTAAACTGCCGTGAAAATGTATTAGACAGAGGCTACCGATTAAATTGTATGAATAAGAATATTCCCTCGTTTTCTTTTCATAGCAGTAATTGAGTTGTCAGTTTTGTCCAGTGTATTTCAGTCCAATTCGTTACATGTGTTACCTACTGAGTAGAACATTATCTAAAAAAATAAACTATTGAGTAGAAGTAATATGGTCAAATTGTTAATGAAACCTGCAACTTTAATCCGGAGCACCAATTCAGGATTGGCAAGATCCTGTGTCTTTGTTGAGATGGTGGGACCTCTGAAAGGTTCTAGGGTCACCAATCAGGTATTGCTGATAACTGGGTAACAGACACAGTGGAGAACCCTAAACTGCTAAACAGCTGAAATGGTTTGCAGCTATGAAAATTTCAAGATATCTGTTTGCTACTGATGATATCTTCAAATTTCTTGTTTGTCACCTTTAACTGACGTTGCTTAATTTAAAATCCAGGTATGCTGATACTTAGCAAATTTTTGTAACTGGTTAATCCATCTGGCTACAGCAAAATCGAAGTTGTATTCGAAGAAACGGAGCGTCAGCTAGGGAAAAAAAATATCAAAACCATCATCTCAAAAGTCAACACAGAGAGATCTAGATGGCGTCCATAGTCCAATAACTACAGTAGTCACTACAGTAGTCCAGCAAAGCGGCTGCATCTTATCACAATTGCATCGGCGGTCACCACCATGACTCCATCCCTTTATACACACAGCACATAGCATTAGCGACATTACCATCTCAGCTGTTCACATCTGAAGATTCAACACAAAGGGAGGCATGAGCCGCGTGAAGAACACTGCCCTCGCCCTTGTGGCATGGCTCATGCTGCTTGCACTCTTCATCACAACTGCGACAGCCTCACTCCGTAAGTCGTGCAAAGTATTCTCTTCACTGTAGAGCGATTGATTCATTTCTTGGTATTAGGGGACCTTGACATGCCACCAAAGATGCTGTTAAGATATTCTCATCAGTAGAGTGTACCTGACAGCCTTGCAGGCAGTTAGGCCATCAGTCATGCTCATTTGCTGTTAGAGTGTTGGCATCACATCTCACGATTTTTTTTCCTAATCCTGACCATCATGTATGCATTTTCATTTCGTAACAGCATGCCAATGCTGCTGGCTGGAGCAGCATCCGAAGGTGACCTGCGGCCACGCCTGCTGCGGTAACAACTGTTGCCCGCCCACCCCGCCACCGTCTGCCCGCTGAATTCGAGGAAGACTCAGGGCATGTGCCTGTTCATAGATCAACGTTATGATGATAATACAGAATAAACTCAGCTGGAATGCTGTTGCAGTATCTCGATACTTTTCTGCGAGCATATCATATACTCCGGTTTGATATTAAAAGTCGTTTAGGACAATGACACAGTCTCCAAAACACAACTTTGACCTCTTGTTATTATAAAAATATTTATGAAATTATGATATATGTATACTTTTGTCGAAATATTTTTTAAGAAAATCTATTTATATAATTTTCACTTTGCAAAACTCAACCGCTTAAAAGTTATTGATGATTTATATTCCCAATGTTTGGCCCAAACCTTATCCAAAACGACTTCTAAGTACAAAACCGAGTATGCTGCAACATGCATGACAATACATCTCTTTAGTTCCATCAGGTGCTACAACAAAAAAAGAGCTTTTACCACATCTTTTATATATTTAATATATATGCCCAGGGAACTAACTGGTGGTAAACAGATGTTCAGAAATGAGCATAATTGCAAAAGGGCATTTCAACAATAAATTAAATTATATTATATATATATCAAGCATGATTTCCTAATCTCACATGGCGATGGTGCAGTCCTTACCTAGACCTAGAAGTCAAGAGTACAGTCACGGGCACAAGCATCATGTCCCAGCACATCAGTTTGCGAATCAAGCAGAACCCATCATTCTAAGGTACATGAACACCCAGAAAGCTAAAACCCACATTCCACAGAAGACCCCGCAGCATCCACCGCCACAAGAGGCGACTGCAGAGCTCTTTGCTATCGTCAACACCAACAAGAAAGCGGCACTCGCCCATAGATGGATCAAGATAAGTTATCATCCCAAGCCCACCAAAATCGCAACTATTTGGGTCCTGCTTCCGCTGCTGATAGTAGCTGTTGAAAGCATATGAAACATTTCCCTTCTCCCCAATGCCATAGCATGAACCTCCATAGTACAGAGTGGTACAATCAGCCATGCTGCAAGCAAGCTTCATGTGATCTGAAACACCATCGAGATTCCGAGCAGGGTTTGCGACACACCAACGTGATGGAAGGTAAGGAACCTCTTTGGCATTCTTCAGTACTGAATTTCCCAGACCAAGATTCAGGGGGTATTTGGCTTGCCCATCGGCGAGAAGATCCCCCCAGTGCCGCTCAAAGTTTCCTGGAAGTATGCTCTTCCCCTCTTCATCGAGAAGGCTGAAAAGATAGACATCAGCTGGAGGCACACCAGGTCGGAGTGGAGTCCCCTTGTTGCTTGTAACACGATTTATAAGCCCTTGGTTGAATGCCCTTGCTGCGGTTAAGTTTGCACTTGGTGCTCCCTCAGTTGGCCAGCCTATCTCACCAATTGCAATTGGAAGGTTGTCGTAGCCAATTTTACTGAGAGCAGAAACTAGTGTGTCAAAGTTCCCATCAAATGCATTGTAGTACACATTCGGGCCATCTACTACTGGGTGAGTAGATCCCTCGAAGAAGGCATAATCTTGTGGGAAATCTGAACTTTGGTAAAGACTGAGGAATGGGTAGATGTTGACGATTTAATGGAGCCCCACTGGAGCTCAGAAAAGAAGCCAGCTGGGTCATTATCTGAGTCAATTCAGTCCTGAATACTCCTTGAGATGGAACAGAAGCACTCTGATATGCATCTGCATTGCAGGGGACCACTAGCTTTACGTAGCTAGCCAGATTAGCTTTCACCAGCGATTGCTGAATATTAGTCATTGCTGGAATGATATATGATTGAATTGACCCTGGTAGCTTGTCAGGAAAGGCTCATTGCCCACAGCAATGTATCTGTAAAAAAATGCAGAGTTAGTAGCCAAGAAGAGATCAACCGTTTCTGAGTCAATCTTGTATGGACACACCACATTCTTGATTGCAAGTAAAATTTGATGAAGTATGTTTTGTAAAGAACACACACAAAAAAAATCACTTGCAAGCTGTAAGCAACTAAGCATCATTAACCCAAACTCAACTATACCAGTTTTGTTGAGCAGTACGTTCTGCAATGATCCCAGAACATTTTATTAAGTATATGCACCTCATTCCTAACCACTCACTATTATTGGTGTCTGCAGATTAAAGGGTCAGTTTTACTCTGCGTAAAACAAAGGATAACATGATTTGTGTTAGGCAACTCAAAAGGATGAAATTTAATTTTTGTTTGGCACAGAATACAATATGAAGAGCAATAGAGTGATTGCTTGCTTCGAAGTGCCAGCAGCTCAGGCCCTTTGCGCTTTTACTATCAACAGACGATTCTAAAAAGAAACACTATATTTCTAAGGGAAGCACTCTGAAAAACAAGCAGAAAGAATGCTTAAAAAAGAATAGAGATATACAAACTGAATCCTATGATAAACACTCAAAATAAATAAATGAAAACAAAATGTCACTGCAAATTCAAAACAACATATAAGCAATGACACTGAACTGAACAGCTGATGAGCAAATGGACCAGCTTCCTCTTATAATTCGAATTACAATACACCAAATCTAAGCAACAACATTAAGAAAAAGATTAGCTTCTTCACCAAAGCAATCAACTATTGGCTCAAATGTAGGAAAAACATTCCACTAAAAGCACTGCATCTATAAATGTTTCACCCAAATAGGAAATACCTGAAACATCTCATGTTCATGTCCACGAAACAAGAAACATATAAAAGGTTCATCGTCGGCTCCACAAGAATCTAAGGAGCTCAACAAAGCCACTAAAAGCTAGAAAGTGGCACAACATATACCTAATTCAAGTAAATTGACTACATAAATCTTAGGTTGCCCAACCAATCACTAAGACTGAGGAAGCAAGAATCAAAAGGTTGTCCTTCAATGCTGCGATGCGAGAGATCCAGAGAAAGACTGGGGCTCACCGGATGTCGACGCCGCCGCGGCCGACGTACCGGGACACGTTCTGCGCGACCCAGTCGTCTGCAGCCGCCTGCGACCCCGCGACGCTTGCGAGCTCGCCGTTGGTAAGGCCGACCATGACCTGGATGCCGCTGCCGGCGAGCGCTCGCAGGACTCCCGGATCGGCGTCGAAGAGCTTCACCTTGCTGATCCGGTTGGCGCGCATCAAGCCCACCACGACGCCGGGAGGTGCGCGGTGGTCGGACACGGTGCCCCAGTTCACCCCGATTGCCGCCTCGGCCCGCCACGCGGCGGCGCAGAGGGCCGCGACGAGGAGGGAGGGCAGCAGCGCGAGGCCGCCGGCAGCCATTGCGGGGGCCTGAAGGCGGCGATCTTTGGAAGATTGGGACGGCGTTCGTGGATCTTTGGGTTGGGATTGGGGTGGGCGAGTTGGTGAGACAACGGAGGGAGAAGAGGATGGAGAAGAGAGTGAGCTGATGATGCTGTGAGGTGGGAGCTGGTGTGGTGAGTGAGTGAGCTTGAAGCTTCTCATCTAGGGGAAAAAGGGGGCAATTTGGTAAATGGAAACCCTGCAACTGCACGACAGTGGTCAGTGGGGGAAAGGATCCGTTGGCTGCGAGGAGTATAGTCAGTATACCGATGGTTCAGGTCAAGGGGCCTCGGTGACTTAAATACTTGCTAAATCTGTTCTAAATTACAGTTCTGTTTGACTTTTTTAACCCTAATTTGACTACTCATCTTATTTAAAAAATTTATGTAAAATATCACATTTTTTGTTGTGGCATTCTTTTATTAACAAAAGGTCTTTAAAATGATTAAATTTGACTATGTTTGCACAAATTTTGTGAATAAGACGAGTGGTTAAATTTTGGGGTCGAAAAAAGTAAAACAAATTATAATTTAAAACGGAGAGAGTACATTATTTTCATGTTAGTGTTTTTAAATAGATAACACTTTCTCTCGACTTAAAAGATTGTTGAAGCATTAATTTATAAAAAAATAGAGATGTTGATTAAAAAAAGCCTCCCATAGCCTCTTTAATTGATTTCCAAATAAGGTATCTTCTATTTCAAATTTATCGCTAGCCAAAAATGGAGAGCAAAATTGGTTCTTAGAGTGCCCACAAGATCAAAGATATGAAAAGTGTTCTTTACTCTCTTACAGTACAAAGTAATGGCCGGATTGGCTCCGGGGCTACTTTTAGCCACACCATAGTAGTTGCTTGGTTAGCCAGCTTAGCTAATACATGAGCTATGTTATTACAATTTCGGCTAACAAGACCAAAGAAATTTCATCAAAGTTGCTTTTCATCATCTCGATGTCTTGGACAATTGCTCCTATACAAGACCTATCTGAAGTTTTTGCCATGAGCTTTCGCACCAAGTTTAAACAATCGGAAGCAACTACCACTTGATCATAGATGAACTTAACGCCACTAGACCGCCAAAGCTTGGCCATTTCTAGCTCATAGACTGCAAATCACTTGGTTGGTTGCAGCCAATAAGCTTCCATTGTGCTATCATACATCTAGCTCCTATGCTTTACTAATTAAGTGAAAATAGCATCATCAACATTTTCCTGAACCTAATCTTCCAGTGGTGGAACCTATTGTTTGGTTGATACATTAGGCTCACGCTTGTTGAAAAAAAAAATCAGAGCACTGCCACAAGGTGTTACCACTTGAATATATGCTTTTATATTTTCAACGATTCTATGTTGATGAATAATACTTTTTTTCCATTTCAAAACATCATTTCTATTATCCCAAATATGCTAGGCTCGCTTGCGCGATGTGGGTTCAACCCTATCTGCTCGATTCTAAGAGACGGGTCAACCCATATCTAAATAGAATATTCTCTATAGGAACCAACCCGACCCCCACTCTCCCAACCAAACATCTCCAAACCTCTAGGTCCAACCTGACCCAATAACCCACTTCAACCCTCACCCAAACACATGTTAACTACATGGACTTGATCTCGGTCACTAGAGAGACACAGTGTGAGCTCAACCACTTGCACGGGCGAGCCACAGAGGGTGAGGAGCTAGGGGCTGTCAGGGTGTTGGTACCTAGGCCCATCGCATCATATGTAGTCATGGGAGAAGAAAAAGAAATGGAGAAGTATTAAATCATGAAACAAGAGAGAGGGCAAGAGGACATTATATTAAACGTGGGGTGTGGGGGGGGGGGCGTTTGATCTCTTTGCTTCACCTCACCTTGCTGGACAAGAAATTGAAATAGAGATATGTTTTCTTGGTTCCTTTGGTGCCCGCCTCGTTTCCCAATGCAAGCAATTTTTTTCCTTGCTACCTTAGGAGAGCCAATTTGGCTCACCTGGTCTAGCAAGACTAGCCTTGTTGGGCAGTGTATGGTTAGGAAATTCAGTGTGCAAGCCAAACTGACCCAAAAATGACTACGATATTGGAATGTCATGTAATAAAATGCTGCCAATAAAGCGGTATGAAGTATGGACCTTAATCATACTATAAAAGGAACTAGAAATACATTTTTAGAACTTGACAGACCCTTAATTAGAAGTCCCTATGCCACTAGTTTATTTAATTCAAAGAAAAAATGTTAGTGCCTACGTCTTTATTTGTTCCAATCTCCACTCTTGAGCACCAGTCCATGTCGGCGATTCACAACGTTAGAACTAATATAACCGCCCTTTGTGTGCATTGTCAACATGCAATCTTACAACCCTTGCTAGACAAGAAGGCAAGTTTTGGAACATGATGCAATCCCACTTAGTTGTACGCGAAGCCCTCCCAGCATATTCTAGAGCAACACGCGGAAAAGTTAAAATGTGATGTGCTTGTTATGGAAAAGTTGCTAGATTACCATATATATAAGAATACTACAAATTTGAATCGGCTAAGCCTAATTGTTATTTGGAGCTAGCTAAAAATTAGCCGGTGCATGTTTAGATCGAATCTACACCTAAAAGGTGTATATATCCTTAGTAATGAACTACTGTATTAGTCTTGTTAGTTGTGTTTGGCTAAAGCAACTCTAAGAGAGAAGCTATATATATTGTCTTGGAGTCTAGTAGAATTTTTCGGAATAAACCAGTCACCAACAGCCTTTCTATGTAGCGTTCCAAAGTAACAAGTCATCTCTTGCTCGCTAGAAAAAAAAATCACCACACCCACTAGCTAAACATTAACCCACCCATTAGCTGTCCTATTTAGATGTTGGACTAGAGTTTTAGCTAGCTGCTAGTTATTTGCCCGATGATCCAAAAAACCTCTATGGAAAACAAAACCCAAGTTGATGGTCAAGTTGGGCCGCACTTGGTTTGCTTTGGACCCTACGTGTTTTTATCGGTTTTGGTGGGGTATTATACCCGACACTCCTAAACTTCTATGTTCTTCATACTGCACTGGCTCGAGCACACACACGAACATCAAGTGCTTAGTATCTTTGCTCCATTGTGACATACCGGGCATCCTCCATCAGGTATGACATGCTTGTTTGCCAATATAGAATTACACGGTATCAAACCTCGGAGAGCTCTCTAGCCAAAATTTTCTATTTTCCCTAATACTTGGAGGATGTTACTGTTGGGCATACCGAGCATCCACACATGCATGTTGCTGTTGGGCATCGATCACATCGATTGCTCGGCGTTCCTTATGCCTGATGGCGGAGGATAAGCGACCAAAACGCAGTATGAGGCCCGATAGGGATCCCATCTTCCGGATCCGACACGTCCACCACGGGCACGCCACGTATGCACGTAGAGGCGGCCTGCAGTCTAGCCACGAGCTATCTTAGCTATAGCTAGGCCGGCTGGATGAGACAGAAAAGCAACATCTATGATGACCCATTTTGATAAGAGAACGTAATGTCTACACCGGGCTTATGTGTAACCACGCACACTTTCAGATCTGGACCATCAATTTTGCATCCGAAGGCCAGCACAGCGAGGAGAGATATTTTGCAAATTACCGCCCACCGCCCTCATCTCCTGTGGAGTTTTGCAATATCCCCGCCGAGCAGCAAGATTGGTGTGCACACGGGAGTCCCCGATTCACGTGCCTCGCTCATCCGCCGGGAGCCACCTCGCCGGGGGGGAGATGCCCCGCCGGGCCATGCCTAGCTGGACCTCGCCGCCCGCGGGACCTTGCCGCCCGCCCGACCTCACCGCCCGCAGCCCAGCCGGACTTCACCGCCCCGCCGCCCGCCCGAACCTCGCCGCCCCGCCCGAACCTCGCCCGCCCGGCCGGACCTCACCGCCTCGCCGGCCCTTGAAGCACTTCCACAGCGACGATGGAAGCTTCGCCCGGCGATGATCGATCTCCGGCGGCGGCGATCGGTCTCCTAGCGGCGGTGGTCGATCTCCCGGCAGCGGTCGATCGATCTCCTGGGAAGCCCCGTCCTCGCGTGGATACCGATTCACGAAGGTGGGAAGCGCGAGTGGATGCGGCTTGCCGCGCGAAGGGCTTTTTCACAAAATATCACACCTTGTTGTGCTGGTCTTCGGATGGAAAAATGATGGACCAGATCGCTAATGTGCATGGTTGCATATAAGAGTGATGTGTCCCTTTTGATAATGGCTTCACGACAAAAAGGAAAGGAAAAAAAACACTTGCAAATCAAGCAATCAAATGATGATGGTTGTCTTGCCAAAATGTCAGTTTTAGTTTGTACGAGTATGTTTGTTCCTCGCTAAAAGTTTTTGCGCCACGCCAACGTGCGGTGCGGTATCAATTGTTACTGTACTGGCATGTGGCATTTGTTTGAACATAGTTTGTACGAGTATGTTTGTTCCAAGTTGGATATACCGCATACACAGTGTTTGCTTTAACGGTAGTTAGTTCAACATGTCCTTTTCAGCGAGGGGCACATGTTCTCTTCAGTGGACGTGAAAACATATTTACAAGTAGCTAGAGCAACAAAAATATCAAACAAGCAGCTAGCGCACCATACAGGCGGCACTACATGAATTTATTTTTCTTGCACAGATTCGTCTGCACTAAGAGACGTTAAAGTGAAAATAGTTTAGTGCTAATCTTTAACTATCAACAACTACACAACTACTAATTAATGTGACATGTAAACATCATGGACGAACGCCAACTTGACAGCAACCGGTCTTAATTTGGATCTTATGTTCGGCAACTTTTGTTTTTGTCCAACAAGGTCAAAACTGATCGGTTAATAAAAACCATACCTATCCGTTACAGTTACTCACATTCTTGCTGCTTCATGATCATGAAGAGTTTTTTTTTTTTTTTATCTTATTGCATCACTGATCTCTTGTTGATATAAGTGCAGTTTTTAAGCAGACTGAGCATGTCATACGAAGTTTCCACTGTCTTGTGCTTAATTATTAGCACTGATGTTTTTTTTAATTGTAGCTCTTAGCAGTGATGTTACAACGCAATAACGCAAAGATCTTTTGGGGGTCCCTCCAATAATTCTTGTTAGAGAGAATACTTTGATAGTGAAGTAGTCCTAAACTTTTCAACAAGACATGGCCTTGATATATAATTAAAGCATTGATATTTTTGTTCTTTCCGGTTGAATGTGAACTTTGTCTCATTTGTTATAATCCATCCATTTTTTAATTATTATGACGTTTAGGCAAGTTAATTCGTTCAAATATGAGCTAATTCATTAGCTTGTGCTCAACGTCATTTATTATTTAAGAAACTAGTAAAATAACAAATAGAACATTGTCTAAGCCGGGGTGTAAAATATAATAAAAAAAGGCCTCTGCGATAAACACATAATATTTTTTGAAATACTGGATCAAATTCAAATTAGCTTCAAAAAAATTTAGTGTTAGTTTACTTGAAGGACTCTCCAATTCATTAGGCATCACAACTATATATAACATCAAAGACATAATAAAAACATATCACTGAGGTAGAGCAGGTATGGCAAGATTGATGGACTTTGGTTTGCTTTGACTCTCCAAGATTTTTGAAATGACTTACAATTTGGTATGTGGGGAGTACTACTTATATGGGTGATATCATGTGTGCCCTCTTTTTTCCATGTATATATTCAGCGTTGACAGCAAACGTTTTTCTTTTTGGTCAAGCATAAAACTTCGATTGGAAATTTCATGTATGAGACATGGTCAAAAAACACACCGAAAGAGAGCTCCAAGCGCCTCAATTTCAAACATCATGATGATATCGACTTTCATCGGTTGTTTCATGCCCATCTCTTTCTTGGTTACCTTAACATTGAAATTGCAAGACAGAGCATCCAAATCTATCACACCAACAGCAGACAGCACAAAACAGCTAAACGATACTCCTGAGTACTATAAAAAGAACATGCTGTCCGCCAGGCGCCAGCTGTTGATTTAAATCCCACCTACTCTATTTCAAAAGTTAGGAAGTAGGAACGGAAGTTTGATAAATTTCACTTAGCTTATGACTTTCCTAGTGATTTCCTAGGTATCAAATAATTAGTGTGTGTAACAATCATCATGCTAACTGATACAAAATGGGTGATGAGATAATAATAGCTCGGCCCCAACTTCAATAAGCTCAGTAGCCCAACTAATTGATACTGTAAATGATAGTATGGCAGCATAGCCTAAAATAAAACATTTTGCTGTGCAATCAGCTTATAGTAATTAGAGAGAGAAGAAAAACTGGGAAAGAGGGAGAGAAGAAAATTTGGTAACGAATGAAAACATGGAAAGTGAGAGAGACTTGACCTGTGTTGCTGTGGTGTGTTGAAATGAGGTAGTAGCTAGCAAGCTAGTATAATCAAATGTGTGGAAACTTGTGGCACACTAGCACCGACCAGGGCCTACCAGCCACTCGCTGATGTTGAGGTTCCACGAACACCAGCCAGCTTCACCGTGAGCTGGGCATTTGGCACAGTGCGTCTCGTGGATTATTCACACCCGTGCACTGTTTGCTCATTGATTGCCTGTTTGTTTTCTTCCATTTCGCTAAGCTAATCTTCCTCTGTCCAGAGCCTTCTTTGTGGCTTCCTACCTTACATATTACATTACATATTATAATACGAAACCCCTCTCTTTCTCTGCCTGTCGTCCTGCCTATAAATAAGGTGATGGCAATGTACCTTGTGTCTCATAACTCACTAGAGCTTTGCATTGCAGCTAGCTCCTCTCATCTTGCTCATCAATCATATCGCACAAGATATTCTTGACTCCAAGTACAGTCCAGTACTGCTGTACGGCCAGGACAAGAGATATTTCTGTGGGAAGAATTCCGTGCAACAAAGATGGGCAAGGTTGGTCGCTCATCCTGCATATCTTTATTTGTTTGCCTGAATGTTTTGTTCTGAATTTGTTGGGGTTTCTTTGATTTCTCGCTGCAGCAAAAGATTGTGCTCAAGTTGCCCCTGGATGACGAGAGGAAGAGGAGGAAGGCCTTCAAGGCTGCTGTGGGCATGAATGGTGTGACATCCGCCACGATGGAGGGCGACAAGATCATCATCGTCGGCGACGGCGTGGACCCCATCACCCTGACGACCATGCTCCGGCGCAGCCTCGGCTACGCGGAACTGCTCAGCGTCAGCTCCGGCGACGACAAGAAGAAGGGCGATGGGTATGGCTACGGGAGCGGCGGTGGCATGATGTACGGTGGTGGTGGCGGCTACGGCGGCGGATTCGGTGGTGGCAAAGAGGGGAAAGAGGGCAAGGAGGGCAAAGAGAGCAGCGGCGGCGGCAAGGGCAGCAGCGGCGGCTCTGCAGGCTACGGTGGCCACTACCAGGCGATGCCGCCGCCGGTCTCCTACCCTGCCTACCAGCAGTACAACGCCATGCCGTCCTACCCTGCCGTCTACTCCTACCCTGCAGCTTACCCGCAGCAAGAACAGGACCCGGGATGCAGCATCATGTGAAAAGCTAACATCGCGCAAGTTAATCTGGGACGGAGCTGATTATATATATTCATTCAAAGGTGGCCAAACGTAGACATGGAGATCGATTAACTTGGTTGGGTTCGTCAGGACAAGATGCATGCTGCCTTGACCTGTCTGTGCAAGGCTGCTGGATGATGATCCAGGATGGATGTGATGCTTAGCTTTGACTGTGAGCATCATCATCCGTGTAATTACTATGTACAGGGTTGGCCAGCAAAGGTGGGAACAGAGTTTGAAGAGTGGAGATATGTTCATGGAAGGGGAGGCAGAGCTGTTACGGCAGCCCTAACAGCCCATGCCTGTCCTACACAAGATTGTAACTCAAGTGCAAACTCGGTAGCAGCAGGCTAGCACTAGTGTTTTAATTTCGCTCCTTTCGTCTTTGGTAAAGAAGTCGTAGTGTTTGTTGAAGAAAAAGATGCAATAAAATGAATATTTACACATTAACTGTATGTTGCAGATTTGAGTAAGTAACTATATACACATATAGATCTTACTTTGCTCGTTATATCTTCAGATTATTGATTGATGTAGAGTAGAGAAGATCAAAACAAATTATGAAACCCATCGGTTTAATTCCTCGGTTCTCAAGGAAATTTGGTTACCAGAAAACAGGACCCGTTAGTTCTGAGAAAGCTAAGAACCGAGCATTTCAGTCTTTTGTTTTTGGTGATATTGGTTCGGTTTTGGTTCTAACTGGATTGACTGAACATTTTAGCATTACACTAAGGAGGATCTGAGTATCCATGTATCCATGTATATGTACTAGAACATCAGGCGCCCTTCGCGCGCCCTACTATGATTCAAGAAAAAAACAATTTTTGAACGGCTGGTATAAATAAGATATGTTTCACAATAGGAGAGTAGTACCTAGCAGAAATATGTTTATCGCCAATATGTTTCACAATAGGATAGTACCTAGCAGAAATGTCACATTCACAAACGTGAGTTGCATGGCCATCACAGCCGTTATGGTTCTGTAGTCACAAATTAATTACACAATTCTTCACTACATGCATGGCTACCGTAGCCATTATGGTTCTATCTTGTCATACATTAGATACCGATCTATTACAGTTCATGATTGGAATTCACGGATACTGAACACTATAGTCGGTACCTTAGAATGCCAATCCAAGTACATGGGTGATCATTAGAGTAGATATATAAAGCTACTACTGAGAAACTAAGAGTGGTGGACATCAGTTGCAAGTGAGGCAAAAGCAGATAGACGCTAATGAGCACTTTGTTGCAGCTGGTGGAGGCAAAAGCACATAGACGCTAATGAGCCGCTGCAGCTGGTAGAGGCAAAAGCACCTTGATCTTCCATCGCTGATTAGTTATCTTCCGTTGCTGCACCGTAAACAGAAGAGATCATGAGGTGTGATGTTTAGAGCTATAAATAGAAGCAAGAAAATCTTCTATTGCAAGTGGCACACGCCATGTAAATATGAAAATACCAGCATGTTTTTTTGTATGAATATAATATTGTAAGATAAAACTCTACAAAGATAATTCAGTAATTCATCAGCACAGCCTGCTAAGAAAAATCATTTTTTGAAGTCGTCTCCTCTTTGGAGTCATTTTCAGTTTAATATTTTTTCTCTACAATATATTCTCTATGGATGCCTTGGATCTCTACTGGACGCTAAAATAGACGGATGAGTAAAGCAAGGTACTTTTGCTGAATCCAATAATTACCTGTCATGGAAATACTACTGCTACAAAAAAAATATAGCACTTTTATATAACGATCCAGCTTGCTCATGGTACAATGACCAATTAATCCATGGTTCTGTCAGCCCATTACTACAATTAACAGTATCACTTTCTCTATAGAACATTTCTATTTTGGCAGCGCAATATACAGAGAACTACATATATCTTGCTCTTGATACAACAAATAGATCTTCATTTCAGTCTGTGTAGCCAGTATACCAATTAAACTAATCAAAGTACGTGAGGCTTCTAGTTCAGCCAAAAATGCGTCAACCAGACCTATGGATAAGCAACAAGTTGATATACATGTCTATAAGGACCAAAAAAAAATTCACTGAAGAAACTATGTTAAATGGGTGCAAAGGACTGTGTCACTTGTGGAAGAATATATATAAAACACGGATAAACCACTTGTTCATGCCAAACTGGCTACACTGCCCAAGTCAATGCAGCAATGCAATATACTGCTATCAAAAGCAAACTTTTTCAGTTGATGGAAATAATATGACCAGAGCATCATGTCAAACATCTCTGTACAACACTAATGAGTCAATGACAACTATCAAGTAATACCATTGGTGTAAATAGTATAGAATTGCTTAAAGACCAATTCAGGAAATGGAATATAGTATTTAAGTGTAAGAGCAGTAGATGCATAGGAATTCAGAAGGCAAAAAATAAAGAATTAAGGAAGTCATTTCAATCTTTGACAAATTCAAAGGGCATGTGGAAAAGGTGTACTCACCTCTCCTTTGATGGAAAGGGATACTGAAATAAAGAGTATTTTGAGGTCATGTCCGCTTTGGTTAATCATGTAAACTCAAAGCATACAATGTTGAGTGTGCAGTCCTTTAATCCCTATGCTCATCGCATTACTTTTTAGTGATTATATGAAACAAAATGTGCAAACAAATATAAAATGATATAGATGATAACAATAGTTTAGAAGTAAAAAAAGACAGCATGTCATATCTGTGACCACTTTCATTTGCTCTGCCCCATGGAATTCCATGCCCTTGCCTTGGGCATTGCTTGGACCAACTGTGATCTACACCAAAACCAATATGTACAAACAGGTAATTGAGATTCGTTTTAAGTCTCATGTGCTAGCAGCTGATGTCCTGAGAGGTTCAAGATTTCACATATTGTATATGGTTTGTGATATAAATTCGTGACATCTCAAACAGAAAATATAGATCAGCCCGACAGAAAAATAAACATTCTAACTTACTCAATACGTCTAGTAGAGATGAGTCCGATAATAAATATGAACATCGAATTGAGGAATGCTTATGAAGTACCTGCAAGGACCACGCTAATCATGTGACAACCTATCAATCATCAGTGAGGAATGTGAATATGTAACTTGTCCATAGTGGTATAGTAAATTACAATTATATTTCACTGAACAAAAGGTGGCACTATGAAAGAAAAAGATAGCTAGCAGACATATCATCAGTAACAACACACAGTAGCTTCTCATGAATTAAACTGCAGACCGATTTCTTAATAATGACTTAGAAGGATATGCTCTAAAATAATCCAGAAAGTATGGCCTCACCCGGTAAACAATAGAAGGCACAGAAAAGAAATCTTGAATCATTACTGCCAATAAATAATACCAATGCTCCTAGAAGAACATAATGCACATAGAAATCCACAGGTTCCAGGATGGTACTGAATTGTTCTTCGTGGCTCTTTGGGGCAGCAAAGGGGAGTGGGATGGCAGAGCCAAAGCACGGGGAGGGGATGCACCTATCCAGCCCCAACATCGCAGGATAGCAGGAAGACAGAGGATGCCTTCGGCTTGAGATGACGCCCCGCCCCTCACCAACCTGAACCCACAAGCACAGATAAGGCATCCTCGCTACAAGCGACCATGGATCTGGCCAACCCCTGCAATTTAGTGTCAAGACGACTTCCATGCTTGAGCACCGGTAGTATGGAGCTGCACGGGGAGGAGACAGCAAGGAGGGGCGGAGGTGCGATGGTGGTGGCGGCGGCTAGGGTAGGAGAGAAAGGAGAGAGAGAGAGACGTGGTTGGGAGGAGCTCTGGTGGGGAAGCAACAACGGCGAGCGGCAGGCGCACACGGCGACACATGAAGGGTACCGCCGGCGGCAGGGGCGGGGAGAAGGAAGAGAATAGAAAAGGGAGAAGCGAGAGGAAGGAGCGAGAGGGCTGCCTTTAGGGGCCTGGGGCTGGGCGGCCTTGCGGTGCTGCGGGTGCCAAGGAAAAAAAAAAAAAGGCCGGGACAGGTGTCGACACAGGTAGAAGCCACCAATGCTCCGAATGCTGTGGTGCAAGGAAAGTGGTGTGACTTTTAATAACTCCGATTATGGCCATCTAAGGTGCTGTTAAGGTCTTGTTTTCATTTTTTCTCTCTCTGTGTACAAACCTTTTGTATGGTCGACAAGAAAAAAAAAGGAAAATTTTAGCATAAGCTACAAAAATGTACATGTAATAAAGTAAATTTGGACAACGCTTTCCCTATTTTATTAGTTAATAACAATTAATCAGAATTTAAATATGAGCATCACAATTAAACTAAGCACATAGTTTTACAAAATGCAACAAGTGAAGTACAAGTTCAACTAAATGGACCATGCAATTGGCTAAATATAATCTATTTTTTCTCACCTCTTCCATCATCACAACCCTCCGCGTGAATATTGTTGGTGAGCCACATTTGGATCCACCATGAAGATATTCCTATTTTAAAGTAGAAAAGTAGAAACCAATTTTTTACGTTTTTTTTGAACGAGCTCGTATGAAAATTGTAGCTCTTGACGAGATTCACAACTTTTTAGTTTTCAGTTTTTTTTTTTCATTTGAGATTGTTACGATGTTCAAAAAATTAAACAAAATTTCAACGGTAGATTAATCACGCATACAAGCACTTGTTACTTTAGAAATATCATATCTTTCTTATATGGTGTCAAATAGAGATTTTATTATGCACTTTGTCCCTACGAGTCAATATTACGTATTGATTTTTTTCGTATACCGACCATGTTCGACATAAATCCTATCGGGTTCGGCTAGATTGGGTCGAACCGACACGTAGATTGGGGATTGGAAGAGAGGAGGAGGGCGGCGATGGAGGTGGTGGCGGCGTGGGCGGCGGCGGGCTGCGTGGCCGGGGAGGCCGCGGCGGCGGGCTGGTCGGGCGCTGAGGGGCCTGCAAGCCTTGCGGCGGCGCGAGGGCGGGGAGGGGGGCGCGAGGGAGAGAGGAAGAGAGATTGGGATAAATTTCTTTATTTGCTTGTTTCCCTAAAAGATTACAGACCCCTCACTTTTTATAGCCCGGCTAGTGGGACTTGTATCTCAAGCAATCTCTCTAAAGGTTCCCTTATAGATTGGAATACCATTTACAAGCATATCCTATTTATTTATTTCCTAATAAGGGTCTTCCTTATAGATGAGATAGCTCCTTGCACACCAAAAACGCGTAAAAGATAATCCTAGATATTTTCCTCCTTTATTCTGAATTGATTGCCGAAGAATCCGCGGAAAGGAGGGGACGGGCGGCTGGGGCCTTAGCTAGCCTGTGGGGCGGCGCCGGTGCTCGCAGAGCTGTCCGGGCCTGTCCTCCTGGGCCCTATTTTCTGGGTCATGACATCTCCCCCTTCTCCGGCCGGCGCGTCCTCGCTGGCTGGATGAAAGTCCATTCGGTCACGCCCGGGTGGAGATCACCGCCCACAGGATGATGAGCTCAACCCTGATGAGGAGTCGGCCTTGCACCGGGTTCCTGAGAATCATGTTCTCCCTGGTTCGCTTAGGATCAAACTCCAGGAGGTAGTGAAGGTTGCCGATGTAGCCATGGTAGATGTACCGGTGAACAAAGACGCCCCTATTGTGAAGCTGTCTGACGACGGGCCGCCAGTAGGAGCTCCCTTGGAAACCCACGTCAAGGTGCCGATGCACCATGTCGCGGGGGTGGACTCTCCAGAATAAGAAACGCTCATTGGGCGGGCGTTGACGAAGAGCGGAAGCAAGCGCCCGGATGGTGATGTCGCGCGAGTAGGAGGAGTAGCAGACCAAGTTCAATATCGCACCGTACATGAAGGAACCGACATCGAGCGTGAGAGGGCGAAAGCCGGGTGGGTACCCCCTCTCGCATCGTGGGCTGATGTGGACATTGTCGACGGTGTGGAAGAGGCGATCCATGCCGTCGAGGAAGATGACCACTGGCTGGGCCGACGTGATGGCGCGGGGCCATATGCCGCCCAATGGGATGGCGGCCGGTGCGCAGCTGAAGTTGGCTCGTCGTGTAGGCTCCCGGGGCGAGGAAGTTCGTCCCCGCGGACTCGCCCTGAAGCAAGGCCTCGGTAGAGGTCCGGCAATAGTGGAGAGGAAGCCGGAAGGTAGAAACGGACGTCGAAGAGTAGAAGGCCGTCCTCAAGTGTCCATGTTGGAGCGGCATCGCCTGTGATGACGTCGAGGGCGATGCGGCGGAGGTGCTTGTGACAGAGCCGACCAATTTATAAGAAATCAAGTATAATTCGCAATTACCGAAGCAATCGCAGTCTACACTTGAGTCCATATAAACCCGGTATTCAAAAAAATCTCAGAGTGATTTCAAACTCATCAACAATACAACCAAGATCGTTGAGCTCGGTAGTCCCAATCCGGTGTATCCCAAACCAAATTCAAATATATATTAATCAGAGTGCGATGTACACTTTTATTTCAAAAGTAATTCAGAGTGCGGAAGCAATAGCTTTCGAAAGCAAAATAGTTGTACAGCGGAAATCAAATAAAATAGATAGTGCCAACTTAATGCCAACCCTGTAATAGCAAGAGACAGGAAATATAGAGATTGCCATGCCCTAGGCATTATTCTTCAACCACAAACACATCACATCCGGATAGAATCATGCTAGACGGAGTCACCTCGCAACATCGGGAATTAACCGTGAGTGAGTACTCAATTGTACTCCGCAAGACTTACCCGTCTTAAACCAGAAAATAAGGAAAAGACTCCTGAAAGGTCCCTTGTGTTTTTTGGTAATTGAGTGTCAACATTAGGTGAACTAATAATGTGTGATTGAGATAATACACAGGAGATTAGTTCACATGGGTTGATGCAATGAAGGAGCTTATTGCATATGAGACATGACATGGAGTCATGTGACCAAGGTGGTGAAGATCAAGACAAGGCTTGGCTTGATGGACCGGTTGCAAGTGTGAAGGGCAAGTCGAGGCGGTGAAGCGATGGACCGCGAGGCGATGAAGCTTAGGCAAGACTTGGCGCCGACGGACCGACGCTTAGCGGTGAAGAGCAAGTGAGGTCAAGATCGATGGACCAATAGTGTCACGTGATGATATGAAGTGGATCATATCATTTGGTGATCGTGTTGGTGCATGTGTTGCATCGACACTTGGAAGATGGAGCGGAATGGAAATGCACAAGGCAAAGGTATAACCTATAGGCATTTCATTTCGCCGGTCATGAGGAGCTTAGAGAAGTTTATGACCGGGTTTAGGATAGATGGCCGTACTATCAAGAGGGGCAAACTTGTTTGCATATCGGTCATCTAGTGCCACTTGAGCGATCTAACTTTGCGATGTTTTAGGATCGAGTGGCATGGTAAGAGCTAACCGGGCCTTTGAAATGATTGTGAAAATGCTAACACACTTGCTCATGGTGATGTACACTTGGTGGTGTTGGCACATTTGCAAAGGCGGCGGTGATTGCGAGGGGTTGAGTTGGGTTTGGGAACCGCTCATCCTCCCGCCCAGAGCTTGCGGCGGATTCAGCGCTTTGTGAAAATGAGATGCTTATTTTCTATTGCGCCGGATGCAAGGTGGAGGTGAAAACATGCTATTCCTCATACTCAAGTTGGTATACTTGTTGGATAGCATGTCAAAGCAAAGCGACGGAGTTTCGCGGGGAAAGGGCGGCCGGACGCGGTGGCGGGAAGCACTGGCCTGCGACCGGACGCTTCCGGTGGGTGCATCTGGCGAGAGCATGTTTTGGGGTTTTTAGCCGAACGCGTCGACCGGACGCTTGACAGGATGCTTCCGGTGCTCGACCGGAACCAGTGACCGGACGCGTGGAGGAGTTGTCGGCTATGGGCGGGAACCTTGTCGGTTGTGACCGGACTGCGTGACGGACTCACGGCCGGACTCGGCCGGTGAGTCCGGTCGGTGCGTCCCGATCGGCGCACCTGAAGTGTTCTTTCAAGCACCAACGGCTCTATTTTGGATGGAGCCTATATATACTTGCTATGGTCGGGCATGGCTGGTTGCTGAGCACACTTGGGCCTTAGTGGCTTGTGTTGTGGTGGTTGAGAGCCCTCCCACTTTCTTGTGATTGATAGTGTTCATCCAAATCAAAGTGAGGAGTGATTCTAGTGCATTCGCGTTGAGAGATCGCATTCGTGGCACTAGGTGATCGTGTTGCAAGCCGGTGTGCTTGTTGCTCTTGGAGGTTGCCACCTCCTAGATGGCTTGGTGGCAAGAGACTTTGTGAAGCACGCAACGGAGATTGTGCGGTGCTCTGAAGGAGGATTTGTGAGAGATTCGTGCTCACCTCGCGGGGATCGCGAAGAGCGACACTACTAGAGCGTGTCGGTGAGTACCTCCCTTGTGCGTGTAGTGTCTTGCGGTGCCTTGAGAGGCTCACTTGAGAGTGGTGTCTTGCGGTGCCTTGCGGGGCGTGCCTTGAGGGGCAAGTGATAGGAGAATCACACCAAAGAACCATCTAGGTGAAAACACCAAAGGAACCACCCAAGGTGTTGGTCGACACAACAAGGAGTAGGGGGAAGTTGGCAAGCTTCCCGATACCTCGGTAAAAAATCACCGGTGTCAACTTGTCTACTCTTCTCGGTGGTTTGCATTCTCTAAATCACAAGCTTTGTATTTACATTCATATATACTTTGTGCTTGTGCTTGTGGAGTAGCTCTTGCAATTACTAGCTTGTGTAGCTTGTTAGTTGCTTTGCTTAGTTTGTGTAGCTAAGTAATTTGAGCCTTTGGGTTAGGCGTGTGTCGCCTTATCCTTAGTGCATCTAGTGAGCTTAGGTTTGGCTTTGTGCTTTTGCTCATTAGAATTGTGTAGGAGCTCACCCTTGTTTGAAGTACTAGTGCATAGGTGATAACACTAGGTACATCAACGGTGTTAGATCTTGCCAAATAAGATATTCATCCGCAAGCGCACGGATCTATCATTGTAGCATTTCACCCGGAAGTATTCAGGGTATCGTTATTTATATTTTCCCAAAGGAAGGCATGGTGGAAAAGGATCTAATAGAGACATGAACAAGATAACACGGATGTATAATAGACCAATGCTCATAATAGAGGTAAAACAAGATAGGTAATAGGATAACTTGACACACACACTCAAGCCAATCTCAAGGATAAAGGTAAAAGAATGAATAAAAGAATAAGTCTAATATGGAGCAGGCATATCCTAGATAGTCATGTCAAGATAGCAGATACACACATGTTTTCTTGTTAGAGATTCTAAGTCAAGAAAGCCAAGGTCTCTGCTGAATTACTCGAAAGCACCGCCCACGCCCAAGGGCGAGTGTCCGGCAATTGCGCTTACGCCACACCGAACGTGGGGGATTACAAGGGACGGACAAAGGCTGTCACAACCCCACCGCCTACCCCCTCAACCGTGGGATGCGCCACAAAAAGATAGGCAACCCCTAGCCCGGACACCACGTCTACACTAGTGATTATCACTCTAGCGTGTTAACAAGGCTTACCCGTCCAGGGGTCCTTCTACTAGGCGCCGCCCCGAAGGAACGACTATCAATCCCGCAACCCAACATCAACCAAGTCTAACTGCGGGTAGACCTCATCATAACATTCTAGCTCTTGGTCTAAACATGTATGTATGAAAGATTAAGCACAATATTCCATATGACAAGATCATGATATAGAAACTATATACTAGTTCATCAATCAAGATTATATCAAAAGAACTTTGCTCTGATTCAAGAACACGACTATATCGATAAAGTAAGAGCAAGAACAAAATGGAACTCTTGATATTATTCATACCGAAAGATACAAGATGTCCAAGCTCTCCAAGTAAGCTCATGGCCTTCCTCCTTATTATTCTACTATACTAATCTATAAAGAAGAAAAGAAGAAGAAGAAGAAGAAGAAGAAGAAGAGGAGGAAGAAGAAGAAGAAGAGGAGGAGAGAGGCTCTATTGTGTGGTGTGTGTTGAATGAGGGGGAGAGGGCCTCCTTTTATAGGTAGAGGAGAGGGGGCTCATTGGAAAATGTCCCTCCCCACATGGAAGGAGCCAAAACCGTCCTTGGACACCTTCCAAATCTGCTTGAACCGACCATCCAACGTCGGCCTTTGACCCTCCATGGAAGGTAATGCACCGCCTCGCCAAACTGGGCCTGAAGCGCCTCGGGGATGGGTGAGGGCGCAGTGGTGCTTGCGCGCACTGTCTCAGGCTTCGGTTCGGGCCGGGCCTTGGCGGTCGGGCGTGTTTGGGCTTAAAAGTTGTGTGGCGGTGTTTGCTCGGCCCAGTTCTGCGTGTTTGGTCCATTTCTCCCTTGGGCTTGATGTTCTTCAGAGATGCGCTTTCCAGGGAGGCGCCTTTTGGTGTATTTTCCACTTATTTCTTATATAAATCTGCACTATAATAATTTGGACACTACAAGTGGAAATATGTCAATAATAAATGTATATGTGTGTAGTAAGGTATAGTTTCAACCCCTTATTGGTAGAATGTTGACGTTAAAAAAATGTGTCGTTAGTGACCGTCAACAAAGCGCCCCTAAGCTTACCTTTTTTGGCGTCCTCGAGCAAAGATAAGTACTTGGTTGTTGATCGGGGAGTTGCTACTATGCGATTATGTTTTTCAAGTGCGGGGTTATAATAAGATTTTCTACTATAGTTTGAATAAAATGGCACATCTTTTTCTCACCCTTTATTGCCTTTCATCATAGCGGGGCTTTTTAGCTTTTCTTAAAGTCTTGGGCGGTTGCCGGATAGAAGCGGTTATAATAGAAATACTTTTCATTCATCCTTTTGATCAACTTTCTCATCCGGGATTTATTTATTTAAGTTCTATTTTGTTTTTAGAAAGTATGGGCTTTATTGCTATATATATTTTTTTTTGGAGAGGTGGGCTCTGCTCGCCCTAGACTTTGTCTTCTATTTCCTCTCTCTCTCTTTTTTTTTGGAGATGTGGGCTCTACTCGCCCTCGGACACATGTCCATTTTTCATCCCTTTTTTTTTTTAGCATAGCCCATATCATTTCTCTTTTTTTTTCAAATTAGATTCCGGATGTCAAGTTTCTCTTTTGGATGAAATCATAGCAAATCCATTTGTACCATATCATACTTGGCAACAACTTAGACTAGATAGAGCCTATTTAACCCACATGAATCGGGTTTTTTTTTTTTTTTTTTTTTTTTTTTTTTTAGGATGAGCTTTTAGACTTAGCCACGAAACCCAAACTTTAGAGAAATTGAATTATAAACTAGGCACAGGCAAAACATAAAACAGAGCAACTATTCATCATTTCAACAAGGGTAGAACTAAACATTTCTACAACACATATATATGGAGTGGAATAAATCTCCTCTTTCTCTTTCTTCTTCCCTCTTTTTTTTTTATATTTCTCATATCTCATCATTCATAAAAGATAAGAAAATAACTGAATGGAATGTGAGATACGAGTTACCTTTGTGGGAGTCCTCCCCAAGCTAGCTTTTGACTTACCTTCGGTTAGGAATGTTGCTAGCTTTGTGCACGCCATGATTTGATCTTTGATTAACATCTTCTTTTTAGCGTGCCGGGGAGACTCCCCCCAAGCTTGTCTTGTGATGATCTTGAAAGAACGGGACAACCATTCTTGGGGTTTTAAATGTTTTATTTATTTTTATTTTATCATTATCATTATTTTTTTGGTTCACCAAACAACTTCCGATCTCCATTGTCATCTCTTGGACCTACCCTCATGGTATTGATAAATTCTGCAGGGGTTAGTCCATATGGTCTACCAAATTCTACTTTGGCGGCTACGGTTCAATAATCAAACTCGACTCCATGTCTAATCGATTAGGGTAGACTTTTTGACCTAAGCACCATGCTCAATTCAAAAAAACCTATGGAAGTATGATCACCATATGAATGATCACCACTCCCAAACCATAACATGCTAATATAGAAAAAGGAAGCATGAATTGATAAACAAGATTCATCCAAAGGAGGTGAAGACTTGAAAGGTGAACAAGATTTTATTATTGTTATTATTATTTTTATATATATAAAAATATTTTTTTTTTCTTTTGCTTTTTTTGGCATGGTAACGGAAAAGGATGAGAGTGAAAAGTTCACATTACCATGTTTTTGGTCCTCCCCAAGCTAGCTCAAAGCCCATTGGATCGGGGTTTTATCCCGTACTTTTGGCTTTTCTGCATGGTTAGTATATGGTAGATTCACGAGTGGACTTACCATCCTTCGTGATTACCAAATTTTTGAAACATATGCGAGGAAGGAGCAAAAAGAACGACTTGTGTTGTTTTATTTATTTTTATTTTTTTTTTTTTTTTTTTATTTGAGAATTTTATTATCAAGGGAGAACATAAAAGCTTCACCAAACTTTTCATACTCAAACAAGGCTAAGATAAAGATGCAATATAAGTCTAGCCTTGTTTTATCTCCATGATGATTTTTTTTTATATGGAGATAAGTATGAGTAAAAAAGAATTGGTGAATTATTACCTGCTGCGTACTTGAGTGTGTGCGTGTACCAACCACGCATGAAGGCAAGATGTTGAAACTCCGCGGTGGTAGCTTGATGATCCATCTCAAGGCGGGCCACAAGGCTTAGGTGATACACACAGGTAGTGTATATGGACCATGGGCCCTAGTGGTCACAAAGGTGTAAAGGAGGATGTTCCTCCTTTTCTTTACCTTCTTTTTTTATCTTATTGGACCTTTGCGTACTGAGTGCACTTGGTTGGCGGCTAGAGGATAGAGTTCAGAATTGCTGCATCGGTAGTGTGATGATCTTGGTTTGGTTATGACTTCCTCGGCCGGGCGGAGGGAGGCATACCAAACTCACTCAGGGTGGGCAACAAGGCTTAGTCATACACAAATGATGTGCATGATCCATAAGCTTTGGTGCTGCGACAAAAGGCCTTGGGAGAGGTAGATCCCTTGTTGCTTATATGGAAGCAATGCTTTGGGTGGAGTCAGTGTCTTCATTGTTTATTTTGACCATATAGGGCCAACCACGCTCCTCTCTCCTCTTATTTCTTTTTTTTCTATATATATTTTTTTTTTCATCTTTACGTAAAAGCATATTTTTTTACTTTCTCTTTTTTTCATCTCTCTTTTTTTTTCAACCTTTTTTTTTTTATTAGCAAAGGAAGGCTAATCTCTTATTCATCTCTCTCTTTTTTTTTTTTTCACTTCTCTTTTTTATGATCCCCTGTATGCGTGGAACTTGATATTCTCACCGTCTTCCCTTCCACACTTGGACTTTTGTGAAAAAGTCAAGTGTGAAAGATCAGGGTCTCCTTTTGGGTGTGTTCCCGTGCCCAAGAGCATCAAAGTTTTCTTGTTGATGTAGCCTCCATGTTTTCAAGCGTCGCGTGCCCTTTGTTCTTCTTAGTCTCCACCTGAAATGGTTAGTGACAAGAATACGAGAAGGTGCATACTAACTTGATAACAAGTCCTCTTTTTATTTATAAGATTTTTTTTTTTTTATAAGAGTTTTTTTATATAAAAGATTTTTTAGATAAGCCTATTATGAACAAAGGTCACTACACATGCATATTATCATGACGAACATGTTCTAAAAGATGCCTTATAAAAAACCAATGCCTTCCCCGGCAACGGCGCCAGAAATGCTTGTTGCATTTCTTAAGCGCAATCACTAGAAACAGGTTTAGAACCCATCTCTAATAACGGCGCCAGAAATGCGCCGTTGACATTCCTAAGTGAAACCACCGTGTCGGTGATAACACTAGGTACATCAACGGTGATAGATCTTGCCAAATAAGATATTCATCCGCAAGCGCACGGATCTATCATCGTAGCATTTCACCCGGAAGTATTCAGGGTATCGTTATTTATATTTTCCCAAAGGAAGGCATGGTGGAAAAGGATCTAATAGAGACATGAACAAGATAACACGGATGTATAATAGACCAATGCTCATAATAGGGGTAAAACAAGATAGATAATAGGATAACTTGACACACACACTCAAGCCAATCTCAAGGATAAAGGTAAAAGAATGAATAAAAGAATAAGTCTAATATGGAGCGGGCATATCCTAGATAGTCATGTCAAGATAGCAGATACACACATGTTTCTTGTTAGAGATTCTAAGTCAAGAAAGCCAAGGTCTCGCTGAATTACTTTGGGCACCGGCCCACGCCCAAAGGACAGTGTCCGGCAATTCTTGCTGCGCCACACCCGAACGTGGGGGGGCTTACAAGGGGACGGGCAAAATTTGTCACAACCCGGCCGCCTACCCCCTCAACCGTGGGATGCGCCACAAAAGATAGGCAACCCCTAGCCCCGGACACCACGTCTACACTAGTGATTATCACTCTAGCGTGTTAACAAGGCTTACCGTCGGGGGGTCCTTCTACTAGGCGCCGCCCCGAAGGAACGACTATCAATCCCGCAACCCAACATCAACCAAGTCTAACTGCGGGTAGACCTCATCATAACATTCTAGCTCTTGGTCTAAACATGTATGTATGAAAGATTAAGCACAATATTCCATATGACAAGATCATGATATAGAAACTATATACTAGTTCATCAATCAAGATTATATCAAAAGAACTTTGCTCGATTCAAGAACACGACTATATCGATAAAGTAAGAGCAAGAACAAAATGGAACTCTTGATATTATTCATACCGAAAGATACAAGATGTCCAAGCTCTCCAAGTAAGCTCATGGCCTTCCTCCTTATTATTCTACTATACTAATCTATAAAAGAAAAAAGAAGAAGAAGAAGAAGAAGAAGAAGAAGAAGAGGAAGAAGAAGAAGAAGAGGAGGAGAGAGGCTCTATTGTGTGGTGTGTGTTGAATGAGGGGAGAGGGCCTTCTTTTATAGGTAGAGGAGAGGGGGCTCATTGGAAAATGTCCTTCCCCACATGGAAGGAGCCAAAACCGTCCTTGGACACCTTCCAAATCTGCTTGAACCGACCATCCAACGTCGGCCTGACCCTCCATGGAAGGTAATGCACCGCCTCGCCAAACACGGGCCGAAACCGCCTCGGGATGGGTGCGGGCGCACTGGTGGTCTTGTACAGCACTGTCTGGGGTTTCGGTTCGGGCGGGCCTTGGCGGTGGCGTGTTTGGGCTTGAAAAGTTGTGTGGCGGTGTTTGCTCGGCCCGGTTCTGCGTGTTTGGTCCATTTCTCCCTTGGGCTTGATGTTCTTGAGAGATGCGCTTTTCGGGGGGCGCCTTTTGGTGTATTTTCCACTTGTTTCTTATATAAATCTGCACAATAATAATTTGGACACTACAAGTGAAAATATGTCAATAATAAATGTATATGTGTGTAGTAAGGTATAGTTTCAACCCCTTATTGGTAGAATGTTGACGTTAAAAATGTGTCGTTAGTTGGTAGTCAACACTTGGCTTTATCCGGAGTGGCCGACTCACATTTATTTTCATAAATAAAGTTGATTAGTGTGCCTACACATACTACTTAGGTTCTTCAAGTTAAAAGGTTATTATTATATACATAACCATTAGTCTGTATAGTCAAGATTAAAACATATGCTCGCCGATATATAAATAACGGCATAAGTAACTTGATCAACATTTTAACATCGGCGGCTGAATAAGAATAACCATTATTGTGATATTAAGACTACGATGTCGGGAAGCATCCGGGTTCTCACTGCCGGGAGAGATGGCGATTCGAATCGATTCTTGACCGGTGGCGAATACTGTCATAAACGAGGTCTACTTAATTACGGCGGACCCAATCACTCCGGGGCGTTAGGGGCGTAAAGTCTCGGACCTGTCGGCAACCCCCTCCTCTCGAGCCACCAAGTGAAGCGAAGCAGCGAGGGCGGCGCCTGCGTGCGCATCTTCTTGCGCCCGTTAACCTCACCAACCACGCCTAGAGGGGCGTTAAGCGTACAAGTACCGGCCCCTAGCATTCCCACGAGCCGTGGCTCACGACCAGCGGAGCCTACTATATGAGCAGTGCGTTCAACTTCCGACCGCCTTCAGACAAAGGGTAAAGTCCTTAGCTGATCAGATAGAAGACCACAATATCCATCCGATCTCACATGTTTTATGATTCAAGTTCTCAAGCAGCGGCTTGTTAACCACCAAACGTGATTAACCCAACAACAATCCTCACCGGTGACCGGAAATCACCGTCTAATGCAATCATTATAGCGAGCATTTATTTAACCTAGACTCCTACATAGGATAGGGCAACAACTTCAGCAAGGATATCTCATTGCATCAACGGTTTCAACCACTTCCTATACTTAATGCAACATTCATAAAAGGACTCAACAATTTAATTGAGAAAGCATAGGAAAGTTCAGCATGCACCGGGGCTTGCCTTGAGAAAAGTAGTAGGAAGAAGCTAGAGTCTTCTAGAAATTTGGAGTCACGGTCCTCCTTCTCCTGTGGGGTCTTTTGGCTATACTTCGAGGCGATGAAGGTTGACCTCCTGCTCCTTGATCTCCTCCCGAACTAACTCCTCCAATCCTGATATGATGCATGCATATGCAAGGCGATTAATACCAATGCATAGAAACATGCTTGTATATAAATAAGGTAGAATGATGGATGAATGCATTATGATGAATGATACTAATAAGTACATATATCTTCTTCTGTAGACACACAATTATTACTACACAAAAAACCCTAGTAATCTACATCAAGCAAACACCCTATTTCACTAATACCATTTGAAAATGACAGCTAGACATCTTTGTCACTAAAAAAGATCACACGGGGAGTTCTATAACTCCAAATCACGGCAAACAAATACTCGTTGGAAAGCTAACGAAAATATCTACAAAACATTCCATATCACCCCGACCTAATTCTGACACTAACAGCCTTGAAAACAGAGAAAAAACAGAGGCTCTGTTTTCCCACAAACTATAACTTACAACATCTACTATAAATCACTCAAGCATGCACTTCACCTAGAACATTTCCAGCAAGTAATACAAGTCATAATCTACCAAATAAACCTACTGGTCAAGCCAAAAGATAAACTAAAGTACATGAAATGACATTCCCTATCAAACACTACACATGCACACTATAAAATGCAAGGCTAGAATTATACTAGTTTAATAAAAACATGTAACCAGTAAACTAACCACACTAATAGGTCCTCATTACCATAAGAACAAACAGTATGCCACCCAAACATTATCACCATACTATTTACATGCATTTCCAAGGCATTTTTCTAGCAACATAAATATGATAAATATGCAAACACCTCAGAAAATCCTACAAAAATTACAGGAGCATCCTACTGGTCTAACATGCTTACCATAAAAATTTCATGGCAAAATCATGCATATACTGTCCTACACAAAAATGACAAGCTAGCATGAAAGCAAGGCATGAAAATACTTTTGTACTATGAAATGTATGAAACTGCCTAACCATGAACATGGAATGCTTCATAACAGTAAGAAATGCATGTACAAAAAGTATCATGGCAAAAACCCTACTAATTATTTTTTCTATGAATTTCCTAGGAAAGCATGGTAAGTAGCACATAAATAAAAAATCACACTTTCATCACAGAACATAGTATGTATGATATTTTTCCTGCACTATACATCCAAAAAACATGAACATTTTGTACAGGGGACCACTATTTTATCATGCACCAAGAATTAACTATGCATTTTCCTATTTTCATGGCAATTACAGCAATAAATCCAAATAAATATAAAAACTACAAACTCATATTTTTCTATTGTAGATCTACTCATAAGGATCACAACAAAATTTATCCCAAAGCAAAACCGAGCTAAAATGAGCAAGTTATGAATTTTGCAAGCATGCATGTTAATTTCGGGAAAAGGAAAAACTAAAGGAAAAAGCTGCCGACGCTTGGGGCCCACGGGTCAGTGACCAGAGCGAGCACCGGCGGCGCTTGCGACGCGGCGGCGGATCTCGGCGTTGGTGCACCTCTGGCGAAACCAAAGGCATCTCACGGCTTGCTCTCGACGATAGATCTACACGTCGGTGTTTTCCCCGAGCCGTAGTGGGCTCAAGCGGCGAGGGCGGCGCGTGGCAGCGATGGCGGCGGCCCGCCTGCTGCACGTCTCCGCGGTTTAGCGGCGTGAGGCGAGCGGGTGGGCGCGCAGCTTGGTGACTCGGCGACTCAAAACCCCTACCAAAGCGAGGGTTCACGGCCGGCGGGATGAGGTTCGACGGCGGCGGCCGCGACGGCGGCCCGCGGCGCGACGGCGGCGCGGCCGTGGTCGGACGAGCGAGGGCACGCGGCGTCCGATTAGATCCCGGCACCAGCTACTACATCTCAAGGGCGTAGAGCGAGTGTTAGTCTAAGAAAAAGCGCCATGCATCGCCACGGCGGCGAGCACGCCCGCGGCGGTCGCGGCGGCGACGCGGCGCGCCGCGGCGTCGGCGCCGTTCCGGGCGGCTGGGACCAAGCGAGGCTCAATGGTCTAGGGATATACCTTCCGGGACCTCGATTTGGGGGCAGCGCAAGCTAGGGACGAGGCAGATCTGGTCGGAGTTGGGCTGGCCGCGGCGTCCGCGGTCGCCCGGAGTTCGGCGGCAACGGCGGAGAAAGTGGCGGTTTTAGCTCGGTTTCTTGCTTTCGATTTGATGCGCTTGTGGCGTTAGGGGGACGAAGGAGGTCAAGGCGATGTCGAGGGTGAGCTTGTATGGCTGGGGGCACGGGAGGGGTGGTGCTCGGCGGCCGGCAATGGCGAGGAGGCGGCGTGGCGGCGTTTGCTGGCTTCTTTGCTCCTTGGCTTGGGAGGCAGCGGGAGGGGGCGGGGGGATGGAGTGGAGTGTGGGGCCGCGGTTTCCCTTCTCTAAGATGGCACGGGCACGGCGGGAGGGGCGGGGCGTGTGCAGGTGCGGCCACGCAGCGGCATGGACGACGAGCGTGGGGCGGGGGGCGTGGCGGTGGCCAAGTTTTTCCTTCTTTTTTTGAAATAAAAACCCCTAATACAATATGTTTTACCTCCTACCTCGAGATCCGTGCAGATTCAATAAAGCTCAATTGAACGAAATGTTCCTCCACGAAATTCGAAAGTGTTTCACGTATAGAAACTTTTGTCTAGTTTGGCTCGGATTTGAAACTACGAGCAAGCTGAAGCATGAGTGCTCCGACGATCGAGGGAACCCTAATTTGCACTCAATTCAAACAAATTTCGTCTTTTTCGAACATGCTCCACTCAAAATCATGAAACCGGCCTATGACATCTTTTTTGTTCTACAAGAAATTAGCTACACAATTCATGAAGGGTGCACACACATGCATAAACCCTAGCTAGGACTTTCGAACAAAACAAGATAAATTGCTTTCAAAGCCAAACAAGGTCAAATCAAGTCAAACTATCGTTATAAAATCTAATTAGTAAACATGACCAACGTGATTCATGCTCTAAAACATCCTATGATCATAACTAGGAATAAATAAACATTAAACAACTAATTATGCAAACATTTCATACATGAAATGACGAGGCAAAGCATAGCAAGCAATTTGAATGCATCTAAACATGCAAAAGACATGTATCATTTCATGTGCATGATTGCATGTGACTAAATGATGGTTATGCTCATGAAATGCATATGCTAATGACATGGTTAACACAGGGTGTTACAAATCTACCCCCTTAAGAAAATCTCGTCCGAGATTTGTCGGTATTTCTAACCATTTGTTATAAAAGGCGGGGGTAGGCTTCTCGTAGATAGGTCTCATTTTCCCATGTAGCATCACTCTCCCCATGATTACTCCATAAGATCTTGTACAACTTCACAACCTTGTTACGAGTCACCCTCTCTTTGGTGTCTAAGATTTTGACTGGCTCTTCAAAATAAGTCAGGTCGGAATCTACTTGACATTCGATTTGGAATCCGTTCTTCGGGCACTCTCAACCATTTCTTCAATTGAGACACATGGAAGACATTAAAGACGATCTCAGCTCTTGAGGTAATTGTAGTTGATAAGCAACTTTTCCCTTTCTTGCAACAATACGATAAGGGCCTACGAATCTAGGTGCTAACTTCCTTTTAACTCCAAAGCGTTGCACTCTCTTCATTGGTGACACCTTCAGATATACAAAATTACCAACTCGAATTCCAAAAGTTTCTCACGCTTGTCGCAAGCATAGCTTTTATGAAGTGATTGAGCTGCGACTATATGTTGTTGTATTGTCCTAACCTTCTGTTCTGCATCATCAACAACGTCAATACCGTAATAGGTTCTATCTCCTGTCTCTACCCAATTCCGAGGTGTTCTACATTTTCTACCATACAAAGCTTCAAATGGTGCCATCTTGATACTTGCTTGGTAGCTGTTGTTGTAGGAGAACTCGGCAAATGGTAGCCATTTATCCCATGGGTCTTTAGCAGATAAAACACATGCTCTCAACATGTGTTCTAGGATCTGATTTACTTGTTCGGTTTGTCCCATTGTTCTCGGTTGATAGGCCGAACTACGAAGTAGCTTTGTGTTTAGGGCTTTTTGTAAACACTCCCAAAATCTATCGGTCCACTTTGATCCTCGGTCAGACACTATGCTCTTGGGTAAACCATGCAGACGAACAATATGAGAAACATAAATCTCTGCATACTGGTGAGGTTCATAGCTACTGTTGATTGGGATAAAGTGTGCAACTTTAGTTAGTCTATCCACAATTACCCAAATTGAATCAAATCCTTGCGGGGTACATGGAAGTCCAACAATGAGATCCATAGTGATGTGATCCCATTTCCAATCAGAGATTGGCAAGGTTTGTAACAATCCGGGTTTCATGTGTATGGCCTTAACTCTACAACAAGTATCACACTTTGCTACATGAGCAGCAATTTCTTTCCTCATCTTGGTCCACCAAAAGCGTGATCTCAAATCTTTGTACATCTTGTTATTGCACGAATGGTTTGATAAGGTAGACAAATGGGCTTCTGTCAAGATTTGGTCTCTAAATTCCTTATCCTTGGGTACAACTAAGCGATTGTCATACCATAAAACCTCATTCTCATCACGATCCTAAAGTGTTCACTTGGTTTTGCTTGGAGCTTCTACTTGATGAAAGAGATACCTTTATCTGATTTCTGCCCTTCAATTATCCTCACCTCCAGAGATTTTTGCACTTGTATGTTATGTAAGACTACGGGGTGCATTAAATTAAATTTCTCTCCCAACAATGGTTGCTTAATAGTACAATATGCCTTCCGGCTCAAGGCGTTTGCAATGACATTCGCCTTGCCCGGATGGTCATGTACCTCCAAGTTGTAATCCTTGATTAACTCTAGCCATCTTCTTTGCCTCATGTTCAGCTGATCTTGAGTGAATATGTATTTCAGACTCTTATCATCCGTGTAAATATGGCACACATTTCCAAGCAAATAGTGACGCCAAATCTTTAGGGCATGCACAACAGCTGCTAACTCCAAATCATGAGTTTGGTAATTCACTTCATGTTTGCGTAATTGTCATGATGCATAAGCAATCACTCTTCCTTCTTGCATGAGTACACATCCAAGACCTGTATCACATGCATCGTAAAAAAACACGTCAAACGGCTTCTCAATATCCGGTTGTGCAAGCTTTGGAGCGGTTGTTAACAACTCGTAATGTATGGAAAGCTATCTCACACTCGGGTGTCCACACAAACTTCTCATCTTTCTACGCTAGCCTCGTCATGGGTTTGGCGATCTTAGAAAAGTCGGAATGAATCGGCGATAATACCCGGCTAAACCAAGAAAACTCTGAATCTCTCGTAAATGAGGTCGGCGCCTTCCAATCCATGACTTCTTGAACTTTACTTGGATCCACTGAAATTCCATCTTCTGATAAAACATGTCCAAGAAATTGCACCTTCTTTAGCCAAAACTCACATTTGCTAAACTTGGCATACAACTTGTGCTCTCTAAGCCTGGCTAACACTATTCTAAGATGCGCTGCATGGTCTTCCTCATTCATTGAATATACCAAAATATCATCGATAAAAGCGACACGAATTTGTCTAATTCGGGCATGAATACCGAATTCATTAGGCACATAAAATGGTTTGGAGCATTTGTCAAGCCAAAGGACATGACAAGATACTCATACAACCCATATTTTGTAGAGAAAGCGAGTCTTTGGGATATCTTGTGGTCTGATCTTGATTTGATGATAGCCCGAACGAAGATCGATCTTGGAGAAAACTTTCGCTTTAGACAATTGATCAAAGAGAATGTCAATGCGTGGCAAAGGATACTTGTTCTTGACTGTCACCGCATTGAGTGGTCGGTAATCCACACACATCCTCAAAGATTGGTCCTTCTTCTTCACAAAGAGAGCAGGACATCCCCATGGTGACGAACTTGGTCTAATCAAACCTTTATCTAGCAATTCTTGAATTTGCACTTTCAATTCGGCCAACTCATGGGGAGGCATTCTATATGGTCTTACGGTGATTGGTGCTGTTCCGTAGCGAGCTCTATGGCAAACTCTACATCTATGCGGTGGTAACCCTGGTAAGTCTTCGGAAAAAACATCGGGAAACTCACATACCATCGTATATTTGAGATACGGGTGACTTGTAGAGCGGAGGAGACACGATTTAGATTGGGTGTTTGGGGAAGAATTATCTGATGTTCTCTTCCATCACGGGGATCTTTCAAAAGAATTACCCTATTCAGGGTGTCTATAATTACTCCCCATGTCTTCATCCAATTCATTCCCAAAATAACATCCAAACTCAGCCCGGGTAATACTATTAGGGAGGTGACGATCTCTAAATCCCCAACTTTGATCTTCACATTTCCGACAACTTCCCCTGGTAAGTTGATCGGCTCTGCCGAAGCTAACGCGATAACCATAACCCAAATCAGATATCTGCTCATTATGTTCTTGGGCAAAAGCTTGGCTCATGAAAGAATGAGATGATCCAGAGTCAAACAATACCACACCATTGTGGTTGTTGACTAAGCAAGTGCCAGCAGTTACAGACTCTCCTTCTAGGCTCTCTTCAACATTGGTGGAGTTAATTTGTCCAATCTTACGCCTATAGGGTTGAGTACTCTGGGTTGTGGACGTAACAGGGAAAAATGTTGTGGCGTCCCACAATTATAGCACTTGTTGAGAGTGGAAGCATTATATCCAACAAGATCGTGTGTGGGTTCTGGAGCAAGTGTAATAGAGGGGCAGATCTGAAGCGAGGATTCTCAAAGCGTGGCTCTTCTTGTAGTGGGGCATCGGGTTGGTGGTAACTTGGAGGCGATGAGTAGAACCTTGTTCGACTCGAGCTAGTTTCCATGGGTCTCTTCTTGCTCTTGGCGGCATATGCGTTGTTGCTCTCCTCCCCGCAACAAGCGATCCAGCGACGAACTCATTGAAGCTCTTTACGAACGGGGCTCCAATAGTCTTACGCATCTTAAGATTATGTCCCCTTCGAAACTTGTTATTTTCTTCTCTTCAATATCCACCATATGTGGTGCATACCTAGACAAACGATTGAAATCTTCAGGGTACGCAGTGATGGTCTTGTCATCTTGATTAAGTTTGATAAATTCACCCAACTTCATAGCAATCACACTTGGATGAATATAAGCATCATGGAAAGCTGCCGTGAACATATCGGTAATAGAAGTATTATTTGGGTAGGTGGCACGATGATTTCTCCACCAAATTCCAGCTGGTCCTTCAAGCAAATGAGCAAAGATACTCGCATACGCACCTCAGTCAAGTCCAACAACCTGAACTTTTCCTCCACTGAACTCATCCATTCTTTGGCTTTATTTGGTTCACTTGACTGTGTAAACTTAGGTGGGTCGGTTCCCTTGAATTCTTTATATGATTGGAGCCTATCTTCTGCATTGTTGTTTCGATTTCCTCCTCCACCTGTCTTTGTGTTGCGCAAAATGTTGCGCAACTCACCCAGACACTCGTCAAAGAACTGTTGGGGTTGACGGGGAGGTGGTGGTGGTTGGTTGCTCCCTCCAAAGACTGGCGTGTTTGAACCATCTGCATAATTCAACTAATAAAAATTCTCAGATGATGTTGACATAGTGTAAACGCATCGAATTTAAAGTTACGCAGAATTTATTGCGATAATAAATTCATTCAACAAATACAGGTAACCATAAATCCAATGGCATCACACCCATCATCACAATAATCATGGTTGATACGGATTATGTAGCAAATCAACTTCTCCATCCAATGTATGCATAATCCAAGGTTCGATATAGTCACCATGACCATGATATCGAAATTGCGCACATTGCTTTACCAAAATGGAACTCTTCCATTAAATTCTTTGAGCTCAATTTACATCTGTAGAGTCTGGTTACTTCAAGGTTTTTGGTGTCGATAGTCTCTTGCCAAACGGGAACACTAAGGGTAGGAGTAGGCATCTGGCGACTGATGATAGGATTGTACTTCCTACGATAGGATATGCTAGTTAATGACTAGCGTGATCTAAGGAAACGGTTTGCAACGATGAAACTCCTAGGGACAATAAGGCATCACTAACGTCCCGGTTGTCGTTGTCATCTCCAAATTGAGCTTCATCTCCGGCTTCTCATCGGGCACCTAGGAATGGTCACGATCCCGATAGGTTGATAACAATCCAATCTCGAAAAATTTGCTCTCTTCTACTGGTAAGTAGTGAAACAAGGGTATGTTCTAGAAAAATAGGAGTAACTGTCTCTAGCAAGGCGTCAAGTGTTCCAACATTCAACTTTCTCAGAACGGGCGGTAGCATTGTTGGTAACTTCTTCAAGTGCTAGCTCGGATTTGGTGATATTCCAACTTCTTCAAACCGAACTATAAGGTAGGGCAAAGGTGGGAGGATTAATTATAGTGGTGATCCGATTTGCTTAGGGTGCGGTCACCTATGGTTTGGGGTCTCTATACGATCTACTTAACCTTATGCGAAGATTTGGGAATGCGAAGCAACTTATCTCTAATGATACTCTTGCTAAACGGGGATGAGGGAGCCAATTGTAACAGATTTGGAAGATTGTGTGAGATTGAGAACGAGATGGGTCAGTTTCAACAAAAGGGACAAGTACTTACTAAGGGGGAGAGACCGAAAATAAAGGTAAGAAAGAAATGCTTTTATTTCATTTTAATGATGCGGATGCATGAATGACATGATGCATGAGCGTATCTTACGTCCTCACAGAATAGGAAAGATAAGATACTACTCGTATAAATGGTGGCACATCTACGTTCTCTCAAAAGAAAACAAATCGCAACTAGTCGGTCTATACGTTCTGCGTAGCTAGTGTACCTGCAATTTCATTTCAGCCCACAGTATAGTTATGCAATGCATGAATTTAAATTGCATATACCTGCCGTCGGAGTCCACCCGACGGCATCGATACCTTGCGGAAAAAAACATTTTACGCCCGCAGCACACCTGTGTACCCATACACAAGTCTACTGGGGGCACTACCCGACCACCGAAGCTCTCAAAACATTTTATTTTTACCCCTAGACCGGCGGTTGTCGATCATGCTCTCATAGCTCACATCTTACCGTGGATGTAGAGGCAATGAACATCATTTACCTGGGGCGTAGAGGTATTTCGATCCATACATGACTACTCAAGTGAGTAGCCCCGTACTCTTGGCCGCATACGGCAACCAAGCACAAACAACAAAATATGATGCAATAACCCATCCCAAGTTAGTAAAGCCACCGACCGTCCTTAATTGGGCATAAGGGTATGACCATGGCACTATTAATTTTGCAAATCTTTTACTCACACCATCGAAAAAGATTTTTGTTTCACAAAATTTTTCGCAAAAGATTAGTGGTTCATTTTAATCTTAATACCGGATCGGATTGTTAGTAATCTTGAACTAAGCTCGATGCCGGGTGTGATGAGAGCCGGACCAATTTATATGGACTCAAGTGTAGACTGCGATTGCTTCGGTAATTGCGAATTATACTTGATTTCTTATAAATTGGTCGGCTTTGTCACAATGCCGATCCTCCAATGTAGCTTGGCGGCGTAGCTAGGCGAAGACCGGTGGGCGTGTCGTAGAGGTCCAAGGCGGTCGCATGCCCTCGAGCGTTTCCCAAGTCGAGTCGTAGGTGTATGGATGCCGGCCAAGATGCGACTGGCGGGCGGGGCCGGGCCCTGCGCTGGGGGCTGGGCCGACGTGAACGTGCTCTCGGGTGACCGCCGCGATGTCGGCAGCTTCGTGGGTCGCGAAGTCCCATCACTGCCCCAAGCTTGCCAACCAAGGCATGCCAAGGATGACGCCGTCGGCGATGGGTAAGCCGATGGCATGGCGTAGGCGTCAATGTCGAAGGTCTTTGGCGCGTCGAGGCGAGGAGGTGCGTCAAGGTGGCTGCTCGGCATGTCAAAGTGGCGGTGTGCTGGTGTCGACAAGACACGCACCTTTGAAGTCGGAGGCCTACCGTGGTCACCACGGGGGGGTCGATGTAGTTGTGCATTGCTCCCGAAGTCGACGATGATGTTGACGCCGCGTGCACGAGATCATACCGACGAGGTAGAGAGAATGAGCACCACGTATCGAGGAGTCGGGGTCCCCAACGAGGACCTCCGGATCACCGGCTCCTCTTTGACGTGCGCTAGTGGGGTGTTCGTCGTATCGTCGGTGTAGTCGTGGAAGATTGTGATGTCGAAGAGGTGCTTGCACTTGTGACCCCGTGTGAACGACTCGTCACGAGTTGAAGCGAGTCCAAATTTTTGCGTTGCTCGTCATCTCTTCCGGTGTCGGTTGCTTGAATGGCCGAAGTCGTAGCTGGCGCCGACGGGAGAGGGGGCGCTCGGGGGCCTGCGAGCCATGGGCTTGGCGCCGGGCTTTTGCCTGTGGCTGGCTTGCGGTGTTGTAGAGGATGGCAAGGCATCGCCAGACGTTTCTGGCGCGAGACATGGCTGCCTCCATGTCCTTGGGGTTCTCGGCGACGCGTGTCTTGGCGGTTCGCCCAAGCTGCTTTGTGTAGATGTTCACCGCCGCTTGTCGTCGAGGGTTGCCCGCCGCGTGCCGCGTCGCCAAGAACTCCGTGTACTCATCGACGGTGCTGTCTTCTCGGGCCGATGCCGGCTCGCCCGGCGGGTTCCGTCCGTTTAGCGAGGGCCGGCGCTCGTTGGCGTATTGGGCAAAGCTCGCCCACTCCGCCCCTTGGGTTTCTCCTAGGACATCCTCATGTACCATTCTTTGTGCTCCCCCTGTGAGATGATAGGAGGCATACCGGATTTGCTCTATAGCCGGGCGTACCTTGGCCCCTGAAGAATTGCTCGCAGCCGGTTGATCCATGGGAGGGATCCTCCCTTGCCATAAATAGGTTGGGAAGGATAGCTTGTGCATGCTGTGGGGGGGCGAGACACGGGAAGGTGTCGGCCGGAGGGGGGCACATGCGCCCCTGGCGGTATGACCTTAGGCCCTAGGTAGCCCTTCATCGGGCTCTCGAGATCAGCCGCCGTGACTTGATCGCCCCGGTTACGCTTGCCATCGGTTCGCTTCTTGATGAAATCGTGGGCTGCTTTCTCGACATCGTTTTTTTCATCTCAATCTCAGCGTCATGGAGTTGTTGATGGTGCTTGAGTGTTCTTTGGATCGTCGCCGAGAGGATAGAGAGCTTATCCTCGATCGTGTCCATCGATGTTGAATTTGGCGAACTCATCCCCAAATTCTTGGCCGGCTTCTTCGATTCGGCGTCCATGGTGGTGGGTGGATCGTAGTGGTCTCATAATACCGCCGTTCGAGGTTCCAGCTAGATTGGGCTGGGCCCGACACATAGATTGGGGATTGGAAGAGAGGAGGAGGGGGCATTTATGGAGGTGGTGGCGGCATGGGCGGGCGGCTGCCCGCCCGAGGATGGCGGCGGCGGCTATTGGTCGGGCGTCTTGGCGCACGCGGGCGCGCGAGGTCGGGGAGGGAGCGGCGCGAGGAGAGAGGAAGAGAGATTGGGATAAATTTCTTTAGTTGCTTGTTGCCCCGAAGATTACTGAGACCCCTTACTTTTATAGCCCGGCTAGTGGGACTTGTATCTCAAGCAATCTCTCTAAAGGTTTCCTTATAGATTGGAATACCTTATACAAGCATATCATATTTATTTATTTCCTAATAAGGGTCTCCCTTATAGATGAGATAGCCCCCTTACACACCAAAACGCCTAAAAGATAATCCTAGATATTTTCCTCCTTTATTCCCGAATTAATTCGTCAAGAATCCGGAGAAAGGAGGGGACGACGGCGGGCGCCTTGTAGCAAGAAAGCCAGGGGGGCGGCCTGGCGCCTATACACTGTAATGCCCTGTCCCTGGGCCATATTTCCGGGTCATGACAAATCGCTTGAATTAGTTGATTTTTCGAAATTCCATAAGTTCGTGTTTGTTTTATGGCTGGTGTTACCGCTTTGCCGCTTTCATATTAAAATATAAAAGTAGATAAATGATTAGGAGTTTTTGACCGAATTCAACCGTTTTCATCCTTACTAGCATGCATATGTGTTGTCTTTGACTTTGGGAGTTTTTCAAGGCCCAGCTGCGCTATCTTTGATTAGTGCGGCAAGGTGGTTCCTATAAGAACCATAGAAGTCGACCAAAAAGAAGTTGCAAGAAACTTATGATGATGATCCGCTCTCTTATATGTTCCATATTTGAGCCTATTGGACCTATGGCGGATGAGGGACGTTCGTGTTGGGTTGCTCTTGTTGCTAAGTATGGATGAGTGTTTGGCTATAGATGTTGTTTAGCTTGATCATGCTTCTCAAATGTATGAGCCCGCTTGGCCGCATCTGAGAGTCGGATTTGGGCCGTTCAAAATTCTACTGTAAGCTTACCAATTCCAATTTCATATGGATCCAGTTTCAAGTCCATATCCTATCGGAAGAGTTTGCAATGACCGAAACATCACCGAAAGTGGTTTTCTGTTAGGGTGTCTTTGTGTCACCTTATTTTGGCCCAACAGGCCGTGTATCGAGTTTGGGTCCATTGGGGGCGTGTCCCTAGGGTTGGAGCATGACCCCAGCACCCTTGTGGTCATCCTCCCCACCTCATATACCCTTGGCCGCCGCCAAGAACAAATTGGGTGTTGTTTAGATCAAGTTTAGCCTTCAAAGGCTACTTGCTTGTAAGCGTGCTAGATCAACCGCCCATATTCTTGTCTTTGGAACCCCACTTCATTGGAGATTTGAACCTTCATTTACACCTAGTAATTCAAGTACTTGTTACATACTTGTTCTTGCTAGTTCTCGATTGCTTGCGACCCGTGGGTGCCCTAGTGGCCGAAAGTGTTGTGCTCCACAAGATCACAACACCATTGGAGGTGGTGTATCGGTTGCTAAGGCGCAGTCTTGGAAGGCTGTAGTCGGGTTGTGAACGTCGTCTCCATCCACAAATTGAGTTATCCACACCCTCTCATCGAAAGATAAGGCAAAACCCTAGCGGGTTCTCATCGGTTGGTAATCGAGCAAAGGTTTATCGATGAGAGATTTCTAATTCTTCATTGATTTATTAAATTCCTATAGTCCAGAAAAAGCCCCAAAAAAAAAAAAAAATAGTAGATTAGTTTACTTATAATCCAATAAAATCATTGAGCCATTATTAGTTCTACTTAGTTTGGGCTTGTTGAATCGTCGATTGCATCGGGTTGTGTCGAATTGTCGGGTCCTAGTTTTAGTCCTTTAGAGTTTCGAGTTCTTATGACATTTTAGGTCATATTTTTCTTTTGATCCACCCTTGCTGTTATCATCTCCACTTCTGTAGCCATCACCACGTCCACTTCATTTCATCCTTGTCCACGTCAATTGTCCATCCAAAAAATATATATAAAGAAAAAAAAATCAAATCCATCTCTGATTTTGTTTGAGTTTTCTGTTTGTGGCACAACAAGCTTTCAGGCCTTTTCCATCACATCCGGTGTCTGATTGGAAAGTCCATATACAGTTTGGAAATCTTACCACGTAGCCTTTCCAATCCTCACTTGCCTCAATATCTATTTTGAGCACATCAGAATCATACCGAGAATTCGTGATCAGTAGTAGTGTCAAACTAAAGGATCTTGTTTCCTTTGCTTGATTTGTAAATTTGTGTGCATCTTTTTTGGGTAAGCAAGAAAAAAAAAAGGAACAAAAGGTGCAAAATAAAATTTAAAGAAAAAAAGAAGAATTAAAAAGAAAAAGAGCCGCACCAAAAAAGAAAGAAAAAAAAAAAGGGAAAAGAGTTGTTCTTTGTGTTTCTTTTTCCGGTCGGGATGTTGGTGGTGTGTTGTGACCTCGTTTGTGTTTAGGCTCATGTTTATAGCACACTCTAGCTAGGACCAGCATTGAGTACCACCATTGAACGATTATTCAATTTCTTTTATAACTAATATGGTGCTAGTTTGTTCCTTATTTTAGCCCACCTATAGCTCCACATATTCCACAGCTTGACTGGTCTTTGTTGCTACGGCACCAATACACTTCATTCCATTGTTGCAGACTTGTTGGTAGTCAATCCCCTCTGTTGAGCGGTAAGAATTGGTAAGAGCTTGTCTACTTGGGTTGAGAGTGAGCACCTTGCAATAGCCATGTCGTGAATGGTTGTAGGGTTTTTATTTCTTCACCTATTTTCGTGTTTCCACTTTGTTTTTAAACCATGGCAGGCCCAGACGATGATGCAGGTAAAAACAGGATTCCACAATCACCTCACAATAAGGGCATCATACAATATTTTGAAAAGCAAGTGATGTTCCACACGAGAGGGACTTGATAATGACTTGCGTGATGACGAATGAAAAGCTTGGGCAGTTTTGGAGGTCATACAAATTGCCACCAAGACCAAGCTCACAAGTTTGGAGGCGTCTGTTGCTGGTGTCGACAAAAGCCTTGCTGCTCTTCACAACGTTTTGATGAGCTCCACACAAGAGGTAAAGAACTACATAAAGAAGGCAAAGAGGAAGACAAGGAGGACGAACGAATGAAGGATAATTTTGAGGATGATTACACTGCTGATACTAAACATGATGATCATGATCGACGTTGACTACATCAAAATCGTAGAGGTATGGGAGGCCACCGCCGATGTGAGGTACACAACAATAATGATGCTTTCAACAAGATTAAATTTAAAATACCTCCTTTTGATGGAAAATATGACCCCGTGCCTACATTACTTGGGAGATTGTTGTTGATCAAAAAGTTTGCATGTCATGAATTTCACGAGTATACACGCGTGTTAGGGTTGCTTTTTTGGTGAGTTTACCGATTTTGCTTTGGTTTGGTGGATAGAACATGGCAAGAAAAATCCTAATAACATACCTCAAACTTGGGATGCTTTGAAACGAGTGATGAGGGCTAGATTTGTTTGTTCTTACTATGCTCGTGATCAGTTAAATAAGTTGAAACAATTGATACAAGGTGCTAAATGTGTAGAAGAATATTATCTAGAATTGCAAATGGGCATGCTTTGCATTATAACATAGAGGAGGGAGAGGAACCCTTTCCGGCTAGATTTTTAGGGTGGGTTAAATCCTAAAATTTAGGACACCCTTGCTTATAAAGAGTATACTAATATAAATCGTTTGTTTCATCTTGCTTGTAAAACTGAAAGGGAAGTATAGGGGCGACATGCAAGTGCCAAGTCTAACATTTCGTAGGAATGTCTACATGGCAGACAACGCATACATCCACTTCCATGACGGGTCGTGGACTTCTTCCAACTACTACATCAAACCCCGATCAGCAAAGACCACCGAAGATCTCTAGTTTGGCAACAAGTATCAAGTGATGGAAGCTGGTTTGGAGCAAAGGTGAAGGAACGACAACACAACAACGGATTTTCGCAGCTCGAGCCGACTGCATTTCTGCGGCCAGGATGCTTGACTAGACGCATGGGTTTTGACCAGGGACGGTCCGGCCGAAGGATCCTGGCCGATGTCCGGAGAGCATGTTTTTCAAGCTGAATTTTTGGCTCGACCGACGCTGGGTTGGTGGATCCGGTCATGACCGGACCCATTGGACGGGACGCACGCACGCTGGGGTTCACCAAGGGCCAGCCGAAGCTTGTTAGCTCGTAGGAAACTTCGACCGGACGCACCGGCCGGGTCCGGGTCGGAGCGCCCCGGCCGGCCCGCTGTAAAATCGCAGCTTTTTCTCCCAACGGCTCTATTTCGTGATGGGGGGGGTATTTATACCCCTTTGGCCGGCTTGTGCTCTCTTTCTTGGTCATTTTGAATCACTCCTAACATCCTAGAGCTGAGCAACAAGCCCTCCCCTGTCTCATTCTTGCTTGTGAGCTTCATTCTTGAGAGAAGAGGAGATCCAAGTGCATTTGCATCGAAGTTCTTGCATCTAGTGGCACTTGGGGATCGTTAGAGCCGTTAGTTTCCTTTTGCTCTTGGAGACACCGCTCCTAGCCGGCTTGATGATTTGGTGGAGGCGTTGGCAAGATAAGGTGATTGTTCTTGGCCACCTCTGATGATTTGTAAAAGGAATACACAATCCTTGTCGGGAAGACAAATTGCAAGGAATACATTGCTCGTGTCTTGGGTACCTCACTTGTGAGTGGTGGCTTGAGCTAGCAAGTGCACCGCCTAGCTCAAGCACCATCCTTGTGTTATTCGGCACAAGGAGACTAGCTTGTCGATTGTACAAGTGAACTCCGGGTCAACACATCGACGTGTCATTTGTCTCGGTGATTGGCTCATCATCTTATTGTGTTTGATTGTTCATCCACTCCATCGGTGATTGGTTCATTGCCTCTACACGTTGGTATATCAATCTTGTTATTCATTCCTAGTTTACTTGGTATAGAGAGCTAGCTTTTACTTGTGTAGTTGCTCTTGCTAGCTTAAGGATCATATTAGGATTGTTCACTAGTTAGAGTAGAAACATAGCTTTGAGTGACATAGAGGTCATAGAATATATCTAGAATTGTCACTAGAAGGCTTGCAAGACAATAGAGCTTGTGCAAACCGCATTTACGCCTTTTGTTATACTAATCGGTTTGTTAATTTGAGCTTGTACAAAATTTTTATAGGCTATTCACCCCCCTCTAGCCATCTAGGACCTTACAACCACGACTTCCTCTAGTGAGAAACCCACAAATTCAGCAACCAAATCGGTCCGAAAACTAGTTTGGTAGTGCCTCTTTGGTTGCCTCCATAGGTAGAACAAGGGATGTTCAGTGCCACCGATGCAAGGGCTATAGACACATGCAGCGTGATTGTCCTACCAAGCGTGTTTTTGGTGGTCAAAGAAGACAGTGGGTATTCATCTGCAAGTGATTTTGATGACGATACACGTGCTTTGCTTGCTACTGATGATGCTGGTAGTGACGAACCACAAGAAGAGCAGATTGGAGCGGAGGATGCAGAGCATTATGAGAGTCTTATTGTGCACCTATGCTTAGTGCTCAAATAGAGAAGGTGGAGTGTTGGTATAAATTATATACACACAATAAAGATAAAAATATCCATAAGCACATGTTGACACTTGTTATAGCATAATATTATTAGTCAACTAAATATAAAAATAAGGGCATAAAATGAATATCAACATAGACTAGGGGCTTGACTAACATAGTTCCACAAGTTTTGGTGATTTGTATATTTTCGGGGACTAAACAGAGAAGCCTAGAGTTTGCAAAATATATGAAGCATAAACATGTTACAAATATATTCCAAGATAGCACCATTGTAAAAGAGCTCGCCGAGACGATTGAAACAGTATATATTGTTTGCTATATTGAGTCCATAATCAAAAGATATCGATTCTTGAGCAGCGAGTTCACTAAACGGTCATAACTTTCTCATCCGGACTCCGTTTCTGCAAAATACCAGTCATTACAAAGCTATCGGACGAGATCTACGCACCCACAAAATTTGAACTCATTGTGCCACAAGGGCCTGGCGGCCGCCAGGGCCATTTAGGCCGGCCGCCGAGGTCCCGAGCCCAATCCAGCCCATCTTAAGTAGGTCGGGTTTGTAACCGACTTTAAGGTTGTATCTACACCGTTGCTGCTGTCGGTTTGATCCAAGGGCTATCGTTGATCGCCAAGGCCTATATAAGAAGACCCCCGACCCCGGGGGCTAAACCCTAATTCATTCTATCTCATTCTATTCATTATCTCTCAGTTGTAGAGGTGTCCCAATGTAAGGATAACCTCTCTCTTAGGGATTAGTGAATTAGAAGTAGATTAGTCATGCAATTAGAAGTAGATTAGCCATGTAATTAGAACTAGATTAGATCTAACTTAGATCTAATCAAGAGTAAAGGAGAGTGGAGCTATGCTCCTGATGCGGGAGATGTCTCTGAGTTTGGTATGTCTTATATCCTTTCTTTGTAAGACTTATGATTCATATATTTATCTTCTCTATTTACTTCCATGTCTTACATAGATGGTTAAGTATAGTTGTTATGCTATTGCATGGGATCTCCACTCGTATTGAGGGCTCTAGTTATTCATGGTAGCTAGAGTAGTAATCGATACTATAGACATGGTGTCTAGGCTATTGATTACCTGAGATTGCACCCAACCCCACGGATAGTTTGTGGTAGCCCCGGTGGTGACAGCCCCTGATGGCCGACGTATTCCACCACGTTTGGGTTGGTGTTTGTAGGACCATAGTTGGAGCTTCCTAGCCCCCTTCTCATCTCTTTCTGTGGCTAGTGTTCTGATGTCCCGAAGTGTTATGGTGTGATTGCTATCATAGAACCTAAGTAATAGAGAAGTATCCAGGAACCTTGATCTCTCCCTTTGACCTCTTGATTAGTTTAGTTATTCTTTGATATCTTAGGTAGGTTATTATTTTATGATTTGATATTTACTTTCAATTATCCCCCTCACTATAGTCTAGTGGTTTACTAAGTTAGTAGATGCATGATTGTGACTTAGTAGAATTCTTTAGCCAAAAGCTTCCACTGTGGATACGATACTCTAGAATACTCATCCTAGGGAAAAGCTACAATGGTAGGTGTTAAGTTAAACTTGCGAGAATCCTTCATATTCTTTTTAGCACTTAACAAATACCAACAAGCTTTTTGGCGCCGTTGCCGGGGAAGCAATTGGTCTAAAGATTTTAATAATGATCCCGATGTCGGCTAATTTAGTGTATCACTAAGCTTTAGTAGGATTACCCTTGTTTTGTTGAGTTGTGGAATAGAAAGGACAAAAAGATGTCGTTGCGACCTTCCGACAAGATTCCACAAGAAAAGAAAGAAAAAGAGATTGAAGAACCCGGGGTGCCTGATCATTCAAGATTCATCAACATTGGAACCCTGCCATCTCAAAGGTATGCATTTAAATATATATTATTCTAACCATGTATAGATTGAAGAAGAAGTCATCGTCACAAGAATTCAATGCACACATCTCAAGTGACGTACATAAAAGTTGCATCTCAAGTGGCGTACATAGAGTCGCACATCATGGTAAGTATGATTAAAAGGTGAGAAAGCCTTGCTCATGGACTCTAAACCTATTGAGTAGTTATCATTTAATTTTTTTGCATTGCATTGCATGTTTACTTGATTAACTCATGCATTCACTCCATTTAGTTATGTCTTCTCATAGTAGATCCATTGCATGTTTAGTTTCTTGCATCCATCCATGTTTGCATCTAAAAAAAAAAAATAAGTTATTCTCACCATGATCATGATCTTTCATCTCTAATTGGATAACTCTCTATAATGCTTTCATGTTACCTTTGTGCGCTATGGTATGCATTGGTTTGGAAGTCTTTGGACACACTTTTTCAGAGGCTTTTTAAATTAAAGCGTGGTGCTTAGGTTAAATAGCCTTCCTTAATTGAATTAGACATGGAGTCTAGTTTGGTTATTGAACTAAAATTGCTTGTGTAGACATTGGTTATTGTGTTGGACTAACCCCCTTGTAAAAACTCTAAAAACCAATTTGGGTAAGTCAAGAGATGAACTTAGATTAGAGATGAAGCAAGGCATATGATGAACTCTAACCTTGTGCAAAAAGACACGGCTCATTCATGTAAGAATTGTAAGTATCAAATCATTCGTGCTCTCTTTTTGCTACAAGTTACCTTTGCCTTGACCCATATATTGGAGTGCGCCGCATAAATAAAAATGAGTTATAAGACAGGGAAAAATAAAATGCGTGCTAAGAATAATCAATTAACCATCTTTTAGTTAGCATAGATGAGATCTTATGAATTTTGACAACAACCCTTGCTTCAACCATGTTGTATTCCCTCGGGTATGTGTCCATTAACATTTTGTAGGAAAGGATGCGTGCTATGTCTATTCAATGGAGAAGAGTGCTATATAACATGATCTAGAAAAGTAATCACTCAAAAAAAGAAGTATGGACAAAGTTACAGGTCATAAGAACATCAAAAGACAGGTAAGTGAATATAAATCTCATAATTATATACAACTTTTGTCTTATGTTCTAAAAGAAAATATAATAATAATAATATATCCGAGCACATGAAGGCTCATGGTAAAAAGAAACATGTTCCTAGGACAAGTTCCCTTCGGATATTCTTGGTCACTAAACCTCGCAGGAACAAAGGATGAACAACATCTAAGGACATGGTGATTGCAACACACGATTAGGGATGGTTCAACGTTCACACTTTAAGTGTCGAGTGGCGAGGAAGGCTCGAGCATGGGGAGGAAGGTCGACTCCTCTAAAGATCATCCGACATTACTCTTCCTCTACTCAAGCTCCCCGTCACTTCGACATCTTTGGTTTGCAATCCCCTTACTCACTATTACTTTGTCTCTCTAAGTTTGATTGGTTAATAAATGTCATACATCAAAATCAAACTTAAGATATAATAAAATTTCCCACTAGAGAAAAAGTAATAGTAAACATATGCTAATTAAAATATCCAATCAAAACTTCTTTGTCTAGCATAAAAGCAACCTTTAGCTCCATGACAATTCTACCCTTGTTTACAATTACTTGTATATTCCTTTGGGTATCATTTGTCAACTAAAACTACAGGAATAAAATCATGAGAGGAGCAAAAAGGTTCGAGAGCACAATTTAAAGAACAAGAAAGAAAGGGGCGATGCAATAAAGGAGACAAGTGAGGAACAAGATACACACAAAGAGGCCAAACAAGGAAAGCTTCGGCGAGAAGAAAAGGACCACCACAAGGTGTTACGATGTTGTCACATTCAATAATAAGGTAACCTATCTTGAGGTAAGTTGTCATTACTTAAGCTTTTCCTAAAGTATGGCTTGTTTATAAATAAAGAATCAAACATGTTAGAGTAACAACCTTACTTGATCCAACTTCATTAGATCAACATGTTTTTGTTTCTTTTAGTTGTTCCTATCACCACTCTCTTGATCTCATAGTGCTAATCTTGTAAAACCAGAATGTTATTCACATTGCTTTGGAAGAATCATAATCATGCCTTTGATGGTTAGATAAGAAAACCCTTCCAAGAGTCAACGAGCTTGTTTTAGATCTATCGAAAGTTTTAACCACAAACAATCATGCTCAATCTTCCGATCTTGTAACCCAAGTTAGGTTTAAGAAAAGCATTATAATAAATCAACTCTATCTTGTTTTGTTGTGCCTATGGTTAGAGAAGAATGAATGAAGTTTTTGGTTTTGTTGGTGTTTTCCCACCAACAGAGCCCATGCACTTGATCTCTACCATGACTTTGCAAGCGAGGACACACTTTGAGCAAAAAGGTGGAGAAGCCTATTAGTCGCTCGGAAATTCAACGGTGAATGTCTTACAAGCATGCATACTAAACAAGATGATGCCTACGCTTCACTCCAACTCATAAGACCAGCAAAGAACATGGGTGACGTTGTCCTTCAGCATCTCATGGAGCACGACTGTCAGGATTAGATAATACGCTCAGGAAACAACAAGGTAAGAAGTCTCGTTCAGAGGACTTAAAATACTAAAACCTCATCGAAAGGTAAGATCGGTAGTTATCTATATGCATAGCATATTTACTTCCTTCCATTGCATAATCATTTTCCTTTAGCATATTTATATTACTAGCCTTGCGTTTGAAAAGAAAAAAAATAATATTTGTTTGTTGCATAGACATGAAAAACTCTAAGCCCCATGTGAGTAATTTTGTGGCGTGTGACAACCCATAAGGATATTTATTGTGGTGGCATAAAAATAAAATAAATATGCATGTATCATCATCCTTATTTGCATAGAAAATCCAAAAATATTAAAGGCTGAACTCTTGTCTTAATGGTATGATCATCTTTGGCAACAAGAATCAATGTGGCTAACCTCTAATGCTTAATCAAGTTCCACTAGCTTTGTTGTCTATTTGAGTTCAGCAGAGAATCCCAAGGAAGAGAGACATGACACACATGGTGTCGGCATTAAAAGAAGATCAATCAACCACCATCACTATCTACCTCTACTTCCAACCATCAAGAACATCAAAGACTATGTCAACATCAAAATTTTGGGGGAGTGCAACCTCCATGTATCCGAGATAAGTATCCCTTTATCTTATTTACTACTAGCTAGATGCGTTTGTTTTATTAGAAAGATATAAAAAAGATGCATAACTAAGGAAACCAAATAAAAGAGTCTATCTAGTCTTTATTAAAAAGTCGTTATTAGAGTCTGAGAATAAAATAAACTCTGAAGATAATCTCTAGCCTTGGAGATGATGAATAGTTGCTCCGTCGTAATTCCTTTCAAGTACCGCCTTTGAAGCTTAATTTCTCTCGAGCTTTTTAAATCTGATTTGCTTTGACTTGAGATTTACTCACGAACCTAAAACACGTGGGTAGCAAATGCTTGCTCACGAAGTCTAGGTAATTGCCGGATATGATATATGAGAGTCCGAGCTGCTATTTATCTTACTCCTAGTGATACTAGATTTACGGAGATTTATCTTTTGAAAATTAAAGTGCACATGATAAGTTCTTGTGTGACAAGAGTGTTGAACCTCCTACCCTGACCATATATACATGCTCACGAGATTAGGAAAACCCTTTGACATATATATATATAGGCTGCTTGCTTTGCATTGAGTTTGTTCAATCTTTGTCGACCCTTAGAAACTTGTCATGCTGATCATGCACACTCCACTCCACCACACTCTATTCCACTCCACTCTACCCCACTTGCATTTATGCTACTTCCACCTCGAAGTATGCATCCACAAAGAATCCACCAAATATCCACAAAAAAAATGTTCTACTCCTATCCTGGGAAAGAACAACCAAAAATATTCCCTATACTCATCCACTCACACATTTCTAGCCAATGTCTTACGGAAGCTCCATAACATTTGTCTATCTCTCAAAAGTTATTTCAAAAAGAGATTTGGGTTGTACTAAAAAAAAAAGAAGAAGAAAAAGAGAAAGGGGAGATGAAAAATGGACAAAGTGTCCCCAGGCGAGTAGAGCCTACCTCCCTAAGTAAAAAAAGAAAGAATAAAAAGGAGAGTTAAAAATGGACCAAATGTAAATTTGAAAACAATGGGTACTTAGATGCTCGCCTCTCCAAAAAAAAAAAGTGATACAACCCAAGTTCTCATAAAGTTTCAGATTCCAAAGAGAGATATGTTTCCTCAAGGAGCAAAGTAGAATTAGGCTTTCCCCTCATTGCATTCATTACACTCACCTCACACACCTACCATCATATTCCACCATACACATGCATCACTTGATCAGTACGACTCGTGACTTTGGATCCATTGCTTGAACTTACAATATATACATAGTAAGTAGATTTAGTTTTCTCCCACCTATGAGCTCCAGATATAAAACCTTAGATATAGGGTGAGAGAGAAGAAGGCATAGTGTCATACTGCCTTATTCCAAAAATACACATATTATGAGAGAAAGGCAACACAATATTATTGCCTAAGTGAGGATCCACAAATACCACAAATGAGAGACTTGAGAGGGTCATACAAAGGAACTTTGAGTTTTATTTGAAAACTTGCAAAACTCGGAAGGACAGGTTAAACAAAGAGTTTGAGATATGGTGCTTGACTTGATCGTTTCTATCTTTCAATTACCCAAGATCCCAAGAAAAGGCTATAAGCTCCATGGTTAAAGGTAATATGGGTAAGTTGAAATTTGAGCAAGTTTTATCCGAAGGAGAAATTTTGTTTGAAAGCATGTGTATTTTTGAGGTGTGAAAGCGTTGCAACAACTCCCCGATCTATTGCTAAGTTTGGCTTTGCTAGGGACTAGCAAAGGGTAAGCTTGGGGGAACTTGTTGACACTTGTTATAGCATAATATTACTAGTCAACTAAACATAAAATAAGGGCATAAAATGAATATCAACATAGACTAGGGGCTTGACTAACATAGTTCCACAAGTTTTGGTGATTTGTATATTTTCGAGGGGACTAAACAGAGAAGCCAAGAGTTTGCAAAATATATGAAGCATAAACATGTTACAAATATATTTCAAGATAGCACCATTGCAAAGAGCTCGTCGAGACGATCGAAACGGATATATTGTTTGCTATATTGAGTCCATAATCAAAAGATATCGGTTGGCGAGTAGAGTTCACTAAAAGCGGTCATAACTTTCTCATCAGGACTCCGTTTCCTGCAAAATACCGGTCATTACAAAGCTACCGATGAGATCTACACACCCACAAAATTTGAACTCATTGTGCCACAAGGGCCTGGCGCCGGCCGCCGTGGTCCCTGAGCCCAATCCGCCCCCATCTTCGTAGGTGGGTTTGTAACCGACTTTGAGGTTTAATATCTACACCGTTGCCAAAGGTCGGGTTTAATCCAAGGGCTATCGTTCACCACCAAGGCCTATATAAGAAGACCCCCCGACCCCGGGGGCTAAACCTAATTCATTCAATCTCATTCTATTCATTATCTCGGTTGTAGAGGTGTCCCAATGTAAGGATAACCTCTCTCGGGGATTAGTGAATTAGAAGTAGATTAGAAGTAGATTAGTCATGCAATTAGAAGTAGATTAGCCATGTAATTAGAACTAGATTAGATCTAACTTAGATCTAATCAAGAGTAAAGGAGAGTGGAGCTATGCTCCCCTGTTCGAGATGTCTCTGAGTTTAGTATATCTTATATCCTTTCTTTGTAAGACTTATGATTCATATATTTATCTTCTCTATTTACTTCCATGTCTTACATAGATGGTTAAGTATAGTTGTTATGCTATTGCATGGGATCTCCGCTCGTATTGAGGGCTCTAGTTATTTATGGTAGCTAGAGTAGTAATCGATAGTATAGACATGAGGCTATTGATTACCCGAGATTGCACCCAACCCCGGATAGTTTGTGGTAGCCCCGGTGGTGGCGACCACGATGGCGGCGTATTCCACCACGTTCGGGTTGGTGTTTGTAGGACCATAGTCGGAGCTTCCTAGCCCCCTTCTCATCTCTTTTCGTGGCTAGTGTTCTCGATGTCCCGAAGTGTAACACCCTATTTTTCAAAACTAATATTATACTAAAAATAGAGAATTTGGACAACATCTTGTTTGAAAACGCAGCAAGAACAAGTATCACATATCTCAAGTATAATTATATTAAAGGTAATATCAACAAAATAGCTAAACAAATTAAGAATAGGATGCTTGGGTTACACGAGGGGAAATATAACGCGTCTCAAACAAAGTAATTAAGTTCACTATGTCAATACTTTAACTTAGATGGAGTGCCATAAAATAAAATGATTTCTTGAAACATAGACATTTTTTTCGAAGGCGGTGAAGTGAGATGTGCGTGCATCTAACTCCCAAGCCCAACATCTTGACAAATAATATTATGCACTGTAAAGAATTAAAGGGGTGAGATAAACTCAGCAAGCAATGGCTATGAATATAAACACATCTCACACAAGTTGATTTATTAGTTTTGAAAACAAATGAACATAATCCACAATAGATTATGCAACTCCACATTGTAGCGACATTCAAACTTCACCGCATCGACTTGAGTATATCCTCAACAAGAACAATAATATCTCCAAATTCATCAATTAATTGATGTATGCATGCTATGATGCAACTCCATTGAGAGTTTTATGTTGGACGGTGCCAACCTCTCATGCAACTCCATGTACCGGTACTAGTCTTTTTGCACGATGGCGGTGACCGGCCATTAACTCCATATGACATGCATATATATGCATATGAATGATCATGTATGCGTAGCTCCATAGTGCAACAATTACAATGCAACAATCTGCGGTCGTCAATCTCAAAGCGACAGCGACATCGACATGAATAAATAGCTCCAAATTCCTTAAGTAGAGCATCAGCCCACAAAGCGACCATTAATTCAAGAAACAATAGGCATGCAGTCTATGAATTAATAAATACATAAGCAAGATATAAATCGACAAGCAACATAATTATCCATGTTATTAATCTTGACATAGTGTACTTCATTAAATTCCAAAAGGATGCAAGACATGAATATAAACATAGCATTGGCCACACCCCCACGTTACTTGCCTTTTCGAAGAAGCGACCTCGACAAAGCACGCCAAGTACAGTTATGAGACACACTTCCTGATAGAAATAAATATATGGAACTACTCAATAAATCATGAACAACATATAAAGAGTAGATACATGTCCCTACGCCTAGTCGATCACTCCCCATACTTGCTAGTTGGCAAAGAAACCCTTCAAATAAAATTAAATATTTCCAAACAACAGGATATCTATTTTCGGGGTAGATTCTTTGTTATTTTCATAACTATTTTTATATGACAGCAAAACATATGGTTCGGTATAGTAGAAACATCTACATAATATTCTCTACAACTTTCCCACGAAATTAGTTACGGCCATCTAGTATTTTTTAATCTGAGCTGTAAGGTAAACACTGGGGCAGCAGACCACAGCTTCAGAAAATAAATCTGTAGGCTTGTACATGATTGACTGAACCAGGCCGAGAACTCTATTAAAAAGCATATGAGGATGTCATGGTTCTACACGTGCAATCTTGAAGCTTCTAAAAAACATGTGTATCAGGTAGCATGATCCTAGTCAGAGATGAAACTAGGGTAAAATTATTTAATAACCTAATTTGAGGATCACAAATCTCCACATGTTACCAATCGGAACAAGGTGAACCAGCTATAGATCAGTATGAGACAAGACAAACAAATTTCGATCTTGTTAATTACCTAGCCACTCTCCTTCTTCGCTTGCTACGTATTTACGTACATTGTCTCCAGTACTCACGACACAACACTATGGTCCAAGAAGGAACTATCAAACGATCAGAAGGAGCTCCAGGCTTTCTCTCTCATGATTCATGGAAAAAAAATAATAATCCCTACACGCACACCACCCTCTGCCACCTACAGACTTAATCCAAAACCCACAATACTAGTAGGGAACTAAAAGAACGAATTTGATCCATTTGATATTACCTAAATCAGACCTTGTTTCTCCTTCCTACGGTGCCTCTGATTGCTAGTCTCCCGTCGTACAGCCAACAAGGCCTGGATAAAGATGATGAGCCGCAAGAATTCTCTTCTGTCTTGCGCTGATCTGGGGGCGGCCTCCACCTTACACCAGTCCGAACACCAAACCCCAGAGATGGGAGAGATGAGATAGAGAACGCCGCCTCCAGGCTCTCGTGAAACCGCGAAAATAGGATCGATAATAGGAAGATGATAGGCTACGGTGGTATTGGGTTTTTTTATTCCCGTACAAGCTCCCTAACTAGGCTATTATTAGCTTTTTTTTTCTCCTTCCCAAGGCCCATTTGGCTTAAACAATATTTATGTTTTTTTTTGGATATTACATTCTTCCCCCCTTTAAAGAATTCGACCCCGAATTCTCTACATCCAAAGAAGGCAAAACCAATAGGACACTTAAAGTCGAAAAAATTCAAAACCATACCCTAGTCAAAAGAGGTATCGGGCAAGGACCTAAAATTCTAGGAGCAAAAACGTTTCGGCCAGCTGTGGACAATCTACCCTAACAAACTACTATTTGACCTGAAATTACTCAACCAAAGGACAAGTCTAATTTAAATATGTCCATCTAGAGTCAACATAGAAATTTGGTTCTTCCATGAGTGTTGGAAGCTGCAACGCAGATTCAACAAAGAAAGCTCTATAGAAAAGGGGTACCAAAAACCATAAACATGCCACTCTTAAAGGACAACCACCCTATCTATAAAGACAAGCTACATAATGGTCCTTAGTTAATCTCCATTGCAACAATGAACTTGGAAAAGAAATTGTAGTCTCCGCTAAGATTAATTAGTCAAATTCAGATGTAGCCTTTCTACTTTAGCTACACCCTAATTTAGTAAACAATATGAACCTCCAAAGGCAATTCCATAGCGAAACCTAGAACTATGCATCCCACTTCTAAACAAAACCACACAAACCTTCCAAGTCAAGATTAACTTGGCAAGTGAGGTATGCTTCATTGATTACCATCCCCCTGAAAAACTTACATTGAGGCACCAACAATGCAAACTACAAACCGTGACCAAAAGGGTAAGCATAACCTTAACTTCTCCTTGCAAGCAAAGTAAAAACATGGAAGAGGAAATGGTGCATCTACTGACCATGGAAAACCCCCACTTGGACCAACCTGACTTAGACATACATGCCCCATTTAACTGAAATTCAAGCCTTGATCATCACAAAAATGGGACAACAATGTGGCATTGTGTCTGTTTAGCTAATAATGACAACATGACTAGTACATCTATAGCCTCTGCAGCACTCCACTAAGCTAACTCCAAAACTACTCAAAAGTAAAAGGTGAACTTTATGGCCATTAGAACAAAAAGGAATGTTAAAAGAAAACCTGGTGTCTTAGGCATTTAGGAAACATTTAAAGCATCAGCCAACACACATCATGCATAGATTTTTAGACATCATGTCTCGAACAACAAAAGCTCACTCCACGATGTGCCATTATTCTAGTGTAGGAGCCTACATCATGAGAGCCAGTCAAAAAGAGGTAGTCCCCACTCTGTAGTAAAAAAAAGGAGCACCATGGCTCACTACTCTAGTATCAAAAGAAAATAGCTAAAAGCATGATTAGATGTTTAGCAACCCATTGAGCAAAACAAGACACCTAAGCACCATGTTCAGCTAAAAGCACCATAGCTTCTTGATATTTATGTATCTTTAAATATACAAAATAAGTGATATTAAATAAATACATATTAAGAAATACAAAACAAGGCATAAAAGTTTCATGAAGATAAACTATTTTTTATTCTGAACTTAAAGCATGAATAAACTTTAGTTGAACTTAGAAAATAAAATATGCCTAGAATTCTGGTAATCATGGGTACAATTTTTTTTATTAATATCTACTAAAACACTTATCCATAAATTATGAAGCTTTACTAGATCATAGAAAACAATGTTATACACCATTTGTTTGGTGTACAAACTTTCAATAAAAAAATCATCAAGATGTGCTAATAGAGGTAGCAGTATCAAACTTAAAATCTAACACCAGGAACCAACACCTCACTCCAAAAGCATATATCTGAAGTTATACTTTAGAAATAATAGTGTATTATAGACTGTTTGACCGTTTGAAAGATATTGAGACCCCCCCACAACTTTGGTATGCATTATAAAAACTAGTTTGTCCTTTAACAAAAAAAAATCAGCCTAGTTCATAACATAGTTAAAATAGCAACAGTCACACTAAAAGAATAATTCCTAAAATATAGAGCCTACAATCATGAATGTCACGAGCTGAAAGGTCAAGGAAAGGTCTATTACTTTGGTATTCTAGTGTTTAGCCAATTCATCATCTAGCAAAGCCAAAATCCATGACCAATTTGTATTGCTCAACTGAAATTCCAGATTTGTGTGCAGCGATTGATGTGACTTAATGGCAACCTAAACCTTCAATTATCTAGATTTAAACTCTCCAGAGCCTTGGATCAGTTTGGGAAAGGGTTGGGATAGTCATACAAGTTTTCCTCTTGGATGGGTGAGCAAGGAAAAAAGAGGGGGAAACAACGATCCGGCACCACTTGTTGATTCTCTCCACACGTTGTTCGGTTTTGCATGAGAAGGGCTATGAGGGAGAGTTGGATGGTGGAAGGGAGGGAAAGAAGTGCCACTACAGTAGAAACATGCATGCTACAGTGGCCATGTCACTAATCATAGAATTTATTTATGTCCATTCATCTTCCTATATCCATAGTTTGTTGATTTACTCTAAACAATGCATAATTAGTCAAACAGAATGTATTTAAGGAACTCTACACATCAATATGTTTGATTATTCATCTAGACATTATATGATTTTTTAAACTCACTAAAAGCCCTTTAAGCTATTCAACCATTTGCACTTCTCAACAAAGAATTATGTATTTTTCGTGCATAATCGTTCCATCAAAACCACATGAAGAATCAATTTGACATTTGTAACCACGTTTTGGTTTCTAGATGAACACAAAAGGCCAAGGTCAAATTTCTAGGATCTTACATTCTACCCCCTTAAGAGAATTCGACCTCGAATTCATCTAGATCAGCCTATATGGAACACAAAGGTACTAACAGAGCCCGTCATCTAGAACTTGTCAAAACCAAACCGACAAGGTACCACTTAAGTTAATTTACTTCAAACACATAAAGGAAAAAAAACATCAATACCACACAAGTAGACTTATTTGCCAAAAAAGAAACTACACAAGTCAAAAATAATATTTGACACATTTAACTAATAAAAACTGTTAAGTGAGCAACTAGACAAAACCCGCACCTAATAGATCAAAGGGGACATAACAATACCACCAATAGGGAATGTAAACATCATTGTTTTCAAGCATGGCGAGACTCAATAAAACAAAAGAAACAAAACAAGGCTTAAGTCCACCATCTTCTCCAACTTCTATATTTATGCATTAGCCAACAACACCATAAGACTATGTCACAAAGATTGATAAATCGGTGTAACTTTATAAAAAGAAACCACCATTACTATAGAACTAATGAGCAAAGGCTTGCCAACACAAAGTTAACTTCCGGTGGCTACGTATTACTCCACTTAGATTAACCTAGTCAAAACCAAGTCATAGACTTTTAAGGCAACTTATAACCAACAATTATGCCATAGATAACTAAATCTTGCATGGCTTTAACCAATCACTTGTTGTCAACCAAAAAACCAATCACTCCAACCAAAACATTTCAAAGAACAAGGATTTGATCATGATTGGATACTAGGTGTTAGATAGCTATCTTGCTTCCTACAAAAGTACACCACAACACATGTAAATCCACAAAAAAAGTGAACTTAGAACTCCACTTATTAGGTACTATTCTCAACATATCCATAGGATCGGTGCATGGTTGCCTCGTACTTCAATGCGAAAAAAATACACAATTCTAAGGCTAGGCAAATACATCACCATAAAAAAATTTTCTAGCAAGGCACGTGACTGATCCACCAATCCAATATATAAAGAGAGAATAGTTAGAATGTACGGCATGGGGCCAGTCCACCCGTCACTTCACTATTTTCTCCGAATATGGATAGTTGGGTCAGCACGTAGTACCATACTATAGATCTTTGTAATGCTTTCCTAAACTTTTTTTTGTCCATCTAAGAAATAAGTAGAAACAAATAGCATCACCAATGCTCAAGTAATGACAAAATTCAACATGTTAAAGATGTAGGTAGCAATGAAACACCATGATGCAAAGCTAAATAAGAATGTATCAATACATTGACATGTATTATGGATAATCCTAACATAGGAAAAACAAAGAGTCGAACAAAATTACATGAATATGTAAACATAATAGTTGCACTTATAAACACCAAAGTGATATGAAACTAAATGAAAATACACTTTGATATAGAGAGGTGTGCATGATATGCAAACCCATACCCATCCTACAAGTGCAAGTGTGTCACTTTAAATATTATTTTACCAAGGATTATAACCTAAGCTCGATACAAACTGTAACACCCTATTTTTCAAAACTAATATTATACTAAAAATAGAGAATTTGGACAACATCTTGTTTGAAAACGCAGCAAGAAGAACAAGTATCACGTATCTCAAGTATAATTATATTAAAGGGAATATCAACAAAATAGCAAAACAAATTAAGAATAGGATGCATGGGTTACACCAGGGGAATTATAACGTCTCAACAAAGTAATTAAGTTCACTATGTCAATACTTTAACTTAGATGGAGTGCCATAAAATAAAATGATTTCTTGAAACATAGACATTTTTCTCGAGGCGGTGAAGTGAGATGTGCATGCATCTAACTCCCAAGCCCAACATCCGACAAATAATATTATGCACCTGTAAAAGAATTAAAGGGGTGAGATAAACTCAGCAAGCAACGGCTATGAATATAAAACACATCTCACACAAGTTGATTTATTAGTTTTGAAAACAAATGAACATAATCCACAATAGATTATGCAACTCCACATTGTAGCGACATTCAAACTTCACCGCATCGACTTGAGTATATCCTCAACAAGAACAATAATATCTCCAAATTCATCAATTAATTGATGTATGCATGCTATAATGCAACTCCATTGAGAGTTTTATGTTGGGACGGTGCCAACCTCTCATGCAACTCCATGTACTTGGTACTAGTCATCGCCGCGATGGCGGTGACCCGGCCATTAACTCCATATGACATGCATATATATGCATATGAATGATCATGTATGCGTAGCTCCATAGTGCAACAATTACAATGCAACAATCTGGCGGTCGTCAATCTCAAAGCGACAAGCGACATCGACATGAATAAATAGCTCCAAATTCCTTAAGTAGAGCATCAGCCCACAACGACCATTAATTCAAGAAACAATAGGCATGCAGTCTATGAATTAATAAATACATAAGCAAGATATAAATCAACAAGCAACATAATTATCCATGTTATTAATCTTGACATAGTGTACTTCATTAAATTCCAAAAGGATGCAAGACATGAATATAAACATAGCATTGGCCACACCCCTAACGTTATTTTGCCTTTTTCACTGAAGAAGCGACCTCGACAAAGCACGCCAAGTACGGTTATGAGACACACTTCCCGATAGAAATAAATATATGAAACTACTCAATAAATCATGAACAACATATAAAGAGTAGATACACGTCCCTACGCCTAGTCGATCACTCCCCATACTTGCTAGTTGGCAAAGAAACCCTTCAAATAAAATTAAATATTTCCAAACAACAGGATATCTATTTTCGGGGTAGATTCTTTGTTATTTTCATAACTATTTTTTTATATGACAGCAAAACATATGGTTCGGTATAGTAGAAACATCTACATAATATTCTCTACAACTTTGGAAATCCCCACGAAATTAGTTACGGCCATCTAGTATTTTTTAATCTGAGCTGTAAGGTAAACACTGGGGCAGCAGACCACAGCTTCAGAAAATAAATCTGTAGGCTTGTACATGATTGACTGAACCAGGCCGAGAACTCTATTAAAAAGCATATGAGGATGTCATGGTTCTACACGTGCAATCTTGAGGCTTCTAAAAAAAACATGTGTATCAGGTAGCATGATCCTAGTTAGAGATGAAACTAGGGTAAAATTATTTAATAACCTAATTTGAGGATCACAAATCTCCACATGTTACCAATCGGAACAAGGTGAACCAGCTATAGATCAGTATGAGACAAGACAAACAAATTTCGATCTTGTTAATTACCTAGCCACTCTCCTTCTTCGCTTGCTACGTATTTACGTACATTGTCTCCAGTACCCACGACACAACACTATGGTCCAAGAAGGAACTATCAAACGATCAAGGAGCTCCAGGCTTTCTCTCTCATGATTCATGGAAAAAAAATAATAATCCCTACACGCACACCACCCTCTGCCACCTACAGACTTAATCCAAAACCCACGATACTAGTAGGGAACTAAAAAGAACGAATTTGATCCATTTGATATTACCTAAATCAGACCTTGTTTCTCCTTCCTACGGTGCCTCTGATTGCTAGTCTCCCGTCGTACAGCCAACAAGGCCTGGATAAAGATGATGAGCCGCAAGAATTCTCTTATGTCTTGCGTTGATCTGGGGGCGGCCTCCACCTTACACCAGTCCGAACACCAAACCCCAGAGATGGGAGAGATGAGATAGAGAACGCCGCCTCCAGGCCCTCGTGAAACCGCGAAAATAGGATCGATAATAGGAAGATGATAGGCTACGGTGGTATTGGGTTTTTTATTCCCGTACAAGCCCCTAACTAGTCTATTATTAGCTTTTTTTTTCTCCTTCCCAAGGCCCATTTGGCTTAAACAATATTTATGTTTTTTTTGGATATTACACGAAGTGTTATGGTGTGATTGCTATCATAGAACCTAAGTAATAGAGAAGTATCCAGGAACCTTGATCTCTCCCTTTGACCTCTTGATTAGTTTAGTTATTCTTTGATATCTTAGGTAGGTTATTATTTTATGATTTGATATTTACTTTCAATTATCCCTCACTATAGTCTAGTGGTTTACTAAGTTAGTAGATGCATGATTGTGACTTAGTAGAATTCTTTAGCCAAAGCTTTCCTGTGGATACGATACTCTAGAATACTCATCCTAGGGAAAAGCTATAATGGTAGGTGTGCGGCGCTTGCGTAATCCTTCATATTCTTTTAGCACTTAACAAATACCAACAGCGCACATATAGAAATACCGTTGCAGCACTTCACCAAAAGATGAACTCCCGTTTTTAAAATATCGAACCCAAAGGAATAGTAGGTGAATATAACTAGTGTTTATCTGTCACGCCCCACTTTTAATGGGTCGTTAATCACACGTGTTTGCGCCGGGATCACGCCACAAACACGCCTATTAGTAAATGATAATGGTAAACAAAAATAATAGTAAACCGATTTGTTGAAATATAGGATAGAAAGGGCTTACAAAGGGCGATTTAAGAGTCACCCGGTCGGGGTTACGATATCGAGTTGGCCAACCGAGGAGTGGTGGATTAACTATGACATCGCCTCGCATCTACGCAGGTAGACTTGTGCATGGATGAATTCTAGGCTTCAACATCCTTCTCCTAAGCAAACACTTCGCGAACTCCTACGATACACTATCCTCTACCTTGTCGCCGATCTTACCTTCACATGTGCCGATATCCGTAAAAATAGAGGGGGTGAGTACAAACGTGCTCGGCAAGTCCCAAACCGTGGGGTTGTAATTATTAAGGGTTTGGGCCCCAGCGAGTCTCTAAAAGCGCCCCGCTAGTTCCCCGGGTTATGTCATGTCATCACCGTCATGGCACCACGGGTTAGTCATCATCAAGGTATATATTCTAATCATAGATGTTCAGGCCTAGCACTTGCCCATTCCAAGGGCGTGGCTATTCGAATAGATTCAATTAACTCTGTAGAGGTTGTACACTTTCCCCACACGATAGGCGTTGTCTACACCATGGCCTATGGTTCGACAGGCCTAACGAGATCCGTACCCGCTTGGGTGCTACGCTAGGTATATTGGTATAATCCTCACCACGACTTCTCGGGGTTGGAAGGATGACGCATCATCCTAGACAACATGGTGATACCAAATCACCCACGGCTTTTGTGTAATACCTTATTACCCAACCTATATTGTCAAACCTCATACTCAAAATCATCAATCATAAATATGTGCACCTAAACAACATCACTTTGCGCCCAAACATCTTACGTGGAGGATTAGTGTTGATATTTCTTACACGATCCCAATTAGGAAGGCTTAAAAGAAATATATATGGGATATCTATCTAATCATGTTAGCTTGGATATGGGATTAACCTCATGATCCAATAAAAGCGAAGTTAGGCGGTGTTAGTAGTGGGATGTAAACTTAGCATCATTATCCATAGTGGAGTTAATCTCAGGGATATGTACTCAAGGTATACCACTCATTTTCTAGGTATTACCTATACACTAGTCCTGTCACCCTAGTAATAACGCTCAAAGAAATGATAAAAGAATGAACATGATATCCGCAGTTTACGGATAGAAATACCAATTGTTGCACTTCACCGAGTAATCCGGTATCGTATTTATATTTTACCACGGGGAAGGTAAGTCTATGGAAAGTAGAGAGAAAGGATATCTAATGATTTAAGAAGTGATTTACTTATGAGATCCACTTACGGTAGTGTAATGCGAGTAGCCATATGCATCTAACATTACTCAACAAAGGATAAGTCACAAGATAAAGATAATTATATAAATGATAAATACCCAAGTCTAAGATCATCATATGCCACTAGTATCATACGAGCAATTAGCATGTTATAGAAAGAATAGAAAGAATATTCCTAAGATACTCCTAATCATATGTCAATGAATACTACAATTAGTGCAATACATCTAGCTATCATGGCAAGGTTGGATTACTTCTACACATGGCAAGCATTACCAATAACAACCAAGGACCTAAACTTGATCATTACCGTAATTATAAGCTCGACTAGTCCTACATTCGGAGGGTGGATTCCAAAGGACTCAACGGGACTATCACTCCCCCGATCTACCACACGGCCCGAGAATGTAGGGTGCAATTGCGGATAAACGTTGTATAAACACCACGTTTACACATTGTTTATCACCCACATAGTGATCATCTATATGGATGCTATACAATTCCATGCATAAAATATAAAGCAATCTCACTAAACTAAACATATAATCATAGCATGCATAAACACATATCAATAAGAATATAATAATTATATAGATCAAAGCCATAACAATAGTGTATCAATAATAATACTTACATGATTGAATTCAAGAGCTAAGAACAATGCTCTTGCTATTGCTTGACTATCGTGAACTCAAGATGAACTTGATCTTGAAATAGAACTAACTAGTTAGCTAGCTACTTCTAGTATGATGAACTAGGGCTTAGGTCTAGACTTGGTTGGACTTGATGAGAATGAATTGATAATGAATATTGATTTCAGATACTCGGGTCATTTGGTCTTCTTATATAGTACTTGGCGATAAACGTGAACCCTTGGATCAAACCGACCTTCAACAACGGTGTAGATACAACCTCAAGGTCGGTGGTAAACCCGACATAGAAAGGAGAGGGCGACGGGGGACCCACCGGGCGCCGCCTAGTTGGCATCGGCGCGCCGCCGGTGGCATGCCACCTTGGCTTCCCGTTAGTTTCCGTGTCCTCCGGTATCTTCTAGAATGTTTTAGTCCACTTTTCGGGTTGAGTTACTTCACGGTCAAGTCTTGTCATCATATGTCTTGTATATTCCGAACTTTCTCCATTCTTCTCGGTATTTATCTATTAAGTCCCCTGGAAAGTCATAGAATATCAAAACTTATGGAATTATGTTAGTTAGACCCCTAGACTTATGTTTGGTCTTTGACTTGAGCCCTTATTTCATGTTAATTTACTTATAATATTATGCTATAACAGATGTCAACAAGCTCTCCCAAGCTTACCTCTTGCTAGTCTCTAGCAAGACACATGATATTAAATTAAACTACTTACTTGGATCAGAGTTCTTTGCAACGCTTATCACACCTTAAAAGTACACATGCTTTCAAATAAAATTTCTCTCCGGATAAAGATAAACTTTTCAAAACTTCAACTTACCCATATTACCTCTTACCTTTTGGGGCTTAATTATAATCTTTTCTTCAATCTTGGGTAATTGAAAGATAGAACAGATCAAGTCGAAAGTACTAAATTTCAAACTCTTTTGATCAACTGTCCTTCCGAGTTTTTGCCGGTTTTCTAAATAAAACTCAAAGTTCCTCAAGTATGACTCTCTCTAATCTCTCATTTGTGGTATTTGTGGATCCTCTCTAAGGCAATAAGGTAGTGTTGCCTTTCTCTTATAATATGTAGTATTTTTGGCTAAGGCAAGTAACACTATGCCTTCTTCTCTCTCACCCTATATTCTAAGGCTTTATATATCTACAACTCATAGGTAGGAGAAAAACTAATTTTACTTACTAAGCATATATTGTAAATTCAAGCAATGGATCCAAAGTTATAAGTCACACTGATCAAGTGGTGCATGTGTATGGTGGATAGAATATATATGGTAGAGAATATAGTAAAGTATGTAGTGAAGTGAATAGAATAGATGAGGTGAAAAATCTTACTTTTGCTCCTTGAAGAAATCTTCTCTTTTTTTTTTTGGAATTTGTAAACTCAGTAGAGAACCTGGGTTGTATCTTTTTCTTTCTTTATTTTCTTTTATGGAGAGGCGAGCATCTAGGTACCCATTGTTTTTCAGCGGACACTTGTCCATTTTTAACTCTCCTTTATTCTTTTTTTTCTTAGGGAGGTAGGCTCTACTCGCCTGTAGGACACTTTGTCCATTTTTCATCTCCTCATATTTTTTTTAATCTACAACCCAAATCTCTTTTGCAATAACTTTTGAGAGATAAACAAATGTATTGGAGCTATTGTAAGATATTAGCTAGCAATGAATGAGTGGATGGGTATAGGGAATATTTTTGGTTGCTCTCTCCTAAGATAGGAGTAAAACATTTTTGCTGGCTAGAGTGAAATGGATAATGGTATATATATAGTGGGTGCATATGTGGTGGATGCGTACTTTCAGGATGGAAATAGCATATAAGTGCATGGAGTCGAGTGGAATGTAGTGTGATGGAATGAGTAGAGTGTACATGATCAGCATGACAAGTTTCTAAGGGTCGACAAAGATTGAACAAACTCAATGCAAAGCAAGCGGCCTATATATATATATATATCAAAAAGGTTTTCCTAATCTAAGTAGCATGTATATATGGCTGTGGTAGGAGGTTCACACTCTTGTCACACAGGAAATTATCATATGCATTTTCAATTTTTCAAAATATAAATCTCCAGAAATCTAGTGTCACTTGGAGTAAGATCAAATAGCAGCTCGGACTATCATATATCATATCCGTCAATTACCTAGACTTTAGAGCAAGCATTTGCAACCCATAGGTTTCAGGTTTAGAGTAAATATCAAATCAAAGTAATTTTACAAATGGAGCTCAAGAGATATTAAGCTTGAAAGCTAGGTACTAGAAAAGTATAACAACGGAGCAACTATTCATCATCTCCATGTTTGGCAGATTTTTTAGAGTTCATTTTAGTTGAGCAAAGTAAACTTTAGTATGCACTCTCTTTCAATGTTTTTATTCACACTCTAACAAAAGATTCTTTAAACAACTAGACTCTTATAAAACTAGACTCTTAACAAACTTTCTAGCAAAACAAAATATTTAACTAATAATAATAATATAATATATAAATAGATAGTAAGATACTTATCGGATAACTGGGGGTTGCACTCCCCAAGCTAGATTGGAGTGTAATCTTCAATGATGTAGAAGTTGAAGTAGTTGGAGACAAGGATGACGCCTAACATATCTCTTCTCCTCTTGAAATGCTGATCTCAAATAGACAACAAAGTTAGTGGAACTTGATTAAGCATTAGGGGTTAGCCACATTGCTTTTTTATGTTGCCCTGGGAAATATTTTTAGATTTTCATTTTTCAAATTTTTATTTTAATTTATTTTTATATGCAAGAAAAGATAAAGTGCTTATGCATCTTTATTTATTTTTTATGCCACCACAAAGCAAATAGCCTAGAGTTGTTTAGACTCGGGGATATTAGCATGGGGCTTAAAAGGTTTTTCATAGAGCAAAAGACAAAATATTTTTGTTGTTTTCAAATGCAAATATAAAACATTGAAAAGGTAAACATGATATGGAAAAATAAAATATGCAATGCGGGATTTTATTGATAACTTACCAAATTACCTTCGGCGAGGATTCGACGTTTAGAGTCCTCCGAACAGGACTTCAAGTTCGCTCTTTACTCCCATGGTATATCGGTTGTCACAATCGGTGGCACCGATGATTCTATAGTATCTTCCGATGATGTCCGGGAGATGTCTTCTTCTTCCTCCATCTTTTGATGATGAACTTTTCTCTCGAGTACTTGATTCTTCTTTTTCCGTGGATGTATTAGGTGTAATAGAATTGATTTCTACACATACCTTTTCATCTTCTAGATTTTTGGTTCATCGTCTATTATGGCGACGACGAGCCGACCTGTTATGCCCTGGGTATATAATTATTATAACTATTAAAGTAAATACGCACCTTCTCTTTAGGGAAGTGGAAATGAATCTCTCCGTATGGATGTAGATGATTGCGCCGTGTAGTATTGAGGAATGGTCTCCCAAGCACTAATGGAGGGTCTTCTTCCTTTCCCATGTCCATGACTACAAAGTCGGTGAGAACATAGTGGTCCATAATCTTGATCGGCACGTCTTTGGCAATTCCTTCAGAACTCTATAAGATTGGTCTCGCCATCTCGTAGCCGCACATACGTTGGTTGCAATGGCAATTTTCCAAATAGTAATTCATATGTAACCTTTGCCATTAAGTTAATACAGATCCCGTGACGCAAAAATGTATTATAAAAATTCCATCGATTGATAGAGCAATGAATAGTAGGGGTACCTGGATCATCTTATTGACGAAGCATCGGAGACCAAGTAAATGGTCATTATAAGATTTTATTTTGTTTACTACCATTACCTTTGCAGGCTGCGCCGTTTTGTTTCTGTTCTGATTCCTCCTTCTGTTCTTGTTATAAACTTCCACCTTTGGTTCTGAAATATAAGAATGAGAATTTTGGGAATAAGTAAGAGAGGTGTGTACCTTAGTCTTGAAAGTGAATTTCTCCCTTTTCCCTTTGATGTTGAAACAAATCTTCGCAGACTGCTCTGCGTAAATGGAGCTTTGGTCGAGCATAAGAATGGTCGACCCGAGTATGATTGTTGCTCTTTCATTTCTTCCGGTGTCTACAAATCGCTAAGTCTGGCGGCACGTAAGAGCCTCTGATTCCTACACACACGTCTTCAAGGATCCCCTTGGGATAACAGAATGATTGATCTGTAAGCTGCAAGCACATATTTGTTTTCCAAAGCGGTTCACTATAAATCTTTTCATAAATTACCTTTGGTAGTATGTTCACGCTTGAGCCGAAATCACAAAGAGCATTATCGAATGTGTGTTGTCCAATCTTGATTGTAATGACCGGCCTCCCCGGATCTTCCTTTTTAGGTGGCATCGAGTCATCCAACCAATAGCTTCCCGAGGTCTCTCTATAGTAACGACACGCATTATAAAATATCGACAAGATTTGTAGTTTCTAAATCTTCCCGGCTGCCCCGAAATCTTACCCGTGTGGTTAGTGGAATGGATAATCGAGAAATCTGAGATTCTATCATTTTATTAAAGCTATCTTGATTCTTTTATAGCTAAAGAAAAGCTTTCTAAAGCAGTATTGATAAGTTCTAAAGCTTTATCATTAGTTGCTATTTTTCTAGACAGATTCTCCATGGTTTTACCTTGGTTAATAACAAGATCTCTTAAAGAAGGTTGATAAGTATTAAAGTTGTTACCTGGATTGTTACCTTGGTAGTTTCCTTGATAGTTGGGCCTCTGTTGGTTCCAACCTTGATTCTATTGAGGATAGAAATTATTGTTGTTATTGTTGATGAAATTGATGTCCTTCGGGATCTCGGGCAATTCCCGCGGTGTGGCCTCGTATTTCCACATTCTTCACACGTCATGCGTGAGTCTTGGATTTGCATAAGCGCCTTGGGTTGAGGGGATCTCTATCCTCTAGCTTCTTCATTATAAGGTCCATCTTAGTAGATAGTCTGTTGACACCGTTATAGCATAAAATATATAGGCTTTTAAAACTGAAATAAGGGCTTAAAATGAATATCAACATAGTATAGGGCTTTCTTGACATAATTCCATGAGTTTTGGTGATTTATATATTTTCGAGGGATTAAACAGGAAAACGCCCAAGAGTTTGCAAGCCCTACGACATAAAGACGTATCCGTGAAGCAATCCAACTTGAAACCCATGTAAGAACATTCCGTAAGACACCGTAAGGCAGGACCCACAAGCTGGGGCCCACGCGGTGTGCCGGGCGGTGTAAGTAGCAAGCGGCGTGTCGCGCCATGGGGCCCACCGTCGCCTCCCCCTTCGACGTCGGTTCCTAACCGCCATTGAGGAGCAATCCTGTCCATCTATCAAGGTCGGTTGGATCCAAGGGCTATGGTGCATCCAATGGAAGACTCTAGAAGGCCCGGACACGACCCGCCCATCTAAGCCTATGTGCATTAGCATAATACATGGTGGAAGGTTTAGTACCACATTGCCTACGGAACTAGGAGGGAGGCCAGGAGACCCCTATATAACAAGACCCCCTGCCCCCAGGGTGAAACCCTAATTAATTGCATTCATTATCTCTTGACTTGTTGGTCTTGGAGGTGTCCCAATGTGAGGACAACCTCTCCACTAGAGAATTAGGGCTAGACTCTCCAATGTAGTAGATTAGCAACTAGAGAGTTAGGGAGAGCGGAGCTATGCTCCGGTTCTGGAGGAATCTACAGAGTTTGGTATGTCTTGTATCCTTTCTTTGTAAGACATTATGATTTATTATATATTTATCTTCTCTATTTACTTTCATTCATATAATTGGTTAGTATAGTTGTTATATCATTGCATGGGATCTTCGCTTGCATCGAGTGCTCTAGTTATAGACATAATTAGAGTAGTAATTGATAGTGTAGACATGGTGTCTAGACTAGAGGTTACCCTGAGATTGCACCCAACCCCACGGATTGTTTGTGGTAGCCCTGGTGGTGCCCACGATGGCCGATGTATTCCACCACGTTCGGGTTGGTGTTTGTAGGACCGTGAGTCGAAGCTTCGTAGCCCCCTTCTCATCCTCAATGCGTGGCTAGTGTTTTGATGTCCCAAAGTGCTATGGTGTGATTGCTACCATAAAACCTAAGTAATAGAGAAGTACATAGGAACCTAGATCTCTCCCGCTGTCCTCTCAACATGCTACTACACATTTATCATTAGGAATTCTCTGTGTGATTGATATTATTCATAACTCTTATCATTTACCATTTACCCCCTCACTTTAGTTAGTGGTTTGCTTAGTTAGTAGATGCATGATTGTGACTTATTAGATTCTTTAGCCAACGCTTCCCTGTGGATACGATACTCTAGAATACTCATCCTAGGGAAAAGCTACAATGGTAGGTGTTCTGTGCGCTTGCGGAATCCTTCATATTCTTTTAGCACTTAATAAATACCAACAAGCTTTTTGGCACCGATTCTTGGGAAGCATTTGGCGATAAGATTTTAATAATGATCTTGATGTCCGCTAATTTAGTGTATCGCTAGCTTTAGTAGGATTACCCTTGTTCTGTTGAGTTGTGGAATAGACATGACAAAAGATGTCGGTTGCGACCTTCTTAGACAAGATTCCACGAGGAAAGAAAAAAGAAGAAACATTGAAGAACCTGTGGTGCCCTGATCATTCAAGATTCATCAACATTGGAACCCTGCCATCTCAAAGGTATGTATTTAAATATATATATTACTCTAACCATATATAGATTGGAAAAGAAGTCGCGTCACAAGAATTCAATGCCCATATCTCATGTGACGCATATAGAAGCCGCACATCATGGTAAGTATGATTAATAAAGGAGAGAAAGTCTTCTTGCTCATGGACTATAAATTAATTGAGTAGTTATCATTTAATTTCTTGCATTGCATTGCATGTTTACTTGATCAATTCATGCATTCACTCCACTTAGTTTATGCTTTCTCATAGTAGACCCATTGCATGTTTATTTCCTTGCATATATCCATATAGTTTGCATCTCCAAAAAAAAATCACCATGATTGTTGACACTTGTTATCATATAAATTTATTAATTAAATAAACATGAGAAAGGGGTATAAATCATAATAACAACCTAGAATAGGGTGTTACTAACATATTTCCACCAGTTTTGGTAAAGTTGTGAATTGCGAGGGACTAAACAGAAAAACACCGAGAGTTCGCGAGCCGCACGACTACGCCGACGTAACGCAATCCAACTCCAGAAAGACCCTAGAAGGCTCGGACAAATCCCGACGTGATCGAAACTTGGCAACCGAAGAAACCATCATCTAGAAGACTCCGAAGACACGACGCACCACGGGACCTAGGGTGGGCCCCACCCTGGGCCGAAGCGGCCCAATATCCGGCCGAGCGGCCCGGCGCCTCCGCCACGTCGCCCCGCCTCCAAGCTTCCTCAACCGACTCTAAGCGCGCAATCTAATCCACCGTTTTAATGTCGGTTTGATCCGAGGGCGTCGGTGGGATCACGAGATGTATCTAGGTCAAACTCCCGGCACCTCCTCCGGAGGACTATATAAGCGGACCCTAGACCCCCTTTCGGATCATCTCGGATCATCTCCTCATTAGCTATCTTCCACGAGAGAAAAAATCTAGGGTTTCATATTAGAAGAGAGAGAGGTCCCTCTAGTTGTCTAGTTCATCTAGTTCTAGTTCTAGATCTAGTTCTTCTAGTTCATCTAGTTGTAAGATCAAGGAGAGAGGAGCGGAGAAAGCCGGAGATCCGGACTGTCGGATCTTCATCAACATTGTACATCTACAAAGAACTAGTTCATCTTCAAACAATCTCGTGTTCTTCATTTATTATTTCTATTTATTCTATTAATTTCAGTTCTTACTTTACAATATTTCTTTGGATCTCTCGCTCGTATTGAGTGCTCTAGTTTTAACGTGAAATTAGAGTAGTAATTAATAGTGTAGGCGTGGTGTCTAGACTAGAGATTACCCGAGTTTGCCTCAATCCCACGGTTAGTTGTGGTAGCCCTGGGGGTGACAGCTGCTGTCAGTCTTTTGTAATCCACCACGCTCGGGTTGGTGATTCGTAGAGCTTTTTGGCGGCCTTCCCCGATCACCCTTTCCCCAGTCTTTTTTTCGAGGATCGGGACGGTACCGGCACGCTCCGATGTAAGTAAAGTAAAGCAAGCCTTTGATTATTTAGATCAACTTAGAATACTTAGAAAATTCTAAACTCTCTCCCCACATCATTATTCTTTTTCTTCGGACGTTCCTACCCTTTCTAGTACACTTCACGCCCCCGTGGAAATCGATACACTGAATACTCCAGGGTGAAAGCTACATCGGTATCCGGCGCTTGTGGATTTCTCTCGTTCGCGTTAATTTATACCAACAATGATCATGCTCTTTTCATCTCTATTTGATAAATCTCTATAGTGCTTTCATGCTACCTTTGCTTACTATAGCATGCTTTGGTTTGGAAGTGCTTCTATAGGGTATTTCCAAAGGCTTTTTAAATTAAGCGTGGTGCTTAGGTTAAATAGCCTTCCTTAATTAAATTAGACATGGTGTTTAGTTTGATTATTGAACTAAGAATTGCTTGCGTAGACATTGGATATTTTGTTGGACTAACCCCTGCAGAAAACTCTCAAATCCAATTCGGGAAAGTCAAGAGATAAACTCATATCGAGAGATGAAGCAAGGAATATGATGAACTCCAACCTTTTGCAAAAAGAGACGGCTCATTCATCATTGATGGAAGAACTGTAAGTATCAAATATCATTCACCTTGTCTTTTTTTGCTACAAGTTACCTTTGCCTTGATCCATATATTAGAGTGCAGCCATAAACAAAATTTTGTATAAGACATGATAAGTACAATCGTGCTAAAAAGATAAACAAAGATCCATCTTTTCATTAGCATAGAAGAAATCATATAAACTTTGGACACAACTCCTACTTCAAATCTTGTTGTATTCCTTCGGGTATGTGTCCACTAATATTTTGAAAAAAGAGTCTATGCTATGTCTATTCGATAAAGGAGAGTGCCATACAACACGAGCACAAAAAGTAATCACTCAACACAAGTGGATGGACAAAGCAATGGGCCACAAGAACATCAAAGACAGGTAAGTGAATATAAATCTCATATTTATACACAACTCTTGTCTTATGTTCTAAAAAATTGAGCACATGAAGCCTCATGCTAAAAAGAAAAAGACAACAACATGTTCCTAGGACAAGTTCCTTCGGGTATTCTCGGTCACTAACCTTGCGGGGAACAAAGGATGAACAACATCTAAGGATATGGTGATTGCAACACACGATTAGGGATGGTTCAGCATTCACACTTAAAGTGTCGAAAGTGATAGGAAGGCTCGAGCTTGGGGAGAAAGGCCAAATCCTCTACAAGATGATCCGACAAATCTCTCCCTCTCCTCAAGCCTCCCGCCACTCGACACGCTGGTTTACAATCCCCCCTACTCACTATTACTTTGTCTCTCTAAGTTTGAATGGTTATAAATGTCATACATTGTCATACCCAATTTAAAAGAACAAATTGATATATTATTCCCTATGTGTGCCTAGAAAACGGAAACACACATAAGGTGACAAAACTGTTGGAATGTATCATAACAATGCTTATTACATAGAATTAAAAACGAAAACTCAAAAGAATGAAAACTAATTCCAACGCTCTCATGCGGAAGCTCCAAGAACGGGTATTTTAACCGGCGTCCACAAGTCTAGTACTCGGGCGGTAATCCTCATTCCATCCTTGATCCGAGACAGTGTGGTGGAAATAGCAAGAGTGAGTTCATGTCTAACTCAACAAATATAGCAAGGTAGTAACATTCCCATATACCATGATCATTGTAACATAATAATATATAAGCATAATTGATAAACATGAGTAAATGATTTAACAATATAAGAGTCATCATCTTTAGTGTAAGTGGTCCATGGCCGCCGTGTCCTTGAGCAAGGCTAGTATACTAGTTTTTCAAACTCTGCAGAGGTGTACACATTCACCGTGAGTCGTGATTCCTAAATGTATGGGTTTGTAAGGCCCAAGATAAACGAAACCACTATGAAGCCCCCAAAGGTTCGTCTAACAAGTTGGGGCGCTAAGTCGCCGATATAGAACCCACCCTTCCTATATGGCACAACGACCGTAGCCTATACACATATATGTGGGACGGGGCAGACTATACCCAATTCGGCACTTCCTCCAAACTTGCTAGAAAAATGATCTTTGAGGAACTAAAGTCAAAGCCATTTAACCCCCACAGTTGTATTGTAAGTCCGGGATACATCGATTCTGCAGACAAGATCTTATGTGGTTAAATTATTACTATTTTATCATTTATAGCATAGACATTAATTAAGTCACAAGATCATGGTAATAATGAGCTAGAAATTCCCAAACTATACTTGCCTTGACCAAGTCGAAGTCCCGCTGACCCTCGTTGATCCTCAAAATACCGCTCCCCCGATCACCGGTACGCGCTCACCGCCTATACTCGATAATAAATCAACATACACGCATCTAAAGACAATCATGCACTAAGAAAACAAGTCTAAATTAGAACAGTACACCAACAGTGATAAAACAGTCTAAAAAGTGTATAAAACTAATCTACGTGTTGCTACGATCACATAGACGTAAAGATCACGAAAATCGGAATTAAAACGGATAAGTTATGAATTTTACAGATTTCCTATCGACGGATAATTAATTAATTCTAACTACGAATATTAACTGTCTCTAAATTACTAAACAATTATACTAACGCGTAGAGAATCGAATTACGAATCTAACGCAATTTGAACGGATCAATTTGGAGTTAAAATGAAGAAGTTATTGGCATTAAAAGACAAGTGGCAAAATTGTAATTAGACTAAACTTATTTATTTTGAATTAAAACAAGGTGTGGACTGTTTCGAAATTAACCCTAGCCGATGGGGCTGGCTCGTAAGAAATCCAAGACATAGTGAATAGTGCCAAAAAGGACCGTGGGTGGATAACTTAAATAACTAAGGGGTCCTATTTGCAAAGTGACAGCGTAAAGGGTAACCGTGATTAGCGGTCGTTGGATCTCCGATCGGGGCCGAGATTAGATCGGCAAAAGGGTGGGCGGCGCCGACGACTGAAACAGGGAAGTGCGGGGCGGCGGCGCCTAGCTACGCCGGGCGGAGCATCGTCGGCGACCGCAAAAACGGGCGACATTTAGGCCACGATTCGGTGAACCGAAAGTGTAGTCGATTTTAACAAGGGTGCTAACGTGGTCCTCGCCCTGGGGCCAACCGGTATCGAACGCGATGCTAGCGGTGTTCCGCCATGGCGACGGCAAAGCAAGTTCGCCGGCGCTCACGGCGATGGCCCTAGAGGCCATGATTCAACGAATAAGAGGCATGGGAAGAGCAAGGGAGGCACGGAGTTCTCACCGAAAGTGGTCAATCGAAGGAGGGGACGACTCGGGCGCCGGAGAACGCCGGTGAATGGCGACGGGCGGAAACCGGAAGCCCGCGGGCGGCGCGCGAAATCCGGGCGATGATGGGTGAGCTTAAACGGAAATTGGACGGGATTTAGGATGGGAAAATTCCTTACGGTGCCTCGCGACTCAACGACGGTCGAAGATCGGCGAAGTCGACGGAAAGGCAGCCCCCGAGCTCGGCGGCCGGGGGGCTCGATGTGAGGTGAAGGGCGGCGCCGGCAAACGGGGAAAAGAGGCCTAGGGGGTGGTGTAGGTTCATATAAACCTTCCTCGACGGGTGATGCGGCAAAGGCGGATCGGGGCTCGTTCAAACCTTGGGTGTGTGGTTGACGAGGCGCCCGGTCCTTGCGGTGCACGCTTTACCTACCTAAATCGTCCCGGTGGGAGGTAGAAGAAGGGCTCCCAGAGTGGCTGGGCCGGTGTGGTTTAGTTGGGTATTTTGCCACTTTGATCCAAGCAGGGCCAAAGAGACAGAAAGGAGGAGAAAAGGGAGCAAGGCCGGCTTGGGCCTTCGGGCTAGAATGAGAAAGATAGGGAGAGGGAGGAAAAAGAAAGTTTTTCTATTTCTAATTCAAATTTCCAAGTTAAAATCAAGAATCTATGAATTCTTTTGGACTTTAAATCAAGCAAACAATACAAAAATAGAATGCGTGCAGCATGGATGCACCATCGTGTCTCTAACCTTATATTTAATTTTATTTTTAGAAAATTATTAATTTTCCTATGTTTAATGCACCATAAAATACATAATTAAATCAAATTTGACTATTTTAAAAGATCTAAAAATTTTGGGTGTTACATACATCAAAATCAAACTTAAGATATAAAATAAAATTAACCCATTAGAGAAAAAAGTAATGGTGAACAAATGCTAATTAAAATTTACATCCAAAACTTTTTGTATCTTTAGCTCCATGACAAATCTACCCTTGTTTACAATTACTTGTATATTCCTTCGGGTATGTGTTGTCAACTAATACTACAGGAATAAAATCATGAGAGGAGCAGAAAGGTCCAAGCGCAATTTAAAGAACAACAAAGAAAGGACAATGTAATAAAGGAGACAAGTGAGGAACAAGACACACAAGAGGCTAAAAAGAAGAAAAGGACCACCACAAGGTGTTACAATGCTATCACACTCCAATAATAAGGTAACATCTTGAGGTAAGTTGTCATTAATTAAGCTTTACCTTAATTATGGCTTGTTCATAAATAAAAGAATCAAACATGTTAGAGTAACAACTTTGCTTGATCTAGCTGTTTTAGCTCAACTTGTTTTGTTTCTTTAATTGTTCCTATCACCACTCTCTTGATCTCATAGTCCTAATCATGTAAGCTAGAATGTTGTACACCTTGCTTTGGAAGAAGATAATCATGCCTTTGATACATCATGTATAGACAAGAAAACCCTTCCAAAGAGTCAAGGAGTTTGTTTCTATCCGTCGAAAGTTTTAACCGCAATATTCATGCTCAATCTTATGATCTTGTCACCCAAGTTAGGACTAACCAAAGCATATAAGAAATCAACTCTACCTTGTTTAATGTGCCTATGGTTTTGGTTACATTTGGTGTTTTCCCACCAACAAAGCCCATGCACTTGATCTCTACGATCACTTTGCAAGTAGGACACACTTTGAGCAAAAAGGTGGAGAAGTCTATCACCTCTCCAAAATTCAACAAGTGAATGTCTTACAAGCATGCACACTAAACAAGATGCTGCCTACGTCCATGCTCATCTCCAACTCATGAGACCAAAGAAAGAACATGGGTGACACCATCCTTCACTATCCGAAAGTACAACTATCAAAGATGAAATAACAAACTCAAAGGAAACAATGAGGTAAGAAGTCTTGTTCGTGAGGACTTAAAACATTAAACCCTCGTCGAAAGGTAAGATCGGTAGTTATCCAAATTTAGTGCATAACATATTTACTTTCTTGCATTGCATAATCATTTTCCTTTAGTACATTTACATTACAACACTAGCTTTGCATTAGAAAAGAAAATAAAAAATATTTGTTTGTTGCATATAAAAAAAAATTCTAAGCCCCATATGAGTAATTTTATGGCGTGTAACAACCCACAAGGATATTTATTGTGGTGGCATAAAAATAAAATAAATATGCATGCATCGTCATTCTTTATCTTGTATAGAAATAATAAAACCCCAAAAATATTTAATCTTTCTGGCCAAAAGATTCCAAAGCAGACAAAAGCAACGGGCTGCCCTAACGCTTAATCAAGTTCCACTAGCTTTGTTGTCTATTTGAGTTCAACGGGATCCCAAGGAAGAGAGGCATGACACACATGGTGTCCAAAGTGTTAAAGAAGATCAATCAGCCCACCATCACTATCTACCTCTACTTCCAACCATCAAGAACAACGAAGACTATGTCAACATCTAGCTTGGGGAGTGCAACCCCCATGTATCCGAGATAAGTATTCTTCTATCTTATTTAATATTAGCTAGATTTGTTTGTTTTATTAGAAAGATATAAAAAAGATGCATAACTAAGGAAATCAAATAAAAAGAGTCTATATAGTCTTTATTAGAGTGTGAGAATAAAATAAACTCTAAAGATAATCTCTAGTCATGGAGATGATGAATAGTTGCTCGTCGTAATTCCCTTCAAGTACCTACCTTTCAAGCTTAATTTCTCTCGAGCTTTTAATGCAAGCTGCTTGACTTGAGATTTGCTCACGAACCTAAAACACCGTGGGTAGCAAATGCTTTCTCTAAAGTCTAGATGATTGACGGATATGATATATGAAAGTTTGAGCTCTTTGTTTATCTTACTCCTAGTGATACTAGAGTTACGGAGATTTATCTTTTGAAAATTAAAAGTACACATGATGAGTTCCTATATGACAAGAGTGTTGAAAATCCTACCACGACCATATATACATGTTCTTTAGAAAGGAAAACCCCTTTTTTGTTATATAGGTTGCTTACTTTTGCATTGAATTTGGTCAATCTTTATTGACCCTTAGAAACTTGCCATCTTTGCTACTCATGCACACACTCCACTCCACTCTATTCACTTGCACTTATGCTATTTCTACCCTAGAAGTACGCATCCACCAAATATCCACCATATAGATCCACCAAAAAATGTTCTACTCCTACCTAGGAGAGAACAACCAAAAATATTCCCCACACATATCCACTTAGCCAACATCTCATAAAGCTCCTCTATCCCCTGTTTCTATCTCTCTACAAGTTTATTACAAAAAGAGGCTTGGGTTGTATAGTCAAAAAAAAAAAAAAGAAAGAAAGAAGAAAGGGGAGATGAAAAATGGAAAAGTGTCCTACGGGGTAGTAGAGCCTACCTCCCTAAAAAAAAAAAAAAAAAAAAAAAAAAAAGAAAGGAGAGTTAAAAAATGGACAAGTGTCCGCAATAAAACAACGAGTACTTAGATGCCCGCCTCTCCAAAAAAAAAATATAGAAAGAGTATACACCCCAGGTTCTCCCAAATACTTTCAAAGTCCTAAAGAGAGAGATATGTTTCTTATAGGAGCAAAAAGTAGAATTAGGCTTTCACTTCATTAAGCCTCATACTCCTACCATCATATTCATTCCACTACACCATACACATGCACATGCAGTATGACTCGTGACTTTGGATCCATTGCTTGACTTTACAATATATGCTTAGTAAGTAGATTTAGTTTTCTCCCACCTATGAACTCCACATATAAGCCTTAGATATAGGGTGAGAGAGAAGAAGGCATAATGTCCCTCTTGCCTTATTCCAAAAATACCACATATTATGAGGGAAAGGCAACACAACATTATTGCCTAGTGAGGATTCACAAATACCACAAATGAGAGACTTGAAAGGGTCATACTATGGAACTTTGAGTTTTATTTTGAAAACACTGCAAAAACTCAGGAATGATAGTTGAACAAAGAGTTTGAGACATGGTGCTTGACTTGATTGTTCTATCTTTCAATTGCCCAAGATCCTAAGAAAAGGCTATAAGCTCCATGGTTAAAGCTAATATGGGTAAGTTGAAGGTTAAAAAGGGTTATTCTAATCTAGAGGAGAAATTTTGTTTGAAAGCATCGTACTTTTGAGGCGTGAAAGCGTTGTAGCAACTCCTCGATCCATTCTTTGAGTTTGGCTTTGCTAGGGACTAGCAAAGGGTAAGCTTGGGGAGCTTGTTGACACCTGTTATAGCATAAAATATATAGACTTTTAAAACTGAAATAAGGGCTTAAAATAAATATCAACATAGTATAGGGGCTTTTCTTGACATAATTCCATGAGTTTTGGTGATTTATATATTTTCGGGATTAAACAGGGAAAACACCCAAGAGTTTGCAAGCCCTACGACATAAAGGCGTATCCGTGAAGCAATCCAACTTGAAACCCATGTAAGAACATTCGAAGACACCGAAGGCACGACCCCACAAGTGGGGCCCCACGGCGGTGTGCGGGGCGCGCCTAGTAGCTTGGCGGCGCGGCCATGGGGCCCCTCGTCGACCTCCCCTTCGACGTCGGTTCCTAACCGCCATTGAGGAGCAATCCCTGTCCATCTATCAAGGTCGGTTGGATCCAAGGGCTATGGTGCATCCAATGGAAGACTCTAGAAGGCCCGACACTGGTCGGACCATCTAAGCCTATGTGCATTAGCATAATACATGGTGGAAGGTTTAGTACCACATTGCCCTACGGAACTAGGAGGGAGGCCTGGGAGACCCCTATATAACAAGACCCCCCTTGTGGTGAAACCCTAATTAATTGCATTCATTATCTCTTGACTTGTTGGTCTTGGAGGTGTCCCAATGTGAGGACAACCTCTCCACTAGAGAATTAGGGGCTAGACTCTCCAATGTAGTAGATTAGCAACTAGAGAGTTAGGGAGAGGCGGAGCTATACTCGGTTACGGAGGAATCTACGAGTTTGGTATGTCTTGTATCCTTTCTTTGTAAGACATTATGATTTATTATATATTTATCTTCTCTATTTACTTTCATTCATATAATTGGTTAGTATAGTTGTTATATCATTTGCATGGGATCTTCGCTCGCATCGAGTGCTCTAGTTATAGACATAATTAGAGTAGTAATTGATAGTGTAGACATGGTGTCTAGACTAGAGGTTACCTGAGATTGCACCCAACCCCACGGATTGTTTGTGGTAGCCCTGGTGGTGGATGACCACGATGGCGATGTATTCCACCACGTTCGGGTTGGTGTTTGTAGGACCGTGAATCGAAGCTTCCTAGCCCCCCTTCTCATCCATGCTCGTGGCTAGTGTTTTGATGTCCCAAAGTGTTATGGTGTGATTGCTATCATAAAACCTAAGTAATAGAGAAGTACATAGGAACCTAGATCTCTCAGCTGTCCTCTCAACATGCTACTACACATTTATCATTAGGAATTCTCCTTTGTGATTGATATTATTCATAACTCTTATCATTTACCATTTACCCCCTCACTTTAGTTAGTGGTTTGCTTAGTTAGTAGATGCATGATTGTGACTTATTAGATTCTTTAGCCAACACTTCCCTGTGGATACGATACTCTAGAATACTCATCCTAGGAAAAAGCTACAATGGTAGGTGTTACGTAAACTTGCGGAATCCTTTATATTCTTTTAGCACTTAATAAATACCAACAATAGCATGTCTACTTCTTTAAGCTGGTGCATTCCTCTGTTGCAAGATTGACGCTCTTCACTCCAACCTTGGTTGGAAGCCATCTTCTCCACAAGTTCTATGGCATGAGTTATTGTAAGTGATAAGAAAGCACCACCAGCTGCAGCATCCATAGTTTCTCGAGCATTGGGAACTAGCCCATGATAGAAAGTCTGCATCAATAGCCATTTCTCCATCCCATGGTGTGGACATTCTGAAATATATTCTTGGAAACGCTCCCACGCTTCAGGGACTGATTCATCATCTTTGTTGCTAAAAATTCGATATCTTTCCTCTTAAGGCATTTTTCTTGCCTATAGGAAAGAACTTAGCAAGAAAGGCTGTGGAACAAATATCCCATGTTGTATTCTTATCTTTTGTAGCATAAAACCATTGCTTGGCCTTTCCCAACAGTGAGAATGGAAAGAGACGGAGCAAGATTGCATCTTTGGATACGTCGTTCATAGTAAATGTGCTGCAAATCTCCAAGAAGTGTTGGAGATGAGCACTAGCATCTTCATGTGCCTTTCCACAAAATTGACTTGATTGCACCATGTTGATGAGCCCGGCTTAAGCTCAAAGCCATTATCTCCAACCTCTACCTTCGGACCCGGTGAGGATGTTGTCCGTGGTAGGAGCTGAGAACTCACGAAGTGTCTTGGTTGCCATAGCTTCAAATTCAAGTGTTAAGTTTCTAGTAACTTGATTAACTTCCGGATTAGTAGGTCTTGGTGTCTCGGATGATGATGATGATGATGATGTAGGTCTTGGAGTTTGTGCGAGTTTTGCTCGGCCTGCACTGATTAATTTTTCAGGATCTTCAATAAAATTCTACGGAAGGTTCCAATTCATACAATTCCCTGCATAGAATAAAAACAAATAGAAAACGAGGGGTTGAACCTCGTTTGAGTATGTGATAATGGGTTCTCAATGCATTAGGTAGTGTAAGTGATCTCTCTTGTTTCCTTATATGATGTGTTTATAGGATTTTTGGCTAGCACCCTTTCTAACTAGGAAAAGTCTAAAACAATACCAACTTAATTGGGAATAATACTTTCTAAGTCTTGGCTAATACCCTTCCAAACTAGAGACAATTTGGAAAGAAGCACTAGAAAAACTTATGAAGTTAGAAAACACATTTTAAAATTTTGAAAGATTGACTATGCTCTTCCAAACTAGGAAAGTTTTGAAAAACAAAGCCAAGAAAAAATAAATTATTTCTCTAAATAGACTACGCCTTAAGAGACAGGCGCCGAGAAATGCTTGTTGATATTTCTTTACGATCCCAATTAGGAAGGCTAAAAGAAATATATATGGGGATATCTATCTAATCATGTTAGCTTGGATATGGGATTAACCTCATGATCCAATAAAGCGAAGTTAGGCGGTGTTAGTAGTGGGATGTAAACTTAGCATCATTATCCATAGTAGAGTTAATCTCACGGGATATGTACTCAAGGTATACCACTCATTTGTAGGCATTACCTATACACTAGTACGTCACCCTAGCAATAGCGCTCAAAGAAATGCGGGTATGGTATTTGTTGATAGGCCTTGATAAAAGGATGAACATGATATACGCAAAGCGCACGAGATAGAAATACCAATTGTAGCACTTCAAGGGAGTAATCAGGTATCGTATTTATATTTTACCACAGGGAAGGTAAGTCTATGGAAAGTAGAGAGAAAGGATATCTAATGATTTAAGAAGTGATTTACTTATGAGATTCACTTACGGTAGTGTAATGCGTGAGTAGCCATATGCATCTAACATTACTCAACAGGATAAGTCACAAGATAAAGATAATTATATAAATCATAAATACCCAAGTCTAAGATCATCATATGCCACTAGTATCATACGAGCAATTAGCATGTTATAGAAAAGAATAGAAAGAATATTCCTAAGATACTCCTAATCATATGTCAATGAATACTACAATTAGTGCAATACATCTAGCTATCATGGCAAGGTTGGATTACTTCTACACATGGCAAGCATTACCAATAACAACCAAGGACCAAACTTGATCATTACCGTAATTATAAGCTCGACTAGTCCTACATTCGGAGGGTGGATTCCAAAGGACTCAACAGGACTATCACTCCCGCGATCTACCACACGGCCCGGAATGTAGGGTGCAATTGCAGATAAACGTTGTATAAACACCACGTTTACACATTGCTTATCACCCACATAGTGATCATCTATATGGATGCTATACAATTCCATGCATAAAATATAAAGCAATCTCACTAAACTAAACATATAATCATAGCATGCATAAACACATATCAATAAGAATATAATAATTATATAGATCAAAGCCATAACAATAGTGTATCAATAATAATACTTACAGATTGAATTCAAGAGCGAAGAACAATGCTCTTGCTATTGCTTGACTATCGGGAACTCAAGATGAACTTGATCTTGAAATAGAACTAACTAGTTAGCTAGCTACTTGTAGTATGATGAACTAGTTGGCGGCGGCGCCGCCGAGGGTGGCATGCCACCTTGGCTTCCGTTTGTTACGGTGTGCTCACGTATCTTCTAGAATGTTTTAGTCCACTTTTTGGGTTGAGTTACTTCACGGTCAAGTCTTGTCATCATATGTCTTGTATATTCGAACTTTCTCCATTTTTCTCGGCATTTATCTGTTAAGTCCCTGGAAAGTCACGAGAATACCAAAACTCGTGGAATTATGTTAGTTAGACCCCTAGACTTATGTTTGGTCTTTGATTTGAGCCCTTATTTCATGTTAATTGACTTATAATATTATGCTATAACAGGTGTCAACAATCGGCAACCACGCCAACCAGGACCATGGGGCCACTCTCCCCATGTGCGCTCCCCAATAGGTCGTTAAGCCTACTCCGGCCACCTTGGCTCTAAATTATACCTCAACCCAACGGGTGTGAATCAAGCCGAATCCCATATCGGCGTGTGGCTGTCTGAATTATCGCACTAGGTAGAAGGTCTATGAACCGGTCCTTAGGGGGCGATTTATCTCTCCGAGGAATCCCTCACGGCGATTCCGTAGCAATCCATCTCACTATGAATTACTATCACCCACCTCTTTTTTGTTGGTTAGGGTTACACAATGGCCGTGCTTTCGGTATCGCGGCGACCACCGTCCACGATGTCGGAACGGCTAGTGCGTTCTCAGAATGGCCTAGCTCTAGAGACAATGACACAATGTTTATATCTTTGGTTCGGGCAAGATCGGGCTCCCTAGTCCGGTGTGATCACTATCAGAGCTCAAGCGCTCATACGGGGTGCGTACAAGCGGATCGAGAGAGGGGAGCGGGCTCCCAAGTCTCGTGATTGAGGCTAGTGCCAATATGAGGGTGAGTGAGGGTGTTTGTGTGTGGAAACTTGGGTGTGTTGTTTTTTCTTTTTCCGTCAGCGAGAGCCCTGCCCCTCCTTTTTATAGTGGCAGGGGGGCGGGACATATGAGCTCTCGAGTTGAGCGGGTGGATAGAACAAGGAGCCATGGAGCGGCGGGTAGGTGAAAGAGCTCTCGAGCGAGCTCGTTGATTGGCGGGAGCTCTCTTCGGGCTCTCGGTAGCTTTGGATGTCGGAATCGGTTGTCGCCGTGCGGGAATCGGGTGCAGGCGATGTCAGTGTCGCCCTGTCTTTGATCGTAGTTGGAAGCCGTCTCTTGATATGGGAGGGGCGCCATGCCGCCGTGCGAGAGATGCGCTCCGCATGTACCCGTCGTAGGAGATTGTAGCGAGTTGTTGGATGCGACGGGAGTGCGACGAGGGAGCTCTCTCAGGGCGAGCTCTTTGGAGGCCTGGATGCTGAAATTGACCGCCGCCGTGCGCGAATCGAGGTTTGGGGCGGTGGCTGGCGTCGTCTTAGCCCTTAATTGTGGTAGAGGTCGATCCGTCGACATGGGCGCGGCCATACCATGGATGAGGCTTGCGCACGTCGTCGTGCTTGAGGATCTTGTGGCGGCATTTGTTGGAATCGATGGGGTATGGCGGTGTGATGGAAAGGACCTCCCTCTCAGGCGTAGCGGCTAGCGTGGCTACGCATTTGTTGTCGGGGAAGCGAGTTGGCCAACTCCGTGCCTGGCGGCCCCGGCGTGGAAGATAGGCGAGCTCTTAGCGGTCGCGGGTTCGTTGAGCATGAGCTCGGGCGAGGGGCGGGAAAAGGCCCTCGTATATGAGGTGTTCATCATGCGGATGAGAGCTCACTCGGGGGAACTCGCTTGAGGCGAGAATGTGCACCTTGGTTACGAGGGCTCATGCGGCGTCGGTCGAGGGACGGCTTGGCGAGGCTCGTCCACGGCAGCGAGCTCTTTGGAGGGATAGTGACCTCTTCGCGTTGACCGGAGTGGGCTCGGCTTGTTGACGCCCAGGCGGGGAGCTCATTCTTAGCGTCCGGATATCGATCCCCACGGTAGCCCAGAGCATTTGGGAGAGAAGGGAGTCTCTCCCGGATCTTTGTGTCTGTTGTAGCTCTTGTTGCGGAGGCCCTCAAGGGAGGAGTGTCTTGGACGTGGGTGCGGTGGCCTTCCCGTGGTCCAGTTTCGAGGCTCGTGAGAGCGTGAGCTCTTGCGGGGCTTTTAGGAATTGTCGTGGGCTCATCGACCGGGTTGCCTTTCGTAGTGTGAAGATGGCGAGCTTGAACCAGATCTAGTCTTGTTGGCCAAGATCGGCGCTTGGTGGCTTGCTGTCGGATGGTCGGGTGAGGCCGAGTTTGTTAACTCGTTCGCACGATCGGCTAGTGGATCGACCGCCGGATTACGAGGGCCGAACTTAGGTGGTCCTCGGCCCACAGGGGGTTGCCGGGAGGCGCTTCCTCCTCGGGGAGGCCGGCTAGGGTCGTTCGTGGCCCTCGGATGCACTGGACGGCGCCTGGACAAAGCCCAGGGCCTTTCGAGGTGCTCGGGCGTGGGGCGTCGATCCGCACGTGAGGTGCTCCCGGCTCTCCTTGCTTTGGGCGGCGCAAAGAGCTCTCAAGTTGAGCTTGACCTTTGGGCCTGCGGCGGTGAGCTCGCGCCACGAGTTCCGTGCCGGCGTTTCGGCCGTTGCGTCGAGCTCTCCTTTGTTTTATCGATTATGTAAAGAGCCGTTGGGATCTTCTTAGTTGGAGCTTTTACCGTTGGCCATCGATTCTGTTAATGTCGCGGCCGGTTCGGTTCGCTAGGTGTCGCACCTGCTTGACAATCTCGCGATAGGCGGTTTTGACGGATGGGCCCGAGGGAGGTGGGTCCCCCTTGCGGCTTCTTCTCGCCTCCTCCGTAGGCGAGCTCCTATAAGCGGGCGGGGGTCGGGGAGGCGGATTCACCTTTTGTTTCTCGCCCTCTGCTTTTCTCGCAAGAGAGTCCGCTCGCCCCGCCGCTTCCTTGCGGTCGACCTCCCATCTCCCCTTCCCGCCGGTAGTCCGGTCCGAGGGCCGAGATGGGTTTGTGGCGGCCGTCGACGGTGAAGGAGTCGTTGATCGAGAGGTGCGGCAACGTCGATGGGCTCCGCACCGCGGACGGAGGCGGCGCGGTGGATCGTCCGCCCGGCGTCCCACGCCGCGGTCCCGTCCGCCGGATGGGTACGTGGTGTCGTTCATCGCTTTCCCATGGCCTTGGTGGGCATGCCGGCGGGCGATTTCTTCGCGTATCATCATCGTCTTGGGGGCGTCGAGCTCCGGCACGGCAACGGGTCTTTGCTCCTCTCGACGCTCACGATGCGTGCGAGGGTTTGTTGGGATCCCCAGGCTGGGAGCTTTTTCAAGCAGCTGCGTCTTCGCCAAGATCCAGCCGCTGCCCAAGGGCGGCGGACCGGCTCCGATAGCCTGCGTGCGATCTGCGATTACCTGGGGAGGGTCGCGAGACCTTCGGAGGCGACTTCCGTCATGCCCAGGGGTGGAGGGACGAGTGGTTCTACCTAAAACGACCCGCCCCATCCTGCCAAGCATACACGAGGCCGCGCAACCAGCGGCGGGGAACTCGGTGTGGCGTGAAATGCCGCACAAGAGCTCTATGGCGGAGGTGGAGCGGCCGTGAACAAGATCAGGCTGCTTTCCGGGATGCGGGTTGACGGGTGAATCATATCATCGCGGCACGGCTCCAGAAGGCGGTGGTGCCCCCGGCGTTGGACCCTCGGCGTGTGGGAGATGGTGGAGGACAAGGCCCGTTTTGGGGGGGCCGAACGCCCGGTCTCACCATCGATCGGTCGAGTTACGGATGAGGCGGTGACCAAACGGGCGAAGGTCGCCGGGTGCCCCGAGATCTGCCAAACCGGAGACATCCGCGGCGGTAAGAGTTCCTCGTTCGCCCCACGACCGTGTTTTTACGTGATTGATTCCCCACGAGCTTCTCGAGTTCGGAGCTCTTCGGGTTGGCGAGGTGCGGCCGTCGGCTCTCGACCCCTCTCCCGCCGTCATTGACGGGTTCTGCCCCGACCGGGGGGGCGGGGTCGTCGAGCGATGGTGGTGGTGGCAGAGGCTTGAGAGGAGGTTGGGCCGTCGTCGTGCTCTTGGGGGAGACTCCGGCATCGCCGGCTCCAGCGGCCGAGGTTGGGACCTCGTCAGGTCCCATGGGCTGGCAGCCCCGTTGGTGCCGCCTGTAGTGCGGGGGCCCGATCCCTCGGCCTCAGCCTGCGCCGGGTGCTTGGCTTGGGTGACGGACCCGGTCGCCGGGGGCGGGGGCGGGTCAAGCTTCAGGGGCGCCGGGAGTCGAGGAAAGAGGGCCTTGGCCGCCCCGGTGGAGTCGTGGGGCGTGGCGACCTCCGGACCAGCGACCGGTATAAGTGTTCCGGCACTGCCGTTAGGTTGTAGGGCGGCGACCTCATCCCGGATCCGGCCCGCGGGCCGGTAGCGTCGAGCTTGGCGGTGCGATCGGGGCAGAAGGTGAAGCACCATGGCGCCGATGATGAGCTCAGCGTCGGCGGGCTCCGGGCTCGTTGGTGAGCTCGGTGACGCTGGGCGGCGAGCTCAGCGTTGCCGGGAACATGCCCGGGCGGCGGTGGCGCGGACGGCGGTGGCGAAGCTTGCGGCGGGTTCAAGCGATGATGGCGTTGTTCCGTTCAAGGGATTGTGTCGACCCTTTGCCTCGTTGTCCACGAGGGCTCGCCGCTGCTGGCCCCAGGGCCCTCATCGGCGTCGGCCGTCCCGCGTGAGCTCGCCACCGCCGTCCTCGGGGGCGTCAGGCGCCCAAGCTGTCGGGGAGGCTCGCCAGGGACGGCGAGCTCGAGATCCATCACTTAGGACCCGAAGGGTCATCGCGGAGCATCCGTCATCAATGTCCACGATGATGAAGGGATGGCGGAGGTGGCGAGGATCGCGCGGGGGGCGAAGATGAGGGCCCGTCGGGGCTGGTCTTAGGAGGCGGCTGGCCGGGGTCCCTCGGGGGTACCCCTTCCTCGCCACCGGAGGGTCTTGATGAAACCGGCGTCCGATGTCGTGCGTTGTCATGCGGCAAGTGCCCCCTGCGGGCGCGGGCGTTGTTCTTCCGCCGACCTATGCCCCCGGCAGCCGCGCGGCGGCCTCGCCCTCAGGATCCGGTGTGCGTGCTCCGCCTTGCGCGGAGTTTGAAGCCGCCACGGCGCGGATACCTTTCCTTGTGTCTCCCGAGTTGTTCACGTGTTTGCGCTTTTCGGGGTGTGCGAGGACTCCATCAGGGGCACAACCGGTGACCGGCTTTCGGCGGGGGCGGCGGCCGTCGGGAGCTGGCCCGGGGGCGTGCGCGGGGCGAGTGAAGGGCTTCGGCCACGGGCATGGCCTTCAGCACCGGTTCCTCGGCGTCGGACGGAGGACGTCGTCGGGTTCATTCACGGCGGCGGAGGGCGGGCTTTCGCGCGGCACAAGAGGGGCGCGAGCGGCTGCAGCGGGGCGGCTCGGCGGAGGAGGGCTCGAGGGCGCCGCCCTGGCTGCGGCGAGAAGATGCAAGGGGGCTCGGCGCCCCGCCGCTGCTTGAGGACAAGAGCTTGGCGCTCGGCGGCCCGGAGGGCGGAGTCCCTTTACAAGGAAAAGATGGAGCGCCGCGGCCTCGGTCGTGTGACGGCCCGAGCTCGCGGGTGAGTGTTCTCACCCTATCTTGCTTCTTTGTCTTCTCGGTGTTTGGGTGTCGTCCTCGTCGGTGGGACCTCGTATGGCCGCCGGGCCGTAGAAATGTGGTCTTTGTTGCCATGCGACAATCGCGGAGAGGAGGGACAGGCTCAACGCCGGGCAGAGACCTACGGCGCAACGGCGGGGGCTCTACTCTAAGGCGTGGAGTAGCGGTATTGCTTCTCGACTTGGTTTTGAAGTCGTGGTGACTCTTGTCTTTGAGCCATCTTTTTGTCTTGCGGGGAGGAGGAAGTCCCTTTGAGCGGCCGGGACCGTCGAGGAGAATGCGGAGCTGGCTTCGCGGGGGCCTCCCGCAAAACACGCGGCTCGCGACTGCGGGAGGAGGCGGACTTGAGGGCGGCGCCGGCGACCTCGTCGATGCGCGGAAGGAGGGTCGAAGCCCCTCCCGGGAGCGCGCGACCAAGGCCCCCGCGAAGGAGGCCGAGGCTCGGAGCGCGCGCGTGGGAGCCTTGCGTCCATGGTGGATGGCGTGCGCCGATGTCCTTGGCGTGGAGGGAGGCGGCGCGGACGGCTCACGCGGGTGTGTCGGCCCTCCCGCGCAAGGTAACGAGGAGGGAGCCGCCGGGTGGTCCACAAGGCGTCGGCGTCGTCTTCTCCCACTACCCTCGTTTGAGGTCGGCCTCGTGACGGGGTGGGCGCCGGGTGTCGGCAGCCTTGGAGCACCGGCCGGAAGGAATTTCATTTGCCGGGGGGCCACCCGCGCGGGGCTTCTGGTAGAGCTTTTCAGGCTATTTGCCGAAAGCTTGAAGTCTTCGAGGCCCGGTCGGTAGGGATGGAGCAGCGAGGAGCTTGGGAGGAGGAGGTACAGCGGAGGGGACGTTCTGCCCAATAGCCGCTAGGCCGGGTCTCTCCACGCATAGGGGTAGAAGTTTCGAGTCCTCGTGTCGTGGCGTTTTGTAAAAACTCATGGAAGCATGTCTGCTGTAGTTAATGGAAAGCGTCTTTCCCCTTTTGCCGCACTCAGTTTCTAGTTTGACTTTTGTGAGCTCGTGACTTGGAGAAAGTGGCGGGCCGTTTCGCTGGCCGCGGGGCGCGGAGGTTATCGAGGCGGTCGCGCCATGCTCTAAGTTCGTTGAGCTCGGGACTTAGTCGTTGAAACATCGTTTTGGCCGAAAGGGGAGGCGTGGGTTCTTGAGTATGAGCTCGTTCTTTGAGCTCTAAGCTCGTGAACTTTTGCTTAAAAAAGCGGTGTGTTGAAAGCGATGGGGTGTGCCCCCCATTTCCTGTAGCCCCCGAGCAAGGGGCGGGCCTTTGCTGGGCAAGGGGCTGTCGTTGCTTAGTTTCGGTTGAGCTTAGGGTGCAAATTCGAGATGCTTGCCGCGAGGTTTTGCATCGAATTGGTGTTTTATTGAGCTCTTGCGGCTATAAGGTTTTGAAGTACTTCTTAGGGGTAAGCGACATAGCTGTTCGATGTTCCATGCGTTGGTGAGGACTCGTCCCCTGGTGGTCCTTGAGCTTGTATGTGCCGGCCTCAACACTTGGTCGATGGTGAAGGGACCCTCCCATGGGGCGGAGAGCTTGTGCTTGTCCTTCGAGCTCTGGACTCGTCGTGGGGCGTGATCGCCCGGCGGCGAAGGCTCGTCCCTTGATGTGTCGCTCGTGATAGCGTCGCATGGATTGCGGTACTTGGCGGAGTGGATGAGTGCGATGTCGCGAGCCTCGTCCGAGGTGGTCGGCGTCTTGACGGCGCTTGGTTGTTGTGCTTTCGTAAAGCTCGAGCTCGTGGTGAGCCGTGCTCGGAGCTCGGTGGGGAGGACCGCCGGACCCGAAGACGAAGGGAAGAACGGGTCCGTCAGGTGGCCCTACGGGTGTGGTGCGGAGACTCCATACCACCACGGGAGCTCGACAGGCCATCGGCGAGCGTGCTTCTTGAGCCTCACGAAGATCACGGGACTTCACCCCTGCGGGGGATCATTCCATTAGCGCGCTCTACCTGTCCATTGGTGCAGGGGGTGTGGGGCGAAGGCGTGTGTCGACGGATCCGTGGTCATTTGCACTGCGGTCGATGAAGACCTCCCCACGGTTGGTGCCATTGTCGGTGATGATCGAGTTCGGGACCCGGCGGTGGGCGATGCGGTGAAGAACGGCGGTCTCCTGTTTCGGCACCGTCACGGCGGGCATGACCTCGATCCACTTGGAGGCTTGTCGATGGCGGAGGTGCGTGTATCCTCCGGTAGTCCTCTAGAGTGGTCCCATGTCGGGGCCCTAGGCTGCGAACGGCGGTGGGGGGATCGCGTTGGAGGGATTGGGCGGGAGGTGCGTGCGCGGCAAAGGCGCGGCCCTCGCGTGGCCGGACGACTGGGTGGGCGTCGGCGATGGCGGTCGCCCCGGTAGAAGCCTTGGCAAAAGCTTTCGGAGCAAGGCTCGCGGTCTTTGCGTGGTGAGCCACTCGCGCATGGATTTCTTTGATGAGTTCTTCACCTTGCTCGGTGGCGATGCGTGAAGGATCTTGCTCGCCCGGCGTCGGTGAAGCTCTTCTCCGCGACGAGGCCTTGGCCCTTCGGGCTAGTCGTCGTGACTCCTCCTACCCCGGGGAGGGGCTCTCCTTCAGCCAGCCCGCCGACAGCGGGATGCGCCGGTCCGGCGGGACGGCCGGACTCGGCTCGCCCAGAGCGCCGAGCCAGCCCAGAGCCCGCACGAAAGGCTTGCACAGCTGGCGGGCCGCCCGGGTTGGGGCTTTCCGTCCCCTCGGGGACATCGATATCCCATGGGGTCCGGCCTTGGGAACTCAGGCTCGCGCCCTCGGAGGCGGGCTCTGTCGAGGCCGTATCGAAGGCTTGCGTTGCTCGTGCATGAAGACTCGGGAACCGGCAGCGGGCGGTCAGCGAGTTTGGCGAGGGACGTCGGCATCGTTGTCGGGTTGCGGTGGACGTGGTTGACCTCCGGCCACGTGGAAGTGCTCCTCGAGCTCGCGGACCTTGATGGTATGCGATCATCTTTGGGTTAACGGAGTCGACTTCTTTCATGACTGGTTCTTGGCGAGCTTTAGGTCCCCGGACCTCGAGGTCTTGGGATCACCCAGAGCTCGCGCGTGCGGAGCCATTCTGCAACCGTGCTCGGCCACATTGTTGGAGGCGGGAAGTGCGGGCGTATCGAATACTTCATGCGCGCACCTTTTAGGAGAAGTGAAGATGAGGCGGCCGCCGCTCGTACTTTTCACCCGTCCAGGTCGAGTGCGGGGACCCGGTGCTCGATATCGTGCGGCACGGGTGGTTGCTCGATCTCGGTCCACTCTGCGACGAAGTCCGGTCGGGGCTTGAGACTTGATGGCGTCCCTGGGCGCATAGATAATTTCAGCTCCCATGAGCTCGATTGCCCATTTAGCCATGCGGCCCGTAACCTCGGGGCTGCGGATGACCTCCCCAAGAGGGTACTTGGAGACGACGGTGGCCAGGGTGGGAGTCGGAGTAGTGTACGAGCTTGCGTCGGGTGATCGAACGCAGCGTAACGAGCTTTTAGAGCTGTGCGTAGCGGATCTCGTGTCGGTGAGGACCTCACCGATGAAGTAGACCGGTATTTGCACTTTGACGCAGCGTGCCCCTCCTCCTCTCTCGACGACGAAGTGCGGTGCTCACCACCTTCGGGTGGCCAGGGTGTAAAGGAGGATGGGCTCATTGGGTGCCCGGGAGGCGGCGAGCCTGGCGGGGCGGCAAGGAGGCTGTTTCGGCGAAGTCGAGCCCTGCGGGCCTCGTTGGTCCGAGCGCTCGGTCTTCTTGACAACTTGTAGAGTGGGAGGCTTCACCGAAGTCGAGCTATGAAACGACTTAGCGGTACGTGAGCCGGCCGTCGGCCATACCGCATTTGGCGTTCTTGATCGGCCCCATGTTACCGTGATGGCGGTGATCTTTTGGGGGTTGGCCTCAATGCCACGCTCGGAGCGATGAAGCCGGCGGCTTCCTCGGGACGGACGCATTTTTCGGGGGGTTGAGCGGCAGCCCGAACTCTCGGGTTTGGCAAAAGACCTTCGAATACGGGATGAGATCTTTCGGCGCTTTGTCTTGACAAACGATGTCGTCGGCGTGCGCCGGCGAGCTTCCGAGAGCTCTTTGAAAACTTTACGCATGCACCTCACGGAAGGTGGCGCCGGCATTCTTCAAACCGAAGGGCATTGTTACGTAACGAGAATGCACCAAACGGAGTGATAAAGGAGGTGGCGAGTTGGTCGAGCTCGTTCATATCGCTATCGGTGGTAACCGGGTAGGCGTCGAGAAACACGAAATTAAGCACCGGAGGTGGAGGTCGACAATTTGGTCGTCTGGCGGCAAAGGAAGCGGATCCTTTGGGCACGCCTTGTTGAGACCAGTGTAATCAATACACATTCTCCATTTCCCATTCTTCTTCTTGACTAGAACAGGGTTGGCTATCCACTCGGGATGATACACCTCCTTGATAAACTGGCGGCTAAGAGCTTATCTATCTCCCTCGGCGACGCTTAGCGTCGATCGTCGTTAAACGTCTCGAGCCTGCTTCCGCCGAGAGGCGGGTTTAATGTTCAAGGTGCTCGGTGACTTCCTCGGTATGCGGGCATGTCAGAGGCTCTCGCGAACTGCGTCGAGGTTCGTATGAGAGAAGTCGGCAGGCTCGCTTTCCCCTATTTGGGGTGAGCTGCGGACCCTACGCGAGAGATGCGCCGTCTTATCGACCTTTATTTCCTTGGCGTCCTTCTCGGGCTCGAAACGCCCGCGCGGCTGTTGGAGCTCATCGGATGAGCTCGATCCCCGAGCTGCTTGAGGCTCCTCGTGCGGCTCGTGCTCGCAGCCCCTCTTGAGCTCGGGCGTCCTCCGCGTTGGCCCCGGGCTGCCATCTTTGGCGGCGTGCTGGCGATCTCGGCGGCCGGCGTCGGCGTCGTGGACGGCGGCGGCCTCGCGGCCGAGCAGCGTGCTCGAAGGTGGAGTCGACGGTGATGACTTGCTGGGGCCGGGAATCTTGAGCCGAGGGTAAGTGTGGTTGGGAGCCGGCCATGAACCGCCAGAAAGCACGGGCGCCCCAAGAGCGCGTGGTAGGCGTTCTGAAGGGAGCACCTCGAGAGTGGACCTCCAGCTACGGAAGTTGTGCAGGGTGCCGAGGCGACGGGGGAGGTCGGTCGCCCGGCGAGATCATCTGCTCCACTGGTACTGCGCGAGTGGATCGGGTCGGCGAGGGCGGAGGCGTGCTGGTGATGCCAAGGGCTTGGAGCACGTGAGCGTGGCAGAGGAGGTTGAGGCCGCTACCCCCATCCATCGGCACCTTGCCCGGGGGCGCTTGGTGATAATGGGATCGACGACGGCGGGTATCTCCCCGGTGCGGGACATGCAGGGGTGATCCGCCTTGTCGAAGGTGATGCGAGCTCGACCCATGAGGTAGGTGGGCGTCGCGGGCTCGGTGAAGAGGACCTCGCGGCGCGTGTGACCTGTCGGCGCTTGGACTCGTGGCCGGGCCCGCCGGCGGCCGTTGGCGGCGCCGTCCGCCGATGAGGGCGTTGTTGCGAGTCACCGATCCTCGAGCTCTGCGAGTCGTGGGCTCAGGTTGTTCGCCCTTCTTGCCGCCGCCCTTCAGCGTGCCCATCACGTGCTTCTTCGGGAGGCCGGCGGTCCTTCATCTTGTGCTTTGACGGGACCCGTGATCCGGGAACGGGGCCTCGAGCATCTTGTCGAAGTGTTCCTTGTTGGCGAAGCCCTTCGCTCCGCAGGAGGGGTGCAGGCGCTTATCTATGGCGGCGATGAACTCCTCGTCGTCGTCGTCGTCGCGGGGGCGCTTGCTCCTCTTGTTCTTTTCTTGCGGGGGCGGGAGGCCGGATGCGTCAGCGGCCTCGTCGTCGTCTTGGGCTTGCCCTTGCGTGTGACCGGCGGAGGCGGCGTCGTCTCCCTCGGCATGCGGTGGCGCGGTCGAGGGCTCCTTCGCGGACTTGGGCTTCTTGAGGGCTGCGCGGATGAGGTTCGCGGGCGGTGCCGAAGGTGAGCGCGGTGATGATCTCGGTCGGAAGCCTCGGAGAGGTTGTTGCGAGCTTGGAGCGCCTGATGTAGTCGCGGGCTCTCCCCTTCTTACGCTTGCATCGCGCAAGTCAGTCGTTTGTGGCACAGGCGTGAGTGCCTGGAAGTTCTGCCCGAAGGCGTCGCGCGAGGTCCTCCGATCCGCGGATGGTGCCTGTGGCGAGGTGCTCGAGCCAGGGAATGGCTGAGTGCGCAAGATAGAGAGGCGGGTTACGGATGATGAAGTAATTCATTTGTCGGCGCCGCCCGCCCGGCACCGAGACGATAGTCCTCCCGGCCCGTGGCGGATCCGTCTCCGTTGTATACTGCACCGCAGGGTCGGGCTCGGAAGCGCGAGGAGCGGGGCCTCGTGAATGCGTGGCGCCGGATGCCTTAGGGCGCCTCGAGCTCGGAGGCTCGAGCGGCCGGTCGCTTTGGCGATGGGCTCCCGCGACCTTCGCCGCGGGCGTCGAGGGTGACTCTTGTCCTCCCTCGCTGTCGTGTCGCCCGCCCGCGGCATTTCTTTGTACGTGCGGGGCGTTTTCGTTGTCGTCGCGGTGGTGCTTTTCGTCATCTGGGGGACGTTCTTGTCCAGCGGGCCTCGCCTTTCGTCGGGCGTTGATGGTGTCGCGTCGTCGCGGTTCTTGCCCGATCCGTCGGCGGCGTGAACCTCGGGATGAGAGGAGGCCTCGTGCTCTTCCCTAAAGCCGTCGATGAAGGACGCCTTGAGCTCGCCGCTGCTGCACCGCTGCCTGCGCGCCCACGAGCTTTTTGACTTGCTCGTGGGTCGGCGGCGCCTTGGGGTCCTGGGGACGGACACTCGCCAGGGGGGGCGGCGGCCGCCGGGTTCTAGGAAGCTCTTCCCAGGCACGGCGGGGCGCCCGGCATCGTCATCGCAGTTGATGCGGTCGCGGACATCCCGAGTTCGAGCTCGTGCCGTGTGACGGCGCTCGTCCCTCTCCTTGCCGGCAAGGAGGGGCGCGACTTTGAGCCGCGCCCCTCGGCTCTTCGAGCTCCTCCCAGCCGGGCTTTGGACGCGATCGACGGGCGGGTCGCGCTGGCGCTGGCGGCGGAGTTCTGGGGCGTATGCTCGGGTCGCTGGGGATGGCTATTGAGCGCTCCCTCGGGGTGTGGCACATGTAACTGGCGTGTGGGGTCGCGGCCGTGAGACTCATTCCGTCGAGGGCGAGTTCGAGGCTCGCGGACTGTGGTCTGCCGGGGTTCATCGCCCCAAGGGGAGACCCGGCTGGCCGTCGGGGGTACATCTTGGCGTACTCCGCCGTGAACTCGTCCACCGAGGCGGCAGCGTCCTCACCGGGCGGAGGGGCGGCGTTGGCGATGGAGAAGGTGACATCCTGAAGAGGGGGCTGTGTGGGCTCGCGCCCCAAGATGTCGGGGAGGAGGTTCTCTCAGGGCGGGAAGAAGCGGTCCGCCGCCGCGGGGACGGCCCGGGGTTCAGTGGAGCCCTGCCCCATGTTGGCGGGGGGAGTCGGTGGCGCCACTGGCGGAGAGGGGGCGCCTCACGCGCATCGGGGGCGGGCGGGCGACAGCTCCCGAGGACTTCTCCAGGCCGGCGTCGGCGGTCGGCGGCCGGCGCACGGGCGCTCCGGTCGGCGATGACGAGGAAGAAGCCATCGAAGTGGAAGATCGTCGCACTCGCGCTCCCCTACTGGCGCGCCAAGCGCCGTGGTCCGTGCTCCCGGCGACCACGTCCGCCGATGTCGGCCGCTAGTCGTTCTCAGAATAGGCTAGCTCTAGAGACAATGACACAATGTTTATACTGGTTCGGGGCAAGATCGGGCTCCTAGTCCGTGTGATCACTATCAGAGCTCAAACGCTCATACCGGGGTGCGTACAAGCGGATCGAGAGAGGAGCGGGCTCCCAAGTCTCGTGATTGAGGCTAGTGCCAATATGAGGGTGAGTGAGGGTGTTTGTGTGTGGAAACTTGGGTGTGTTGTTTTTTTTTTTCCGTCAGCGAGAGCCTGTCCCTCCTTTTTATAGTGGCAAGACTTGGCGGGACATATGAAGCTCTCAGGTTGAGGCGAGGTGGATAGAACAAAGGAGCCATGGAGCGGCGGGTAGGTGAAGAGCTCTCGAGGCAGGCTCGTTGATTGGCTAGGAGCTCTCTTCGAGCTCTCGGTAGCTTTGGATGTCGGAATCGGTTGTCGTCGTACGCGGGAATCCGGGTGCGGGCGTGTCAGGTGTCGCCTGTGGCCGATCGTAGTTGGAAGCCGTCTCTTCGGTATGGGAGGGGCGGCCATGCGGACAGGTTGAGAGATGCGCTCGCGCATGCCCGTAGGAGATTATGCCGAGTTGTTGGATGCGACGAGGTACGACGAGGGGAGCTCTCTGGGGCGAGCTCTTTGGAGGCTTGGATGCTGAAATTGACCGCCGTCGTGCGCGCGAATCGAGGTTTGGGCGGTGGCTGGCGTCGTGCCGTCCTTAATTGTGGTAGGAATCGATCCGGTCGACATGGGGCGGCCATACCATGGATGAGGCTTGCGCGACGTCGATCGTTTTGAGGATCTTGTGCGGCGATTTTGTTGGAATCGATGGGGTATGGCGGTGTGATGGAAAGGACCTCCCTCTCAGGCTGTAGCGGCTGCGTGGCTACGGTACTTGTCGAGGAAGCGGTTGGCCAAGCCCGTACTGGCGGCCCGCGTGGAAGATAGAGCGAGCTCTTCCGCCGTCGCGGGGTTCGTTGAGCACGAGCTCTGGGCGAGGGGAAAAGACCCTCGTGATATGAGGTGTTCATCATGCGGATGAGAGCTCACTCGGGAACTTTTTGAGGCGAGAATGTGCCCCTTGAGTTACGAGAGCTCATGCGGCGTCGGTGCGGCAGAGTTGGCGAGCTCGTCCACGGGCGGAGCTCTTTGGAGGATAGTGACCTCTTCGCGTTGAAAGTGGGCTCTCGGCTTGTTGGCCGGGCGGAGGGAGCTCATTCTTAGCGTCCCGAATATCGATCCCCACAAGGTTCATTAGGCGATCTCATGTTATTCTTAATTACAATGTATGGCGTAGACAACGTGGATGATTCGTCATCGGCTTAGCTCCATAGCTACGTTATCGAGGGCTCATACCACTATATACTAGTCCAATTATCATTATCATTATCATTAGCATCACATTACTTAAGGTCATGATTAGGGGTAAGGACTTGCAGGGAGGTTCTTATTCCAATCGGCACGGCGTCGAGCGTCTTCTAGCGTACTTGAGCGGGTACTCCTAATCGGGTAGTCCAAAACTACCTCGAGTACTTTGATAAACTGGCTTGAACTAGAGCAACCAAAACAAGCATAGAACATTATGGTGGCAATAGGTTAGATGCATAGAGATAGATTTTTAGATGAATTCGGAAGTCGTTTCGCGCGAAAGCGAGTTAGTATGCATGAGATATGGATTTTATAATATTAATCCCTAATTAAATCATTAGGGTAATATTATAATATAATTTTATCATGTAATAAAAATAGAACTAATTACATGATAAAATTCTATAATTCAAATAATGAATTTACAATTTTTTTGGGAATTTTTCATACACGGGAAATGTGACTTATAACATTCTGTGTGTACTTATAGGGGATACATAGCAATTTTGGTAGTGTACACGGGAATCCCTCTCTACACGTGGGCGCCACGTGGGTCAGTGGGCGCCACGGTGGCGACACGGGGCGCCACGTGTATCACGGTGCCCTTGACGGCGTCGGAACGGAGGGGGGGGGCGGGAGCGGCGTGTCGTCTTCTCATTGGCCCCTGCCGACGGCGGCGTTCTGGCGTGGCGGCGTCGTTGCCGGGCGGCTCCGTCGTCGAGCCAGCGGCGGTGCTTCCGCGGAACCTCGCGAACGGCGTTGCCCTTGCTTTCGGCTTCGCGCGAGAAGGTGTTTGTTTGACTCACTCTCGTCGCCTCTCGAAGCTGGTCGAGGTAGATGGTGGCGAAGGGCGGCGTTCCTTCCATGGTGGTGGCGGAGATGGCGGCTTCCGGCGGCGGTGCTCCGTGGTAGCCCTCGTAGCACGAGAGCGAGGGGAAAGGGGGTAAATCAAAGGAGAGGAGATGGGTGAGCTATTAGACTCACCAATTTGACCGTGGTGACCTTATTTGGCGGCGCTCGAACTCCTTTCCGGCGGCGGCGGGATTTCGACTTGGGGAAAATCCCTCCCGGATGAGATAAGGAGGGGGGAGGAGGGAGGGGCGTAGGCGCAAGCACGGCGCGTTCACTACTCGGCGGAGTTCTTCGTGGCTTGGCGGCGGGCGGCACGGGCGGAGGCTATTTATATAGCCTCGCCCGCGGCTGTCGCCCGGCAGATTTTTCTCCTCTGCTCGGGGATCTTTCCGACCACCGGATTGTGCGCGTGGACCTCAAGCGGCTCGGTGGTGCTTGAGCTGTCGCTGCGTGCGCCACGTGCTCCGGTGGGCGGATCGTCATCCCGGTCGTGTCACCCATAGCGGCGGTGGTCCGCCATGGCGGCGAGCTGCTTCCGGCTGGCATCGCCACTTGTGGCTCTTGACCTGGAGCTTTGTGCGTGCCGGCCGCCATAATCTTGGCACTCACGTGCCTCGGGGGTTGATCCGCGGCTCGTCGGCGTTGTCCATCACCGGCGGTCGCGGCGGCGGTGGCGGGTCGCCACGGCGTTGTTCCGTTGACGGTGCGATGGGGCGAGTCTGTGGGCGGTCGGTCAGCGGGGTAGTAAAGGCTCCACTATTCTTGATCGTCGCCGCTAGTGATGGGGCATGGCGAGGAAGCGGCAAGGCCCGTCGGGATCAGCCAGCGTGCACCTTGGTTAGGGTAGGCGACGGCGTGGTGGGGCCCGTTGGTAGGTGAGTGGAGAAGGAGGGAGGCGAGGCTGGGCTCGGTGCTAAGGCTGGACTTGGTCTTGGGCCGGCTTTGCTTTCGCGTTCTGAGAGAAGAAGGGAAGGAGGAGGGGCCGGTTGGGCGGGCTAGAGAAGGGGAAGAGGGGAGGATTGAGCAGAGAGCTCTTCGATTTTCTTTTCCTTTCTCTATTTCCTTTTTCCTATTCTTTACTCTTTCTCCCTCATTATTTTATTTGTGTAAATATATATATTTTGCAAACATTTGCACAAGCACATGAGCATATATTCTCTTGACTTTCAATCAAGAGAATATTTATTCTATTATTGCTCTGCAATTATAAATATATATGTGTACACACATTTTCTCCATTCTATTATTTCATGTGTGACATATACATATATATATATTATAAATATTCTCACAAGCACCTTTATATTCTTATGACTTTTATTGTCGAGAATAATTATTTATTGTGCTCGTAAAAATATTCAATATGTATATTTATTTGGTACACACGTGTCGTTATTAGTTATTCCTAGAGAAAAGTTGTAAATCATTTCTCATGCGATTACTTCCATAAATAAAAATTCTAGAACTTACCTTGCATCCTTGTCCACCATAAAGTTCAGCAAGCAACAAGCAAGGGTTCCTATTTTCTAGATGGTGAGAGTTTGAATGCGAGGTTTTTTAGCAAAGCAGGGGGTTTTGAGTTTAGCGAAAAATAAATCAAGTTTTAGTCGAAAATTTCAAATTTTTAGTGATTTTTAAAATGATGCAAAAACACGGGTGTTACATTATCAATCGACTTCACAATCAAAGCACTTAAGAAACTAGCGAGACTAGGAGATAACCGGCTTTCTAATTCTAACCTCAATAAACGACTTATTTATTCTATCGTGGACTCTAATCCTTAATAAAGTAAGACAAAATTACTTTACTAATAACAAACAAAGCCTACCATTCACCTCTTGGTGGGAAGTGGGCTACACAAAAATTCAATAAAGGTATAAAGTTAACTTTATGATACTATCAACGATTCCAAGCTAAAAGGGGTCATTCACAAATAACCCTAGTGTAAACACCACACTTACACTAGAAATTACTCCTCTAATATCGAGCAACCAAGATCAAAGTACCCAAAAATGAGTTGCAAACTTGAATAATAAAATAAATCAAAACTTACTTTAATTATGAAGTCGAATACTAGAAAATCTCGAACACAAGCTCCTCTCATGAAGAGAATGATCATAAAAATACAAGAGAGAAGATCGGACAAGCCAAAAATCCTTGAAACACTTTTTACTAATCTCTCTATTTCTAATAAACTTGATTGCTAATCAAGATCCATGGTAACTAATCTAGAAGCGGCTAGCTCTTATCATGGAGATCTTAACTTCTCTAATCCTAGACTCTTAGAATGAATTACGAAAAATGAATTCTACTAATGAATTAGGGTTTTTAGGGGTAACTCTACCCTTGCTTATATATAGCCTCACGGGATGAATCGCGACCCTTGGATCAAACCGACTTGATTGGACGACTTAGATCTACTCCATAGGTCGGTTGTAGGAAGGTTCCAGAAGCAGGACACGTGGACCCTCAGGGCGAGGCTGCACGACCCCACATGTCGGGCCGCCCAACCCACATCTGATATGTGGGCTCTAGCCTTCTTGAGCTGTCTTCTTTTATCATTTAGGTCCCTAAATTTTTACTAATCATTACATTTGTGGTCCTTTTCTCAGTTTCTCTATTTTTCCTCTTTTTATTTCTGTTTTGACCTTTTTCTGGAATTCTCCTACAAAACTATGTGTACACCAAAACTCATGGAAATCATTAGAAATAATAACATTTTAATAGCATTCATCCCATGATTGATAGCATATTTAATAGATAAAAATGGACGTTAACTACCGTCAACACGAGGCGAGAATCGACATACATACATTGTTCCAAACAAAGTGTGTTATTAAAGAATGTTTTGTGTCGATTGATTATTGGAGGGGGCTGCAACAATTTGGCTAGTAGTGACATGGTGGAGAAGCTTGCACTTACAACCAAACTGCACCCACATCCGTATCACATGTGGCTGAACAACAGTGATGAGGTCAGAGTAACCAAATTAGTATGAGTTAATCTTGCTATTGGTTCATACCATGATGTTGTTGAATGTGATGTACCTATGGAAGCTTGTAATATTACGCTAGGTAGACCATGGCAATTTAATAAGGAGTGTATACATCATGGTAGATCAAATCAGTATTCTCTCCTACACCATGATAAGAAAACTGTTTTGATGTCTATGTCTCCCCGAAGCTACTATGCATGCATGATGATGTTGCTAAAGCTACCAAAGCTAAAACTAAGAACAATGAAATTACCAAATCACATTTGGCCATAGGCGAGGATGAGATAGGGCTAAAAGGACATTGCATGCTTGCTACTAAATCTAATATTAATGAATTAATTGCTTCCACCTTAGTTGCTTATGCTTTGGTATGCAAGGATGCTTTGATTTCAATTGAAGATATGCAACACTCTTTGCCTCTGTTGTTGCTAACATTTTGCGGGAGTATTCTAATGTCTTTCAAGTGAGATACCGGCGGGGGCTACCACCTATTCGTGGGATTGAGCATCAAATTGATCTTATTCTTAGCACATCTTTGCCAAACCGTGTGTAAATGCACGGGACAAATCCGGAGGAAACAAAAGAAATTTAGCGGCAAGTGCAAGAACTACTCGATGAAGGTTGTGTGTGAGTCTCATAGTCCTGCTTATTTGTTTTGGTTATTTTGGTGCCTAAAAAGATGGAACATGGTGTATTTGTGTTGATTGTAGGAAAATTAATAATATCGGCATTCGATATCGACACCCTATCCCACATTTAGATTATATGCTTGATGAATTGAGTGGTGTTGTTGTGTTTTCCAAGGTCAATTTGCATAGTGGGTACCACCAAATTCATATGAAGTGGGAGATGAATGGAAAACAACTTTCAAAACTAAGTTTGGTTTTATATGAGTGGTTGGTAATGCCTTTTGGGTTAACTAATGTATCTAGTACTTTCATGAGACTAATGAACAAGGTTTTGCGTGCTTTCATTGGGAAATTTGTTGTAGTTTACTTTGATGATATATTGATCTACAACAAATCTATGGATGAACATCTTGATCACTTACGTGTTGTTTTTATGCTTTACGAGATGCATGTTTATTTGGTAAATCTTGAGTAGTGCACCTTTTGCACCGATTGAGTGTCTTTTCTTGTCTATGTTGTGACTCCATAGGGAATTGAGGTTGATCAAGCCAAGGTAGAAGCTATTCGAGGGGATGGCCTGTACCAAAGACTATCACACAGGTGCGGAGTTTCCTAGGACTTGTTGGATTCTATCGCCATTTTGTGAAGGATTTCAGCACCATTCTTTGCACCACTAAATGAGCTTACAAAGAAGGGAGTGTCTTTTGATTGGGGTAAGGTACAAGAGAACTCCTTCAACATGCTAAAAGATAAGTTGACACATACACCTCTCCTCCAACTTCTGATTTTAATAAGACTTTTGAACTAGAATGTGATGCTAGTGGGATTGGATTGGGCGGTGTTTTGTTGCAAGAGGACAAACATGTGGCATATTTTAGTGAGGAATTGAGTGGACTTGTTTTGAGCGATTCCACTTATGATAAAAGAATTGTATGCTCTTGTTCAAACATTAGAAACATGGCATCATTATTTATGGCCCAAAGAGTTTGTTGTTCATTCCAATCATGAATCTTTGAAACATATTCGTAGTCAAGGAAAAAACTGAATCGAAGGCATGCTAAGTGGGTAGAATTTATTGAATCCTTTCCTTATGTTATTAAGCACAAGAAAGGGAATGAGAACATCATTGTTGATGCCTTGTCTAGGAGATATACTTTGTTGAATCAACTTGATTATGTAACACCGGTTTTAAGGACAAAACCCGAATGCACACCATATGTGAGCCTTGGAAGTCAAATCTCACATATAGCTACAAATGAAAGGGAGTATCAAATCACAATGCTTAATATATAATGTACATAGTATAAAAGAATATAACCTTGTATAGAAACCGCGAAAAGCACTCCAATCGTAGGTGTAGACTCCACGAGGGGATCAAGCGGCCGGTTGATCACAAGCCTAAACTTCTCCTGAGGTGTTGTGAAATAGCAAGAGTGAGTCCATGTCGAACTCAGCAAATATAACATGGGGTTATGAGGCTCAAAAAGGTTGGCACTTTGGTTTTAGCTGCGGTTAGCATTTTGATAAGTCAAAGTTTAACATTTATTTAGCATTAAGTTACGCTTAACCCATTAACCCACATTATCATCATAATTATATCATTTTCATGACGGTCCATCGTCATCATCGATTCTGTATCCATCATCTTAATTCCATATCTCAAGTTCTCAACATCATCTCTATTCCATCGGTTCTCGGGCCGCTCGTGACCGTGAGCACGAGTGATATACCAGTTTTACTCTTTCACTGTGAGTTGTGATTTGCCCTTTCGCCCGAGTTAGCTAGTCTCTTAACCCACTTCCATAGTAGGTCGGCGGGGGTTCACTATGAAGCCTTTCAAAAGTTCTTCTCTAGTCGATTAGCGTCCCACAGTACATACTAGGCGAATGGAACCCAACATGATACCATTCTACAACCTAGGCTACCGCAAGATCAGTAACAACTAACAAGCTAGAAAAGCTCCTCATACTTAACTAAAGCCGGTGTCATGTGGCTCTCACATTTTGTCTTGTAAGTCCGGCTTTTGCCAACAGAGATAAGTCCTTACGGAGAGCCAAGAGCATCATGTACAAAAACCAAGAGCTCCTAAGCCCTATGACCAGGTTGCTAAAAAGCAAGTTTTATCCTTCATTGTATATAGTCATTAATCAAAATTCAAGTCATAATTAATTAAGTAAAGTGCTAGCAATAACTACCCATATGCAAATAACCCATAGGTAACAAGGTACAGGATAACAAGTGACTAGGATGTCCTTAAGGTGACAAATTAGACACATGCATATGATTATAAGTGATTAATAGTGAATAGGACAACAAGGAGAATCCCATGCTATACTTGACTTGAACTTAGATCTTCTTCCAATCCAAAGCTTCAAAGATGTGCTTTTTTGTTCACCATGTAAAGCTCACTAACTGGACATCATCATAGAGCACCACACAAGCAATTCGAGCATACATGCATAGCAAACATCGTATATTTTAGAACAATACACCAATCAATAAAATGATTTGAAAACTAATTTACGTCTTTGCTACGAACACAAAGGCGTGAAAACACGCTAAACGTCAATGTTGTGCAAGAAACAACTAATGAAGATTTACCTCACATAAGAGAAAGAAATCTATGGCGTTATTTATTTAAAATATACAAAAATCGTGTAATAAGATATCTAAACTGAATTAAGTAAAATTGATATTTGAAAAGGAAATCTAAAGTATAATTAATCATACTAGTATAATGCCCGTGCTAACGCTACACGGTGACATCTAGGTAACACACGTTAAACAAACATCTAGGTAACACACGTTAAACAATCATTTACGGTGAAATTTTTTTCAACCTCATTTGGAACCCATGATTGTGCCAAGTACATCTCTGAATTGTGCAATAAGAATGTCAAGAATGTTTCTTTGTTATATTTTGATATGTGTGACCTTGTAAAGATGAAATGTGATAATATGAATAAAATGATTGGCTTCAAAGAAATTTTTGTTCTCCCATCTTCAAAGCTATTTGTAGGTTGGCCAACATTGAGAGAATGTTTCAAACATGGAAAAGCTAATAATGTGAATATGAATTGCAATGGAATACATGAACAAAACAAAGTGAAAGATTATTATAAATATCATATGCATCCACCCTCTCCTATTTTGTCTAAATTGTTTTCGGCTAAACAAAAGTGGGGGCGACTTTTTCTTCAAAGGAGGGAGGATGATGAGACCATGATAAGACAATCAACATTGACCGTTTGGTCAAGACATCCGTTCAAGGTGAAAGCTATACTTAATTTCAAATTGTTTAAATTTCCAACAACAAGGCTGCTACTTGGTTTGTATGATTGTAGATTCAAACACCTTCTTTGTGATGATGAAAGATGAGGCTCATGACATTGTCATAACATTACAAGCTATTCGCCACACACAACTATTTGGACAACAAGAGTTAGAGTCGGGGGCGACTCCTTTTCAAGGGAGGGAGGATGATATGCCCATGCCGGCGTCGACCCACGTCGACATCCTCGGTGACCACTCGGCGACATCTACACCAACCAAAGTTCCTTACGGATCAATCACTTTCGTGGCCAGAGCTAAAAAGATACAACAAGAGGTGCACGCGCTACTTTGTGAATTTCAATTAAATACTAGTGAGAAATTTCATGCTACCTAAGTCGTGCATGTTTACATTGCTTAGGTTCACCAAAGAAGAGGATCGAGCACATCAAGGATGCAATAGGAAGGAGGAACTCGCTCGAGCGGACCAGCGTGTGAGAACCGTCGAGAAAAAAACAGTCATAACTTTTGGCTCACAAAAGCTATGAAGGCAAATGAGCACTTGTTGGAAATCTCTTCAAGTCCAGATTCCAATGGTGCAAGCCCCGACCAGTGTGGATACTTCATCAAGGCGGCCGACCAGATTTAGTGCCGACTGGTCAGTGAGTCAGCAGTCTGCTTGAAGTCCAAATGTTCGTGCCAAACTGTACCAATCTACAACACTTCATGCAGCAAGAGATACATGGTGTGAAAGCTTATCAAGTTAGCTTTCAAGCGCATCAAGTCGCACAGCATTTGAAGATTCCTAGGTGGAGTTATGATCAAAACACTGAAGGCTGCGCAGAAGTCAAACAGCCACACGGAATCAGCTCGAGTCCATTCCGAGGTTTCCCTTTCACATGGTCGACGAGTCCAGTTTCTTTTTATGTTTCCACCCACCTAGGAGGGTTGTTCCTAGTATAAATACCCCCATATGTAAGCTATCAACAGATTTGATGAATTGAGATTATCGGTGATATTACGGCCCGAGCTGCCGAGTTGCTTATTCAACCCTTGTTCTTCCTTGTTCTTCTGGACTTGTGAAGAGATCCCTACGGGATCCACTACTTAGTGCTCTACGGCTTCCGTTCGGCTGCGCCGTATTGTGTGGATTAGCTCGGATTGTGGTTCTGCGGTCGTTTGGAGATCAGTCGAAGTCTTGGCGGTTTCGGTGCCTCTCTCCCGTCGGCTTGGTCGCATCCAACCTTGGCGGTATAAAGCTAGTTATCCCATTTGTTCTACAACAAGTTATCTCCTCTACCTTCATCAACGAAGTTATCCCGCTGCCCGTATCAAGTTATCTTGTTCCTAAACCTCTTTGTCGTGAAGATCGGGCCACCCTCGTGCGAAATCAGTTCGGTACTTATCATTTTGGTATCGAGCTTTTCGTTGACACGGTAGGTCTTTCACCATCCACATATTTATCCTTGTGTTGATCTACTACATATATTTGTTTTATCCTACAGTCCAAAGCCTTTTAAAAAAACCCTATAGCCCTTTGATGGTACTATTATCCTGTGTTTTGTGTGCTTCAAGTTGCTAGTCACCACCATTATATATCTATCATTTGTTATCCATTGTTAGTGTTACAAAAAAAAAGAGATAAAAAGAGAGAAAGAAAGAATCAAAAAAAAAAAAAAGAAGCAAAGAAAGAAAGGAATTTGAAGGAGAAAGTGTGTTGCGGTTGTTCTTTGAAAGTTTTTTAGTTTACAAATCAAGTTGGTGGAAGTCTTGTTAGCAACAACATCATATCTTTAGAGCACATATTCACTTGGATTTTTAGTACCGTAGCCCCTCCTTGTTAGCCACCTATAGCTCCACCTTAAAAATGAAGTCGGGACATTCGAATCGTAATCCTTACGACCTCTCTACCACCTCCGTTGAAGCTGCCACACCAGCACTATCACAGTCCTAGGACAGGAGGACTTGGGTAAGTAAGAGGTGAGATTAAGTGATTCCACAAATATTTTCCTATTCCACTTTCTTGCTGCCCCTAACATATGACAGGACCATATTCAAGTGTTCATCGTGGTGGCCATAGAGAGAAAGAACCACTAATCTCTCAGGCTGAGTTACATCAGTTTGAAAACTCATTCTTGGAGGCCATGGAGAAAATGTTCGATAAGCATCTTCCTACCCCACGTCGTCGAGCTCCACAACAACATAGCCCAACCAAATCTTATGGTGGTCTATTTGGTCATAGTGGCAACATCGGGAAGATTATCATAAGATTTTGAAGGATGATATGAAAAGAAGACAACGAGAGAGTGAGAAACACTTTGGAGTGACCCACAAAAATAGTGAGGGAGTGTTTCCACAGCCACATAAAACCCCAAAGCCTCAAAGAACCCAAAAACCGGGAAAAGAGGGATTAGTTATGAGGGATAGGAAAAGGAATTCAAAAGAATTGAGTGAACCCAATGCCATGTTCTCATGTGCGCTCTTTGGTAATGAAGATTATTGTGTGCCCCCCAACAAGAAAAGTTCAGCAAGAGAGAAGGTCCTATGGACAGCCATACTCACGTGAGAAGGAGTGCCACCAATCAAGATTGAGTGTGAAAGTACAAAATGAAAAGAAGAGAGACTCCACTATATGTGAGGAAGAGTTCCACCAAATACATATGAGTGTGAGAGTTCAGCAAGAAAATCTGAGAGATTCCACCAAATGTGAGGAGAGCCACAAAATTCAGTGTGAGAGAGATACACAAAATTTGAGTGAAAAAGAAGAGGAATTATGTGAGAAATTATTTACTACTAACATGATAATGCCTTCTTCTAGTTGTGTTTCTTGTGTGACGCAGGTTCATGATGAAAACGATGCAGTTAATTATAACCAGCCCCCAACATTTGATGAGGAAGATCAATTGATGGCCATGGACATGGATGCTGAAATTTCAGTGTGTGATGTGCAGCCTCAAATTGAAGGCAATACCATTGCAAACTCTCTCCCCTTAGGTGATGCAAGTTCAATAGCCTTCGAGGAAGCTTCAGCTCTTCATTCTTTTGCAACAATTTCTGCTCCAATTCCACTGGACAACATGGTGAAGTATGATACATATGTGTATGTTGCTTCACAAGATGCTGAAGTAATTGTGCATCAAACCCATGTGAGGATGAGGGCTGCATAGCCAAACAAGAGAGTGACAAAACTGAGTTGTGTCATTCCACCCACTTTGACCATGAGAGTATCAAAATTGAGAGAGTGAGGGATACACCATAGAAAAATAGAGAGTTAGAATGCGAATCATGTGAGGATGCTTTTGACACTAACACTTTCATCTCTACCTCTAGTGTTTTCTTCTCAAATGTGCAGGTTTGCAATGAGCATAAGGAAGAGATGGCTGCTCAAAGCAACTCCATACCTGCTGAGAGAGATAAGAAGGTAGCCATTCAACCGAACCAATTGTTTGATGCCCAAAACATAAACCATACCGAGGAAAGTGGTAAGATTTTAGAGGTGCCGTCCATGGTACTTGTGCTGCCACAAAGTCCAAAAGGTATTGAAATCGGTTCAAATCTAAATTTGCAAAGTATAATGGTGAGTAATTGTGAGAAAGAACATGTTTCAAATGGATTTGACCCCTATAGTACTTGTGCTGATTTGGTTGTGTCACATGATTATACCCTTGCTGAAATTGTGCAAGTTGACAACCAGTGTTCAGTTATACATGATCTTTTCTATGCTTTGATATGGTTCATATACATGATGCTTTGCACACATATATCTAATTGTTTGTATGCTAATAAATCTGAGCATGTGAAAATGTATACACATGATGAATTCTTTGCAAAAATATCTCCATCTACATGTGTGTGCTATGTCATGTTTGATAAATGTGTTGAAATCAACAATATACTTGAGAACATTTTTAAGATAACATCTATGAAATCTTTGAATACTCCCTATGGTTGCAAGTTTACATTCAATTTGATTGGACATCAAGCTGCCGCTAAATTCAATGTTTGTGCTCTTTGTATAACATGTGACAAGCTTGCTGATTTTGAGTTAAGTTATTGTGATCAACATTTGTTTGAACTTGAGATGGAAAGATTGTTTCTTGACTGCTGTACAGAACCCGAAAATGTTCTTCCCTTCTTCCTATCATGATTCAAAAGAAAGAAATCTTGTGCATACATGCTTCATTAGTGAATCTGAAATTTTTTCAACCTCATTTGGAACCCATGATTGTGCCAAGTACATCTCTGAATTGTGCAATAAGAATGTCAAGAATGTTTCTTTGTTTATATTTTGATATGTGTGACCTTGTAAAGATGAAATGTGATAATATGAATAAAATGATTGGCTTCAAAAGAATTTTTTGTTCTCCCATCTTCAAAGCTATTTGTAGGTTGGCCAACATTGAGAGAATGTTTCAAACATGGAAAAGCTAATAATGTGAATATGAATTGCAATGGAATACATGAACAAAACAAAGTGAAAGATTATTATAAATATCATATGCATCCACCCTCTCCTATTTTGTCTAAATTGTTTTCAGCTAAACAAAAGTCGGGGACGACTTTTCTTCAAGGGAGGGAGGATGATGAGACCATGATAAGACAATCAACATTGACCGTTTGGTCAAGACATCCGTTCAAGGTGAAAGCTATACTTAATTTCAAATTGTTTAAATTTCCAACAACAAGGCTGCTACTTGGTTTGTATGATTGTAGATTCAAACACCTTGCTGTGATGATGAAAGATGAGGCTCATGACATTGTCATAACATTACAAGCTATTCGCCACACACAACTATTTGGACAACAAGAGTTAGAGTCGAGGGGCGACTCCTTTTCAAGGGAGGGAGGATGATATGCCCATGCCAGCGTCGACCACGTCGACATCCTCGGCGACCACTCCGGCGACATCTACACCAACCAAAGTTCCTTACGGATCAATCACTCGTAGCCGAGCTAAAAGATACAACAAGAGGTGCACGCGCTACTTTGTGAATTTCAATTAAATACTAATGAGAATTTCATGCTACCTAAGTCGTGCATGTTTACATTGCTTAGGTTCACCAAAGAAGAGGATCCGAGCACATCAAGGATGCAATAGGAAGGAGGAACTCGCTCGAGCCAGACCAGCGTGACAGAACCGTCAGAAAGAAACAGTCATAACTTTTGGCTCACAAAAGCTATGAAGGCAAATGAGCACTTGTTGGAAATCTCTTCAAGTCTAGATTCCAATGGTGCAAGCCCCGACCAGTGTGGATACTTCATCAAGGCGGCCGACCAGATTTAGTGCCGACTGGTCAGTGAGTCAGCAGTCTGCTTGAAGTCCAAATGTTCGTGCCAAACTGTACCAATCTACAACACTTCATGCAGCAAGAGATACATGGTGTGAAAGCTTATCAAGTTAGCTTTCAAACGCATCAAGTCGCACAGCATTTGAAGATTCCTAGGTGGAGTTATGATCAAAACACTGAAGGCTGCGCAGAAGTCAAACAGCCATGCGGAATCAGCTCTGGAGTCCATTCCGAGGTTTCCCTTTTACATGGTCGACGAGTCCAGTTTCTTTTTATGTTTCCACCCACCTAGGAGGGTTGTTCCTAGTATAAATACCCCCCCATATGTAAGCTATCAACAGATTTGATGAATTGAGATTATCCCCAGTGATATTGCAGCCGAGCTGCCGAGTTGCTTATTCAACCCTTGTTCTTCCTTGTTCTTCCCTGGACTTGTGAAGAGATCCCTCCGGGATCCACTACTTCGTGCTCTACGGCTTCCGTTCGGCTCGCCGTATTGTGTGGATTAGCTCCGGATTGTGGTTCTGCGGTCGTTTGGAGATCGAGTGAAGTCTTCGCGGTTTCGTGCCTCTCTCCCGTCGCTTGGTCGCATCCAACCTTGGCAGGTATAAAGCTAGTTATCCCCGCTGTTCTACAACAAGTTATCTCCTCTACCTTCATCAACGAAGTTATCCCGCTGCCCCGTATCAAGTTATCTTGTTCCTAAACCCTCTTGTCGTGAAGATCGGGCCACCCTCGTGCCGAAATCAGTTCGGTACTTATCAACGAGCTTCGAGGAGGCTAAGCACGAGATCGCTCAGAGCGACGCCCTCCTCGAGGAGGTGGGAGGGACGGCGGCGAGTTCGAGCCCGGGGACGGAAGCGGCGCCGCATCGATCGGCCGGCGACCTCCCCCCGGTCTTCGCACTACTAATTTTTACCCTATTACATCGGCATTTTATTGATGTAATAGGGCCTAAATTGATGTGATAGCTTGGTGTCGCATCATTTTACGTGTTTGATGCGAGCCGATGCAAGTGCTCTTGATGCAATAGCCTTTCGCATCGATTACTTGTGGTTGATGCGAGAAGCAACTATTGCATCGCCCATCCATTGTCTCTTGCATCAAAATTGAGAGATGCAATACCTTATTGCATCGAAATCATGTTGATGCAATACGTCTATTGCAGCGGCTATCGTTTGATGCAAGAGACTATGTTGCATCAATATTAGGTTCGATGCTATATAATCTTGTGCATCACCATTTTGGTTCGATTCAATAGGTACTATTGCATTGGCCGCTATGTTCGATGCAATTCAAGCTAATGCATCGACGCTATGTTTGATGCGATTGGAACTATTGCATCGACATGAGATACGATGCAATTCGAACTATCACATCAACATGAGCTTGGATGCAATACAAACTATTTGCACCGACATGAGATTTGAAGGACAACCAATTATTGCATCAAATTCATTGCACATAAATTTATAAAATTCAATGGCACAAAAAGGCAATCATATTAATAACTTGGATCTTAAGCATTCAAGTCATTTGTACAATGTTAGGAAGTCAAATGCCTTCCTATTTCCAAATAGGTAATTGCAAAGTTGAATTGCATTACAAGCCACTAACTTATGCTACAAAAGGCAATCATAAATAGAAATACATGTCTCTTAGCATAGAACAATATGACATCTTTCGTTGCACAATAATTGATTCATTTCAGCTTTGCCAAGACTCCCTCAAGGTTGATCTTCCTGAAAAATGACATGCATTAGTAATATATATAGTTGATCACACAGTTGGAATCAAACATAGACAACACATGATAGACAACAACATTTTTGGGTTTAACAAATAGAATGGATAATGAAGCCAAACTATAAACACAAGGCACGAACTCCTGATTGCTCATGTTAAGTGAACAAACATACATGTATAAGTGAACAAACATACATGTATAAGTGAACAAACATCACGTTAATATTGTGGACAGGAACTTAAAATGACACCTGAATGCTCATACCTTTCCTCCTTTCAATACTAATGCAACCAAATGTGTCTGGTGCAATAATTTGTATCTATTGCATCCCTTGTTCCAAATGATGCAATAGATCACACCTATTGCATCGACATGAATTACTATCTCATCCAACTCTTTTTGATGCAATAATGACCACATATTGCATCAGATTCCAAAAAATGATGCAATAGCATCCACCTATTGCATCGATTTGAGTTTGATGCAAGGGACGTGATGCAATAGGGTCAAAATTTAGTAGTACGATCGGCCGAAAGCGACGCAGAACCTCGCAGCCGCCACCGAGCTCCTCCACGAACTCCCCGAGCCCGAGGCGCCAGGCCGAAGGCTCCACCGGCGACTGCGCTCCCTCATTGAGAGGGCCGCGGAACGACGGTGGAGAGCTCGAGTCGCACCGCCGTCTTCGTGAGGAGCACGAGGCCTCCTCCATCTAGAGGCCGAACAGGGGAGAGTCGCCACGGGTCCACGCTCGCCGTCGAGTGGGAAAATCGCGACGCAGACGGACACCTCGACGCTCGACGACGAGCAGAGGCGCCGGAGGAAGCGCCCGACGCTGAGCACCGCGACCGCCGCGACGACAAACGCGACGACGATCGCCCGCCGGATCCTACAGAAGAGGAGGGGCGGCCGTTACGACAGCTAGGAGGACCGCAGCCGCAGCCCTACCCGGAGGTCGGGAGGCGTGAGTGCGCTCCCCCAGGCACGCGACGCGCGAGCTCGAGGTGGAGTGAGGGGGACGGAGCCCCACGCCCGGATGGGAGGCGACCTCGAAAGTGTTCGGCTCCCGAGTTCACGACGCGCCGTTCCCACAGTGCTTCCGGCCCCCGACCTCCGTTCAGAAGTACAACGGGAGACGGACCCCAACGTCCTGGCACGAGGACTACCGCCTCGCGTGCTAGGCGGGAGGAGCCGATGACGAGCTCTTCATCATTCGCAACCTCCCCCTGTACCTCGCTGATACAGCTCGATCCAGGCTCGAGCATTTGCCTGCCAGGATGATCAATAGCTGGCGAGACCTCCGCGACATCTTCATCGGCAACTTCCGAGGGGGACCTACTCGCGCCCGAGCAACACGTGGGATCTCCGCGATTGCGCGGAAGGGCGAGAGCCTGCGCGACTACATCCGGCGCTTCTCCAAGCTCGCAACGAGCTTAGTGATGCCACCGGCGAGAGATCATCACCGCCTTCACCTTCGGCACGACCTGCGAGACGCTCATCCGTGAGCTCGGCATCCCAAGCCCAAGATGGTGAAGGAGCTCCTCGACCTCGCCACGAACCACACCCGGGAGAGGAGGCCATCTCCGCGGTCCTCCACGGCACCACCGGCAAGGGCAAGAGAAGCTCGCCGATGAAGCCGGAGAGGGATCGAGCCTCGCGGCCCAAGAAGAACAAGAACAAGCGCCCGGCGTGGCGAGGACGACTTCATCGCGGTGTGGTCGAGAAGAAGATGCCGAAGCGCCAAGGCGCCGCCGGCGCACCCAAGGACTTCTTCGAGAAGAAGCTCGAGCTCCCCGCCCCAACCACGAGGGTCATGTCAAGCACAAGCTCAAGGACTGCAACCTCTGCGCAAGTTCATGACCCGGCGCAAGGTAGGGCAATGGCACGAACAACGAGCACCATGACGACGAGTTCGACGAGTGTTGGTATACCTTATAGCATAAAATATAGAGGTTTTTAAAACGAAAATAAGGGCTTAAAATGAATATCAACATAGTATAAGGGCTTGACTAACATGATTCCACTAGTTTTGGTGATTTATATATTTTTAGGGATTAAACAGAAAATGCCCAAGAGTTTGCAAGCCTTACGACATAAAGACGTATCCGTGACGTAACCCAACGTGGAACCTACACTAGAACATTCCGGAAGAGACCCGAGAGAGCACCAGAAGGAAGGTGGGGCCCACACAGCCAGCGGCGGCCGCATTTAGGGCTTTGGCGGCCGCCCGGTGGGGGCCCCTGTCGGCCTCCCATTCAAGGTCGGTTCGCCACCGCCTATGAGGAGCAATCTAGTCCATCCATCAAGGTCGGTTTGATCCAAGGGCTATCGTGCATCCTCTCGGGGCTATATAACAAGACCCACGACCCACAGGTGAAACCCTAATTCATTCGAAGTCATTCTACTCCATACCCAGTCCATCATCAAGACCCCAAGTCAAGATCCTAAGCCCTAGTTCCACCATAATTAGAGCAATAGCTATCTAGGTTAGCTCTAGGAAGTCAAGTATTGTCTTGGATTCCGGATAGTCAAGAAGTAGCGGGAAGCGAAGCTTCACGTGGCTTCTCTCTTGTATCTCATTTGTAAGTATTTGTTTAGAATACAATTGCCATGACTTTATTCTATTTAATGATTATATTCTTAGTTATATGCTTCTATGCTTATTATGATTATATATTTAGTTTAGTATGTTTGTCTTTATATTCAAGCATGGAGTCGTATAGCGCCCCCTTAGATGTACACTATGTGGGTGGTCGACAATGTGTAAACGTGGTGTTTATACAACGTTTGCCTGCGACATCACCCTATATTCTGGGATGTGTGGTAGATCGTGGATGTGATACTCCCATTGAGTCCTTTGGAGTCCACCCCCCGAATGTAGGGCTAGTTGAGCTTTGTTACTATGGTTGGTTGGTTTTGTTCCTAATCTTCCTTAGTAATATTCACCATGTGTAGATATAATGCCTCCATACGATGATGACTAGGTGTATTGCACTAATTGTAGTATGCATTGACATATAAGTAGGAGTAACTTAGGAATATTCCATCTATCTCACCTATACTATGGTATTTAGCCTTTTATGATACTAGCTAGTGGCATATGATGATCTTTGACTTGGATGATGTTATTATCATTATTATTATATTATTATCTTTATTATGTGACTTACCTCGTTTGAGTTTAGTATGATGTATATGGTTTACTCTACATTACACCCACCGCAAGTGAATCATCATTATATCATCAACCTACCCATAGCCCATCCCTTCCTTTTTTCGGTAGAATATAAATACGATACACGGATAGACTCCTTGGTGAAGTGCTACAATTGGGTAATTCTATCGCGGCGCTGCGGATACGAGAATTATATTATCATTGCAGGAGTTTCATGTGTCATTATAAGAATATCCGTTCACGCATTTCTTTAGCGTTGTGAGCTAGGGTGACGAGACTAGTTTAAGTAGGCAATGCTAGAATGTGTGGTTTTGACTTTTTGTGTCTATCGTGGTGAGATCAACTCCACCATCGATAATGTTGCGAGTCATACACCATAACTAATTCCGTCTAACTTTATTAACTCTCGATCGACTTTTTATTGGAATGTGAGATTAACTCCACATCCAAGCTAACTTATTAGATAGAAACCATTTATACATTTCTAGCGCCGTCCTAGATATGGATCGTGTTAGAGATGTCAACAAGCATTTCGGCGCCGTTGCCGGAAGGATGAAAAGGGTGCTAGCCAAACCTAAACACACATACATGGATAGATTGATATCACTTGCATCACGTAATGTATCGAGGACCCATTATCAACTACTCAAACAGGCTTACCCTTGTTTGTCTACTTGTTTTTGATTTTATGCAGGGTAAAAATATTCATTGGAGTAATCGTCAAAGAGCAATATTGAAAATCAGAATTATTAATCAAGAGGGCAAGAATCTAAGCTTAGAACAACCTTTACACCTTTTTGATTCGGACGTTGATCAAATTAGGCGAAGCCTATTGCCTATTTTCGAGACCATGGCCAACAAGACACTTCGTGAATTTTTCAGCTCAACTACGGCCAATGTCCGCCTTTGGACCGGATGTTGCAATTGGGGATCATGATTTTGAGCTTAAGCCTGGGCTCATTAATATGGTACAAGCTAGCCAGTTTTATGGAAAGGCACATGAGGATGCTAATGCTCATCTCCAACACTTTTTGGAGATTTGCAGCACTATCACCATTAAAGGAGTACCAAGAGATGCAATCCTACTCCGTCTTTTCCCATTCTCGCTATTGGGAAGGGCGAAGCAGTGGTTCTATGCTACCAAAGATAAGAATACTACATGGTCACTCTGCTCTCTTTGCCTTCCTTGCAAAGTTCTTTCCTATAGGCAAGACCAATGCCTTACGGGGGAAGATTGCAAATTTTCAACAGCAACAAGATGAGTCTGTCCCAGAAGCATGGGAACGCTTTCAAGATAATATCTCAGAATGCCCACACCATGGGATGGAAAATTGGTTACTTATGCGAGACCCTCTATCATGGGCTTACTACAAGTGCTCGTGAAATAATGGATCTTTGCGGCGGGGAGGTGCTTTCCTATCACTCACACTTACAAAAAGCTCTTGAACTTGTGGAAAAAATGGCTTCAAACCAGAGTTGGAATGAGGGGCGACAACCCCGCAAGAGGTCGGGGAGGAATGCACTCATGAAGGAGGTAGACATGTTGTCTACGCCAAAATGGATCTAATAATGAAGAAACTTAAGGAGAAAGCTCACGAGAAGAAAGAAGTCATGCAAATTCTAGACTCAAAGCATGACATGTGAAGAATGTGGCAACATTGGCCACTCATGCAATAATTGCCCAGAGATTGAAGAGGATATGAACTACATCAACAATAACAACAATTATCGTCCTCAGCAAAATCAAGGTTGGAACCAGCAAAGACCAAACTACCAAGGTAATTATACAGGTAACTATCAAGGTAATTTTAATAATTTTAACCAACCTTCTTTAAGAGATCTTGTTTTAAATCAAGGAAAAACTATGGAAAACTTGTCTAAGAAGTTAACTACTAATGATAAAATGCTAGAAACAATAAACAATAGAATGGATAGTTTTTCTTCTGCGATTAAAAACCAACATAGTTTCAACAAAATGATAGAATCTCAAATTTCTCAGCTGGCAATTTCTGTTCCACTAACCACATCAGGTAAAACTCCGGGCCAGCCGGAAGAATTAGAATCTGCAAATCTTGTAGACATTTTTAATGCAGGTCGTTACTTTACGGAAAAGTTGGAGAGCCACTGGCTGGATGACTCCCTACCACCAAAGAAAGGAGATCCAGGGAGGCCAGTCATCACCATCCAAATTGGACCACACGTATTTGAGAATGCAATATGTGACTTCGGCTCAAGCATCAACATTTTACCTCGGGTAATTTATGAGAAAGTTAATGGTAATCCATTGTTATATACAACCATGTGCTTGCAGCTTGCAGATGAGTCGCTATGCTATCCACAAGGCATACTCCAAGATGTTTTCGTACAAGTTGGAAAATCATAAGTGCCAGCAGATTTCGCAGTAATTGAGACAGGAGGTAGTGAAAAGGCACCAATCATATTGGGTCAACCTTTCTTAAGCACAGCTAGAGCAATTATCTATGCCCAGAGCGCAAAGATATGTTTCAACATCAATGGAAGAAAGGAAGTATTTAGCTTCAAGAACAAGGTACTCACCTCCCCTGCTCATCCGCAAGCACATTACCTCTGTGAGATGCCACGAGCCTACATTCAAGAACACCAAGAAGAACAAAAGGAAGAACAAGAAGGCTCGCCTGTGAAGGTAATGATGATTAACAAGATAGGTTCCGAGAATGACCATCTACTCAAATCTCCAATGCTGACTAAGATGGAAGATCCAGGCATCCCAACAATATCATGCACTATAAACTGTTTGACCTTCAATAACACATATTGTGATACAAGATCCGGCATCAACATCATGGCCAAGGTAACATATCAATTATTATTCGATAAAATGCCCTTGTATCCTACATATGTGCAGTTTGCAGATGGTGAACCAATCATGCCGATTTCGAAGGAATTGCGAAAAGACGTGCCCATGAAAATTAATGATCATTATGTCCTCAGCGACTTTTTAGTCATGGACATGGGTAAAAAGTTGGACCCACCACTAGTGTTGGGAAGACCCTTCCTTAATACTACACGCGCCATCATCTACATAAGAACATGAGAAATTCACTTCCAATTCCCTACGAGAAAAGGTACAAGTATATTTCAATAGTTATACTAACTATGAAAAGAAGAACAGTCGCACGTAGACGCCCCTGAAGAAGAAACAATTAAAGATTCAAGAAGAAGAAGAGGTAGAAGGACCTAGAGAAGAAAAGTCATCCACCTCAACCAAGGTCCCCCCGAGGCCACGAAGGAGGCCGGTGCGTCGGCCCAAGGATGATCGCGTACTCAACCAAGGTCCGTGAGCTCGAGGAGCACTTCGATGGGCTCAAGTTCAAGCACATCCACCGCCAGTACAACGGCGACGCCGACGTCCTTGCAAAGCTTGCCTATGACCGACTACAAGTCCTCCCCGGTGTCTTCGCCCCACGACTAGTACATCCCCTTGATCCGGCTCGAGGAGAAGGCCCGAACCAGCGGGTGGATCCGGCCAGAGGCTCCGTTCGTCCCCTTCCCCAACAAGCCCGAAACCTCTTCGAGCTCGAGCTCGCCGATGGAGATCGACGGGGAGGTTGACCTCATCGACACCAAGGTCTTTGCGACCCCGAGCCGGAGACCCCAAGGCCCGATTGGCGAGTTCTGTCTGGCATGGCTACGGGACGGCAAAGGCTTCCTATGGAAAAAGAGGAAGCTATGTGCATTGCCCGTCGAGCAAAATCCTACGCCATCATCGAGTACGAGCTCTACAAGGGAGAGTGCGTCTGGGGTGCTTCGGCGACGCATCACCTTCGAGGAGGGGGCGAGAGCTTGTAGGGAGGTCCACGCCGGTGAATGTGGGCACCACACGGCCCCGAGCTACGGTAGGCAAGGCGTTCCGCCAAGGCTTCTACTAGCCGGCCGCCGTCGCCGACGCCAACCAGGTCGTACGCCATTGCGAGGGGTGTCAATTCTTCGCCAAGCAAACGCACCTCCCGCATAGGCCCTCAGGACGATCCCCATCACGTGGCCCTTCGTGGGTGCAGGGGCTTGATATGGTCGGCCTTTACAAAGGCGTCAGGGGGCTCACACCTCCCGTCGCCGTCGACAAGTTCACCAAATGGATCGAGGTGATGCCCATCTCACGCACGAGGTCACGGGAGGCAGTTAAGTTCTTCACCGGCATCGTCCACCGCTTCGGCGTCCCGAACTCGATCATCACCGACAACGGCACCAACTTCACCGGCTAGATCTTCCTCGACTGGTGTGATGACTACAACATTCGGGTGGATTGGGCCTCCGTCGACCACCCGAGGATGAACGGACAAGTCGGCGCGCCAATGGTATGATTTTTGCGAGGGATTGAAGCCGCGAATCTTCAAAAAAGGTGGAGAAATTCGGAGGACGGTGGCTTGTCGAGCTCTCCTCCGTCATATGGAGCCTTAGGACCACGCCAAGCAGAGCCAGCCAGGGCGCACGCCTTTCTTCCTCATCTTTGGCTCGGAGGCCGTGCTCCCCCACCGACCTCGACTACGGCGCCCGCGAGTTCGGCGTGCATAACCGAGGCCGGCAACCGAGGCTTCACTTTCGAGGACGGCTGCGGATCATCTCGAGGAAGCTGCGAGGTGGCGCTCGCCGCATTCGGCCAAGTACCGGCAGTCCATGCGCCGATACCACGACCGCCACATCCGAGGCCGAGCCTTCAACGTCGGCGACCAAGTCTGCGGCGGGTGCAAAGCACAAAGGAGAAGCACAAGCTCTCGGCTCCTTGGGAGGGACCATTCACCATCGCTCGGGTTCTACGCCCGGGCTCGTACAAGATCCAAGACTCCCACGATGGCCGTGTGAGCTCACCAACTCCTGGAACATCGAGCGACTACGTCGCTTCTACCCTTAGATACTTTTTGTAATATCGCTCTCGCATGAGCTCGAATAAAGATGACACACCTCGATGCGAAATTTGTGCAAGCATTCGACTTTTTTTCATCGCACATTTGTTGAGCAATGGCTGCCCTTTACCTCCAGCAAGGCCCGCCCTTGCTCGGGGGCTACAGGGGCCGGGGCGCACACCCCGCCTTTTTCACGAACTCATTTTTTGCAAATTCGAAACAACACCAACGCTTAAGAAAGAGCTCAGCGAGCTTGACCTCGCATGCATTCATATCACCTCTAAAACCACCCGACTTAATGACTAAGGGACCCCGACATGACCATCTTCGTAAGCTTGGTGGCGCTTGCCCCTGCGAACTCTAGCGTCTCCGTGACCAACGAGAACGGGCCCGCTGCCTTCGTCGTTAAGATGCGAACTCGGGAAAACGACAAATTAGTCAGAAAGTGCGGTCACGAGAAAAGGAAACACTTTCTTATAGTGCATAATTAAACAATAGCTTGTCACATTTACATCCCGGCCCAAGCTCGGGGACTTAGCACAAAATAAGGAGGCCACGCCTCGAGCTACTCTAACTCTGTGTGCGGGTCACTCCTCGTCGCTCGGCGAGTCCTCGAGTCCTCCTCGCCCGGCCGTTGGCTCGAACACCTCGAGCTCGTTGACAACCAAGCACGAAGAGGTTCTGGCCGCCGGCTATTGGCGGTCACTATCATACATCTTATACCGCCAACTTAGCTCTAATTAAGAGAGATGGAACAAACTTATGTCAAATAAAGCGGTTACTACTCACCTAGTTCCACTTGTATTCGAGAATAATTGTTTTGCGAGGAACAAACACGTAAAGCGGTGAGAGTACGCCAAATAAAAGTAAAGTGCAAACTCGGAAATGCGCTTTGACCAAGGGGAACGTGGCAGGGCGAACCGAAGCAAAGCGGACGGAAACACCTCCGAGAAAGGCGACCTACTTTGGGCCACCGGCCCCCACCGCGAAGGATGGGCGCGGGGCGGGCCAAACACAGGTCGACCGCCGCGCGGAGTCGGCGGCGCCCCTGTGCCCGTGCCCGATCCGCGCGCCTTGTCTCCGTGTCCGTCCGGGAGGAGCTGAGGCGGTGCATGGCGGTGCTTTTCGGGGGGATTTGGCGCCAAAACTCCCGCCAAAACCACTTTCATTCTCCTATAAATAAGAGGCCACACCCCCTTCCAAACACACAACACACACCCTTGAGCACTTCACTCACTTTCTTTAGTCCTAGTTGTAGTTTTGAGCAAGGTTGAGCTTCAAGGAGGGCTTGTCTCCTTGGAAGGATCTTTTGGTAATATTAATATTATTATGGAGTTCCTTTCAATATTCAAGTCTTTATATTCATATTGCAATGCGTTCGAACTAGAGTATAGTTACCCTCATGTTATCTTATTAATGTGTGAACTATGATCTAGTTGACATATTAGTAGATAGAACTTGGCTAATTATAGAATTAACCGTCATGTGTCGACTCGCTAGAGAGTGGTCGGTTTATGTAGATTATGATGGTTTGGTGTACCTTCGGGTTTACCTTTATCCTTGCTTGTCGATCCGTAGGGTCGAGTCGAGGGGATTTAGGTAGTTTTCTATATCGTGCACTACACCACAACACTTTTCGGTCGGACATCGATGGTAAAATTCTTTTTAGCGTTGGCTAGTGCGTCCCTAAAAATAACAAAGATTATCTGTCGGTAATTATGAATTTAGTGATTTATCGTGCGCCGCTATACATCTTGATAAATGGTCTCGTTTATACATACACAAATTTGTCACACGATCTGTCGCTAAAGTAAGTGGGTCCCAAATCCACCGCTCGCGGGTAAATGTTAGTCCGGCCCGCCCAAATTTTAGCCTGCTAGGTGTGTATACAACCAAAACCCTAAAAAAATTTCCCCCAATCCCACCCTGCCGCCACCCCTCCCCTCTCAATCCCGCCCGTCGCACCCCCAGTCCGTGAAAAGTGAAAACTCCCGTCACCCACCGCCCTCTCCTCTGAATCCCGCCCTCTGCTCCCTCCCCCGTCGCCCAGACGCGGTCCTCAACTCCTCTCAGTGCCGGTCAGTTGAGAGCGCTGCCCGCCCGCCCGTAGTGTCCGCTCGATCTGTACCGCGTGGAGCGCCGCCAGAGTGCCTGCTCGCGGAAGCGCCAATCCCGCCCGTCGCCGCCCCTGGTCCAGCCCCGCCCATCCCTGGAGGACGCGAGCAGCAGCACCTGGACGCGCCTCGGTGGACCTGAAGGCGCATCTGGAGAACGCGAGCAGGAGCCCTTCGACAGCAGCAGCCGTAGCCTCTGACAGTGGAGCACGCGACAAGTTTTTCAATGGAGGAGCAGTAGCAGCAGCCGTGGCCTCTGATTTCTACTTCTGACAGTGGAGCACGCGAGTGGGAGTGCTCCAACGGAGGAGCAGCAGATTCTGTAGCCTCCAATTTCTGCTTCTGAATTCTGGAACAGATCCATCGGTATGTGAAATACCCTCCTCTGGTTCTTTCTTTGAAGTGCTGAAAATGAGATTATTATTTAGTTTGTTTGGATGGGGACTAAGCTTCTAATCTGCAACTAGTGCACCAGTCGTACGCATGGATAAATCTAAGTTTGTCTGATCCTTGACAGTAGTACTCTACATGCCTCTGTTTGCACAAGTTGCTTAGGACAGTGTCGAATTTCTGGATGCAGAGTTGCCAATATTTATTTCTCAGTTGACTGAGCCTATGCTATTTTTAGTTACCATTGTTGCATATAACTGAATCGATTTGCCTTATTATGCCAAAAAGGAGTTTTTACTTTGTACATGGTAATTGTGCTAATTTATTTGCATTCAGTACATGTAAACAGTGATGGCTGCCGTCCTCAACTTTGGTCTTTATATATAAAAAAATTCTAGAGCAATTACTGTACTATGGGATACATGGCAAGGATACTGATGACTTCAAATCCATATAGCATAGAAACATATCATGAGCTATATGATAGATAGTTTGGATAAAAAAAAATATAGGAATTGGTTGGTGGCTGCAGGAAGGTCAAACAAGCATTCCATGTGTTGTGCAGAGGTAGTCCTGAATCCACCCGTGGCCCTAAACCATCATGCCATTCTGCGCTACAGTTCCTCACTGAGACAATTTCAGCCACAGCCCACAGCAGCATCAGTTGTATCCCTCAGATGATGAACATGGCGATTCCTTCATACTATTGGCAGATGCCATGTGTCTCAGTCTTTGAATTGCTTGCTGCCCCTAGGCCTGCTGCGGCCCGATCGGTTATTAACAAGACTGCTGCACCAACAAATGATATCCTCCCTCTCGCTCTGGAAATGATACACATGTAATCTTGCAATGCTGTTGCAATGTTTCTCTATGATTTTAATAATGTTCCATGTTTTGCAAGTCTCATGAGTGTATATATACTACAGGCTGGAACTGATGAGAGCTTGGTCCCTCATAGACATGGTACACATGATACAGCCAGCTCACCTCTAAAGAAAACAACTACAGCAGCGAAGGATGGCCCTCGCTTTTCTCAGCATGACCTTGTAATCTCCTTTTCTCCCTGTATTCTTTTGTGGTTTCATATATGTTCCTTGATTTAAAACTTATGAGTGCATGCATACTTTATTTCAGCTTGGAAAGGATGTGATATTATATACTATGTTGAGAACTGAATTACCTGCGGCTAAGGGAACAGTCATTTCAATTGATCCAAACAACATGGTAGGAGGCCAGCCTCTTGGGAATGAATATTGTGAAGTAGTTGTTGATCTTGTGATGAAAAGGGATGCTATACTGCCTCGGCCTTATGGGGACATTAAGACTATGGCAAGTGCTGACAAGATGAGTATTGCATGGCCATACAATAAAGTAATAAACTAGACTTGACATAATTTTCATTCCTGTTCGATCTGTGATGCATGACCATTGTTTCTAATTAAACCTATCTGTGATAGATAAAGGAATGCAGGAAGAAGGGAAGCAAGGCATCCAGTACACCTCTAAAGGGCACTGCAGGTATGTCTCTAAATTTACATTCATCAAACTATGTACAAGATTACCGGACAATATTGTGGTAACAAGCAATTTAGATAAATAAGGCCCAAGAGAAGCATGCCATAACTACCACTAGTTAGCACAAATTTCCAAGGATTACGGCACTTTAATCATTGATAGATGACTTATATAAGCTGGTTCCAAAAAGATGCAGTAAAATAAAATTTCTAGGATGTCAAGTTGTGAACTGATGATAGCATCCAGTTCCAGCATTCAACTCCAGCATTTCTTAGTTTGTTCACCACTACATCTCTATTGGGCAAATCCATACAGCCAAGCTTAACATGGAAAAAGAAAAATAAAGATTTATAGGTAAAATAGAAAAACCCTCCACGTGGAAGAAAGTGAACTAAGTGCAGCCTTGTTATGTTATTAATAGTACGCTTCTCTGTATGTGTTAGTCATCTGGTAAAAAGAAAGGTGTTCTACCTTATGTCTATCAAATTTCTTTTTGAAAAGCAATTGAATTTGGACCCTGATGGATAATAGATGGACATCCAGCAGCCCAAGCCCCATTGTTCCCAGCAACTTACTGCTACTTATAAGCTTATATTGCACAGCAACTTCACTTGCTAATTATAAACTTATATTGCAACAACCTTCGCATATTTTCTTTCGCTTGCCTAATTACATGGTTCTTCACTTGCTAATTATAAACTTATATTGCAACAACTTCGCATATTTTTCTTCGCTTGCCTAATTACACGGTTCTTATATTTTTCGGGAACTGTTGGGAAGTCTTTGACTTAGCTCACGGAAAATGGTTCACATAACCTAGTGGATGTGCTTTTGGTTTTTAGTTCCTAGAAATGATTGTGTGCACAAACCTTAATATATCAAACAAACTATTATGTAGCTTGCTGGGTGTGCATTGATCATGTAAGCTTTTGGTGGGTGACTTTGATGGATGATGGTGCGGGGACAAGATTGTATGTTAGCTTGTTGGGATCATGTAAGCTTTTGGTGGGTTACTATGTTGTGTAATGTGCAAGACAAGATTAGATCTTATATATATATATATATATATATATATTGACCTCTATGTGATGTATGTGCTTCTATATCTTTATGTGTGGATATTGAGCATGAATGTGGGTTTGGCATTTGCTAAATGTGTTCTAATTGTATTTTTTTTTTTTTATTATTATTTAAATCATCCTGTTGAACAATGCTGTCGCTATAGATATATGGATTGTTGGATGATCTGTCGGTGTATCCGTGTACTAAGGCCCTCTGTCATTTGAAACTTAGCAAACACACTATCCGTCGCTATAAATATTGCAAGCATCGGTCGCATTTGCCAAAAGTGTTGTCTGTCGCTAAAGATTTTTAGCGGCGGGACTTACACCGGCTGCAGGAGTGCTGTCGCTATAACTTTTTAGGGGCCGATGGTTCTGTCATTTGTAACGCTTTTAGGGTCGGATTATCGTCCCTAAAGTTGGTGTTGTGGTGTAGTGGTGGACGTGGTGTCGGGTCTATAGTAATCATCGAAATAATCGGCATCCCACGGTAGTGAGGTAGGGGCGGTGGTGGTGACCACTGTTCCGCCCATCGTATTATTCCTCCACGTTCGGATGTTGAGTTGGAGTTACGAAAGTGTCCATCGGCTAGCGAGACTAGGCTGCGGGCATCTCCTCATCATATGATCGTAATCCCATCATGATTTAGCATCCTCACATGTTAAACTAGAGTTCACCCATGTGCAATATTTAGAACCACCTTCTCATTGTAGATTCTCTTTTATCCTTTTCTCTCCCTAGTGGTGTAGTAGCTTATGTGTGTTTGTCACTATCCACGAATATCTATTCTTCTTACCCCCGCAATTGACTAATGGTTATTCATAAATACATTGTGGATCATCATCATCATTATGCTAGCTAACCACACAAGCCCGCCTTCCCTTGGGAAAATATAAATCACGATACCCGAATACCACCGGGTGAAATGCTATAATGATAGATCCGTGCGCTTTGCGGATTGACTAAAGTAAACACATGAATCCATCTATCATCGATATCTCTTAACGTGGTCTCTCGAGAATATTATTTATTCTTAGAGATTGCACTATGAAGTGCCAACATGCATTTCGGTGCCGTTACCGGAAATGGGTTATTATCTATTTCTAGTAATGTCGTTAAGAAATATCAACAAGCATTTTCGCACCGTTCTTGGGGAAGGCATGGTTTTCTAAAAAAATCATAAAGCTAGCATATGATGATTATAACCACATGTATGAATGATAGCCCTAGTCTTTGCGGGCTAACTCTTTTTGTTTTTTCTTCTGTTGTGGATGAAAGCGAGGGGATAGTATATGATCGGTCGCAACCTACCAAACAACCGTTGACAATCCGGGGCGTTGATCGAAAGAGACGGTCCCGTGCCGTTACACTGTCGTTACTCCACGGAGGTTGAACCCATCATCACCATACCATCTTCATCAACACTCATGGCCAAGACACTCCGTGACTACTCAAGCCGGTGGGCAATGTCCCCACTGGGCCAACGATCAACGTTGGAGACAAGAATTTCGAGATCCGCGACCGGCCTCATCATGATGGTACGGGCAAATCCATTACGTGGATTGCCAAGCGAGGATGCCAACGCACACCTTCAAAATTTCCTAGAGCCGTGTGACACCATTGTCATCAGGGCGTGGAGCCTGACGCCATCAAGCTCCTTTGTTTCCTTTCTCCCTTGTGGGGAAGGCGGCGATGGTTCTACAAGGACAAAGCTCAAGTCGTACACGGAGCAAATGCTCCCACTGCGTTCCTCGCACGTTTCTTCCCAATGGGTAAAACCAATGCCCTGCGGGGGTCAAGAATCTCAATTTCGGCGAGAATCCAAATGAACCAATTCCGGAAGCGTGGGAAAGGCTGCAAGAGTACATCCTTGCTCGCCCACATCACGGCATGGAGACATGGCTCGTACCGGAACTTCTACAATGGTCTTACACCTATGTGTAAGGGCCATCTTGATCTTGCGGCTTTGGAGGGGCATTTCTGTCCCCACTTGTTGAAAAAGCTGAAGCGCTCATCGAGAAGATGATCGAGAACCAAGCATGGGAGAAGACAGAGCCCCAACGAAAAGAAGGCATGCACAACGTCAAGGGAGACGGACATGCTAAAGATGGACCTGTTACTCAAAAGATTGGGAGATCAAGCCACCGAGCAGGAAGTCATGAACAACACTCTACCACCTCCGAAGCATTGATGACTTGTGAAGTGCGTGGAGAGCTTGGACATTCGGGCAACAAGCGCCCGAAACTCGCGAAGAGTTTGCCTTCATCAACAATGGGTTCCATCCAGGTAACAATAATAATAATAACAATAGGTGGAACAATCAAGGGGACGTCCACAAGGAGGTAATGGTTTTAATTACAATTACAATTCTAATTATAACTCAAACCAACCTTCTTTGAAAGATTTAGTTCTTGGTCAAGCAAAGATTAATGAGTCCATCAATAAGAAGATTTCTTACAATGATAGAAGATTAGAGAACATTAATTCACAACACGATAACCTTACAAGCTGCAGTTACAAACCAACAGAAATTTAACAAATTGGTTGAGTCAAAGTTATCACATCGGCCACTATTATGCCAATTAATGAAGAAGGAAAAATTCCTAGCCGGCCGGCTGAAAATGTTAATGAGGTGGTTACGAGAGGAGGTAAGGCCACTCGTGATCCACCATATCCTAACCATTCCGCAGCTCCGCCACGGGATAACCGCGCTACAAAACAATCTCCCGCACCACAAGTGCCACTACCTCAGGAGGAGGATGAGGAAATTCCACCCATCATTGAATCAATGGAGAGAAGGGTCACCACCAAGAATTTTGGAGATACAAATCACATACCCTTCCCATCCGGGAGAAAGAGGCCAACCACGGATGACCAATTTGCCCGATTCCTTGAGATGATCAGCAAGATCCACATAGACATGCCACTAATGGATGTTTTGCACATGCCATCATACTCAAGATACATCCGAGCCATCATCAACAAGAAGGTGCCAATGCAGACTACAGAGGTGGTAAGGCTTACAGAAGAATGTAAGCCTTGGCGATACTCAATCGCCTACCGAGAAAAAGGAAAGATTCGAGGATGTCCCACCATCACCGTTCCATAGGATCACAAAAGATTGACCACACCCTATGCGATCTTGGTGCAAGCGTGAGTGTCATGTCAAAGGTCTGTGTTTGACAAGATGAACTTCACTCATCTAGTACCAACAGACATGATGCCGCAACTTGCCGACTCAACAATACGTTACCCATCGAGGGGGTAGGCAAGACGCCCCCGTAAAAATTAGAAACTATTTTGTACCTGTTGATTTTGTGGTTTTGGAAATGGAGGCCACAAAAGAAACACCCTTGATCCTTGGGACGACCCTTCCTCGATGCAGTAGGGGCACAAATCAACGTTAGAGAAGGCGAAATTCATTTCAATATTGAAGGTCAGGAAGAAACCTTCAAATTTCGCCCCAAGCCAGAACAGTGCTCCATGATCTTCACGACAGAGAAGAAGGCTCCTGTAGAAAGATGGGTACAACGTGAAAAGGTTAGCTCATACCCTAATTTCCGACAAAAGAGCTTGGGAGGCAAGTTGGTAATAAATTAAGTATTTATTTATTTCTTTATAGAATTTATTCACTCATATATAAAATATATACATATATATATATATATATATATATAGATGAATCTTTAATTTCCTTTTCCAACACTATATAGTATTGAATTTAATATATAAAAATAAATATAACCTATAAATAAAATTTTCTAACTCATAAAATAAAACTCTTGATTGTTAGCACCCCATTTATTACGCCATGAATAAAAATATATAAAACATATTCCAAAATAATTTTTCATTTCATAAAGTGTTAAAATAAACTTGGGAAAAATCGAAAATTTGGGCCTTGGTCGAAGAAACCGAAGCACCAACGATCGAGGGGGCAACACATGACCGATTCTTTGCCACCTCGCCAAAGTTGGGCAGCAGGGGGGCCACCCGGCGCCGGCCGCCGCGCGCTGCGGCGACCGCCGCCCGGTATCCCCCGCCTCGTGGCGAAGTAGCCGTTGTTCTCGGTCCCGTGTCATTTGGTGTTTTGCTCTATAAATACTTGAGGTGCGGGAGAGCTCACCACCCCTCTCATTCTCACATTTTCACTCTCCCACTACACCTCTCCATTCTATCTCTTCTCCAAGAGCTTGTGCAAGAAACCTCTTGCACTCAACAGCCCCCCGACGTGTCAAAGATCAAGAGCTAGTAAGAATTTTTCGAGCTAACATCACCCTTGTTCTAGTTCTTGTTTTGTTCTTGTAAACATGAGCAGGATAGGAAGCAAGATCGTAGGAGCGCATTCAGCAAGACGTTGAGAAGGAGCTCCGTCTCTCTCTCAAGGCTCGAGCTCGCCACATGTTGACATTTCTTAGCGCAATCAAAGGAAAGCAGTATAAAACCCATCCCCAATAACGGCGCCCGAGGAAATGCGCCGTGACATTCCCAAATAAAACCACCATGTCGGTGATCCGAAAGGGATTGTCAACGGGATAGATCTTGCCATCTTAGATATTTCATCCGCAAGCGCCACGGATCTATCATTGTAGCATTTCACAGGAAGTATTGAGGGGTATCGTTATTTATATTTTCCCAAAGGAAGGCATGTGATTAATAAGCTAGCATGGCATGAATAGAGGAACATGTGTTTGCTTAGACCAAATTGTTCATAACAGGGGTAAGCAATAACGGTTTTATGGATAGTGTGACACACACTTAAGAATCCACCAGCAAAAGGATAAAGAAAATAGATAAAGAATAAATGAATAACCTAATGGAGTAATTCTAATGTATCTAGTCATGGCCAAACAAATGAATAGCTAGGATCATATGCAAAACCGATTTAGGCATGGTTAGGTCTAGGATAATAGGGAGACTCCCCGGATACCATACGGCCCGATGGGAAGCATTTACGAACTCCTACAGCACATACGAACGTGGGGGGATTTCAAGGGACGGTCAAGGCTTGTCACGACCAAGCCGCCTACCCCCTCAACCGTGGCATGCACTCATATTCACAGGTGTCGTAATACCTGGGCACCATGCCCCATATCGAGCACTACTCTTGTCCCCCGGGATCCCCACTCGTCGAATGGACGGACTAGAACAAGAGCAAACCCGAAGGAACAACGAACCGATATCCCACCTCTAATCAAGTTAGGCATATGATGATCGATGATGAACCGAGATGAACATGTCAAGATTATGATATGTAAACTATATACTAGTTCATATACCAACACAAGAACATGAACAAGACTATACTCTAGTTCATAAGTTAGGCCAAGAACATAGGTATAAGACTTGCAAATAGAAGAATGCTCCATTGAGAAGATATATTACCAAGGCACTTTCTTCTAGGAGACAAGCCCTCCTTGTAGCTCTTCTACTCCAAGTGCTAACCAAGAACTAAGAAGAAGAAGAAAGAAGAAGTAGAAGAAGAGAGAGAGGTAGAGGTGGTAGAGAGAGGAAGATTCTTTGGTTTCTTTGGACTCCAAGTGGTGTGTGTTGAGAGAGGAGGAGAGGGGGACTACTTATACACTTGGAGGAGGGGCCTAAGTGCTAATTTACACCAAAACCGACCTGGTAAACCTTCCTAATCAGAGCAAACCGACCATCCCACGGTGGTAACCCCCATTTGGCAGGTGCATGAACCGCCTCCCCGAGGTTGGGCCGAAACCGCCTCAGGGAGGGTGCGGCCGCACACAGGCTCGGCCCTGCCCGGGTCTCGGTGGGGTGTCGTCCTTCGTCTTGAAAAGTTATGGGCCGGGCTTGGCTCGGCCCAATTTTGATGTTTTGGGTCGATTTGCTCCTAGGCTTGTGTTTTGCAATAATGCGCTTTCCGGATGGCGTACTTTTGGTCGATTTTCCACTTGCTTTTTTATTATAAATCTGCAAAATAAAATACTAGACACTACAAGTGGAATTTTATTAGTGATAAATGTATATGAGTATAAAAAGGTATAGTTTTACTCCCTTTATGGTAGTAAGTTGACGGGGGAAAAATATGTGATTGGTGGACCGTCAACAAACTCCCAAAGCTTACCCTTTTGGCGTCCTCGAGCAAAAAGAGATAAGTACTTGGTTGTTGATCGGGGAGTTGCTACTATGTCGATTACGTTTTACAAGTGCCGGGGGTTATAATAAGATTTTCTACTAGAGTTTGAATAAATTGGCACATCTTTTTTCCCACCCTTTATTACCTTTCATCGTAGCGGGGCTTTTTAGCTTTTCTCAAAGTCTTGGGCGGTTGCCGATAGAACGGTTATAACAGAAATGCTTATCATTCATCCTTTTGATCAACTTTCTCATCCGGGATTTATTTATATAAATAATATTTATTTTTTCGAGAAAGAATGGGCTTTATTGCTATATATATTTTTTTGGAGAGGTGGGCTCTACTCGCCCTAGACTTTTGTCTTTTATTTCCTTTCTTTTTCTCTTCTTCTTTTTTTTTTGGAGATGTGGGCTCTACTCGCCCTCGAACACTTGTCAATTTTTCATCTCATTTTTCTTTTTTCTTTTTTTTTTTTAGCATAGCCCATATCATTTCTCTTTTCTTTCAAAGTAGATTCCCGGATGTCAAGTTTCTTTTTTTTTTTTTTTGGGACGAAATCATAGCAAATCCATTTGTACCATATCATACTTGGCAACAACTTAGACTAGATAGAGCCTATGCAACCCACATGAATCAGGGTTTTTCAGGATGAGTTTTTAGACTTAGCCACTAAACCAAAACTTTAGAGAAATTCAAATTATATACTAGGCAAAAGGCAAAGCATAAGACGAGCAACTATTCATCATTTCAACAAGGGACTAAGACTAAACATTTTTATAGCTCATATGTATAAACATTAAGGCACAAAGAAGAGCTACTTATTCTTTTTTAGGATTTTTTTTTTTTAGTTTTAGTTTTTTTAATGCAGGATTGCTGAAATTTACCATAATGCGCTTTTCGGGATGGCGTACTTTGGTCGATTTTCCACTTGCTTTTATTATAAATCTGCAAAATAAAATACTAGACACTACAAGTGGAATTTTATTAGTGATAAATGTATATGAGTATAAAAGGTATAGTTTTACTCCTTTATGGTAGTAAGTTGACGGGAAAAATATGTATTGGTGGTATTTGTCAACACCACACCGAAAGCCGAAGGAAGCCCGATGCACGAAGACGACGCTCCTCCTCAAGTCCACCCACACTTGACAATCAACCCAGCTGATGCTCCGTACCTCGACCTCCAAGATGCACGAGAGATACAAGCATACCACATGCTCAAAGATCGACCCTTCGCTCACGCGCCACGCTTTTCTCAGGAAGCTCTTGAGAAACTTGGTATGGATTCCGAATTCCCTCGCATGTGGAGAGCCGTAGGATGGGCAAAGGTAGATCCTCTTGATGAATTAGGCTCTAAAATGCTCACTATCCAATTCCTGTGCACTTTGAAAGTTCATGATGAGGGTATTTCTTTTTCGACTTTTTCATACCCACCACTATCACACATGGAAACAAATTGCTGAAATTTTGGGGTTTGACAAAAGCGAAATGCTTAATTGATTTTGATGCAGCCCTTCGCGGGTATAATCGTGATGCTTTCTTCATGCAAATATCTCGATATTGATTGCTCTAGTGCTAGATTTGAGGTCTGTTAATACAAACATACAACATCCATCATTAAGGTTTATGCACAAATGGATGTCTAGCACTTTATTTCTAGGCAAGATCCTCGTCGCATTCATGATGCTGAATTAAAATGTCTTTTCTGCAATGATAAAACGAATCAAAATTGCTCCTGTGAAAGAAATGATTAATTGGATGCTAGAAACCATCAAGCTTACCACCACTGTTTATTGCACTTCCCTTGTGACACGGATTGCTCATGGTGTTGGTGCGCTGGAAGGACAGAATGTTCTTTACATTCTTGACCCGCGCCCCGAGATCATGATCCAATCCTTGGTTCAAGGGCATCATATTAAGCTTGATGCAGATGACCGCGAGAAAGTCATTTATTACTTTTCCGGGCTATACAATGGAGATTCCGCTTCCTAACCCGGAATACTCATTGTATAAGTCCCGTTCACTTACCTTCGTTCGGATCCTTTCCGACGAAGCGCGCAGAAGCTCTGTGTCTCGCAGGTCAACTAGGAGGGTAGCAAGAGATGGGGCAGGAACTTCACGATCACCTGCCCCACCACCAGACTTTGTGCAGACCCCCGCACCGACTCCCACCGGGTTCACGCCCAGGTCCAATTACATGGTTTCTTTTTCGGCTATGCCGAACCCGGTACATACCGGGCTACCGGTCGGGTTACACCCCACACCCAGATCGCGGCGGCTCGGCATGGATGGGGCTCCTATGAGATCTCTTCTGAGTCTGAAGGATTGCCTCCATCACCATGCCGACACATGGAGGAGCCCCAGACGATCCAGGACCTCAGCACTCGCATCCACGGTCTGGAGGTGAGTACTAGAAACATTCATGATACACTCCACTCCTATGTACAGACTGCAGATCAGCGCCACCAGGAGTTCCGGCAGGAGTTCACCGACATCCGCGCGCGAGAGGAGCAGCGCCGCGCACAGGAGAGACCCTTTTGGCTCCACATGGGATATAATCCCGACCCGTAGGCTTTGAGCCGCCTTGGGGGAGGACCCCCACCGGGTAAGCCTTTAATTTCCCAAGTCATTTTCCTTTTCAGTTCAAAAAAAATTGATAAAAGCAACAAAAATATATTCCACTCCTATATTTGACATAAAAGGTGTAGATTTCTCTTAAGATGAAATGATGAATAGTTGCTCTGTTTATGAATTAGCTTGCACCTAGTTTATAACTTAGAATTCCTTGATGTTTAAGTTTGTTGGCTAATACTGTCTTGTCCTAAAAACTTGATAAACATGGGTTGCAAGAACATGATCCTTTTCTAAGTTATTGCCGGATATGATATGGTACAAAGAGACTCTACTATAACTTTGTTCCTAGAGAGCTTGACATTCGGGAAACCTGAATCTAAAAAAAAAAGAGAGATGAAAAATGGACAAGTGTCCGAGGGCGAGTAGAGCCCACATCTCCAAAAAGAGAGGAAATAAAAGACACAAGTCTAGGGGTGAGAAGAACCCACCTCTCCAAAAAAAAAAAGAAAGAGAGAATATCACACTCTCTCAAGTATTCAAAAAAGAGAGTATGCAAGTTCATACATATGCTAAATAAAATCCCGGATGCATAGTTACTCAAAAGAATAAAAGAAGTAGTAGCTCTGCAAAACCGTTCTATCTTGCAATCACCCAAGAATGTGGAAAAATGTTATGGGACCCTATGATTTGAGTAATAAGGATAGATAAAAATGCCAACTTATTTAAACAATAAGTGAACACTTTGTTATAAACATGGTACACTTTGATTTATATCGGCATTGAAGCAACTCCTGATCATCGACCTAAATACTTAGCTATTTGCTCGGGACGAGCAAAGGTTAAGCTTGGGGGAGTTTGTTGGCGGTCACTATAATACATCTTATACGACCAACTTAGCTCTAATTAAGAGAGATGTAACACACTTATGTCAAATAAACGGTTACTACTCACCTAGTTCCACTTGTATTCGAGAATAATTGTTTTGCAGGAACAAACACGTAAAACAGTGAGAGTACGCCAAATAAAGAGTAAAGTGCAAACTCGGGAAATGCGCTTTGACCAAGGGGAACGTGGCAGGCCGTAACCGAAGCAAAACGGACCGAAACACCTCCGGAAAGGCAACCTACACCGTGCCACCAGCCCACACGCGAAGGATGGGCGTGGGGCGGGCCAAACCTCGGGCCGACCGCCGCCGGGTCGCGGCGGCCGCCCGCAGCCCGTGCCCGATCCCGCCGTGCCTTGTCTCCGTGTCCGCCGGAGGAGCCGAGGCGGTGCATGGCAGTGCTTTTCGGGGATTTGGCGCCAAAACTCCCGCCAAAAACCACTTTCATTCTCCTATAAATAAGAGGCCACACCCCCTTCCAAACACACAACACACACCCTTGAGCACTTCACTCACTTTCTTTTTAGTCCTAGTTGTAGTTTTGAGCAAGGTTGAGCTTCAAGGAGGGCTTGTCTCCTTGGAAGGATCTTTTGGTAATATTAATATTATTATGGAGTTCCTTTCAATATTCAAGTCTTTATATTCATATTGCAATGCGTTCGAACTAGAGTATAGTTACCCTCATGTTATCTTATTAATGTGTGAACTATGATCTAGTTGACATATTAGTAGATAGAACTTGGCTAATTATAGAATTAACCGTCATGTGTCGACTCGCTAGAGAGTGGTCGGTTTATGTAGATTATGATGGTTTGGTGTACCTTCGGGTTTACCTTTATCCTTGCTTGTCGATCCGTAGGGTCGGAGTCCCGGGGATTTAGGTAGTTTTCTATATACGTGGACGTGGTGTCAGGTCTATAGTAATCATCGAAATGTCGGCATCCCACGGTAGTGAGGTAGTAGGGGGGTGGTGGTGACAGCCCTGTTCCGCCCATCGTATTCCTCCACGTTCGGATGTTGAGTTGGAGTTTCGAAAGTGTCCATCGGCTAGCGGACTAGCTGCGGGCATCTCCTCATCATATGATCGTAATCCCATCGTGATTTAGCCTCCTCACATGTTAAACTAGAGTTCACCCATGTGCAATATTTAGAACCACCTTCTCATTGTAGATTCTCTTTTATCCTTTTCTCTCCCTAGTGGTGTAGTAGCTTATGTGTGTTTGTCACTATCCCGAATATCTATTCTTCTTACCCCGCAATTAACTAATGGTTATTCATAAATACGGTGTGGATCATCATCATCATTATGCTAGCTAACCACACAAGCCTGCCTTCCCTTGGGAAAATATAAATCACGATACCCGAATACCACCGGGTGAAATGCTACAATGATAGATCCGTGTGTGCTTGGCGGATTGACTAAAGTAAACACATGAATCCATCTATCATCGATATCTCTTAACGTGGTCTCGAGAATATTATTTATTCTTAGAGATTGCACTATGAAGTGCCAACAAGCTTTTCTGGTGCCGTTACCGGAAATGGGTTATTATCTATTTCTAGTAATGTCGTTAAGAAATATCAACACCGACTTCATAGAGCCCGCCTCTACGATGGCGACGATGTCATCAAGCTCCATGCCCTCGATCACCCGAGGCTAGCCCATACCCACTATCTTCTTCTTGATCTCGGGGTAGTGGGCAAGGATCACGCCTACGGCCTTGTGGACGGCGCGATGGGCATTCTCCCGTGCCACGGCTGGAGCGCGAAGAACCCTAAGCGCCGGCTTCTCCAGTTCCTCGATGCCAAGGAGCTCGCAGCGGTCTCAATGTCGAGGAGGAGGTTGGCCAGCTCGCGGTCCGTCTTCTGCGCGGTGCCCTCGACCCTCGTCGCCCGTTCGGAAGAGTCGGCTTCGACCTCCTTGGCTTGAAGCTCGTCAGCCTTCTGTCAAAGACCGTCCCGCACGGTGTTGGTATTTGCTAAGCCCACGAAATATTTATAATTTGTATAATTCGCAAGCGCACGGATACCGGTGAGCACTTCACCGGGGAGAGGGTTTAAATATCGAATCCACGGGAAAAACGGGTGAGGGAGACTACAATCTAATCTTAACCCGCAGTAGCACAAGACTAAAAGGTTGAGGGTATAGAGAGGTTTACTAAGATAGCTAAATCTTAATTTGGTAGGTGATGTTGATAATATTCTTATGGGGATGTACTCAAAGGAAAGTAAGGCCGAAACTCACTATTCCTCCAGTATCTTGTTCCTACTTAGTCCTATCCAACGGGATGTGGAATCCAAAGGAATCAATGGTACTTGTCACTACCACGAACTACCACGCCTCGGAAGGTAGGGTGTATCTATGAGATACCCGAGCCTAAGCACCACGCTTACACTACGAATATTACCTTAACCTATTGCAATAGATTAAAGTACTCAAAAAAGAGAGACTCATAGACCAATAAGAATAAATATAAACAATATAACTTACTAAAAGAAGAAGTAGATTACCGAGTAATTCCAAATGTAGATTAACTTCCACCGAGGTACAAGTATGGAGATAGCACCGACAGTGCCCGGCACTTCCTCCGATTCCTTCCCTCTCTCTATCTCTCTTGTTCTAAAGATTAGAACTAATGAGTTCTAATCCACTTATACTAACTCTTCTAATTGTAGTTCTAATATGCTTCTAATTACATTCTAATTCACTAATCCCTTAGAGAGAGTTGATCCTTACAAGGGACCCCTCTACAACTAAGAGATAATGAGATAGAATGAATTGATAATGAATTTAGGGTTTAACCCCAGGGGGCGGGGGTCTTCTTATATAGGCCTTGGCGATGAACGTGAACCCTTGGATCAAACCGACCTTGGCAGCGGTGTAGATACAACCTCAAAGTTGGTAGTAAACCGACCTAGAAAGGAGAGGCTGACAGTGGGTCCCACCTGGCGGCCGGCCTAAATGCGCCTGGCGGCCGCCAGTGGCCTGTCTCCCCTCGGCCTCTGGTTCCTTCTGGTGTCTTCTAGAATGTTTTAGTCCACTTTTTGGGTTGAGTTACTTCACGGTCAAGTCTTCTCCATTCTTCTCTGCATTTATCTGTTAAGTCCCTGAAAATGTATAAATCACCAAAGCTCGTGGAATTATGTTAGTTAAACCCCTAGACTTATGTATTCATGTTCAGTTGACTAGTAATTTTATGCTATAACAGGTGTCAACAAGCTCCCCAAGCTTACCCTTTGCTAGTCCCTAGCAAAGCCAAACTTAGCAATGGATCGGGAGTTGCCCGCAACGCTTTCACGCCTCAAAGTACACATGCTTTCAAACAAAATTTCTCCTCCGGATAAGAATAATTTGTCCATTCTTCAACTTACCCATATTACCTTTAACCATGGAGCTTATAGCCTTTTCTTTGATCTTGGGCAATTGAAAGATAGAACAATCAAGTCAAGCACCATATCTCAAACTCTTTGTTCAACTGTCCTTCTAGAGTTTTGTAAGTTTTCAAAATAAAACTCAAAGTTCCAGTATGACTCTCTCTTAATCTCTCATTTGTGGTATTTGTGGATCCTCACTAAGGCAACAAAGTTATTTTGCCTTTCTCTCATGATATGTAGTATTTTTAGACTAAGGCGGTAGCACACTATGCCTTCTTCTCTGTCACACCCGATTATATAAAACATAACCGAATGCACATCACATGTATGCCGGGATCAGTTTATATCATACATGTGACAATGTAATGGTACAAAACCAGTGTTTATTACAAAAGCGATTACATATTACAAAAAGACCGATTGGGTCTAAACAAAAATTACATCGAGTACGAAAGAGCAGGGGGTCGCCATCCCTCGCAGCAAATCGGCCAGGGGGTACATCAGCCTAACAACGACACCGTCTTTAGGAAAACACCGTCTTCGAGGAAAACACCGTCTTTTGGCACTCCGTCTTTTAGTTTTTGACGAACCGGCTAGCGGGGGTCAAAGAGGAAGGGTGAGTACATCGAAATGTACTCCGCAAGTGTGGGAAAATTATGACATGTGGGCCAACACAAGGAAAGGCTTACGAGGTTTGACACAAGCACCTAAAGCGACACATCCTATTACCTTAAATCCTTAGCACCTAATTACTAGGTGAAATTCTTCCTTCTCCTCCGGGAGAACCAACACTCGGATCCCATCCGAAAGCCAAACACACTTGGATTCCATCCAAGCAAACCACACCTGAATTCCACTCAAGGCCAACCAAAGCTGTAACAAGAGCCATCTAGTCAAGAAGAAGTCCAGGCCCGCTCGTGACCCGTGAGCACGGCCGATATATCGTTTTACACTCTGCAGAGGTTGCGCGACGTTCACCACAAGTCGTGTTTTCCCCATCACGCTTCACACTACCAAGGTGCTTAGCGGGGTCACACTACAAGGCCTTTACAAAGCGTTGTTCCCACCCCCCGTGCATTCACTAAGGATTCGCCAATTTAGGCCCCTCGTGTGCCACTAAACTATCCACAATGCACAGAAATGGGCAGCTAATTAATTAGCCAGTCGTACCATATAAACCTTGAGGCTGCTTATTTGTTAAGCGGTTACATGCTTCAAGATTAAGTCCTTATGGATCCAAGCAGGATTAACAAGCACAAACCCAAAACCACCAGCATCTGCCGCCATTCCATGGCATAAACCAACCTCCACCGTACTTTCCATCCTGCCGGATTTGCCTACTCACCATGTTACTATTACCAACGGATCACCAACCCACATATTAGTTGCATAGATAATTAGTCAAAATTATATTAAACTCTTCCCATACCAACCATGACAGCAAGCTAAGCATAACATCTACCCATCCAAACCGGGTTTCAAGGATGATATAACAAGGTCTAGTAAACCCCTAACATGGGATTCAAATTTAGACTCTGCATGCAACTAATGGTCTAACTACTCTAACTCAAATAAAACAAAGTAGGTGCAAGATGGTCAAGGACACTTGCCTCAGGCTTAGAAATCCATACATCTCAAACACTTGGTCTTCGGGATCCGCAAATATCATCTTTCCTTCCATCGCGACAACTTCGGGCGCGCAAACATACAAGCAAACATATACAAATAAATAAGAACAATACACCAAGCATGATAAATGACTTATAAAGACGCTACTCACGCGTAGGTCTTGTTTCTACGATCGCGTGAGCGCAAAAACCGCCTAAAACGGAGCTACAGTTTAAAAGTTATAAGCTGTTGAAGTGAGCGGCAAAACTGTAAATAGAAGTTTCGGGTTTTCAAATAAATAAAACTAAAGAAAAAGGGCTGGGCTGAACATGTATTTGGAGTAGTATTTCTGGAATTATTTTTGTACAAGAAAGCGGCAAGAAGTTGAGGGCGATGTCACGGTGGTGTCACGATTCTGTCATCAAGCTAATAAGAAAGCTACCAACAGAAAGAGACACGGACGAGCGGCTGCTTGCTACGTGCAAACGCCGATCGTGTTGCGCTGCGCTCGTGTGATTGTGTGCGATGAGAGGAAAGCAGGGATGAAGATGCTCACCTCGAGCTCGATCAGGACGTTGCTGGCGTTGGCTATGGCGCAGAGAGGCAGGCTGCTGCGGACGAGCAGACGGCGGCACGACAGCGAGGTGCTCCGGTGAACACGGTTCTGCACGAACAGCCATGGATTCCTGTCAAATATGATCAGGGTGTGAGCAGCACACCACCACGAGTTTAATCGGAGGAGAAAACACGGTTAGAGATGGCTTGACTGAGGAGATCGGTGACGACAGACGGAGCTCGGCATTATCTTTGGCGCCGTCGGCTTGGGTGCTGTAGAGAGAAAATGGAACGATATGCTGTGCGGTAGTGGAAAGGATGAGAGGGGCTCGAGCAGGGATTATATAGGGTGAGGTGCAGGGAACGTGGATGGGATCCAGGCTCTATTCAAGGTCATCAATTGAAGCCATCGGTTATTGATGCACAAGGACTCCAAACTGCAGTTTAAAGGAGGGAATATGAAGAGGGAGAGTGTGGTGGCGTTCATGGGATCAGGTTAAAGTTGGTAGTAAAGGAGTTAGCCTCTAATGCAGTTCGGTTTCTCCATTGATGGAGTACAGAGAGACGAGACAGATGGCTGCCTGAGCTGTCAAGAATGCAAGCCGAGAAAGAGAAAGCCCCTTTTATTATCTTGTAAATTCATTTGAATATTAAATCAAAAGCGTTTTAAACCAAATAAAATTTTCAATTCCTTTAAAATATTATAGAGTTTTGGAAAACTAAATTACGAACTTGTTTCACAATAAAATTTTAAAATTTTTTATTTGGTTTGTAAATAGAGTAAAACCGAGTCGCAACTAAATCGAACTTTATTAAATTATTTTTCACTCAATAAAACTAATGCAAGTGGCATGAATGCAACAACCCTGTCATATTAAATTTTAAAATTGTATTTGAAATTCACGATTTGCATTATTGAAATTGCTAAAAGTCTAATTAAGTCTTGGAAATTTTAGAAAAACAACAAAATCATTATTTTTATTTAGTGCAAACTATTCACAACCCAAAATAGAAATTTTGGGTTGTGACATTCTCTCTCACCCTATATCTAAAGCTTATATGTGGAGTTCATAGGTGGGAGAAAACTAAACTTACTTACTAAGCATATATTATAAATTCAAGCAATGGATCCAAAGTTACAAGTCACACTGATCAAGTAGTGCATGTGTATGATGGAATGAATATGGTGGTAGGGATATGGTAAGGTGGAATGAATGAGGGAAATCTAACTTTTGCTCCTTGAGGAATCTTCTCTCTTTTAGAACTTGAAAACTTTGAGAGAACCACGGGTTGTATATATATATATATATATATATATATATATATATATATATATATATATATATATATATATATATATATATTTATTTATTTATTTATTATTTTTTTAGAGAGGTGGGTCCTACTCACCCTCGGACTTGTGTCCATTTTTCTCTCTCTATTATTTTAGAGATGTGGGCTCTACTCGCCCTCGAACACTTGCTCATTTTTCATCTCTTTTTAGGGAGGTAGGCTCTACTCGCCCGTAGGACTTTTGTCCATTTTTCATCTCCCTTTTTTTTTTCTTAGGGAGGTAGGCTCTACTCCCCCGTAGGACTTTTGTCCATTTTTCATCTCCCTTTTCTTTTCTTTTTTTTTTTTTAAATCTACAACCCGGATCTTTTTTGTAATAACTTTTGAGAGATAAACAAATACAATGGATCTTTTGTAAGATATTGGCTAGCAATGAATGAGTGAATGGATATAGGGAATATTTTGGTTGCTCTCTCCTAGGATAGGAGTAGAACATTTTTGCTGGCTAAAGTGAAAATGGATAGTGGGTATATATAGTGGATGCGTGCTTCCGGGGTAGAAATAGCATATAGGTGTATGGAGTCGAGTGGAGTGGTGGTGGAGTAAGGTGGAATAGTGATGGAGTGTACATGATCAGCATGACAAGTTTCTAAGGGTCGACAAAGATTGAACAAACTCAATGCAAAGCAAGCAGCCTATATATATATATATCAAAAGTGTTTTCCTAATCTAGGGAGCATGTATATATGGCTGTGGTAGGAGGTTCAACACTTTGTCACACAGGAACTTATCATATGCACTTTAAATTTTCAAAATAAATCTCCAGAAATTTAGCATCACTAGGAGTAAGATCAATAGCAGCTCAGACTCTCATATATCATATCCGTCAATTACCTAGACTTTAGAGCAAGCAATTTGCAACCCACAGGTTTTGAGGGGTAAATCTCAAGTCAAAGCATTTTTTTGCATTTTATGGCTCAAGAGAAATTAAGCTTGAAAGCTAGGCGAAAAGGAATTACGACGAGCAACTATTCATCATTTCCATGCATGAGATCTAGTTTGAGAAATCATTTTATTTAGGTGGAAAAGAAATTCTACGGTACACTCCTATTTATTTATTTATAAACTCTAGCAAAGACTCTTTAAACAACTAGACATTTATAAAACTAGACTCCTAACAAACCAAGCAAACTAAATATTTAGCTACTAATAATACCATAGTAGAGATACTTATCGGGATAACTCGGGGGTGCTCTCCCCAAAATTTGGATTGAAGTGTAGGGTCTTTGATGATGAGGAAATTGAGGTAGATGGCGATGATGTCGACCTATCATGTCTCTTTTCCTTGAAATCTACTTTGAACTCAAATAGACAACAAAGCTAGTGAAACTTGATTAAGCATTAGGGTTAGCCACATTAGCTTCATGTGTCTAGATATGGATCATGATTATTCTATGTAAAACTTCAGCGGGGAAAATATTTTTGGAGTTTTATAAATTTATATGTATGCAAATGCAACTAAATGAATCAATAATTATTTTTATGCCACCACGGTGAATATCTTTATGGGTTACCACAAGATTATTCACATGGGGCTTTAGAATTTTTGAATGCAATGCTAATGCGAGAAACTAAATATGCTAAAAGAAAATGATTATGCACAGAAGTAAATATCTTTGATGCAAGATGCGAGGGGAAAATAAATATGATTATGCAATGCTAGGAATTAAATATGGATAACTACCGAGTTACCTTTCGGCGAGGGTTCAATGTTTTAAGTCCTTTGAACAAGACTACTTACCTTGGTTACTCCTTGAGTGTATCATCTGATCTTGGTAGCTATATCTCCGAAGATGGTGATTACGTAAATTTTGTCACCCATGTCTTTTTTGCCGGTCCAACATTTTGAAGTGAAACTTTGATAGTGAGGGTTGGTAGTTTCTTGTTTTTGCGTGCATGCTTTGTAGGTCCGAACATTCTCTTGTAGAATTTTGGGGAGAGTGAAGACTCATCCACATTTTGCTTTCGAAGTGTGTCCTGCGTGCAAAGACAAGGCGGAGATCAAGTGCATGGGCCCCTTGTTGGTGGGAAACACCAAACGGAACCAAAAGTTCATTCTTCTCTAAAAACCTTAGGCACATCAAACAAGATAAAGTTAATGTTTATATGTTTCCTTTTCTATAACAAGGGTGATAAGATCAGAAGATGGAACATGAATGTTGCAACACATTTGTTAATATGATTAGGACTATGAGATCAAGAAGGTAGTGTTAGGAACAACAAAAGAAACGAATCATGTTGAGCTAATGGAATCGGGATCGGGTAAGAGTGTTACTCTAACATGTTTGGTTCTTTATTTATGAACATGCCATAATTAAGAGAAAGCTTATTTAACAACTCACCTCAAGATGTTACCTTATTATTAGAGCATGATGGCACTATAGCAACTTGTGGTGTTGCTTTTCTTTTTGCTTGAAGCTTTTCGATTTGGCCTCTTATGTAGCTTTTTTTTTCTAACTTGTCTTCTTTTCTCTTTATTCCATAAGGTTCTTCTATGTACAAGCGTGTCCTCCTTGTGAAAGATTTGTTGGGTCTTGCTTATTCTCATGGTTTTATTTCAGTATGTGGGATGTAATGGGAGCATGTGAGGAGGAAGAGCATGATTGGATTATCCTTGGTGGAGTTGGTCTTCCTTCTCCATATGTCATTCATCCTTAAGTTGATCCTTGAGCAAGTGCTTTTATTTGTAGATTTTGTTTGTGGCACTCCTCTTCTTTCTCTTGCTTCATCTTTAGTATGAGTTTATCTCAGGACCTTCCCCAAGCTTATTTGAAAGTTTCTTCTTGTGCGCAAGGGTTAGTCCAAACAAAATATACCAATATCTATACAAGTAATATTTAGTTCAATAACCAAACTAGACTCCATGTCTAATTCAATTAAGGAAGGCTATTTAACCTAAGCACCATACTTAATTTTAAAACCTTTAGAAGTATAGCTAGTACTTCCAAACCAAAGCATACTATGGTAGACAAAAGGATAGCATGAAAGCATTATAGAGATTTACTCAAATGGAGATGAAAAGTATGACAGATTGTTTTAGTAAATTAAGCATGTCTCAAAGGTAGAAGCAACCAAGATAGTGTAGCAACATGATAAGGAAATATTTCTATGCATGTGATTTCATGTTGCACAATGATTGGTTGGACATACCTTACTTTGTCATCCTTCGTTCTTCTTACTCTAGACCTGAAATGGTTAGTGACAAAAATACCCGAAGGAATATTTCCTCATTTATATCTCTTATTTCACAAGGATATTATAGCAATAAGATAACACTCATGTTATTTCTCAAGAAGTGCTTGTTTAAGGACAGCAAGCTCGTCCTTGGGAAACCTATTGAATTAATATTCATGATGATGAAGTGGTTTCCCTTCCAACATCAATCTACCTCAAGATTTTATGCCAACGAGATCTAGAATATTTATTATAGGCGTATGCATCTACAACCACCCTTTCAAAATTTATAGGAGGAGAGAAAATGAGGGGGTTGAAGATCTCGTGTGGGATAGCGATAGAGAGACTAGGTGATTTAGGAAGGTGATCATGTGAACATGGAGTAGATGAATTGTCTATGAAGCAGCTCTCATACTCACTGATGTTGTCCTCCTTCTCAAACTCCAAGGTTAATCTATCATAGTTTTCTAAAGGATCTCTTGGGTTTGTGTCTCTCTCAGGCTAATAGTATCTAAGATGTTATCCGTACAATCAATGGTGAAAATACATAGGTCATTAACACTCTCAAGCCATTGTTGTGGGTCTTCTTGGTCATCTTGATGATTCCTATGCTTAGGTTGTTGTGGTGAATTTCTAGGCTCATCATGAGTTTCAAAGAAGGAAGCATATGTGGATTCATTGGGGACAAGGATGGGTTTAGAGATGGGTTCGAATAAATCATCTTGTCTAGGTATAGAAGAGGAGAAGATAAGATTGTCTTCTAGATAGCTTTGCTCTTCTTCTATGGCAAGATCAGACATGTCATCCTTGGGTTCTTCCCAATGTCTTTTGAAAGAATAAGCACATTCAAATGGAGACTTCTCCTTAAAAGAATCCGAATTATAATCACTTAGAAATCTCTTATAAACACTCTCAATAAGAGACATCTCAGAAGAATCTGAATTGTGGTCACTTAGAGGTCTCTTGTCTGGATAAGAATTTATTACTCTCCCAAAATCATTAAAGGTAGGTTCATAAGGATCTTCCAAAGGTGGAATTTCTTCTTCCTTTGGGGGATTTTGGGATGTTGGTGGTTCAGGATGGATAGCTAAGTCTTGTGATTGGAATTGTTGTGAATTAGCTATCGTGATTTCTTCTTCTTGATTGGAGGATGATTCTTCATTTTTCTCGAGAAAGATTCCAGTGGGAGTGGCGTGTCCGCAACATCTGTCAATGAGATCTCTTGCTTCTATAGCAAACGAGAGAAAGGAATGCCCTCCTGAAACTGCATTAAGGTCCCTTGCATCTTTCTTAGTAAGACCCGGATAAAAAATGTTGAAGAAGGATTGGGTCGGAATACCAAGGTTTGGGCCAAAGTTGATAAGGTCATTAAAACGATCCCATGATGCTTTAAGAGACTCTTCTTTTTCTTCTTGTTTAAAAGTTAAAAGTTCTATACAAAGACGGGCTATTCTGGAGGTGGGAAAGAAATAGGTACAAAAATTGGACATTAATGTTTCCCAATCTCCTTTCACTCTCTCTACGTTCAAATAATACCTTTGTTTAGCTTTTTCCGTCAAAGAGAACGGAAATAACTTCAGCGTAAAGGTATTATCGGATATGCCTTCCATAAAAGCATCCCATAATTTCCTCAAACTTTCGTAGGTGTGAGTGTGGGTTGGCCTCACCTTCTCCCGAGAAGGCTAGTTCCTGAACCATTCTTATATAACCCAAAGCGTAGCTCATAGGACTTTGCTAGGATAGGCTCGAAGATTCTAGTTGCCTAAAGCTTTAAGCTTGAGGGTATAAGATATTTATAGATAGGCATGGAATTCATAATGAAAAGGAAAAGAAAAGAATAGATGAGTTAAAAAGATAAAAGAATAAAAAGAAAAGAATATGATACAAGGATAAGGTAGATTCAAAAGTCAATCTCGGCAATCCGCAAGCAACGGCGCCGTAAATGCTTGTTGGTATTGCTAAGCCCACGTAAATATTTATAATTTGTATAATCCATAGCGCCGACGGATACCGGTGAGCACTTCACCCGGGGAGAGGGTTTAAATATCGAATCCACGAGGGAAGCGGGTGAGGGAGACTACAATCTAATCTTAACCCCGAGTAGCACAAGACTAAAAAGGTTGAGGGTATAGAGAGGTTTACTAAGATAGCTAAATCTTAATTTGGTACGTGATGTTGATAATATTCTTATGGGGATGTACTCAAAGGAAAGTAAGGCCGAAACTCACTATTCCTCCAGTAACTTATTCCTACTTAGTCCTATCCAACGGGATGTGGAATCCAAAGGAATCAATGGTACTTTGTCACTACCACGAACTACCACGCTCGGAAGGTAGGGTGTATCTATGAGATACCCGAGCCTAAGCACCACGCTTACACTACGAATATTACCTTAACCTATTGCAATAGATTAAAGTACTCAAAGAGAGACTCATAGACCAATAAGAATAAATATAAACAATATAACTTACTAAAAGAAGAAGTAGATTACGAGTAATTCCAAATGTAGATTAACTTCCACTTAGGGTACAAGTATGGAGATAGCACCGACAGGGCCAAACACTTCCTCCGATTCCTTCCCTCTCTCTATCTCTCTTGTTCTAAAGATTAGAACTAATGAGTTCTAATCCTCTTATACTAACTCTTCTAATTGTAGTTCTAATATGCTTCTAATTACATTCTAATTCACTAATCCCTTAGAGAGAGTTGATCCTTACAAGGGACCCCTCTACAACTAAGAGATAATGAGATAGAATGAATTGATAATGAATTTAGGGTTTAACCACGGGGCGAGGGGGTCTTCTTATATAGGCCTTGGCGATGAGCGTGAACCCTTGGATCAAACCGACCTTGGCAACGGTGTAGATACAACCTCAAAGTCGGTAGTAAACTGACCTAGAAAGGAGAGGGCGATAGGTGGGTCCCACCCGGCGGCCGGCCTAAATGAGCTTGGCGGCCGCCGGTGGCTGTCTCCCCTCGGCCTCTGGTTCCTTCGGGTGTCTTGGTGTCTTCTAGAATGTTTTAGTCCACTTTTTTCGGGTTGAGTTACTTCACGGTCAAGTCTTGTCATCATATTGGATGTATATTCGAGAACTTTCTCCATTCTTCTACGCATTTATCTGTTAAGTCCACGAAAATGTATAAATCACCAAAGCTCATGGAATTATGTTAGTTAAACCCCTAGACTTATGTTTATATTCATTTTAAACCTTTATTCATGTTTATTTGACTAGTAATTTTATGCTATAATAGGTGTCAACACACGGCCACGAGATCAGTAGCGTCCGCTGTTGGAGGAGGTCCTTCTCCTCCCCGGTCGAGGCGGCCGGGTGTGCTTCGGGAGAGAAGATTCCGCCGCAGCCCGGCAAGTTGTCCCTCTCCCTGGAGCTCAGGAGCCAGCTCAGAGGCGATTTCTTTCTCTCATGCAAAAAGACGGACAAATCAAAACCATGAGCTCTAAGCTACAAGAAAGGAGAAACGGCTTACATGCTGGCGCTGATAGAGCTCTTCTGATTCTCCCACAAGGAGAGATTTCGGCATCGGCGGAGCCTCTCGCCTCAGGGCATGAAAGCGAAGGCCCGACCGGTCGGCGGCCTCGTGGTCATAAGCTCAAACCCCCACCAACTAGGTCTATCGGCCCTAACGCCCGAAGATAAAAGCGCGAAGGATAACGAGCTCGAGAGCGAGCGGCTCACCCGCGAGCTTCGGTGTCGTGGTAGTCTGCACGGTGCCTTTTGCCTTGGCATCGCGCTCCTCCTCAACGCCTTGGCTCGCTGCTCGGCGCCGAGGCGCTCGGCTCTCAGCCGCTCGAGCTCCTTGTCCTCAAGCGCCGGCGGAGGTCATTAAGCTCCTTTGCATGAGCTCGTGTTCGGCGGCTCGGGCGACGAGTTCCTCCTCGGCTTCCACCGCCGCGCTTCCTGGGCCGGACCTCGTCGGCGACCTCCTCCCGAGCCCACGATGGCGGCGCTCGTCGCCTCGTGAAGGTGTGCAGCGGCGTCGTCGCCGCCTTCGCCTCCGGATATCGTGGTGCGAGGTGGACACAGGCTGGAGGCCCGCCGCACGGGACGGGCGATGTCTATCCTCCCCGGGGAGGTCCTCGATCTCGAGGTCCGTGGCGCGATGCGGTTATATCCCACGGTAGCCCTTAGATCTTGCAACAAGAATTAAGCACTACGGCGCTCACACCAAACAAGGAACAAGTGTGAATATGACTCTTACCGTGACAATCCGATGAAGACACTCCGGCTTCCCCTCCGCGGGTAGTGGTGCCACCCTGCGGCAGCGATCATGGGTGGCGCCGGCTCAGCGCCAAGCGCCGCGGCAAGATTGAGGCGCGTCCGCCCTTAGCTCGCCTCCGGCGAGCTCTCGGGCGTCGCCCGGCCCGATGACGTCTGCGGGGATCCGGTCGGGGAGCGTTCTCGGCGTCCCACGCACCAAGTGGCGGCCGGTCCCCGCACCTCGGGAGCGCCGAGCTTGGTGTGGGTCCCATGTCGATGTCACCGACAAGTAAGAGCGCTGAGGGCTCCTTCACAACTCGGAGCGCCGCGGAAGTGAGTGGGTCCCCGTGGTGGCACCCGCGTGGGACCTCGGCGGCGACCTCTTGCGGGACCACTTGGGACCATCCGTTTCCGCGGACGGAGGGGGTGGGTCCCATCTTCCCCCAAACAGGCCCGAGCCGTCGCGGCCGTATTTTGACCCCGTCCGGCTCCAACAAGCCGCCGGACGGCTGGACTTGGAGCGTAGTCACGTTCCTCCACCTTCTCTGGGGAGGGGCCAGGTCGATCACCTCTAGCTCCACACCTGCTGTCGCGCCGAGCAGGGCGAGGCTTGGGCACCGAGCTCTCAAGTCGCGACAACAAGCTCACCAGCGTGCCCATCGCCCGAGACACCCGGGATGGTGCTCGAGGGGCACGCGGCCGGCGCTTCCCTGCCGGCCCGGGATCGGCTCCTTTCCCTCTCCTAGGAACACTGGGGGACGGCCGTCGGCAGAGCTTGCACGATGAGAGGAGGAAGATGCGCCGCCGAGCTCGATGCCGTCGCCACCTTGGGTTGACGGCGGGGTTCGGAGCCCCTAGAGGCTTGACCCTCTGTCAAAGCGAGACGTGAAAGTCGAGAAAAGGAAAAAGGAGTTCGGCGATGAATCTTCGCTCGAAAGAGAGCGAGCTCAAATATTTACCCAACAGCCGCGCCTCTTTTTTCTCCTTCTTCTCGTCTGGCGTGATGCTTGGGGAGGCACCCTCTTTCTCTAAGCCGATTGCGGCGTCGGGACCACTGAGGTCGCCGGTGCCACCCGGGGCGATGGCGTCCCTGCTCCTCTCCGGCCTTCTCGGATCCTCGAGCTCTGGGTCTCGGTGTGGCGTCGTCGTCCCTTGTGCCTCGCTCTCCCGGAGGACTCGGCGGCGGCGGCGCAGGGCGGCCCCGGTGGGACACTTCGGGGAGGGAATAGGCCTCCCCCGGTGGGAGGTGAGGTTCAAGGTACGCCGGTCCGACCTGCGGAAACAAAGAAAATGACTCCTCGTAGGCGGTAAAAATCGACCCGAGTAAAGAAGAACGAGAGGAGGGACTCACCCGGCGCTGCGTCGTTGGATCAAGTAGCGCTTTTGGGATGTTGTTGGGCTCGCCGGAATCTTGAAAGGCTTCGGTCGCCGGCGAACACGCCCCTCCACCTCTCCGGCAAGGAGCGGCGTCGTGGTTACCATGCCCTCGAAGGGCTTCTTCTCTTGGTCATCTCCGAGAGGCGGAGAGCTCTCAAAACCGAGGGGGCGATCCCGTGCCCGAGCCGGGCGTGAAGAAGGGGCTGCGAGAGGCCAGCGGCATTGAAGTGCTTCACCTTCCGGGCAACCACCCGGGACGATCACGGCCAGTGATTATGGGGGGTCTCCCTCCGCGGCTTTCGGTCGAGGAACACGCCCCGGTGAATCGGGGAAGGGGATGCTCCTTGTCATTCTTCAAGTAGAACCATTCTTCCCTCCACCCGGTGTTTGAAGAACGGGGAGATGGGGCTAGGATACTTCTCCTTCACACGGGATGAGGTTGGGAGCGTCGGCCGTCGGGGCGGGGGGTCCTTCAAGCGTCGGAGCTGTCGCGTGACCCGGCGTGGAAAACCTTCCATATCGCCAAACCGACCATCCAACGTCGGTTTCATCAGTTTTGGAAGGTAACAAACCGCCTCCCGAAGCTGGGCGAGAACGCCTCGGCCGAGGTGCGGCGCCCGGACCGGTGGTGCTTGGCGCGGGCCTGGCGGGGAACCCGTCGCTTTCGGGCTTCGGCAGGCGGGCTTCCTTCTGTGAAAAGTTGTGAGGTGGTCTTGGCCCGGCCTGGTTTTGACGTTTTGTTCGATTCTTGTTTGGGCTTGCCATTTGCTTCTTTGGGCCTTTTTCTATTTGTTGATTTTATTTCTTTTTTCTTTGTCTTTTTGGCCCAAAGTGATCATCCTTGAGTTTGTACCGCAAGTCTAAATAAACACCAAAACTTTGGAATATGTTAGTTGAAATCCCTATTTCTAGGTTGTTTTGGTGTTGTGTTGACGGTATTTAATTTGTCGTTGGTTACCGTCAACAAACTCCCCACACTTAGCCCTTTACTCGTCCTCGAGTGAAGGCACAGGGACTAAAGTGGTTCAATCTCCAAGATGTAAGCTTGCATACAGGTTATTCCAAGCCTTACCTGCCTTGTGAGCATTCATGGTGGCTACCAAGCTATCTTAGAATAATTGAGCAATGGAACGGCATGAACTTCTATCTTCTTGCCACTACTCATGCGCAAAGACTTGGTAAGTTTTTTGAATTTTTGAAAGAAATAGCATTGCTCTTTATGGTATTGACTCTCACAAAGTCACTCTTGTTTGATTTTTCCTTTCAAAGCACTCTTGTTTGTATCACTCGCACTCATCCTATTTTGCGGGGTTCTTGCGGATCTTTTCGATTGGAGTGATGCATACATACCTCTGCATATTTTTGTCGGGTCAAGCTCGGATCGTTGGAAAGAGGTGCCATACCCTTAGATCGAAAGGTGCAACGATGTGTGTGGAAAATGTTGATGATATATTTTTCTTTGTGGTTACTCCTTGACTCATGATCTTTTTTCCTTTCCTTTCATATGCTTACGGAGAGATACGAGGCTACTTTTTCTCTTCTCTTTTTTTTTTTGGAGATGTGGGCTCTACTCGCCCTCGGACACGTGTCCATTATTCATCTCTTATTCTCTTTTTTTTTTTTTTTTTTTTTTCTCTGCAGCCTGTATCTTTCTCTCTCGCATTTTTCTTGATAACAGGAGATGATCATGGTATGAATGGAGTATTTATTTGGTGGATGGCGGAGATGCATGTGGTGTGCAATTCTCATTGTGAACCGGTGTGTATATGTGGGTGTACGTGTTTTTCGATCTTGGGAGTATGAGCCTCTCTCAACGCGGATCAACGGAGCCTGACAAAACTCAACACAGCAGGGAGTAGCTATAGTGGATAATTATGTCATTGTTAGGGCTTTGGTAGGATTTGGCTAAGTCAAACCATGAGCATGCTTTATTTTAAATTTTTTGAAGATAAAACCAAGTCTTATTGCAAAAGAGAGCAAGCGTCAAGTCATTCTACCATATCTCAAAGATCAATTATTTAGATAAGCATGGGGTCCCTAATGGATAGTTGCTCAACAAAAAGTCTAGTATTTTGGCGAGGAATAAAATGTATGCATGCTATGTATCAATTGGTAGATATAGAGATGGAGCTTTGCTAACTTGGTTCAGGTTTTAGTACTTAAGATAAGTCACAAGTCAAAATTTAATTTAAATAAATCGCGTACCTTTGACTTGTGAGCCTCCCCACACTTGTTTTGTACCTATTTTTAATTTTCTTTTGCACAAGGACAAAAACAAGTGGAGACATAAGACAATATAATAATAAAACTTTATTGAATTTATAAGTACTTCAAACTGGGGCGCACACTTGAAGGAATTACAAAATGATTGGAAGGGAAATGCAGAAATTTAAACTAGTGCGCGCCTAATTATTGATAAGGAAGTAGAGCTCTTTTATTCGAAAAGGTCAATGAGGTCCACTGAGCGTTCTACCCCCAACTCCCTAGCAGTGAGCTGAAGCTCCTCATGCAAACTGACGTGTAAGTCTGCTAGCTTTTTCCTAAGGCGGATATTGGCGCTATGCCTTTCTGCTAGCCTGCCTCTAAGGATTCGAACATAGCTTGAGAGATCTGTGATCTTCTTCTGCACACTCTCAACTGTAGGACCTTCTTGGGGCACAATGTCGTCCCCGAAGAATCCTTTTGGTTGTCCCCGGATCTGAGGTTTGGGAACCCGCTTCTTCCATTCCCCATTTGGCATTTGCTCTAAGGTATAAGGGAAGCAAGAATCGGATTTTTGGAAGAAACTGGAGAGATGTTTTGTCGGGTTATTGGAGTATACTATTGTTTCTTCCCTGGTTGTCTATTGGGATATTTTCCTTTCCGTTTGCCTTCCTCTTCTTTTGGTGTCGGAGTTTCAATTGGGGAAGGTAGGAGGGCAAGGTCTCTCTTTGGAGTCTCTCTTTTCTCAAGATATTTGGAGGCAAAAGTCATGGCTTCCTCCCTATTGAAGGGTACTAGTGCCATGGGAGAAAGAGGGCCTCTTTGCTGGTTTAGCTTTAGAAGAAGAAGATTTGAGGGAAGAGAAGAGCAAGAAGGATTGGTGTGAAGAATGGAGAGGAGGAGGGTGGTTTTATAGGACAATTTCTCCTCTCTGTTTTTATTGAGTCGAAATCTGGCGGAGCAAACATTACTACTCGTAGGTTGTGAGAAAGGAGAAGGTGATGGGCGAAATCCCGGACCGAGCGGGGCGGGGCCGTGGTGCGCGCGCACCACCCAGTGTCCCCCGGTCGAAGTTTTCGGTCACATCCATTTCCTTTTTCGAAAAAGTTTTGAAGCTGGGGTTTGCGGCGAGAAACGTTTCCTTTCTGCCGATCTCTAATTGATCCTCAAATTCGAATTTTGAAAATAGTTTATGCTTTGATTAATTTAGAAAGTATGTATCCTTTGTGTAGCAAATGACCAAAGCATAAATTTAGTGAAGTAAAAAAGAAAATAATAAGGTAAATACTTTATTTTAAAACAAAGTAAAAATATATAGATAACTTTTATGTTTTATTATTACCTTATATATATATATATATATTTTAGTTGTAACAATTTTAATTATGAAAATACATTTTTTTATATGCTGATCATTATAAATTAATTTTCGAAGCATAAATCTATTCTATCGAGCTCTTGGTTAAGATCGATCTTTTGGTTCGAAGAAAAGCTTAAGGCGTTGACCGTTTACCTTTAGTAATTCACCTACGTCATCTTGGATTGTGATCGCGCCATGTGGCGATGTATTGATGACGATTGTACGGTCCTTTCCATTTACTTCTTAGCTTCCCTTAGCGAATAGTTTCACCCGGGAGTTGAATAGGAGTACTTTGTCTCCCGTGGTGAATTCTTTGATTTTTATCTTGTGATCATGCCATCTTTTTGTGCGCTCTTTGTAGAGCTTTGCAGCGTGGTACGCCTTCTCTCGCCATTCTTCTAGTTCGAGAGATTTGTCTCGACGGTTCTTTCAATGAAGTCGGCGTCCATATTCCACTTCTTGATGGCCCAATGAGCTCGATGCTCCAACTCAAGCGGTAAATGGCAGGTTTTGCCATAGACCCGGTGGTAAGGTGACATGCCGATGGGGGCTTTGTAAGCCGTCCGATATGCCCGAGAGCATCGGGTAGCTTGTTTTTCCAGCCCTTCCCCATCTCGTTGGACTGTCTTCTCGCAGGATGTTTTTGATTTGCTTATTGGAGGTTTTGGCTTGCCCGCTAGTTTGCGGATGATAGAGGGTGGCAATATTGTGCAGAGTGCCGAGCTCCTTCAAGAATGCCTTGAATGATTTGTCCTTGAAATGCGATCCTCCGTCAGCGATCACCATGCGTGGTGTTCGAAACGGGGAAGATGATTTCATGGAACATCTTACGTCGCGTGCTTGCCATCGGCGGCTTCGCATGGTAGTGCCTCTACCCACTTTGACACGTAGTCCACCGCCACCGGGATGTACTCGCAATCATGGGACTTACGGAATGGCCCCATGTAATCAATGCCCCACACATCAAATATTTCTATTTGAAGGTTGTAGTGTAGGGGCATTGCATCACGAGCTGTGATGTTCCACGTCTTCCGGCGGTTGTATCATCTTCGATGAATTCTTTCATGTCGTCGTACATCGTCGGCGGAAGAATCCGCAGCGCCAAATTTTGGCTTGTGTGCGGAATACTCCCGGATGTCGGCGTAGGGAGATGCATGACATTTTTCGATGATCCGCATTCCTTCCTCCCTTGGTACGCATCTTCTCAAGAAGCAGCCCGTCCGCACACACCACAATACGGATATGGGTCATCCCATAGGTGCCGCCGCTCTCCATTTGGAGTTTCCGCTTGTTCTCTCCGGGTGGTACATAGCCCGCAACCATGTAATTCACAATGTTTGCGTACCATGGGTTGAAGTGCGACACCTTGAGTAGCATGTCATCGCGGTAGTCGTTGATTGGTAGTTCCTGCATGTTAGTTTGCACAGATACGCGACAAATGATTCGCAACTGTATTTTCTACTCCCTTTTTTATCTTTTATTTCGATGTCAAATTCTTGGAGCGAGAAGAATCCGGCGGATCAAGCGAGGTTTCGCATCCTTTTTTTGGTAAGAAGGTACTTAAGGGCAGCATGGTGCGTGTAAACAATTATTTTTGCGCCCACTAAGTAGGAACGAAACTTCTCGATAGCAAAAACTACTTGCTAGGAGCTCTTTTTACGTAGGCCGGGCGTAATTAAAATTTGGGCTCTGTCGAGTTTTGCTAGCATATGCGATGGCATGCTGCTTTTTGTCCTTGGTTTGGCCTAAGACCGCACCACGGCATAGATAGTCGCTAGCATCGCACATGATTTCGAATGGCAACGACCAATCCGGGGTTGGATGATCGGAGCCGAGATGAGCGCTTTCTTAAGGGTTTCGAAAGCGTGTAAGCACTCATCTGTGAAGTCAAAGGGTACATCCTTGGCTAGCAGGGCCGTAAGGGGTCTAGCGATTTGCGCAAAATCTTTTATAAATCTTCTATAAAACCTCGCATGTCCTAGGAAGCTACGGATACCTTTGGCGTTCACCGGGGTGGTACCTTTTTCGATAACGTCTATCTTGGCTTTATCTACCTCTATCCCCCTCTCGGACACGAGGTGCCCGAGAGCGATGCCTTCTCGGACCATAAAGTGGCACTTTTCCCAATTAAGTACCGGGTCCTTTTCTTGGCATCAGCTTTGCAAGACCGGTCTAGGTTCTTGAGGACGGCTTTCGAAAGTCTTGCCATAGGCGGAGAAATCGTCTATGAAGACCTCCATGATTTCTTCGATCATGTGCGAGAAGATAGACATCATGCACCGCCGGAAAGAAGCGGGTGCATTACACAGCCCAAATGACATTCTACGGTAGGCATAGGTTCCGTATGGGCATGTGAACATGGTCTTGCTCGGTCATCGGGGTGGATCGGGATGCGGTGGTAGCCGAGAATACCCGTCAAGGAAAGCGAAGAAAGAGTGTTTCGCTAACCGCTCCAACATTTCATCGATAAAGGGCGGCGGGAAGTGATCTTTCTTTGTTGCCTTGTTAAGTTTTCTATAATCAATACACATTCTCCACCCACGTGACTTGTCTTTGTGGAATGAGTTCGTTTTTAGCGTTCTCAACGATCATCATTCCTCCCTTTTAGGGACCACTTGGGTGGGCTAACCCAATCATCGTGGTGGTACGGGATAGATAATCCCGGCGTGAAGAAGCTTGAGAACTTCCTTCTTCACGACTTCACGCATCGCATTATTGAGCCTACGCTGGGGTTCGCATGATGGGGTACTGTCAGGGTCAATAGGAATGCGATGTGTGCATAGTGTTGGGCTTACCCCTTTCAGATCTTGAAGGGAATACCCGAAGACCGATCTGTGTTTCTCTAAGACGGCTATTAGCTGAGTGGTTTCCTGGTCACTAAGCTTATCGCTTATGATGATAGGGGCTTGTGAATCGCCGTTTAGGAAGACATAGCGTAGGCCTGGGGGTAGGGGTTTAAGCTCAACTGGAGGCCGAGTTAGCTCTTCCTCTTTGGGAAGTTCTATGAGTTCCCCTGAATCGTCCTCTTCTTCAATGAAGAATTGGGCGTCTTTTTCTAGGTCTGTTTCTGGGTTCTCATATAGCATAACTCCCATGACCTCCTCGGGCTTGTCGTACTCAAGGAAGGGTTACATTGCGAGTTTTTAGCTCGAGTAAGCTGGGATAGAAAACTTTTTCTTCCCGAGTTTGACATCTAAATCCCCGGATGTTGATAGATCAAGAATCTTCTCCAAGGGATGCCCGATCAGAATGTCGAAGTCTTGGATATCAAAAATGTGAAAATCCAGAGACAACTTGACATCCTTGTGCAGGAAGATTTGTTCATGTATAACCTCACGGCTTTCAATGGTGGTACGAGGTGCTATGCGCAGGGTCCGTGCTGTGGGGGTCCAAATGGCTTCCTCGACACAGGCTTGTGCAAAGGTTTCGGACATTATGTTTATCCCCACAGTAGGGTTATACATGACTTCCACCCAGGTTCCCTGATATTTGCAATGGATTGATGTAGAGGGGCCACTTATCCGAATTTCTTCGAAAGAAGGTCCTTCCTCTTGCAACCATTCCGTGCTCATTATGGCCATTAGCTCCTTAATAGACTCACGGAGGAAGGTTTTATCCGGGGGCTGTTCAGGGGCTAGCTGGGACAGTGGTTTCTTCCATTGTTCATACTTCGAGGTGTCACCGAATTGATCAGTAAGGTCAACCTCGAAGAACGGGAGATCCGTGCATGCGGTCTCCTTGTGTTCTGATTCAGGCGAGGGTCTCTCTATAGGTTGATCAGGTTCAGCTTTAGCCGAAGAGACTTCCTCTGGTTTTCGCTTGGGTTCTACTCGGATGGGTTCTAACGGAGGAGTATTCTCAAGAATACGGTTTAGGAGAGCTTCTCCTTCATTTGTGGTTTTGTGGGAAAATGACCCTCGGCGGCTAAATCAAGCGGTAGAGGGCGGTTGCCCCTGTCCAATCCTAGCGAAATCTTTGTAAAAAGCACGCGTGGTTTGGTATGGGACAGTGCGGGCGGATCGTGTAAGCGTGGTAAACCGGTCCCGGGCTGCACCTAAGGTTTCACCCTCTATTTGTCGGAAGTTGAGTATCTCTTGTCGCAGGGCCGTGATTCTGGATATCGGGTAGAACGCTACACGCGAATCTGTTTCATAGTTCTTCCCATTCTCCATTTACCAACCCTACGTTATGGGCGTACCATTGAGTCGCCCTCTCGGTGAGAGAGAACGGAAACAACTTCCACCTCGGCGTGTCGTGTGTCATGCCGCGCAATTCGGCAACCCCGCGAGCCGCTCAAACTCCCGTAAGTGATGATAGGGGTTTTCATATTCCGAGCCTGAAAAGGCTCGGGCCTGAACCATGGCTATAAAGCCAGGGCGGAGCTCATACTCGGAAGCTGTGATTGGCTTCGCAGATTGGCATGGTTCTACGAGCTCGCCCTTAGGAGCGGATAAGATTTGGATAGTGGGTTGCTCCATGAGTACTTGAGGGGACTCTTTTGGTATTTTTGTTTAAAGGATACTACCGGTCCACAGGTCGACTAGGCTCGAGATATAACTACGACAACCGTCCCGGCAGCGGCGCCCGAAATGCTTGTTGGTGTTTCTTACGCGCACCACGAGAAATCCGCAAAGCGCCGCGGAAATACCGTTGTAGCACTTCACCCGGTGATGCTGCGGTATCGTATTTTACACAAGGGCGGTCGGTAGCGGTGGCTTTTCAGGTCTATGTCAACCTAAGGCAAGGGTTTGTTTTTCGAGAGTAGCGAGGTATCTATAGGCTAAGTTTTTCAAGGCGTGATTCCTAAAGTCTGTTGTCTACTCACTTCGGGCACCGGCCCACTCCCAAATGGGTAGAGTCCGGCAATTAGCTCTACGACACAGCCGAACGTGGGGGGATTTCAAGGGACGGACAAGGCTTGTCACGACCAAGCCGCCTACCCCCTCAACCGTGGGATGCACCACAAAAGGTAGGTGAACGCTAGTCCAAACACCACGTTTGCACTATTGGTCACAGTTCTTGATGTTGGCCAAGGTTCCCCGGTCAAAGAGTTCCTTCACCAAGAACTAACGCTCTTAACGAGACAATCTACCAATCCCGCAAGTCTACAACAGCTAAGAAATATACGAAGGAAATTAAGTAGCTGCAAGATAATCACAAGACTCCTTACCAAAGTGTAAGTAGCTTGCAGAGGTACAAGCCGGGCGGGTACCGACAAGTCCGGCACTCCGTCCTCCTAGGAACCGCAGAACACCGAGGGGCGAACCGGCAACTCCGGGTAGAAAGAACAAAGTTTCTTTCTAGCTTTTCCCTCTCTCACTCTCTAGAATTTAGAAGAAGATAGAAGAAGTAGAAGAAGAAGAACTAATTCTACTCTCTTGCACACGTGGACTGGTTTCTCCTTGGAATTGTTGTGTAGGGAGGTGAAGGAGGGAGCTATTTATACACAAGGGGGAGGGGCCTAAGTGCTAAAAACACCCAAACCGTCCTAGGAAAACCTTCCATATGCGCCAAACCGACCATCCAACGTCGGTTTCATCGGTTTGGAAGGTAACAAACCGCCTCCCCGAAGCTGGGCGAGAACCGCCTCGGCCCGAGGTGCGGCCGCTACCAGTGGTGGTGCGCGCGCACCCTTTGGGGGGCCCGTCGCTTTCGGGCTTCAGCATTCGGGCTTCCTTGCTTTGTGAAAAGTTGTGAGGTGGTCTTGGCCCGGCCTGGTTTTGGCGTTTTGTCGATTCTTGTTTGGGCTTGCCATTTGCTTCTTTGGGCCTTTTTCTATTTGTTGATTTTATTTCTTTTTCTTTGTCTTTTTGGCCCAAAGTGATCATCCTTGAGTTTGTACACGCAAGTCCAAATAAACACCAAAACTTTGGAATATGTTAGTTGAAATCCCTATTTCTAGGTTGTTTTGGTGTTGTGTTGACGGTATTTAATTTGTCGTTGGTTACCGTCAACATACTTGAACAACTCGATCGTCCTCGATCCCCGACCATCCCTCGCAGGAGGACGGTGAAGGTCGAGATATGGAGAATCCCATTGGGATTTAGATGCCTGGAGCTCGGCGCTGGCAAAGAGAGAGCGGCCGACCGAAAGAAATCGGTCGCCGGGACGCTGAGTCCCCTCTCATGGAATGAGGTGAACGAGACGATGTAGCCGTCCGGAGGATCAGGGACGGCATGGGCCTGAGGAGGCACGATCCCCTCCCGCGCCTCCGTCGGCGTTGGGAGCCCGCCGGCCGCCCACGCGCTCTTGCGGCATGACCTCGTTGACCCTCGATGGCGACCACGAGCCCATGGTCCCCCCCTTCTTGACTTGGCGACTCGGAAGGTCTCGGGGGTTGGCTCTCCCGCGCAATGACGGCGGCGGCGGCTCGAGATCTAGGGTAGAGGGAGACGGCGAGCTCTGGCGGCAGAAGAAGGACGGGGAGATGGCCCCGACGCTCCACGCTCCCCTATTTATGGAGAGCTCGGGGCGGATCCTCCGAAGCGGACGGGCCGGGCTGACCCACCACTCGCGCCTGGGCCTTCCGGAATCCTCCACCTGCGCGCCACGTGGCAAAACGGCATGTGAAACGCCGCGCGAACAATAACGGATAACTTCCCCCGGAAGCAACGGTAACTTCCCAACGGCTATTTTTCTCCAACGGCACTTTTTACTGCAGGTAAAAATCTTACGAGTTCGCCGCCAACGGCCGAACTCCCACCGAAGTTCATTGTCATGACGAGCTCGCTCGCGTCCATGAGCTCAAGGTTCGAAGGCCGGCTCCGCGAGCTCGAAGGCCGCTAGGAGACAAAGACGAGTAAGGAGCACGGAGGGGGAGCGGCACCGGCGGCCACGCCCGAACATCCTCGAGGACTCGGGGGCTCCGCCCGATTGCGCTGAGTCACCTGACGGCGGCCGCGAGCGGCCTCTGGTCATCCTTTGCGATGAGGAGGCGTGAGCCACCGAGGATCCCTCTTGGCCTCGGGGACTATAGAGGACGGGTCTCTAGAATATGAGGTCGGTCCCCAAGCTGACCCGACGATCGAGCTCGTCACGAAAACGAGCTCGGACCTAACTCAAGCTATCCGCTTTAAAGCTCAAAGAGCGTCCAACTTCGGCCCTCGCGGTAAAGTCGAATCCAAGCTCGTCTGTCCTCTCGACAAGAGCGCGAAACACGATCGACGAGAACGCCTATCATAACAAGCCTCCGCGAGGACTCCTCGTCCTCCCCCAGCCTCGGGGGCTACACCCGCGGGTGCGCTCATGCACACCCCGCCTGAAAATCTGGTCCCCGCCTCGACGCGGATAAGGTCGCACAGCGCATGCAGAAGGTCACCCTCCCCCACGCGCTCGGGGGCTACTGTGGGACATAGATATTTCGGATGAACAAATCCGCTCCTAAACAAAGCATCAAAGGAAGTCCGAGCTCATTAGCAGCAGAGTGGGACGAGGCCCTCTCGACCGGGCTCAAGGCCAGCAGGATCCCATTCGTCTCGAGCAAGCTCCTTTGGATTGCGAGGTCTCGACGCGTGGGCTCGAGCGCATCCCCGAATGTTGATTTCCCACCTCGAACGAGCTCCCGCCCGAGAATGGGATGTGGGGAGCTCAACCTCAACGACGAGCTCTTTTCCGTCTCGAGCGAGCTCTTCGGTATCACCGACTCAAAGTCCATTTGGAGGCTCAAGACGCGGCGTCCAGCAGCTACTTGTCGGGCGCCGCAATCTACGGTTAGATTCCGTCAGAAGAACAAGATCCGCAGTCGCACGCGCGGTATGGCCCGTCAGATCACGCCATACCGCGCCCGCACTAAGGACGAGACGCTATAGGACAAGAATGACCTCGGCGGGCCGAGGTCATGCTCCCCGTCGAGCTCTCACGGCCCACGTTTTCCCGCACACCTAGTACAAGCATTTAAGGCTCCGGCGGCGCCCCCGCAGCTCCGACCACGGACAACGGCGTGCGTGCTCGCGCGGCGCGGTGCGGGGACTACGACGGTGGCGGGGACGAGCTCATTGTTTCCTTCCACATCAACCGGGAGCCTCGAGCTTGGCGATCAGACGTGCCATTATCGGGATACGGAGCCGCCCCTATCAAACTCACGGTGACCGGCCCGCCGTGATCGCGGGGGTAGGGCGGCGCAAGACGCGCCGCGCCGGACCGCCCGACGTGCCCGACATCGCGAAGACATTTCTCTCTTCACCCCCTCCATTTACATTTCTTCTACTCCCAAGTCCTTAACTCGCCGGCCTCCTGTGAGCTCCCCTTGAAGACTATAAAAGGGGGGACATGGCCACCGGGGAGAGGGCAAGCTCTCTTGCACCAAAGCAACACACACTCGATTCACCCGATTCCACGCACAACGCAGAGACACGGGAGCTCACCTCCCTCTCTCGCCCGCTTGGCCCGCCCCGTCTGAGCGCTTTGAGCTCCCGATAGTGCCACACATTGGACTAGGGTGTCCGATTGCCCCGAACCAGTATAAATCTTGTGTCATTGTCCTTTGAGTTAGGCCATCGTTGCACACATTAGCCAGTCGATCACTGTAACCGTGGTATACGACCACGACACAAGGTTTGCTCATAACATGTCAATAAAATCCGATCAAGTATACATTGTTTGCTTTGCATCACAAAGCGAGGGGGCGGTGTTTGTGCGATTCCGCCGTGACACGGAACCGCTCGATGGGCTACTCGGTCCCATGAGCATTGTTTGATGAACTAATTCGGAATTAAAGTATGAAATCCTAAGAACCAAACATATACTCCAAATTTGATTGTAAAAAAATGAACCCATTCAACGAAACCACACCCGAGAAGACTTCGTTAATTGAAGCATGCAAGCAAGCAAAAAAAGACAACAAAATTGATGGGTTCGTGCATCCACACACACGGACACACGACATGAACTTCGCCATTCATCATGGACGATCGAGCCTAGGATGAGGAAGAAAATGAAGAGAGGGAGAAAGACCGGGGGAAGAGGGGGCGAAGGTAGCTAGCTCACCGAGCGCAACGCCTTTGGGTGATGATGGTGACCTCCTCTGTGAGACCTCGGTGGTGGGGCGCCGCTAGCGATACCCGCGCACGCGCGCCGCGAGCGATGCCGGCGCACACCACCCTTCTTCTTCCCCGAGCTCGCCCCCGCCCCACCGCCGCCACGGTTTAAACCAGGTATTGTTCCTGATTTTAGTGGATGAACCATCTTAAGTTACAGCATTGATACTTGCTTGTGTATTTCGGTAAAATCTATACATGTAAGTTACATTGTAGCTAACTTGTTGATCAAGAATTGATATCTTCAGGGAGCTTGTCACAACATTCATTGCTTATTTTCGTCAAGATGTCACGCATGAATTCCCTCCTTAGTGCGGTTGGTTGATTTGCATAGTATCGCACATCAACAGGTGTGTCCTCGTTGAGCTCAACATGGCATGGTTTCACGGTCTTTAAACTAACCTGCAGAGTAAGCATTGATCCCCAATAACACGAAATACAAACATAGCACTTTAAAAGTGGCAATGCAAAATAACCGGAGGTACTCACAAATTGATTGAGGATCGGCCCATCGGATGAGTCCTTTTGCAACATTGACCTTGATGTTAGGAACCCTGAAAAATTGAGACCGTGATATTGAGTGCCTTGTGAACAACCTTTTCGACTCTCGCGGTGGTTCCGGAATATGTATCTGTACTTTTCCTTTTTGACAACAAAACCCGGGTGACTCATCTTTGAAACCTCATTGCACCACGATTATCTCGCAGATGCGGCACATGGCTCAACTTATGGTGTTGGGGTAGGTTCTGGTAGATGTAATCATATGGATCTACATTTGTGCGAATATTTGCGATTCGCCGTTTGGAGCCACGCGGAACGACTCATAATTATGACCGAGTCCACATTAAAAGAATCGTTTTAATTCAATATTAGAAACATATATTTATTTAGTCAATATTAAAAGCATATATTGAACCACGATTACCTTGTGCACGATTCGAATAATTCCCTCGTCATCGTGCAAGTCTTCATTGTTTATTACATGGCCGCCATCCATGGCATGCTCATCGGCGACAATCACATCTTTGCGGTGGTTCGAATATTGCACGGTAGAATTGATCTATATTGCGTTGGACATGTACATGGATGGGGCGGGACTTGGTAAATGAAGTTACGCAAAATATTTATCCGTCATTTGTAAGTACTGAACCGTCACGTCTCCATAATTTATTTATTTTATTTTATAAATCATTGACACCATATATTGTTGTAATCGACCGACTCATCGGTAGCCGGCGTTGGACCGATTAAGGGCGTCGTGTGCCTCTATGTTGTGGCACAAAGGCATCATTCCTGTGCAACCAATCGAGGGATCGTCGGGGCCATCATTTTCCATTATTGTCGATAATCCACTTTCAAAAACCATAGCTTCACATATGAACATGAATTTAGGGGCATGATATATTAGATACGTGGAAGAAATGCATAATAGTACATGTATTTGTCACTGTGGGGCGCCGTTTGCGGAAGTATGTTTTCATCAACGCCGAGGTGGGCAAGAGGTGTCGTCTTTGTTAATTTGCGATTCAGCCTTCTTTCGTGCTTTCGATATCGGCGTTGGTACTCACGGTCTCTCCTTCTAATCGCTTCTAACGCGCCGTCGGTCATATCGCTCTCCTCTTTTCGTTTGTTGCGCGCTCATTCCACCCATCGGCGCGGTAGAAACATCTGTAGTTACATGAATGTTTAGAGTATGGATTTCTTTTCGAGAATAAAGCCATTGTGGTTACCTTCGGCAATGGTTAGTGCAGTCCTATATCGTGGATGCGGTTACAATGGCACCATGTATATTGTCCGCATCTGAAGTTGGTTGGATATTTTCCTTATTCAATGCACTTGAGGAGCCTTGGTCCATATGACCATGATTTGTTCTGCATTTTTTTGTCAAACCAACTATTGTTGTTGTGACTTTAAAATTTGGACGACTAATATATAAATAAAAATTCAAGTGTAAATCATAAATTATATACGGATATAGTCAATGCACACGAAGTGTTATTGTTTTGTGATTGACCTTCTTCCTTTCTCGGTACCGACGCGTTGGTACTCACGTTGTTTTTCTTTGCGCCTCTTCCCTTTGTTCGTCGGACATCTCGGCCCGACGATTCCGTTCCCGCGGGCCCCATCTATACATCATGTGTTCCCATAAGTATGAGGTATGAATGTGATATATGTACAACCTTAAAACATACCTGCGATGTTGGTGATATCGCCTAATGTGTGGCCATCTCTTGGCGTAGACATCGAGTAATCTGCATTACCAGCAAGCAAAATCTCAAGGTAGAAATAGCAGCGAGTAGATCCGTATATATTATTAGAACGCCCATCACTACAAGAAATGTGTTGATACATGAATTCAATTCACGGTGGCGGTTTTAAACTGTCATCCCATCTTTGAATCTATGACGGCCTTATGGCCGGTTTGCATATTAGCCGCTAAGTCTATGACGGTTTCAACCATTTGTCACCTCCGTAGTTATCTATGACGCTTTAGAATATACATTACGATTGGAGTATGTGGTGGCGTGGATGGTGGGACCCTAGTGACATGGGCGTCATGGTGATGTGGATGTCCTTTTTTTAAAATTTCATAACTTGAAATTTAAATTTTTAATTGTTCAACCAAACTTGTTTGTGAAATGATTGTAGATATCGATGAATTGTACAACTTGTTTTTGATGATTTGTTTTTTTGTGATGTAAAAAAAATACGAAATAACAAAGGAGAAAAATTAAAAAGAGAAGCTATAAAGGGGCTCAAACAACCGTCTATTTTAAAAGGCACTTGATTTCGATTTTTAAAAGAATTTACAAAGCAAAACAAAATAATATATATATATATATATATATATATAAAGAAAAGGCCGATGTCTCTGTTTGTCTTCTCTCTTTTTATAGGCCCGGCCTGTACTCCCTCCACTTTCTCTCTTTGGCGGCCCAGCTTCACCTCCCCTCCCTCTCCATCGTTGGATGATTCGAATTCACGGTGAGGATTAAAACCCTAGATCGTCGCTGAAATTTTTCCTCCTCTCTTCTCAACCCTCTCCCGATGTGTAGCCGTCCCCCACTCGAATCGACTCGATGCGCCGCTAGGCAGCGCGGCGCCCGGCCCTTCCCCACGATGGCGGACGCACGCACGCGACGGCGGTGCCGACCCTTCCCGGCCCCTTTCTCGGTGCGGCCTCCTCCTCTTCTCCCTAGTCAAGCCTCCTACTCTTTCCCACCACCAGTCCTCCTTTCCACCACCTAGTGGCGAGATCCAGCCCGGCACCGCGGCGATTCCTTGGGGCCCCGATTCTGATTCGGCGGTGCGGCGATTCCGCCGTGGGAACCGCGGGTCTAGTGGTAGCGCTTCAGTTCCGGCCGGGAGCACGGTAGATCGGCGATGGCGTGAACTTCGTCCCTTTCCACAACACGTGACCCTCGCCCCTCTCGGGACATGGCACGGTTGCCGAGGTAAACGCCTCCCTGTTACTTCGGTTGAAGTTCTCGCATCCAAGTTCTCTGGTTCTCTTGCTTGATTGATTCTCTTGGATCTGAAGTTCTCTTGCTTGATTCGAAATAGCCTCTTGGTTCGTAAATCTAGAATGTACAGGTGCTTGTGCTCAACTTGATTTTTTAGGATACGTGAGTGTTTTAAATGGTTATTTGTAATCAATATTTGCATATTTGCTTTGACTGATTATTTCTATCACACATTTTACAATGACTAATAAGACTGCAGGTTTCTTTTTAGCTAATGGTATTTCATTGTGTGTTCGACTTTGTTAGGGAGCACAAAAATTCAGGCACTCCATTATTTATTAATAAGCGGGAATTCAGATTGGGGAATTGTTATGTCTCGAAGGTTAGTTTCAATAATTAATTGGGAATCTTTCATTTACTTTTTTTTAATTTGACTAATCGGACAAATATTTAAAACTTAAGCGAACTATTTGCTTGAGACAATACATGAGGCCTTCACTTTTCACGAGTAGATAAAACTTAAGCGAGACAATATTTAAGGATATATAGAGCTGTTGATATATGCAAACAATTTGAGAAGTTATATTCGTCAAGTTATTATGAATACCAATAGTTGACCTTTCGGTACATATTTTAGGCCTTATGTGAATTCTATGCATCTCTGAATGGCTTCGGTCTTTCTACTTGTAAAAGCGAGAATAACTTTGTTACGCTAATATGTAAAAGCATTCAGACTTTATTCTTGATATATGCTCACTTGAAATCACAAGTAGCGTACGCTAATATGTGGATGTGAGCAGCAAATGCACCATTAAGATTCTAGCTTAATTAACAAGTACTTTATTAGTACATGATATAAGCAGAGCACATGGCCAAAATGGCTCGCCGGAGCTCAAACGAGCTAGGGCCGCGCCCCTAGCTCGTCGGAACTCCAGCCCTAGGGCGTGGCGGCCTCCGCCTCCTCCCCGCCCCCATCTCCAACCCCCGCCACAGAGCACCGCCGCCACCCGAGCTCGCCGCCGCCATGGATTCCGCGCGACCCCCCGCCGCCTACCCATACCCACCGGATGGGGGCCCGCCTGGCCCGGGCCGGCGGCGCCGCCGCCCTCGCTCACCGCCGCCGAGCCGCCACCACCGCCGTGTTCACGATCGCCGCCAAAGGCCGGCCGGCCGGATTCTATACCCGGGAGAGGATGGAGGCGGCAGGGAGCGTCGGAACCCTAAACCGGCGGCGGCGGTGGAACCCTAAAGCTACAGGGCGACGGGCGGAACCCTAAAGCTAGGGGCGGCGGCGGCGCCGCTCCGCCCACCGCCCGCCGCGACGCCATCGCCGCCGACCGCTCCGCCACCCACCCGGCCCCTCGCCGGGCGCGACGCGCGCCGCGCGCCGCGCGCCACGCCGTCCGCGGCGGCGGCTATATGCGTAGCGCGCGCTGCGGCGCCGTATAAGGATCGTGCCGGTGGTGGCTCCGGATCCCCAACCGCCCCGTTCGCAGCGCCACCTAGTCCGTCACCGTGAGTGCCGCCACCATGGTGGTCCAACCTACATACGAGCACACCCGGAAGCACAAGGACTCGGTGAAAACTAATCCCTAGAAAGCGATTGAGGAACTACGGTTAATCAAGAGTTTGGGTGATTGGCGACCTCCTCGGGGAGACCTCAACGGCGGCCCCACCGCCTGTCGATCCCATCGCGATCCTTCATCACGTAGATCACGGGTCGCGCTCCCGTCGATCCCGTCGCGGCCTTCATCACGTAGATGGTCGCGATCCCGATGGTCGCGCTCTCAGCCGATCCCGTCGCGGCCTTCATCCCGTAGATGGTCGCGATCACGGTGATTATCCCGTCCCTGGCGATCCCGGTCATGGCAGCGGCGGTTCCTAGGCCGTCGATTATTTCTATTTTTAGTTTTTGTTCTTGTCTTGAGAAATGTCGTCGCTTCTTTCTAAGAGATGCGGTTGTTAGAATTTATATATGAATAAGTTCCCCTAAAATTCATATGAAGAAATTCTGATAAATCTCAAAGGCCCAATATTTGTGTTCCCTAATGGGCTTTATTGTTTTAGCCCATGAGCAAAGGTGGGAGGTGCAATATCAATTAGTACCATATTGCTAGTTGATGTGAAGGTAGGGAGTTTTCCTCCCTATATATTTGTACCAAGCCTCTCGGGAATAGACACAATATAACAACTACAATTGGGAGTTTCAATTAGAAAATCCTAAAGTAGTAAAATAGTATTTTCCTATTCTCACGCTGTGTCGCCGTTGCCAAGTCTCGGCCGATCGTTCGCGTGCACGCGACCGGCGGCAGCAGGTCTCTCGGAACCGTTGTCTTTGTGATCCCTGCACGGGAGAAGGCGAATAAGGTTTTTGGGAAGCGCTCTTCGCGCGATCGCTCCCAAATCTTAGCACGTCGTCTCGTCGTCGTAAGGCTCGCAGCACGGGAACATCTACAAGGACATGCGATCATCGTTCGCATCTTCATCACCATGTACTTCTACATCGACAGGTATTACATCGTAATCTAATCTTATTGTCCAACATGTTCAATCTATTTAATCTATCTGGTGTATGTGTTGTGCTAGTTGTGCCTACACCCGGTTGCCATGATCATGCCATGTTTTATGTTGTTCTACCATGCTATGATCTGTTATATGATTTTGAATCATGCTTGTTTGCTTCACATGCTTATTCTAGTAGATCAGTTCATCATGATTTATATTATGGAATTAATCTGAAATTGCCTTATATTTCAACAGCGGTGACGGGACTTGAACACTGGTTGGCCTCCACACGTGAGAATGAGCGGCAGGAAGTGAGGTGTAAGACCCTTACACAAACTTTCGATCTTAGCCCTCGGTTCGTGGATCCGTTGGTTGCTGATCGTTGGTCTAAAAATAGAAAGAAGTGGGACATTATAGTAGAGATTTTTAGTTTTTGTTTTCGCAGTAGAGATGCGGTGACGGGACTTCGAACACTGGTTGGCCTCCACACGTGAGAATGAGCGGCTGGAAGTGAGGGTGTAAGACCCTTACACAAACTTTCGATCTTGGCCCTCGGTTCGTGGATCCGTTGGTTGCTGATCGTTGGTCCAAAAATAGAAAGAAGTGGGACATTATAGTAGAGATCATGTTTTACTTATAAATCCAATTACATAATCGTTATTCAAGTTAGGATTAAACCATGAAATTCCAGATCAAGTGACGTGGCAAACATAACAACTAACACGTAGATCTCATCTTTATGAATCTAACGCAACTTGGATGGAGCGAAACGGAAATAGAACTAAGAAACGATGGTGACGGCTGATGATCATATATACGTGGTGTATTTCCATAGTATTTGTGGATTTATTTTTCTAAAGAAAAACGGTCATAAAGCGTGCATGACGTGATGACAATATTGTCATCAAGCTAACAAGCAAAGCTGGAAAGATACGGCCGGCTTCTAGGTCCGTTGCTATGCTTGCTGGTTATGTAAGTATGTGTACATTTCTCGAGTATTTTCAGAATTGTTCTTCTGAAGGAAAATGGCCAGGAATCGTATACATGATGATGATGATGTCAGCAAGCTAGGAATTATGTCATCAAGCTAGCTAGCAAAAGATGAATCGGATCAGGTAGCAGGGCACAGCACAGCCCATGAGCATGTGTGCGGAGGCAGCGCTAGCAAGCTGCGCGCCCTTCCCAGCAATGGGTTGGACATGGACAGCAGCGCCAGTGCGGTGGCTCCTTGCCGGCTGTATATAGGAGTAGGAGCTTGCCGGCGAACAGGATGAAGGCCCTCGGCCATCTCAGAAAAAGAAACATATATAGGGAGGTAGAGAAGGATAGGGATTTCTGAACGACGATGAAGGCACAAGGGGCGTGCGGTGGAGGCGCTCTCTATAACGATCACATAGGCGGCGAGCGATCAGGATCGATGTGTCACGTCCATGGCCGCCGGCGAGATCACCATCGACGTGAAGCGCAACCAAGGGAATGGAACGACGAAGCCGGCTGCGTTAACCTCGCTGCCTTGGCTTAGTTTTCTGATTTTAGATGAATACTTGTCTGAGGGTTTAATACAGACTCGACTCCCTTTTAACATGCGGGATACAGACTCCGACACGTGGGGTACACCGGACATACTATAGCATAAAAATAAAACATGAAAGACGCTTTCCGAACACGGCCACGTCTTCATCTCCCTTGGGCTTACTCCTCCATCACTGTGGCATCGGGCGTGACATTCCACCCGCCTTAAGACAAAGCTTGGCCCCAAGCTTGAGCATGTGGAAAACGGCGCCGAAGCACATGGTAATCCTCCCAGGTGGCCACCGAGTCGGGCAACGCGGACCAAGTGACCTTCACCTGCGGTACTGCCGTGTTCCCCTTCTTCACCAGTCGACGATCAATCACCATGGTGGGTTCAGCTGCTGCAGCTTCCAAATCAGTGGTAACAGGCAGAGAATCGAAAACAGGGGTAAAGTTAGGGATAAACGGTTTGAGTTGCGAAATGTGGAAGACCGGGTGGATCATTGATGTGTCAGGTAACTCCAGCTTGTAGGTAACTTTGCCTATTCTCTCCAGGACTGTGTAGGGATCATAGTACTTGAACACCGGTTTGGGGAAAGGACGATTAGCCACCGAGGACTGAGTGTAAGGCTATAATTTGAGTAATACCTTATCGCCCACCTCAAACAGATGATCAGTTCTATTCCTATCAGCCATGAGTTTCATCCTGTTCTAAGCCCTTGCCAACTGTTGTTTCAGATAATGAGGTTCCCTGTGTTCAATGGATTCAGCCATAGAAGGAAGAGTGTTTGGTGGCACGACAGGCATCCCACCGACAGCTGGTTCATAACCAAACAAGGCTTTGAATAGGGAACACCCCAGAGAAGAATGATAGATAGGTTGTGTTGTACCACATTTCAGCTAAGGTGAACCAAGACATCCAGCTTTTAGGGGACTCATGCACAGCACACCTCAGATACATTTCTAGACATTGATTGACTCGTTCAGTCTGTCCATTTGACTGGGGATGGTAAGATGTACTATAATGGAGACCAACCTTGAGCAATTTGAACAGAGCCTTCCAGAAATTGCTAAGAAACACAGGATCTGTGTCAGTGACTATGTTTTTGGGCATGCCATGCAGCTTAACCACATTGTCCAAGAAAATCTGTGCAATGTCTTTGGCTGTGTATGGATGTTTCAGTGGAAAGAAATGTGCTGATTTGGTGAACCTGTCAACCACTACCATAATGACACTATATCCTTCTGATTTGGGTAAGCCCTCTATAAAGTCCATAGTCAGATTCTGCCAAATACCTTCTAGAATGGGTAAGGGATCCAGCAAGCCCAAGGGGTGAGCATTTGAGTGTTTTGAGTGTTAACACACTGAGCACTGTTTAACAAAATCCGACACATCAAGCTTCATGCCCTTCCAGTAAAAATTCTTCTTCAATCTATAATATGTGGCAGTGATTTCAGAATGACCACCTATGGCACTAGAGTGACAAGCTGCTAGGTAAAGTCCTTAGCATCAATATTAGACACATGCATATGAAAGTGATTATAGGTTATTAGGTAACAAGGAAACTCATGTTACACTTGCCTTCAATTGTCTGCTCAAGCTTTTCCATGAATCATCCTTGAGTAGCTTCGCTTCTCTAGAACACAACATCCGGCACAAGCATGATTATTAAACCTAAAAACAGTACATCATGAATTAAAAACAAGATAAAAGCGATTCTATCGTGAAGGCATGGTTCTATGGTTGCATGAGCGCAAAAACACCTAAAAAGGGTCACAGTGAGCTTTTGAAGTTTTAGGGGTTGAATCATAAAATTGGTATTTTAAATAAACTAAATATTCAGAACAATAAATAAAAAGAAATTAAGGATGAATATATCAAGGAATAGCAAGAAGGCTGCCAATGAGATGTAGAAGAATAAAAGGAAACATTGGTTAGAATATTGCTAGGTATTTGTTTAAAGGAGAAGTTCCCATATGTATGTATTGGCGTGACTTGGACATGTACTATACTTGCACATACGGAAACATGCATGCTGGTCTTGATTTTGTCAAGCCATATATGCTTGGACGTAAGCATTGCCTTGGTGTTTCATAATAAATATTGTGGAATATCGATGGATCTCGGCTAGATATATTTTTATGCAAGATGAATATATGTATAGAATGTGGTAATGACTCGGATAACAGGTTGCCAAGGAGTCGGTGAATTTACATAGCATGCATCCAAGTTATAAATAGGCAGGTGATTCTCACCTTGCCGAGGGCCGCCATTTGGATGAACTCTGAGTGGCGATGAGAAAGAACACAAGAAAGTGATGATGACAGCTTCATGTGGAAACGGTGAGACATAATCACGTCGTGACCTCACAGCGGAGAAGAGAACAATGAACATGATTAATATTGGCAATTAGTAGGAACTAGACTTGATCAAGACTTGAGGTAAAAAGGAAGAAGAGCATGACCTGGGCCGGCACACATGCGTGAGATGATAGTAGAGCTGCCATGCGTCCAGCACTAGGAATGTAGAACGAAGGCAGCCGCGAGGTACTCCGGCGAGCACGACGAGCGGAGACACAGATCATCACCTGCACCTAAGCGGTATTCTGAGATGTGGTCGTGGACGGTGGATCAAAGACAAGGAGCGCCGGGATGACGACCTTGCAGAGAACCATCGCCGACGAAGAAGATGACTCGGTGGCAGAGTTGCAGATTGCAGCATGATCGACCCTTGTGGCTTGCAAGAGGATGAAACGGCACATGAGTGCTGGTGATCTCTTTATATAGACACCGGTCACACCAAGGCAGCTGAGAGGTCATGTGGGAAGAGAGGAAATGCTGCTGCTAGTTGTCAATCGAGTCTCATGGTGGGAATTAAAATAGACTATAGTGGAAGGCCAGTTTTCAGAATGCATGCATTGATATTGGTGACTTGGGCCAGCTTAGCTTGAATACGGATGAGCACCGACTTCACACATGATGGAGGTAAGTGGGAATTCAGTTTTGGTGCAGTTTATATACATGTCAGCCTGCTAGTGGAAATCTCAGAAGTCGATACTGCTAGACGGCGGCGGCAGAATAATGAGCAGCTTTTGCAGTTCCCTGGTTTGTTGGAAGGGGACACGTACGTACATGCAGGAAGTGAGTGATTAGGAGATAGATATATAGAATTTGGCAAGGCTGAATGCTTCACGTGCACCTGATTTTGTACGGGAAGAATTATACATGAAGCAAAATGGAGTTGTGCTGCCAGAGAGTTAAGGAGTGCAATATATATCAACACAAAATAAATCTAACGTGGTGGAGCATTGTGTTAAGGAAACTAGGGGGTGACCATTCATATGTTTGGTGGTTGGATTTGAAGGAGAAGTAACTCACGAACTGCTCTGACTCGAAAGAAAACGTGGCAGAAAGACGGCTGGCAAGGAGAGATGCTAGCATTTAGGAGATGGCCTGATTACGTGAGTGTGAGTGGCCTGCTGGTTCTAGAGTGATTTAGAATAATAAATCACGTGCAAAGGATTAAGTATATGGACCAAGGAAATATATACAAGAAAGAAGAGAGGAAATATGGCTATTGTTCGAGGACTAGGTGTTATCACGTGGTGAGAATATGACATGGATAAAAATTAAAATAAGGATATATTTGGCTTGAGATATAAAGAATATTGGATATATAGGAAACAAGGTTCAAGGATTTAATAGAGATTTAAAGAAAGATATAGATTTTTATTTAAACAAAACTTATGTTTTCTTTTCAAAATAGAATAAAACATTTGCCTAGCTTAACCGTGAATTTAATAAATCATTTTTCACACATTAAAACTTATGAACTCTGCATGAATGCAACAAAACATATAGATTAAATTCCAAATATTTAGGAAAACACATTTTTCACTATTTAAATTACAGACTCCACAATTAAATCTTGGAAAATTTTAGGAAATTCATGAAATCATTTATTTTATTTAGTGTAATCTATTCACATCCCAAAATGGAAATTTTGGGGTGTGACAACCTCGGCGCCCTGGAATCTCGGACCACCCTCGCCCGAGAGCCCGGCCGCACCGGGGCCCAGCCGCCGGCGGGGGCTGATGCCGGACAGCGAAGCCGCCTTGCTCGATGGCGCCGCCAAAGACGATGAAGTCGCGGGCCCCCGACGAGGTCCCTCCTCCCTCGGACGCGGGCATCGTGAGGCGCCAAGGACACTCCCGCCACGCAGCGCCTGGACTCCGCCTCGTCGACGGCTTTGCTCCTCACCGCTGCCGGAAGAGCCCGCCTCTTCGCTCAAGATGGGGGCTCTTTGGGTGTCGCCTCCCACCAGCATCGGCCCTCTCGGGAAGTGGAGGGCGAGAGGGAGGAAGGTCCACCGCGCCAACTGCAGAATTCAGATCCAAAATGAGCTCGAACCAACCAGGAGATGGCCAAAACGATCACGGCAGATACTTACCAGTTGCGAGGTCTCTGGATTGGGGAGGACCTGAGGTGCGCCCGGCAGCCGCTCCCCTGTCCTCGTCGCGTGCTTCACCCACCAATTCACCTGGTCGACGGTGAGCCCGGGAGCCTTCGCCGTCCCCTTGAACGGGGCGAGCTCTTCCTTCATCTCCCAGAGCCGGAGGGTGCGGCGCTGCAGCGACACCACCGCCTTGGAAAAACAAAGTCTCAACGATGTGGTTGACCGTCAGCCCGGCGTCGCTGAGTGCCTTCACCTTCACCACCACTCGCTCCACGCGCTCCGAGATGTGTGCGTGCGGTCCCTCACGCCACATCCTGCTCGCGTCGGTGAAAGTGCGACCGGTGTACCGGGGTAGAGGATGGAGAGGGTCGTTCTTTAGGTAGAACCACTCCCTCCTCCACCCGGCGTTGGCGGACGGAAGTCGCCTTTGGGAAACGAGTCCCGAATCTTCCCACCGCGCAGCTGAATCGCCACGCACGAGATTGAGCTGGCACGCTCCCCTTGCCGGGCATGTAGTGGATCTTGGCGAAGACGTACCTCTTGAAGAGCTCCCAGTTGGGAGGGATGCCGAGCCATCCCTCGCAGAGCGTGTTGAAGACGGAGAACAGCAACAGGCCGTTCGGCGTCAGGTGCTAGAGCTCGACGCCCCAGTACGCTATCAGCCCCCCGAAGAAGTCATCGGTGGGCACGCCGAGTCCGCGCTCATGGAACGCGACGAAGGACATGACGTAGCCCGCCCGGCAGATCGGGGACCACATGAGCGGCGGCGGGATGATCCACTCCTCCGCCTCGGTCCGCGGGGGAGTCCGCTGTGACAGAGCCGACCAATTTATAAGAAATCAAGTATAATTCACAATTACGAAGCAATCACAGTCTACACTTGAGTCCATATAAACCCGGTATTCCGGAAATCTCTGAGTGATTTCAAACTCATCAACAACACAACAAGGATCGTTGAGCTCAGTAGTTCAAATCCGCAGGAATCTTAAACCAAATTCAATATATTATAATCAGAGTTCGATGTACACATTTATTTACAAAGTAGTTCAGAGTGCGGAAGCAATAGTTTTCAAAACCAAATAGTTGTACAGCGGAAATAAAATAAGATAGTGCCAACATGGTGTCAACCCGGTAATAGCACTAGACAGGGAAATATGGAGATTGCCATGCCCTAGGCATTATTCTTCACCACAGCAACACACAACTGGATAGAAATATGCTAGACGGAGCCACCTGCAACAGTGGGAATAAACCCGTGAGTACTCAATTGTACTCCGCAAGACTTACCCGTCTGGAACCAGAAAATAAGGAAAAGACTCCAAGGATCATGCTTGGCTTTATCTGGAGCTGGCTGACTCACATTTAATTTCATAAACAGAGTTGATTAGTGAGCCTACACATACTACTTGAATTCTTTCAAGTTAAAAGGTTATTTATTATATACATAACCATAGATCCTGTATAGTCAAGGTTTAAGACATATGCTCAAGTAATATAAATAACCATAGATCCTGTATAGTCATGCCGGCTACCCCCTCCTTCTCGGGCCACCAAGTGAGCGAGCAACGAAGACGACGCTTCGTGCGCATCTTCTTGCGCCCAATCAATCCCAACCAACCACGCCAAAGGAGGAGCGATAAAGCGAGCAAAGCCGGCCCCTAACATTCCCATGAGCTTCGTGGCTCACGACCCAGCGGAGCCTACTATATGAACAAGTACGTTCAACTTCCAACCACATTCCGACAAAGTATGAGTCCTTAATCGATCAGATGGAAAGACCACAATATCCATCCAATCTCACATATTTTATTAATCAGGTTATCAGCAGCAGCTTTGTTAGTCACCCATGTAACTAACCACAAACATCCTCTCAAGTGACCGGAATCACTGTCTACTGCAATCACCATACTGAGCATTTATAACCTAGACCTCTAAATAGGGTAGGATAGCAACTTCAACAAGGATATCTGTGCATCAACGGTTTCAACCACTTTCCTAAACTTAATGCATCAACACATATATAAAGGACGCAAATCAATTTAGTTAGAAAGCATAGGAAAGGGGCAGCATGCACCGGGGCTTGCCTTCAGAAGAGGGTTAGAAGGTGCCTTGGGCACTTCAGCAACTTGACGACAGGCCCTGCTTCCTCTGGAACCTCCTATTGCTGCACTTCTTGATCTCCTCGTGCTCTCGTCCTTTCGATCCAATATGAATGTGTATGCAACGACGAATATTAAGGAATGCACGATTGACAAGGAATGGATGAATGCATTATGATGTATGATATTAGTAAGTGGATATCTCTTCTGCAGAAACACAATTAAAACTACACAAGAGACCCTAATAACCTACATCAAGCAAACACCCTGATTCACTAATACACTGAGAATGGCAGCTAGACATGTGTTAGTATTTGCTAAGCCTACAGGAATATTATGATGGATAATCCGCAAGCGCACGGATACCGGTGAGCACTTCACCCGGGGTGATGGGTTTTAAATATCGAATCCACAGGGAGAACGTAGAGAAGGGTTCTTGAGATTTACTACTGATCCCCTCGAAAGTGGTTTAATAAAACTAGATAGATAATAAAGATAAGGAGTTCTAGTAGGAAGGTCTTGTTCTCACTTCAAATAAATCATTTGCACATTGTTCTTAAGAGGGGTTGTCATGAAGAAACTCTTAATAAAGGGATTCTACGCTAACAACGCAGGGTCTCCTACGAATTCCTAAAAAGGGGGCAGGCGTAACAAAGGACTCAATAGTGCTGTCACCACTACGATCAGCCTTAACAAGTGTCTTCACCCCGGCCTATAGAAGGTATTCGTAATAAGCTAGTCAATCTAAGCACCACGCTTATATTAATCTAACAACTTTAATTCAAGAGCGACAGGAATCAAAGTAATCTTATCAAAGAAATACGAACCTTAAGAACAATAGAGACAATATCACTTACTCGAATGGAATTCGAACAATCCACAAGATCTCAGAGTCGTGCTCCAATGGCATCAGCTCCGGGGGAGACGATGATGGAGGCGCCAACCCGCAGGAGGAAGAAGATGGAGGCGCCGACAGCTCCGGGCCTTCCTTCTACTCCGCCTCAACCGCACTCTAATTCTCTCAACTTGCAAAACTAACTCTCAATCTAATTCTAATCTAGAGCTTCTATCTCTTGTCGTCGTTGATGATCTGATTGAATTGAAGATTGAACTGAGATTGATGAATCAGGGAGGCCTAGGGGTCTATATATATGGGTCTTCTTATGTCTCTTCAGCTTCAGCAGGCAATGTGGTACTAATCTTCATGCATCTCGTGCTTAACCGACGCCCTCGGATCAAACCGACATCAAACGACCGGATTAGATTGCGTCTTAGAGGCGGTGGAGGAACGTTCTGGAAACAGGGACGACTTGGGGGCCAAGCCAGGCCGATCGGCCGATTATTACCGATCGGCCCGTGGTGGGTTCCACTCACGGGCCCCGCGATGCGTCGTGGCTTCTGGAGTCTTCTAGATGATGTTTTCTTCGGTGCCAAGTTTCGTTCACGTCGGGTGTATTCCAGAGCCTTCTAGTCTTGCTTCGGAGTTGGATTGCGTTACGATTTCTACCGTTTTTACGTTAAGTCCCCGCAAATCACAACTTTACCAAAACTCATGGAAATCATTAGTATAAACCCCTAATAAGGTTGTCTAATTATATTTTAGTCCTTTTCCATGTTTAATTGACAATTAAAAGTATGCATTAACAAGTGTCAACAAACTCCCCCACACTTAGGCTTTTACTCGTCCTCGATAAAAGGATGGTCTAAGCATGGATCATGATTATATTTCCATGGTCATACCTGCACTTTGGGATCTTTGAGCATGAATTGGTTAGAAACAGATCACCTTAAATTCTTAAACCAAGTCACTTGGAGAGATTTTACATAAGTTTTGAAAAGAAAACATAGATGTACTTACTCCTTTGTGACACTCTCAAGTCTCTCAAAGTATATTATATCCTCATAGTTCGTTTATTATATATCATATGTGAAGCTCAAGAACATGTAGCACACTTACCTTGTATTTATTCTTTGAGTCAATTGTGGATCCATGGAGATAGATGTCATAAGTCATAGATCAAGATGTGCATGTGAATCAAGATTATCACTATGGCTCTCTCTAGATGAAAATCTTCTATCTCCCCTTTTATATTTCTCTCCTTTTTTTTTCGAGAGGTAACCAGCTAATTATTAGAGAGGTGGGTTCTACTCACCCTCGGACACATGTCCATTTTTACTCTCTTATTTATTAGAGAAGTGGGCCCTACTCACCCTCGGACACTTGTCCATTATTCTTCTCTTTATTTTTTGCCTTTTTCCTTTCTTAGAGAGGGGGTTCTTCGACCCGTAGAGCACTTGCTCATTTTCTCCTCTCTCTCACTTTTCTCTCCACTCTTAGAATTTTTAACATTTGGCTTTTTCATAGCTGTACCTTTTTTCAACAATTAAAATTATGGGAGATAGAGATTAACACTTTTTAGAGCATGGATACTTTAGTGAAAGCAGTGTATGTGATCTTGATCGTAGACTTTAGACAAATTTCAACATGGGTCGTGGTTTTGACAAAGCTCAACACAAGAAAGCAACAATTAATTAGATATATCTTTAATGATTGCTACGGCTCTATTAGGATGTATCATTGATCACAAAGGAAAAGCATAACTAATGACTTTAATATTTTGAAATAAATAACTCTCCAAAGACAAGATAAAAGAAAGAAGATCTTATTCTAACTTTATTCTTTCTCATGTTTTAAGCAATTAAAGCATCCCAATAAGTGACAGATATATGTAGGAATTTAATCATGCAAAACTTTGTTCAAGACATATTTTTCATATAGGTAAACATACCATAGAGAAGGCTTATTTAATTCGAACGGAAAATAAATTGCGAAAATTAAAAAGTTTTAGGAAGCGAACCGAAGCGGTGGACGAAGCTGGGCCTTAGTGGGGGCCGGGCGGGCCGATCGGCCTGTTATTTGGGCCGATCGGTCCGCCTCTGGTCCGTGTCGGGCCGCGGTCCGTCGTCGTGCGAGTCGATGGTTCCGTTTTTATTCGAATTTCTTGATTTTTGTCGCGAAAATTTCTGTTTGGTTGGCATGTCTCTCCCCACACTTAATTCCTGTTATCTTGCATACAAAGCATGGTGGAGACAAAAACATATCCGAAAAAAATATAGAAGAAATATTTGACTCAACTTGTGGATTACTTTATTGATAAAAAGAGAGAGCACTTTATTATATAATTCGAACTTCCTAAAATTTAAAGCAAACTAATATTATCTAAACTAAATGACTTTAATTTAACTAATCTTTAAGACTCAAACGCTAAGACTTATGTGCTCTCTAATTGTGGTGCTTACATAGGGCCCTTGCCCTTCTTTGAATTGCGACTAGCATCCTCTTCCTGATTTTTACGCTTCTTCTTTCCTTCATTCTCTAAGAGACGGAGGACGGAACTAGTGAGGGTGCTATTGACGCGGTGAATCTCCTTGCATGTTTCTGCAAGGGCTGCTACATCTAGAGCGAGGTCGGCTACGGTCTTTCTAGTCTTTTTCTTTTGTGGCATACGCTGGCCGGCCTCGATAACGGGAATCTTCTTGATCTGTGACTCCTTAGCGCGGATTCCATTAATGGTAGTGCAGCGTGGAGGTGCTGTAGTGTACTTGTGCTCCCTCGTGTTGCCGTTGGCGTCCATGCGAACTCGTGTGAGACGCTCGCCCTTCTTCGGTTCTTCAACCTTCATGTAGCTAGGAACATGGATCGGCTTCTTCAGTGCAGCTTCGCGGCGACGATCATACGGCTGAGCATACATGACTTGCTTGCGTCCTTGCGGTGGCGGCGGTGTGCGAGGACGACGAGGTGGAACGAAAGGAATTGGAGTATGATCGGGTGGTATGACGGCGAGCGGCTTGGGTTGCTTGATGGAAGGAACAACTTGCTTGGCTTTCTCATTGAAGGGGACAAGCTGCTTTTCAGCCATGGCTGCTAATTTGGAGATTAGATGAGAAAAGAGGAGGGTCTATCCTTGATTATATATGGGTCAGGATTTTTCGGGGACGAGAGATTGGGTTTACGGTACTAAAACAAATCTGGAAAGTGATTTTTTCCGTAACTAAACGTGCAAGAGACCGTGTGGGACAAAACAGGACGCGAGAGGGGGGACACGTGGGCCGATCGGCCTGTTATTTGGGCCGATCGGTCTGGCCACGTGTCGCCTCGCGACGCGTTCTGTCGTGGGGTGCTCTAACTCTATTATTATCCCGAAAAACCTGATGTCGGCCCATTATTCGTGAAAATTAATATTTTTGGGTAATTCGAAGAATTCGATAACATCTAATTCTTCTAAATCTTTATTGGGCTCTAAAAATATTTTGAGGCGATGACCATTTACCTTGAATAGCGTACCTTCGTTGTCTTGAAGAGTGACAGCTCCGTGTGATGATGAACTCACCACCTTGTATGGTCCTTCCCACTTGCTTCGTAGTTTTCCATGTCCGAAAAAGTCGCACCTCGGAAAAAAAGTAATACCTGATCGCTTGGGTGGAATTCCTTCTTCTTGATTCTTTTGTCATGCCATCTTTTGGTTCTTTCTTTGTAGATCTTGGCACTGTGGTACGCCTTCTCTCTCCATTCTTCCAGCTCAGATAGTTGCATTCTTCGTTTTGTTCCGGCTGCGTCAAGGTCCATGTTCCACCTCTTGATTGCCCAGTGAGCTTTGAACTCTAGCTCAACAGGCAAGTGACATGTCTTCCCGTAGACCAGCTGGTAGGGAGACATTCCAATGGGAGTCTTGTAAGCTGTCCGATAAGCCCAAAGAGCTTCGGGTAGCCTGTCTTTCCATTTAGTTCCCATTTGGTCAACCGTTTTCTGTAGGATGTTCTTGATTTGCTTGTTTGACGTTTCTGCTTGACCACTTGTCTGCGGGTGATAAGGTGTAGCGACGTTGTGTTGGATCCCATGAGATGAGAGGTACTTCTCGAAATTCTTGTCGATGAAGTGGGACCCTCCGTCACTTATCACTAGCCTTGGTGTACCGAATCTTGGAAATATTTATTTCTTCAAACATCTTGATTGAGCTTTTGTGATCAGCAGTCTTGCATGGCATGACCTCAACCCATTTAGAAACATAGTCAACTGCCACTAGGATGTACTCGTAGGGTCCGGATTTTGGGAATGGTCCCATGTAGTCAATTCCCCAGACATCAAAGAGCTCGATTTGAAGATTGGTCGTCAGCGGCATGGCATCCCTAGAATTGATATTGCCATGTCTCTGACAGGCATTGCACCTTCGTACGAAGTCTCGTGTGTCTTGATACATGGTTGGCCAGAAAAATCCGCTTTGCCAGATCTTTGCATGTGTGCGGAATGCTCCATAATGACCCCCATATGGTGCTGAGTGGCACTTCTCGATAATCTGTAGTCCTTCTTCTGCCGGTACACACCTCCTGAGTAAGCCGTCAGTGCATACTCGGAAGAGGTATGGCTCATCCCACAGGTGATGGCGACTCTCATAAATAAGCTTTTTCTTATCAGCCCCTGGTCGTACATATCCTGCAACCATAAAATTAACAATATTCAAGATACGGGGATCGGATCGGGAGATCCGATAGAGCATGTCGTCCCTCATAGAGTCATTAATGGGTAACTCCTGTGGTTTCTCAAAATGCATTCTAGACAAATGATCGGCAACAGAATTTTCTACTCCTTTCTTATCTCTAATTTCTAAATCAAACTCTTGGAGCAGCAAAATCCATCGTATTAATCTTGGTTTAGCATCTTTCTTAGTGAGCAAATATTTAAGAGCAGCATGATCAGTGTAAACAATAACTTTTGCTCCTACCAAGTAAGATCTAAACTTGTCGATAGCATAAACAACAGCTAGTAACTCTTTTTCAGTTGTGGCATAATTAAGTTGAGGTCCAGTTAAAGTTTTACTAGCATAAGCAATAGCATGATGTTTCTTGTCTTTTGTCTGTCCCAAAACAGCCCCCACAGCATAATCACTTGCATCACACATAATTTCAAAAGGTAAAAACCAACGGGGGTTGAATAATGGGTGCAGAGATAAGAGCATTTTTCAGAGTTTCAAAAGATTTAAGACAAGCATCATCAAAATCAAAAGGAACATCCTTAGCTAACAAGTTTGTAAGAGGTCTAGCAATATGAGAAAAATTCTTTATGAACCTTCTATAAAACCAGCATGGCCAAGAAAACTCCTTATTCCTTTAACATTCACAGGTGGAGGTAGTCGTTCAATTACTTCTATTTTAGCTCGGTCTACCTCTATTCCTCTTTCAGAAACTAGATGGCCTAGCACTATCCCCTCTCTAACCATAAAATGACATTTTTCCCAATTAAGGACTAAGTGCTTTTCTTCACATCTTTGCAAAACCTTATCTAAGTTTTCTAGACAATCATCAAAAGTTTTTCCATAAACAGAAAAATCATCCATAAAAACTTCCATAATCTCTTCAATCATATCAGAAAATATAGACATCATGCATCTTTGAAAAGAAGCTGGAGCATTACATAATCCAAAAGACATTCTACGATATGCATAAGTTCCATATGGACATGTAAAAGTGGTTTTGCTTTGATCTTCGGGATGGATCGGGATTTGATGATACCCCCGAATATCCATCGAGAAAACAAAAGAAAGAGTGGTTTGCCAATCGTTCTAACATTTCATCAATGAAAGGCAGTGGAAAGTGATCTTTCTTTGTGGCTTTATTTAATTTTCTATAGTCTATGCACATACGCCAACCAGTGACGGTTCTCTGAGGAATTAATTCGTTCTTTTCATTCTTAACTACTGTCATGCCTCCCTTTTTAGGCACAACTTGCACAGGGCTTACCCACTCACTATGTGGCACAGGATATATAATCCCGGCGTGCAGAAGTTTTAGAACTTCTTTCTTTACCACATCTTTCATCGTATTATTAAGTCTGCGTTGAGGCTCTCTAGATGGTGGAACATCAGGATCTGTAGGTATACGATGTGTGCAAAGGGCAGGACTGATGCCCTTTAGATCATGGAGTGAGTAGCCGAAGGCTGAACGATGTTGTTCTAAGACAGTAATTAACCTGTAAGTCTCTTCCTGAGTGAGTTTATCATTAATGATCACAGGGGACTCAGGATCATTATGCAGAAAGGCATATCTAAGACCAGGTGGTAAAGGTTTAAGTTCAATGGGAGGTCTCGAGGTTTCCTCGAATTCATCGAGAGGTTCGGATTCAGTTGGATTTTCTTCCTCTTCCTCGATGAAGAATTCAGTTACATCTTCTTGATTGGATTCTACGAAATGTTCTATAGATGCTTCTTTCACCTCTTCCATTGGGTCTGGTTCTGGACTGGGTTCGGTCTCAGTATGAATCGAATGTGCGAATTGTAAGGGAAATTTATCTTTGCCTAGACAAATGTCTAGTTTTCCCGTGTGTCCTTCTTTAAGGAGTCTTTCTAATGGATGGCCTAATAAAAGGTCAAACTCCCTAATATCAAAGATATAAAAGCTCAGGTTGATTAACATGTCATTTACCTGAATAGGTAGAGTGTAAAGAATTCCTGAACTTTGGACAATTTGCCCAGAGGAGTGTTTTAATAACTTAGTAGTAGGAGATAATGGCATGTTCTTGCTAAATTGCTCGAAAAAGGATAAAGCCATTATATTAACTCCTACGACTGGGTTATAAAGTGCATCATAGGTGATTGCATTAATTATGCATTGAATTGGTACAGAAGGTGATTCCAAACGGATCACATCAGAAGAAAGTTCTGATTCTTCTAACCATTCTGCACTCATGATAGATGCAAGCTTCCTAGTGTTTTGTCTTGAGAAGTATTGCTCAACGTGATCAATTTCTTCTTGTGAAGATAATTTGCGTTTTCGAGGTTTCTTCTCTTGATGATAATTTGAGGTGTTTCCAAAATCGAAAAATAAATCATCCTCGATATCATTCATAAAGTCAGGAAAAGAATGTTTTTCCTTTAATGATTCTGTAGCTACGGGTTGAGATGATTCTGGCATAGGTTCAGGTGTAGCTACTTCTGGAATTTCTTCTTCTAAAGATTTCTCTTCTACTGGATCATCATTGGTGCTGGCTAGAATGTTGTCTAAGATGGTTCTAGCTTCACTAGATGTAAGATGGATGAAAGATCCATGTGAGGAGGTATTCAAATAGGCTCTAGATTCTTTATTAAGACCAATATAGAAATGTTGAAGTAAAATGTGGTCTTGAAGGCCTAGATCTGGTCCGGATTTGCAAAGAAGTTCAAAACGTTCCCAGGATGAACTCAACGACTCACTATCCTCCTGTTTGAAAGATATGATCTGGGTTCTAAGGTTGACTACTTTAGAAACGGGGTAAAAGTCCAGGCAGAAATCTGCACGGAGAATTCCCCAATCGCCTTTCTTCTTCTCCTTGGTTCTGTCATACCATTGGCGAGCTTTTCCTTTCAGTGTGAACGGAAAGAGCTTCCAACGGATAGTCTCGTCAGACATACCCTCTATATGAAGGCAGTCACATGTTTGCTCAAATTGTTGGAGATGATGATAAGGGTCTTCGTCTTCTATTCCTAAGAAAGTGTTGGTTTGGACCATCTCTATTAACTGAGGGCGTAGCTCATAGGCTTCGGATAGAATTGGTTTGGATGATGGTATAGGCCTAAGGCTAAGCTCCATAGGTGCCGAAAAATCTTTAATGGATGTAGTATCCATGATAAAGAAAAGGATAAGAATTTAAACTAAAAGAAAAGATAAAAGTATACTCAAGAAATCTCTAAACCGTTCTCCCAACAACGGCGCCCAGAAATGCTTGTTGGTATTTGCTAAGCCTACAGAATATTATGATGGATAATCCGCAAGCGCACGGATACCGGTGAGCACTTCACCGGGGTGATGGGTTTTAAATATCGAATCCACAGGGGAGAACGTAGAGAAGGGGTTCTTGAGATTTACTCTTGATCCCCGAGTGGTTTAATAAAACTAGATAGATAATAAAGATAAGGAGTTCTAGTAGGAAGGTCTTGTTCTCACTTCAAATAAATCATTTGCACATTGTTCTTAAGAGGGGTTGTCATGAAGAAACTCTTAATAAAGGGATTCTACGCTAACAACGCAGGGTCTCCTACGATTTCTATAAACGGGGGCAGGCGTAACAAAGGACTCAATAGTCTTTGTCACCACTACGATCAGCCTTAACAAGTGTCTTCACCCCGGCCTATAGAAGGTATTCGTAATAAGCTAGTCAATCTAAGCACCACGCTTATATTAATCTAACAACTTTAATTCAAGAGCGACAGGAATCAAAGTAATCTTATCAAAGAAATACGAACCTTAAGAACAATAGAGACAATATCACTTACTCGAATGGAATTGAACAATCCACAAGATCTCGAGTCGTGCTCCAATGGCATCGGCTCGTGGGAGACGATGATGGAGGCGCCAACTCCAGAGGAGGAAGAAGATGGAGGCGCCGACAGCTCCGGGCCTTCCTTCTACTCCGCCTCAACCGCACTCTAATTCTCTCAACTTGCAAAACTAACTCTCAATCTAATTCTAATCTAGAGCTTCTATCTCTTGTCGTCGTTGATGATCTGATTGAATTGAAGATTGAACTGAGATTGATGAATCAGGGAGGCCTAGGGGTCTATATATATGGGTCTTCTTATGTCTCTTCAGCTTCAGCAGGCAATGTGGTACTAATCTTCATGCATCTCGTGCTTAACCGACGCCCTCGGATCAAACCGACATCAAACGACCGGATTAGATTGCGTCTTAGAGGCGGTGGAGGAACGTTCTGGAAACAGGGACGACTTGGGGGCCAAGCCAGGCCGATCGGCCTGATTATTGGGCCGATCGGCCCAGGGTGGGTTCCACTCTGGGCCCCGCGATGCGTCGTGGCTTCTGGAGTCTTCTAGATGATGTTTTCTTCGGTGCCAAGTTTCGTTCACGTCGGGTGTATTCCAGAGCCTTCTAGTCTTGCTTCGGAGTTGGATTGCGTTACGATTTCTACCGTTTTTCTGTTAAGTCCCTGCAAATCACAACTTTACCAAAACTCATGGAAATCATTAGTATAAACCCCTAATAAGGTTGTCTAATTATATTTTAGTCCTTTTCCATGTTTAATTGACAATTAAAAGTATGCATTAACAAGTGTCAACAACATGCTGTCCTTAAAACAGTCACACAGGGGAGTTATATAACTCCAAATGCAGCAAACAAATACTCGTTGGAAAGCTAACAAAATTATCTACAAATCATTCCATATCACCCTGACCTGAATCTAACATTAACAGCCTCGAAATCAGAGAAAACAGAGGCCCTATTTCTAACTCAATCATCACATACAACCACCATAACTTGCAAACTACTCATGCAAACCTTATCAAACTTGACCAGCAGGTAAACCAAATAATTATCTACCAAATAAATCTACTAGAGAAGCCAAAGGATAAACTAATACACATGAAATGACATTCCCTAAATATGCACTACACATGCACACTATAAATATATAGAAGCTAGGAATAATAAATTGACAAAAAGCACAAGGCTAATAAACTAAGCACATCAACAGGTCCTAATCATGCTAGGAACAAATAGTATACCAACCAAAACATATTTCCCTAATATAAACATGCATTTCTAGGGTATTTCTAGGCAACACAATTATGATAATTACATAAACACTTCAGAAAATTCTATAAAAAATACCAGAGCATTCTACTGATCAACAAAGGCTATCATAAAAATCTCATAGCAAAAACATGCATATGCTGTCCTACACAAAAATGACAAGCTAGCAATAAAACTAGGCATGAAAATACTTTGTACTATGAAAAGCATGAAACTGCCTAACCATCAATATGAAATGCTTCATAACAGTAACAAAGGCATGTACAAAATTTATCATGGCAAAAACCCTATTAATTATTTTTCTATGAATTTCCTAAGAAAGCATGGTAAATAGCACATAAATCAAAAATAATATTTTCACCACAGAACCTAGGGTCAAACATATTTTTCCCATGATGTACATCACAAAACATGAACATTTTGTACAAGGACCTCTATTTTATCATGCACCAAAAGAAAGATACACATTTATCTAGTTTCATGGCATTTACTAGCATAAATATAAATAAATATAAAAACTACCAGAACATGGCATCTCATATTTTTCTATCATAGATCAGACAATAACAAGCATGACAAAAATTTGTCTCACTCAAATCCAAGCTAAAACGAGGAAGTTATGCATTTTACAAGGCATGCAACACATTCGGAAAATCAGAAATATAAAGGATATTCTCGACACGTGGGACCCGGTCAGCGACCGGAAACGAGGGAGCAGCGCGGGCACGGTAGATCTTCGCTGTCGTTGCGTCTCCGGCGAAGGCGGCGCACCTACTTTCGTCTCGGCGAGACTGTCGATTGGTGGCCGTGGCGCGGACTATGGTGGACGGCGGCACGCCGACGGTCGGAGGCGGCGGCGGCGGGCGGCGTTGTCGTCGTCGGCGGTGAGGCCGTTCCGGCGAGGACACGGCCAACGGACACGAGCATGGGTCGGGCGGGTCAAAGGCGGACGGATCCACCGGCGGGCGGCCGGGGGCGGCGAAGCGGCGGTGCTTGACGGCGTGCATGCCCGGCGGCGGCGCATCCGCGGCGGGCAGCCGCGTTTCGGTGAAGTGGGGCCACCATGGCTCCAACCGGCTAGGGTTCCACCATCTAGACATCGAGGCGATCATGGTGCGCGCAGCGGGGAGGGGCGAGAGGTGGCCGGAGTCCGCTGGCCCCGAGGGCCGGCGGGCGGCGCTCTCCGACGACGGCGGCGGCGGAAACGGCCGGTGGGTCGTTTCATGGCTCGATTTGGGCGGCAATGGGTCGAGCGGTAGGGGGCGAGGTGGCGGGGTCATGTGCGCGTGGAATCGAACAACGGCGATTGGTGGGCGCGTCCGCTGGGCGGTGGAGCTCGGCCGTCGATTTTCCGGCGAGGGGAAAAACTCGCGCGATGCGCGCGTTCCGTAGCAGCGGTTGGCTCGGGTTCTTGGACGTAGGGGCAGAGGGGATGATGGCGGGGCTGTGGATGAGTTTTGGAGGGTTGCGAGGCACGGGTTGGCGGCAGGCGGGCGGTGAGCTTGGCAATGGCGCCGGCGAGGCAGCGGCGGCTGGCTTCTTTGCTTGCTTACGACAGAAGGGAAGGGAGATGGAGTGCGGCGCACGGGACACGCTCGGCTTCCCCTTCAAGGCGTGGGCGCGGCAAGGATATCAGGAGATCGATGCCACGCGGCGCGCACGGCAGGATGCCGTGGCGGTGGCCGGCCCTTACCTTCGGTGACGCCCGAGTTTAAGGCGTCTCTAAAAACCCCGATTTGCAACTAACTTCGAACTGTTGTGCCCTTTTCCTCGAGATTCATGCAAAACTAGCCAAAGCTCATATTGAATGAAATGTTCGTTATAAAATTCTGAGCATTTCATATATAGTGAGTTTTGGCTAGTTTGGCCTAGATTAAAAACTACGATCAAAACGAAGCACGGTTGCTCCAAAGGTCAAACAAACCCTAATTTCGTGTTCAAACCAAACAAATTCGACTTTTCGAACACGATCCACCCACTTGCTTGAAACGGTCCTATAACGCCTTTTGTTCTACACTAAATTACCTACACTTACCATGAAGGGTGCATACACATGCAATAAACCTAGCTAGGACTTTTGAGTAAAACAAGACAATTCACTTTCATGGTCAAACTAGGTCAAATCAAGTCAAACTATTCAAATCAAACCTAATTAGGGAACATGACCAACATCAACCTTGCTCCAAAACATCACATAAACATTACTAAGAATAAATAAATATTAAACAACTAATTAAGCAAGCATTTCATACATGAAATGATAAGGCAAAAGCATGGCAAGCAAATTAAATGCATTTAATCAAGCAAATGATAGGTATCATTTCATGTGCATGAATGCATATGACTAATTGATGATTATGCCCATGAAATGTAGATGCTAATGACGTGATTAACACCAGGGTGTTACATCCGCCGCAGAGCGCATACACCGCTCCATCAGAGCCGGGGTCGCCGTCGTCTGCAGCCAGGTGCCCATGGCGGCTCTAGGTGCGAGAGAGAGGGGTGGATGGAAGATCGGATCGGTAGAAGGCGACGGCGGCTCTCGGATTCTTTCTCTAGGGAAGACAAACAGCGGGAAGGTGTGCTTGGTTCCTCCACCCTCTCTAATTTATAGCCAGGGGATGACGGAGGCGCCGAGGCGGACCCACGGCGAGGGACCCATCGCGCGTCATGTCCGCCTGAGCCAGATATTGGGAGGCGGACGTGTGCACGCCCCTGGCGGAAGCCGAAATGGCCGCGCCAGAAACAGGGGTAACCGCGCCTCAACGGTAAGAATCCCAACGGAAAAATCCTAACGGCTATTTTTACTCCAACGATAAAAATCCCCGAGCTTGGCCCCCCAACGGTAACTTTCCGGAGGGTCGGGGAAAGAGCTCGGGATGGAAATCCACCGCTCCGGGGTTCGAAGGCCGGCTCTCCCTATGGAGCTCGTGGGACTGCCGGGGACGTCACGAGTGAGGGGCACCGGGAAAGCGGCAACCAACGGCTCATGCCCAGAGCTCGTGAAAGAGCTCAGGGGCTTTCACCTGGGAGCGCTAGGGTCGCCAGGGACAGCGAAATGAACTCAGGTCATCCTCGTCGATGGGGAGGCGCGATGCCCTCGAGCTCCACACGGGGGCTCGGGGAACCAGAGAGGTCAAGTCCTTGGAACACGAGGTCGGTCCACCCAGACCAACCGAACGAGCTCGGGCCTCGCCCCAGGCTACCCGTACCAACTCACCAAGCACTCGGTCTCGGCCATCGCGGCAAGATCGAGCTCGAGCTCACCACCTCCGTGGACGGCCGTGAGAGGAACGAATCAAAAAATCCGCAAATTTCTAAAAAGCATCCGCGAGAACCTCCCGTTCTCACGGAGCCTCGGGAGCTACACCGCGGGTGCTCTCGCGCACCCTCGTACTAAATCAGCCACGAAACAAGGTCTCCCTCCACGCACCGATCGCTATGTCGGCATATAAAGCATCGGGGGACATCCCTCCTCCCCCAAATGCTCGGGGGCTCTTGTGGGGGATCGATATTTGGGACACCTCTAAGTAGCCGCTCAACTCGAAACAAAGAGTCGGGGACGATCCTGGACCATCGAATCCGCGAAACACGTGACAAGACGAATCGCCCCACCGCGGCACACGGTCGTCATCAAGTTCGAGCTCTCCGGTACTGAGACCGGAGCGCGGGCAACCGAGGGCTCCGCCTCCGCCTCGCTCGAGCTCTCCAAGGTCCACGAGCTCGCGTCAGGGACGAGCTCGGCAAGGGACCACCTTCCATCTCGCTCGAGCACTTTCGCCCGCACGAGCTCTCCGGACGAGGACAACTCTCCGCCTCGTTCGAGCTCTCCCATCGACGAGCTCCCCGGATCTTCACCGTGCTCAACCTTGTCCGGAGACCTCTTTTCGCCTCGCTCGAGCTCCCTATACAACGAGCTCTACGATCCCGCGCTCACGGGGGGGTTTGGGAGCTCGTCCGCCCGCCTTCCCGAGGAAGCCGGCGGGTACGGGAGTTGGTCAACCACTCCCTGACAAGCTCAACCACTATCTGACGAGCACTATAGCCACGCAAGGTTACAGTGATGGGAAAGCAGCGACGGATTTCACCTCACCATACCCTGTCGCGCCCAACCGCTCCTCCACAGTGTCGTCCGGGTACAACCGACGTATACTCACACCGTCAGCGGTATGGCCGCGCCCATACTGAGGAGATGTGTTCCAACCACGATTGGAGACTGGGCGACGACCATCCACCGTCCAAACCGCGAATCCCGTGTACGACGACGACCAATTGCGACGCCATCAGCGCCCTCGAGCTCGGAACGAGCTCTCCCCCGCGCGGCGAGCTCAACGTTTGGTTCCTTTTGTGTTCTCACCCCTGTAAATATGCCCTCTTCTCCCTCTTAAGTCCTCAACCATGGCGGCACACATGTACACCCCCCCTGCAACTATAAAAGGGGACCCTTGCCATCGGTTTGAAGCAGGACTCTTAGCTTCATAGCATTCCAGTTTCACTCACTCCCCACCCGATATTGGCACTCGCCTCAATCACAGAGACTTGGGAGCCCGCTCCCTCTCTCGTCCCGCTTGTACTAGCCCCGGTATGAGAGTTTGAGCTCGGATAGTGATCACCACTGGACTAGGGTGCGCGATTTGCCCCGAACCAGTATACATCTTGTGTCATTGTCTCTAGAGTTAGGCCATCGGAGCACGCGCTAGCCAGTAGATTACTGTGACGGTGGTATTAGACCACGACAGATGAGGACATCAACATGAACGATGCATCCATGCCGACACCGGTACCTATTGCTGATCCTCTTACTCGTGCTTGTGCCCGTCAACTTCGGCTTAATCATCAAGTGAGTACCCTCTTGAGTTCCTCTCTCTCTTGTTTAGACCTTGGAGACCCGTGCACTCTTGTTTTACTTAGGAACCAAGGAGAAAAGATGGCCGAAGGCCCAATAACTTTAAAATGATTAGAGAGAATAACATGTACAAGGAAAATAAAAATACAAAAAAAATATTCACTTGCACTTCTTAATCTAAGTGTATGACTTGTATCTCCTTATGGTTCTATTTTTGACTTTGCAATATTATGTGATACAATTTTTACGGTAACAAATATATATATATATATATATGGTAAATTTTTTCTACACCCTAGGAGTAGTTACTCCCATGTGTATATCTCAAGATTTATGGTATATATGACCGAACGAAGTGCATGTGGATGAAGTATATGATCATACTAGACCATCTATGGTGGTATATATGTTAAGTATGCATTCATACGTTGAGTATATGGATATACTTTTTTATATACAACAAGTAGTGACATTTTATGTAATATATTAAAAATATGGGTTCCTTCAAAAAAAAATTTCGTAGTAAGATCTAGAGTATCTTAATATTAGTATCTAAACATACTCAAACCGATAAATAAGTATGAACACATTACACAATGTGGTTTTTTGAATATGGGAGTAACTACTCCCGGGAGTATAGAAAGTGCAATTCTGTAGCAAAAGGGAAAATGACTCGCGCAGGCTGGATCGGACTGCAACACACCTCCAACTTGTGATAGTTGCCACGGCCGCATACGGAGTTAGATTTGGGCCATTCAAGATTCCGTGGAAAGCTTATCAAGTCTAGTTTCATATAGGTCCAGTTTCAAGTCCATATCCTATCGGAAGCGGCCTCAATGACCGAAACATCACCGAGAGGTTTCCTATTAGGGTGTTGTGTCACCTTATTTTGGCCTAACGAGCCGTGTATCGAGTTTGGGTTCATTAGGGACACGTCCTAGGGTTGGAGCACGGCCCCAGCACCCTTGTGGTCGCCCTCCCCACATCATATACCCCTTGGCCGCCGGCAAGAATAGAATGAGTTTTGTTTAGATCAAGTTTAGCCTTCGCTACTTGCTTGTAAGCGTGCGTGCTGGATTAGCCGCCTGTCTTCTTGCCTTCGAACCCCACTTCATTGGAGATTAAGTTTTGAACCTTCATTTACATCTAGTAATTCAATACTTCTTACATACTTATTCTTACTAGTTCTCAATTGCTTGCAGGACAGGTGTCTTAGCGGCCGGGTGTTGCGCTCCACAAGATCATGACAACCATTAGAGGTTGTGTATTACTTGCTAAGGCGCGGTCTTGGAAGGTCAGAGTCGGGCCGTGAACATTATCTCCATCCACCAATCGAGTTATCCACATCTCTCATCGAAAGATCGGGCAAAAACCCTATTGGGTTCTAATCACCTCAATCCACCAATATTGCCGCTTTACGTCAAGAGCAATTGTTACAACAAAAGTGATAGTTCAGTTGATGAATTCCTTTCAACAGCTATATGCAAATCCTTTGCCCCTTCATCCTTCTGCATCAGCACCCCACCAAGCAGTGCCTTGCGAATATCCAACTTAGCTTCAATTCTACGATAGCCCCCAACTGTTGATCCATCATCATAAGGCCAAGCGATAGATCAAAGATGTCAATCAATGTCAGCATTTATACAAACTCAAGATCCTCTCAACTTACCACTGGTTTTATGAAGAAAAATAGGAAGAGATTCTCACACAATTCCTTACACCGACCACCACTAACAAATCCACCGTCAAAATCCCACGCACCCTCATTTATTAGCCACTTCTTACCACTGGTTTTATGAAGAAAAATACGAAGAGATTCTCACACAATTCCTTACACCAGACTCCCAGGGCACCAATTTTTCCCCAATGTATGCCACATCCCTTTTGTGTGCCCAAGTCAAGTAACCTTACCTTCATCCTTCATCCCCCACCATCTTCCAAGCACCGTAACCCTACAATTCTCATCCTCTGAGAGCTTCAAGCCCTCCATGAGCCCTTCCCTACCACCACCATCTCCCTTTGAACTCCCCACCGGAGACACTTGCTAAAAATAACTGAGAAGAGAAGAAAAGAGCAACCAATCCAAGAGTCGGATATGCTAAAACAAGGTAGCAATGTTATGGATGGGACAGGATTTGAGCATATTGGACGGTTTCAGCTTGATTTTGGTGTAGAAACCAGTCGAAAACCCAAGGGTTTCAGACTTCCACTTAGTCGCCAGAGACTTCTCTACCTGGCTCCAAAAACATCAACTTTAGAAAAATTATTTATTCATAGACAAAGGGAATATAAAATAAATGAATGGTTAAGTGTAATTTAAGAAACCTTGCCATTATCAGAAGATGTCTTATAAACTAGACGAAGAGTAATAAGCTACTCACATATGCTATAACAAGAAGCAAAATATCATATGCCATTGCTAAGGACGAGTACTTTTAGCCTCATCAAGGAATCCTATTGACAAAAGCTACATTGAAAACCTCTCTTAACCTTTGACATATGCCATCCAAAATCAGGCCGCCCAAGGTCCACCAACATACATGGAATCAAGTCCAACACAACATGACAAACAGACAAAACAACAATCCAATTAATATGATTCTAAACTAAGAGGATTCTATGTACAACCGTGTCAAATACGAGCTTCCTATATGTCATGCGCTAGACAAACAGTATGAGAATCAACCATTGCCAGGCCTACTTAGGACTCTGGAGCAAATTGCACTTTTCCACAGCATAAAAATGCCAAATAAAGGCCCCAAACATATTAGAGAAGCTGTTGCCGGAGCTGTTGGTTCTCCTTCTTAGTTGCTGCACTTCTTTTGTCAGGCCTTCCACCTTTTCCATGACTAAGTTCAGCACGCCTGACATTTCCATCTGTTCCTCATAGAAAGGTTCATTATGTCAAAAAAGAAAGTATTAAAACAAAGGGTAAACAAAAAATTTGAGCACATAGAGCGAACAAACATTCGAAATCATAGGTATGGGTTCAGAACTTTAGACAAGGAATCCAACAGTGACAAATGTGCAATCTCATCTAGGGTCAACAAATTATGATTGTGCCAAAGGAATCCAACACAAAAAAAAAAATAGCAAGCTGCCTTCCTCTTTTAAAATAAAAGAAAAATTAAAGGACTAGTTTATTTCATTGGTAAATAATCCTAGTGTTAACTTAAAAAGAGATCAGATAGACATGGGCAAGGAAAGGCTCAACTAGTCTACTGTATATGCTTTCATATTTTTTTTCCCATAGGTGTAGTAACAAAAGGAGGTCCATACATAAAAAAACACTATTGAGTATGATTATTGAATAGGGAAAAAATCAAATCCAGACAATAGAATCGTGATGAAATTTTTTTTATTGCACTCATAGCAGTTTAAAAAAATACTTGAACATAGTTTTCATTGTATGTTCAGCAATAAAACAAGATAAATCTTCAATTGGCAGTTACAAAAAAATTAAAATTCACTTGATCATCATTTTAATCGTATATTCAACAATAAAACAAGATAAATCTTCAATTGGCAGTATATTTCCAACATAAAAACAAAAAAAGCAATAGCTTTGTTTTCAAAAAAAAAAAAAAAAAACAATAGCTTTGACAAAATGTTGCACAATGAGAAATTCTACTATGAATGATTGCACAACCCGTCGCTTTCCCAATCGGCACGCCACCCATTGCCCCGCCATGGCATGGTAGGGTCTTACCCACGGCCGCCATCTCTCCCATTCCCACTACCGGACCAGCCTACCTCCCTCGACCCCCTTTCTAAGCCCACTGAAGATAGAGAAGAGAGGGAGACTCACACGATACCAGAGCACAACGGGTCAACAAAACTACCAATTCTTTTTGCGGAGTCTGCGCAAGCTTTTCTCACTTCAATGGAGCGAGAAAACAAGCACAACATGATCTGTTATGGCAAGTGGAGCCAGCCCAGGACCCGACCTGATTAGATTGATTTGGTTTGTTAGGAAAGGAACAAGATAGATTGAGTCAAGTCATTCATCTCTATATAAGCGAGACTCCGTTATTGATTGTAATCAAGCAATAAGAACCCTAAGATAGTTCTAGAGGAACGTCTATCCGGGATTCTCTGTTAATCCATCTATCCATAGGCCCGGTGCACCCCAACTAAAGTTTAGCTAGCTAGTGGGGCTAGCTAGGTTGCAACAGCTAATGGGGCATGCTGGTTTCCAATGGTTGGGATGTCTTTTAGCTGCTTATTAGCTGGGGTGTTTGGAAGACCACAGCTGACATTAGCCAGCTAAATTTTAGTTGGTGCATCCAAACAGGGCAATAGTCTTTCCATATCATGATTATTGTAAATCTATTGGTCCAGGTAATCAGGTGTTTTCTACAATAAAATAAAAGAAGCTTTCCATACCATTAGAGTGAATATATGACACAAACCACAAACTATGTGTTTCCAAAAAATTAATTGAGAAAAATTGGGAGTGCACTGATATAGACATTTGTGTTTCGCAGCAGCAAGTTCATAACTGTATCTTCGTACATTTTGTAGACGACTAAATGGTATCTACAGGTTTGATATCATGTAATCTTCTTGAACTTTAAAATCCTATGTTCAAACTTTCAATATTCTGGTTTAGATCTCTCCTTTTTTCTGAATTTCCAATGAGTTTTTACTTAAGGTGCATTATGCAGATATATCCTGAGTTCAGAACAAATGACATTATTGACACAGGCTAATAAACCTTTGGCTCATCAGGGAGATTCTAAACTCCTAAAGCTAACAACCTGCTTTAACCATCATAGGTGGTTAGCCACTACAGACATTATTATAGTGGAAGGTCATGCAGGTGCAGGAAGCTGAATATTTCTTGCATCTAATACAGTACTCAGTATTTCAGAAGAATGCAGTTAGCATGGCAAAGGAAAGTACTAGTGGTAGAGAAACAATAAAATCAGGGGGCAGTTATCACAGTATGTTCACTACTTTAAATTATTTCTGTATAAAAAAAAGGTAGCTTTACTATTGCCTGCACTAGCCTTATCATGTATTAGGCCTTATGAAACACAGCACAAGGCAGCATAAACATATGTAATATGTTAGTGTTTGGTTGTTCTGCAGATGCAAGCTGTATTTAGTAAGATTGTGTTTGACTGCTTATGTTTTGTTGCACGTGATCACCTCCATGTTCTAGTAGAAGTGGTGAGGTGAAAAATCCATTTTCGTGGGCTCTTGTACAAGCCTGTATTGCCTAATACGACCAAATCTAGCATACTAAACTAATGCAGCATTTGGCCTCCTTTGAGCACTGTGCAAGCCTGCATAGGCCTCTATGGGGCACAGGTTAACTGCACAAACTAATGCAGTCAACCAAACACCCTATGATGATTCTGTCCACAAATCTGATCTAGGTGAGCCCACCATACAGAACTTATGAAGATCTTGCATGGCATTGGGGCAGGTTATATAGGCGTGTGCCATTGAGAACAAAGCAAAATCTTAAAATCAAATTTGAATCTATGAGTCAAAACTTGAAGCACAAAGCAACATCACCATATTGAGCTAGAAATTTTACCTCCTGCATGTGAAACTGTCGTAAAAGTTCAATGTGGAGATTTCTCACATCCATGGATGGATGGACTTCTGACAGACCCAAGAGATTCTTCAAGCATGCGTTGCACATACTGAAGTGAGAAGGAAGAAGCGCCGTGTTGATCAGATGAACCTGTGTTCGCCAGTTGTGGTGGCACTACCCCCTAATAAATAGAATATAATAGTTTACCAAATCATGCTGTTAAAACATGAGTCATACTAGTAGCACTAGTAAACAAGAACGTCTTACATTGCTTGCTAGATGGGTTGCAGATGAAGAGGCAGCTGCTTCTTGTCTTGACAAAATGCTACTGAGCAACTCATCTTTTGTTTCTGCTCCTGTCTTCTTTGATTTTGGTGAACCAAATGCTGAAGCTAATCCATCACTAAAAACAGATGATGAGCTCATTCTATCAGTATATGTTGTGGGTCTCCACATAGAAGTGGATTGTGCTGCTCCTGGTTGATCAGGAATCCCAGATGGCATAGTCTTTTGAAACATATGCTGAGGGAAGTGAACTCTGAAGATTAGGAGAGGATGCGTCCAGGGAAGAGTGTGCATTGCTCAAGGTGCCCTTGTTTTGTAGATTCATTAAAAGGTTACTTGTAAGAGAACCCTTCAGTGAGTGACTGGGTGCTGAAGCTGAATCTTGTAAGGCTGACAATGCCAAGCCACCAGTTGGAAAGGCTGAAGATGCAAAGCGTGAGATCTGTTGACGTTGAGTTAGCCTGTCAGGTAATGCATTTCCAGTTGCTATCTCTGGTGAAGATACAGAATGTTCACTCTTCCATGATGGTATGGATGTAGTAGTCACAGATGAGATGCCATCCTGTACAATGCAAACATGTATAACATCATCAGAAAGAAAAAAAACTATATGGTTTATCCTTTTCACGATGAGACATGTTCCCCTTCAAACATAAGCATATAAGGTTTTCATGAAGAACCTGTCTTGAATTTGCAGTAGACCGCCAATCTGCGATTGGATGTGGCTCATCATTGCCATCCATATACGAATACTTCCTGGTTGCTGCAAATTTCTTTTCTCCTGGTTTATCATCTTTTTTGTATCATCACTTCCATGCTCATCCCACCAGTTGCCACTAGATGGTGTGAAAGGCTGGACATCAACAAGTGGAGAGAATACATCCATATCATCCTTCAGATTATAGTTACTACGAGGAGCCTGTAGCTTTGCTAATGGTCCACCAGATAGCAGACGAGTTTTATATGGAGTTTCCTCCATAGTAGAAGAATTTGAGGTCGAAAGATAGCCACTTGTGTTTGCTGTCAAAGAAGAGCGAAGACTTGTAGTGGCCACTCCAGGACCAATACTTGTAGGTGTTGCTGAAGGCAAGGGATCTGGCATAAGAACAGACTCTTCACTAGTTCCCCCAAGAAGAGCAACTTCAGAAGAACTGTTCTCATTAACAACAACAGGCTTTGAACGTTGCCAGCATAAACCTGTCACAGCCTGAAATTGTAATTTCAGGAATGTTAAAAACAAATTAAAGAGTAGATTGTCGGAGTAAGAATTTCATGAAGCAGTCTTTATGTAAAACTCAGTTCATTTTAATTATTAATTTAAATAGGATACCTTTCAATTATCAGGTTCGCATGACAATGATTCAGCAAAAATGCATAGGAGTGATTTCATTGCCAGAGACTTCTCTCAACTAAATACAATTTTATTTTTCATCCAGGGATTCGTTGCTTCGAGAAAGAGTACAGAACATTGTTCAACAAAAAAGGAGCACAGAACTACAAATGTGACGCAAAAAGGTGAAAAGACCTTCACATCACAACAAAAAGAAAACACTTGTGCCAGTCATTCAAAGCAAAGAACAATCATACTTGAACTACATCAGCAAACAGATGTACTAGATTATACAAAATAATAGTATTTCGATATGCTTTCTCAAGGAATTGCTATACCATGACGTGCAAAAATCAATGCACAAAGCACAACTGGAAACAAAAATTTCAGCGAGTCGACAACAATATGCAGACCAAAGAGGATAGATGATTGTGGTTTCTCACCTCAGAGGTATTATATGCACGAAGGATGGTCAATGGCTTTGGTTTTCCTCGAACATCATAGAACACCACACGTCCACTATTTGTGCCCGCTGCTAATATAGTACCATCATCATTATATGCCAATGAGGAGAATGGAGCCTCATGAGGAATAGTTTGTGTTGGTCGTCTTGACCCTGAATCTAATGTGTATAACTTCTTGTCAAGGCCCACAGTAGCAATTATCTGCAAAACCAAAATATAGTGTGGGAAAGACATATTCATTCAGAAATGAAATGCCAGCTGCATTTACAACCACAAAACCTTATCGCTGGATGGTGAAATACAAACACCACTTGTGGGTGCCGAATGCTGCTTCAGCCATGAAACCTGCACAACAGCGGCTAGTCAATTTGAGAAAATTAAAGCAAGTATAAGCAGAAGAAAGCTGATCATGCAGATCAGTTATTTTAATATTTCTAAAACAAACAGTGATAACCAGGGTATATCAATAGATTATATGATTAGTCAGAATGAAGAATCGACTGAAGAAAGTAATTTTATAGTACCAGAAATAACAAAATAATAATCACAGCTACACAAAGACTCAAGAGTCAAGATGAGTACTTGTCAAGGGCATCCGTGCTCAAGGTAGCAGGCCCTCGACTTCTCAGTTCATAGCTTGGGTTGACAATGGCGCCAGGAGGTTTCCCTGGTAGCCCTATGGTGAAGGGGATGAGATTAAGAGAGAACAGGGAGATTAGGCATAGGTTTGTTCATTGCTTACTTCATCTCAATCTGATTACATGGTATAAATAGAGGGGCCTCAGCCTCTAGCTGGCACCCAGCCCACTAACTCCTCTAGCTGGCACCCAGCCCTCTAGCTCCTTGTTTCTCTCCCCAGCATTAACTCTATTGTCTCAACTAACTCCGAAACTCCGTCAATTACAGCCACATGTGCCTCCTTGGGCTGTTGCATGCCTGGGAGCTCCCTGGCTGCATCTCGTGCTCTAGACCTGCAGTTATACTGCCGCCCCCACATGACAGTGCTACATGTATTACCTTCAAACCAAATGTGAATTTAAGTTTGGAAGAAACAAAAAGTCACAGTGGAAAACATATATAGCTAGAAATGTTTCAAAATGCACCCTGTTCCACCCATCAGGGAATTGGTCAGCAGCCTGCCTCCACAAATTTGGTAAATACAGGAGCTAAGTGGCCAGCCCATCAGTTTGGCACAGGTCCAGCTTCGATAGCTCCATCTCAGGTATGGACTTCGTTAACTAAAATAAAGTGTCTTGAGCCTCTATTTTTAAAAAGGAAAGAAGCTAGTACAAGACTTCAGAATGGGCTTGGGGCATTAATCAGGATTGTTCAACATTGGGCCATCAAACACTTCTCCATTCTAATCAGTAATCACTAAGCTAATCAAGCCCTCAAGGCCCAGATATGGCCCCATCTCTGTTTGTCTTGCCCTGTTCAGCAACGTTCCTATGCATGTCCAGGTTGCCCCATAGAGCCCTGTTTGCAGAACATAAAATTATGCATAAGTTGGCCTTTCCCAACTGCCCAGAATATCTGGTTCTTAGACAAGCTGCTGTACAAAAGCTGGATGTTTGGGACTGTTCATAGCTTTTTACGAACATCTACCACTCGTCATCACTTTCCTCCAGCTCCAATCCCTGGTGCTGCAGCGAAAAATCAAGCACTCACACAACCTCAAATTGAGGAAGCCGCCGTGCCCATCAGTCACAGCTCCTCCCTCAGCACATGGGCAACTCACACAGCCATAGCTTTTTTCCTACCATGGGCCCATGGCACACATGCAGCTCCCATATACAACACTCGTGCTTGGCAACTCTGGCCGCCTCCAAGGGAACCAAGCTCACAGGGATATCATATGGGAGCTCAACAACGGATGTGATCTCAGTGGGTTCTCAACCATTGGAGAGCGACAAAGCAGACAGTGGCAGCATGGCCGTGCGAACAGAGGCAGATGGATATCAGGGGAGCAAACAAGCTTGCTAGGGGGCAGACAGTATAAGAAGCTGATCTGCCCCACTGGGCCATGCTGACAGGAAAAGTCAAGGGCAGTTCATTTTGAGAAGTGCCTTGGGGGGGAGGATAGCGGCACAGCACCAGGCTATGTGCTTGCACATGGTGGGCATATTCTTAGCGATTGCTGGTTGAGAAGCTGTGCCTAACAGGACCCTATGCCTATGGAGCAACTAGCTGGCACCCTACTGCAAGCTTAGCACCTTTTAGAATACATGGAGATGGAACACTAATTGTATTTAGATGGATAGATAGATAGATAACATTACTGTTAATTTTTGAGGGAATATCATAATAACATTCCCTATCATCTATATGATAAGCTATCTTGAAGGTTGCATTTTATTTTGATTTTACTGGTTAACTCTATAACACTTGAAAAACATAAAAATAAGTACAACATAAACAGAATCCCATGGATTCCGGTACCTTAGGAGACTTTGCAGTTGTATCCCAAAGATGCACAGAACCATCATCTCCAGCTGTCACCAACAAATGCCTACTATTTCGTGAATAATCAAGCACTCTCAGAACCTGACCTTGCATAAATAATTCAGGAAAACTAATAAATTCAGAAGGTCAAAATTTAAAATTCAGGTACTCCTTAGGACCTAATGTGAGGCATGCTCATTTTACATACAAACACAAAGAAGTAAAAAAATTACCTGTCCGTTTGGATCGCTAAGTTCAGCAGCACGTGCTCCAGAAGCAAGATTATGAAGAATCAGGTCCCCTTTCATGCTGATTGATGCCAAATGTTCATCTTTGCAGTTATACATTACGCCAGTAATTGTGTCAGTGTGACCGCTTAGCCATTTGATACATCTCTTCCGCTGCAAATCCCATATCCTAACAATATGGCCACTTCCACCAGAACAGAGATATCGAGAACCTTTGTTGCTAAAACTGATAGAATAAATGCACTCCTAATAAGAAAGTATAGGTTGCCAGGATCAGCCAGGGGCATTACCAAATAAAGTTATAAAGGTTTGAAATATCATCAGATAATTATTCAGTAATCCCATGAATGTAACCAGAGCGAGAGAGAGAGAGAGAGAGAGAGAGAGAGAGAGCAGTGCCATATGGGCATTGCTGATGTTAGAAGCTGGGTAGGAAATTTCAGAGGAACCAAGCGCTACTGTAAAGTTTTTTTATTTGCTAAAGTAGCTAAAAATTTAAAGAATAGCATAATAAATAAATCTATATTAGGATATAAAAAGAAAGAAACCCAATAAAACAAACTAACATATATAGCAAAAAGAAGTCATTATAGTCGCCAATGTTGCTCTTTTGTCAATGCCACGAAAAACTCTAAAAAATCAAAAATTCAAATGGACTAAAATACGAGAACAGTAGTGTTAAAATGAATTATATGGCTCTCAGGTATTATTTGGGTTGATCATTTGATTTTGGTCCTCAAAACTGTTTGTCTAGAGAAAAGATGAAATATCTACATTTTAGCCTGATTGCTCAGTGAATGTAAATAGTCAAAATTTAGCATGTCTATCACTAAAGGAAAAAGGTATGAAATGAATAAGCAATGTAGCAATGCCTATGAACAAAGATGTGACATTTCCATCCTAACATTACAAATAGATAAACAAGTAACATTTTCAGAAAATTCTAGATAAATCCCCAATAAGAGTCAACAGTTGATGTTGGTAGGCATAATACCAGAATCATACAAATCCCTGATACCTCTATGTCATCACCACGGTCAACAGTTGATGTTGGTAGTTGTCCTACATTTTGACCATTCTTATGCCACAATGAGATCCTTTTATCATCCCCAGCACTTGCTACAATAAGATCTGCACGTTAGGAGCAGATGATTGTTAGTGCTAGTGCTTTTATCTGCAGTTTTACAGTGCAATACAATGAGGAATCGTTTTTCAACATATTGAGGTTCTGTTTCAAAAAAAATAACATATTGCGGATAATGTCTTGTAAAAAAATATATTCACTTAGGGAAACAATGGAACGCTAAATGTAACATAACAGATGTTACACTAAAAATAAAGAAAAGCAAAACTGTTTATTAGCGTTTACGTGAAACATAGAAAAAAAATTATTAATAAAGTTCTCTATCACTCACTGCAGGAAAAAATGGATATCCTGTCCCTCACCATAACAGGTCACTGGTTTGGTTGATGTATGTGTAAGCATGTGAATACAAATAAACATGATGGAAAGCCTAGAAGTTGACATTTTAGCCTGATTTCTCCAGGATATATTGCATTTAACTCCAATAATAGGGAAGGTAGCCATAACTAATTTCTATGGTATGATAGTTTTGCTAAGGGAAAAGGAGTACTACTTAGTACTTAAAGTGTATGGTTTGTTTGGTGAAGCTACAGATACAACTTCAGGCCAATAGATGTGTAAGCTTGTTAGATACTGTTGTGCGATGTCACAGAGCTGCATTGTCAAGTAAAATCATAAAGCCAATAGTATGTACACAGTAGTGCAGAATAAAAGTCAGTCAGAAAGTGTAAGCGCAGTACAAAAGTGCTCCCTAGCTCAATCTCCAAGATAAAATCCATATTCTGCATAGTTCCTCTGAACATTAAACTGTGAATATGCACGATTATATAGTTCTCAGAAACAAATTGCAGCAGTAGAAGAAGCAGTGGTGCATTTGTTGACACTGGTTTTCTTTAGAAACTATAGCTATGATTTCCTAATAGAAAGAAAGATACCAGCAACAGAGATAGGGTATGGATAACCTTAGTAACCCCAAATGGCATCCTGATTATAGATACTGCGTCAGCGTATAAGGAATCAGATAAAGCTCATCAACTAATGAGTGCAAAATTTAGGTCACGAGCACCCGAATGCTGATGGCTCTTACACTACCTACCAGCATAACCACTGCACTAAATGGGTACTAGTACTATAAAATCTTCCCATGATCTAACCATAATGCAGCAAACGACAGCAAGCGATTTCAACGAGGATTTCAAGTGTTGGATCGAACCATCCAATGCTAAGACGTACGGAGCTCGCAGATACAGATCCTCGCGTGACGAAGCAAAATGGCCGAATTCAGGGGATCTATCTGAGAGCACGAGTAGGGGGCACTCACTGGTGTGGTTCCACTTGACAGCGTTGACGGGGTGCGCGGGCGCGGGGGGTGTAGGCGAGGACGCAGGGGTCGCCGGTCTCCACCGTGACGTCGAAGAGCTTCACCGTGTCGCCGCCGCACGTCGCCAGCAGCGGCGCCGCCGGATCCATGAACCCCATCGTGCTACGTGCGGAGGGGGCTCGAGGATTTGGGGTTTGGAGGAAGAGCGACGGGGTGGGGTTTGGAAGTCCGGCGGCGGCGGAGGAAGAGGAGCAGGAGCAGATTTGAAAATTGAAATCGGTTTAGGGAGTTTATTTTGTTCAGTTGGGTTGGGACGGACTTTGGGAGTGGAACCTGCTGTTGACGTTGGAAGAGGAAGACAAGAGCGGACGCGGGACCCACCCAGGGCCCCCGGCCGGCTGGCTGGGCCGGCTGATCTGCTCGCTTTCGCTTGGGTGCAATGCAAGGCTCCCCGCTGGCTGCCACCGTCGGCCCTATCTGTTCGTGTCTTTTTTTTTTTTTTTTTTTTAAATACTAGTAAATATGCACGAGACGTTTAGTTTGTTGTCCAAGGCTATAAACTTAAAAAAAATTATTTATCAATCGTATCATGCATTCATCTTGGAGTGAAACTTTATAGCATGTCCGGACACGCTCTACCAAAGCATTTGTATAAGTCATATGTACGGGGTTGAAGATGTATCTAATAATATTCTCGTATGCGTTCCAATTCATTTTTATATTTGAAAATTTCTAGATTATCAACTATGGGGGTATATATCATTTTTTTCCCAAGATTCTTAATTTAATATGAGAACTTTCAAAACCGTCTACTAAACCCAAGGCGGTTTTGTTTAATTTTGCTCCGTAACCGCAAAAACTTTGTACTAAAGCATACCATATTATATATTCATTGTGTAGATCTACTCATGTGGGAGTACAACAAAATTGATTTTCCATTTTATGATTTTTCGTGATTTAATATGAATTTTCAAAGATTTTCTATCTAGCAAAACCAAGTTCTTTATAACAACAAAACCCGCCGCCCAAGTTTTGGGGGTAAAGTAGGCGGTTTTGAAAGTCCGTGGGTCTAAATTAGACCGTTTCATAGTTCGGGGTTTATTCCACCCCCATAGTTGGGGGGTTATCTAGACTTTTTCCTTTTTTATATTTGAATTTCGGATTATAGAGAAAAAATATATACATCAAGTTTCCCAAGATTCTTAATTTAATAGGAGAAAGGAGACCTAGAAGGCTAACACCAAGGCCGTTTAATTTTGTCCGTGGTCATCTCTTTTTTTTTTTTCTTTCAATTTCATCTCGATATATATGATACAAGGTAGCATTGATTTGCTCCAATTGGGGATTTGAATAGTGGTTCAAGGCTCGATTAACAATCTATCTTTTTATAACCCCTATAAAGACAAGACCCACTAAGAAAGTTTTTTGAACATGCAGCCATGTCACGTCATCAGTGGGTCCCCGGCTCACTAAACTTTACCGTTTCCACCGAAAGTAGAGGCAAAGACGCGTCACGAAGGCGAAGGAGATTCTGCGGTGTCTTGAAGGCGAATTGAAGGGGCATGCGGCGGCATCATCCTCGACTCATCGAATGCCGAGGACCCCGCCACCTCCGCTTCAACCCGCATACAATTCCAATCGGAATTATTAAAAGTCTCTCCGTTTCCTCGCACCACAACATTCCGGACATCGGTGGCCTTCTAGCTATTCGACACGTCGACGCGAATCTGTCGCGGAACTTCGCTCCCGCCCAGCTGCGACCCGCCGCGCCGCACTCCATCCTATCCACTCCTTCCCTAACTCCCTCACTCATTCCTCCCCGCCACCCTCTCTCCCGCCGCTCTCTCTCCCTCTCTCCTTGCAATCCACCGCTACTTCCCCTCCCTTCCCTTGCTCAGGCGGCCGCCGGGAGGTGTGCAAAGACAGCTTCGCGCCCGGCCGGCGGAAGAACGCCTCGCGGAGCTCACGCCCGGCCCGCAGGCCGCGGCGGAGCTTCAGCGCTATATGGTCGGCAGAGGCCCACGCAGCTCCTCCCCGCCGCCTTTGCGCCACCCGCTGCTCCAGCCGAGAAGGATACCCGTGGGGGTTGTTCCATGAGGTACGCATTGTGGTCTTTGGTGGTTGATCTGTCAATTCGTTTCGTTTCATGTTGTTTCATGGCCGAACCTAATTGTTTAGGTAAACTAATATCACGGGATTTGTATCTTTCGGATGTACCCGTCTGCGCTTGAGTTTGTAAAACCTAGGCTTGATGATCTTTCTCTACCAGTGAGATGTTGTCGTTTAGTTAACCTCATATAGTCATATCCTTGCCAAGTGTTGGTGGCAGATCTAAACAGACTTCGATATTTTCAGTATTTATCTGTAGTACTTTAGATTAAATTGATTTGTACTGTCTCTCTTGTTCCTTTGTACAGTGTGTGTTGAATCCTTGTATGGTTTCTCCTTTCAAATAATACAGATTAATGCTTGATACCTGCAGCAGTAGACGCAGTAGTAGAAACTCAGTGTCCTTGCTTTTTGTTCCTTGGCATCTTGATTATCATTCAGCAACTGCCCAAACAGCTTTTAGGTCAGTGGCCTGTATCCTAAGGATGCAGTGCCTACATTCATTTAGTCCCCTCTTTTTTAAGCAATCATCTGTATGCTTCTTGCTCCTTGACACTGATGAGAATAACTTCTGAATGTTAACTGAAAAGGCCCCTTTTGGTCAACAAAATACTTATTTCTAACTTTGCTGTGTTTAAATTGTTATATTATAGACATAAACCTAAAATTCATGTCACCATCCCTTTTTATAGCACTAGGTAAATTGTATTTCCATTTCAGATCAACAGCCTGCTTATTAATGTATCCACCTTCAATGAGCCTAGGAGTGTTGATAATGTGCAAGGTTAACCCTGCCCTTGTGCCTTAGCACATCATTGACCATAACAATGTCAATGCCCTATGGTTTTGGTACAGAAGTGGACAATACGTACTTCTTCATTGTCCAATAATTTCTTCATTTCAATGGTTTGTATGACTCGATTTGAATCTCCTCGATCTACTTAGTTTCGATTAATTTAATATTCACCTGTTGTGGCTTTGTGTTTGCAGGCACCCTTTCTCCATCACTTCAGCACCTAGAGATGACTACCTCAGTGTTCACATCCGAACAAATGGTGACTAGACACAAGAGTGAAGTGCATATTTGTGGAGAATTCTCACTACTCGTGATAGAAGAGTTTCATTTAGCAAGCTAGGTGTAGCGGAACCAAAACGGCCCACCATTCTAATTTTCCCATGGTTGCTTCTTTACACACCTAAGTAGAACTGAATCTGAACGTGTTTGTTTTCTTTTCCACAGCTTGCCAAAATTACTTTGGGAGTGGTTAGTAGGAGTTGGCAATGGAGACTAAGCAGGTCCGAGACAAAGCACCAACAACTTCGATAAGTTTTTGAATTTCTTTGCCTATCCATCTAAACGTGTGATGATCTAAACATGTGAATATTGATACTGAAATTGTTTTTCAAGGAATAGAATAGATATTATGTATGATTGTGACAATGCCTTTTCATTAGAAGTGGCCTGCAAAATGGATGGATCATGGGATTGGGATATAGAGATGGTTAAAATCACTAATATTGACCTTCATTTGAGTTGCGGGCTTCGATAAAAGGTTCTAATTGGTTCATTCTAATTTGATGTTTGTGCACCGGTTTTGGGTTAGCCACGGTTGATGACTTGAAGTCCTTTTGTATCTATTGTTGTTTTTTTTCCTATCATACTGGAATTTTCAACTATAGAACATTCATGCTGAAGTTATCGGGAGGTGTCACACCAAGAATCCATACTCATGCTCAATTGACAATTGTTCTTGCACTCCGAGAGTTCTTGAATAATAGAATTGAGAAGCCTGAAGTTTTTGATGTGGCTAGAGGGGCTGCTTTCAAGTGCAACTTCCATCTTTCTATAGAGCTATTCTTTGCAATTTTATTGTAAAATTAATCTGCATACTTTGTGTTAGTAAAGTTCATATTTTTGTTAATCTTTGTCCTTCCACCATATTGTTTTGTCTTGAAATGTTTTTAGGCACTCTTACTGAATCTCGACCGTGCAGAAGAAGCAGAGGCAAAGCAGACCCATGTGGTGCTGATCCAATGCTAGCCGAGCCTGATCCTAGGCTATTATGTTTCTCTTCTCTAGATAATATCTATGTCGGTTCAATTACCCCTGTAGATGAAATTATCCAATACACTGTACTTCACATAATTCATTGCTCGATTACTATATATAGTTTACGCCACTATTCTTTTGAGTCATTTAGCCGCTCATTTGGGCATTGTCTCTCTTTTTATGGTCATATCTTACTTCCAGTTGACCTGTCATTTTCATACCGATAAGCTTAGCATCTTCAAAAAAAATCTAGCATTATTCCATTATTCATTGATTTTTAACATATACTCCCTCCATCTCAAATTATAAGTCGCTTGACTTTTTTGGCTCTAAGTTTAACCATTCGCCTTATTCAAAAAATTTGCGTAGATATTGTCAAATTCAAGTCATTCTTTAAGAACTTGTATTAAAAAAGAAAGCCAAAAAAAAAGTAATATTTTGCACAAATTTTTGAATAAGACGAGTGGTCAAACTTGTTGTCAAAAATGTCAAACGACATAGTTTGGGATGGAGGGAGTAATATGCAAAAGGGTTCCCGGTACTCGAATGACTAAAAATTGTTTTGTAGACTACCAAGGACAAGTAAGATGGTAGACCGGTACACACACGCCACGATGCCACGTCAAAAAAAAAAAAACTCTCCATCTTTTTTTTTTTGTAAATATTAATTTTAGAAAAAGAAAAGAGAAAAACAGATGAGGTTGGTGGGTTGGTCACGTGGATACGGGAAGAAACCGGGGCGGCATTTGGCAAATACCGCACCGCATGGGTCGGGCTCGAATCGGTGCGTTGGGTGGGCTCGGGGACCGATTATTAATCAGTCCCCAAGGGGAATACATATCATACATATATATATATATATATATATATATATATATATATATATATATATATATATATATATATATATATATATATATATATATATAGTTATTGGAAGCCTAGGGCTTCTAATAGTTATTGGAAGCCCCCCAGCCAACTAGCCACCCACCCACTCAGCCCAACCAGCCAGCCAAATCACAACGCAGACGCTGACACGCGCGGGTGGTGGGGGACCTTTTTTTCAAATTTCAAATCTCAGGTCAGAATGCATACAAACGTTTTTCGTTACGACGATGCATAAAAATCAATGGACGAGATAATCAAAACCAGTTCTGCGATGCATAAAAATCTCTCCGCGACCTGGCTGTTCCACCTGACAAAGGCTGACGAGGCTGACACAGGCTGACACATGCTGATATGCACGCATCCACTTGAATTTCCTCCGTTTTTTTCACGATAATTCCTCAACGAAGCATCTGATTCAAAAACGGTTTTCACCATTGAACTCCTGATAGTTTTGTGCACGATTCAAGCACCATTGTGAATATTTTTTTCCAAAAATTTTGAAATTCAAAATTTTGTGCACGAGCATAAAGAGTTTACATTACCGATCTCTGCATACAAACTTGTGTGAGAGTGCATAGTAACATGATAGGTGCTAATTGGATGAATATATTCACTAGTCCGAATGCATATAAAAGTTTTCAAGGCCGATGTTGCATAGAAATTAGAGGTTGAGATACATATATACACTCGCCTGGATGCATATAACACATGGAGACATATCATCTTCTCCGAATTTGAATTTTGGATCATGTCTCATTATTGCACTCGTTAAGAGGTGCTCTCGTCTTCTCCAAAATTTTAAATTTCAGATTTGAATCATGCCATATAAGAGCTGATTGAATGCATATATTCAATAGTCCGGGTGCATATAAACATTTTAGCATCGACGTTGCATAGAAAATTAGTGGTAGGGATGCATATATTCGATTGTCCGGGGTGCATATAAAACATAAAGACATATCTTCTCTAGAATGTTTATAGCACTAGTCACAAATCAGCAACTCGAGTATACAAGGATAAGACCAAAAAAATCAACTGAACTGAAAATCAAATAAACAACCCCCAAGCAAAATGCATATCACGGTTTACACCCATGCATACAAACTTGGGGTGTGGTTATCAAAAGTTACATTTTAGCCATACATACAAACGCATATACATAAAGTATACAAAAACACTAAAAACATAAAAAAAATGAAGCTAACATTGTTGTTGTTGCCGGAGGAGCGGTGGGGGCGTGGTCGGCGGCTCGCCGATCGTGGAGAGCCCTACTACACGCCCGCGTGGTTGGCGCCCAACGCCCACCATGTTTCGTCATCATCTCCCCTTCACGCCCACACCGCATGCATATGAATCAGAAAAAGAACAGAGGATGTGTCAAACATTACGATCCATCATCCATGAAGCATAAAAATTATGGTGTAGGTGCATACAAGTCTAAAAAAAATTAATTCGAAGCATAAAAGGATACAATTCCTATGCATACAACGACAATAATTCGATGCATAATTATTAAGGTTTCAATCTTCAAGTGCCTCTAACCCCAAATCAGAAGCATAAAAGGAATCTGTTGATTAGAAAACAGAATATGGATAAACTAATATGGAGCATCCATGAAGCATAAAAATTACGGTGTAGGTGCATACAAGTCTAAAAAAATTAATTCGAAGCATAAAAGGATCCAATTCCTATGCATACAAAGACAATAATTCGATGCATAAATATTAAGGTTTCAATCTTCAAGTGCCTCTAACCCCAAATCAGAAGCATAAAAGGAATCTGTTGATTAGAAAACAGAATATGGATAAACTAATATGGAGCATCCATGAAGCATAAAAATTATGGTGTAGGTGCATACAAGTCTAAAAAAATTAATTCGAAGCATAAAAGGATCCAATTCCTATGCATACAAAGACAATAATTCGATGCATAAATATTAAGGTTTCAATCTTCAAGTGCCTCTAACCCCAAATCAGAAGCATAAAAGGAATCTGTTGATTAGAAAACAGAATATGGATAAACTAATATGGAGCATCCATGAAGCATAAAAATTACGGTGTATGTGCATACAAGTCTAAAAAAAAATTAATTCGAAGCATAAAAGGATCCAATTCCTATGCATACAACGACGATAATTCGATGCATAAATATTAAGGTTTCAATCTTCAAGTGCCTCTAACCCCAAATCGAAGCATAAAAGGAATCTGTTGATTAGAAAGCATAATATGGATAAACATTTGAAGGTTTTTATGCATCACAAACCTATGCATCGGTACAGAAACATGCATACAGACCTTTTCGACCGCTTTCGGCTCATCCTCCTTGAAGATCGCAAGAACATGGTGCATACAAACCTATGGAAGGACGAGGGCGCACGCCAGCCAGATCGGGATGGGCCGCCGCCACCGGTGGGGGAAGGCCGGGCCGCGCCGTTGCCGCTACTCGTGGTGGGGAAACGACAGGTCCGGTCACTGTTGCCGCTGCTCGGGTGGGGAAGTCCGCCCGCCGCCGATGGGGAAGCCTGAAATCGAATCAAATCAAAGCATACAAATCCATGAATTTGTGCATAGAAACTGTGTCATAAGATGCATACAAAAAAAAAAAAATAAACTAGTGCATATATTGCTCACCGGAGAACCCAGGGACAGAGTCTCGAATCAAAAACATATAAATCCATGGCAAGAAGCATAAAAATAAAAAATTACTCACATCCGCTTGCAGATGTGCGCGACACCATGACCATGCCGGACCGGATGGGATGCGCATAGACCGGATGTACGCGATCGCAAATTTGATCATCTCTCGCATAGCGCATATATGCCACCATCTGAAAGTACTAGTAGGAATAGGAAAAGTGTTTTTTACTCACACGGTGTTTGAACCGCAAGAATCACGAGCGCCCTGCCGCTTCACAAAGAACAAATAAATTTAATTGCGGTCAAAGAAAAAAAAAGATTATACTACAACTTGAACTCCCAATTGCATCTAGTAGCCATGGAGTATTTCAAAAAATTAATGCATAGAAAAGTAGAGACTACTAGCATAACATAAATCAAAATCATCATGTCGAGATGCATAAAAGACCAAAAACATCCGCACGTAAAATGAGCGGATGCGGATGTCACACTCACATGAGGATTGGGGTGGGGACCGGTGGCCCCTCTCTTGCGGCACCATCGAGCGCCCGGGCCGTAGTACCTGCACCCAATGAATCGGCCGAAGAGGCCGTGAGACGCCGCCGCTTGGGGTTGCCATTCCGCACGAGGTCGTTTTGTAACATGGGGATCCACATCCTTCCCTCACGGATTCGCCGGCGAGGATCCACCGCTACTGGGAAGACGAAAGCAAATGGGCGAAGCCGCAAAGCCGCTAGATCCGCCATCGGCGTCGCAGCGAACATCGATCTCCCGGCAAAGAACCGCCGTTGTTCCCACGCGACGACGCCGCCGTGCCGCCCCATGCACGGACGCCGCCGCCGCAGGCGAAGTCTTTTCGCGCTGCCCGCCCCCGCGTGAGGCCCCCCGCACACAGAGGACCTGAGGGGCATCGTTAGCCACCACGGGTTGAGGAGGGGTATGGCGCCATCGCCGGCCTCGGAGAGGGCGGGTCACGACATCGACGCCGGGGAGGCGTGAGCACGCCATTGCCGGGTGGTGGGAACCGATCCGTATTTTTTTTTTTTTTTGAAATGAGCCCGGACCCGGCGTGGGTGTGGTGGAGGCAGAATGGATGGGTCGGGAACTAGGGTTTCGAGCATATATATATATATATGGCCGGCAAGTGTACGGTGGGTCGAGCCGGGGTGGGGCGGTGGGTCGGGTGGGGAGCCGGGTTTGCCGCGACCGTGTAGCCGGGCTGGTTTGGTCAAGGCTTCCCTAACTATTGGAAGCCCAAGGCTCCATATAACATATATATGGAACAGGGCGCCGCGTCCGGTAGTCGGAGAGGGGCCGGTCGCGCCGGGCACTTTGTGGGGAGGGACGGGCCCGCGCCGCCGCCGGATCGTGGTGGCGCGCCACGCTATCGGGGCGGTGGCGACAGAATTGGCCGGGAAGAGACAAGGTCGCCGGAGAGGATGGATGCGGCTTCGCCGCCTTCTTGATCTCCTCTCGATGGAGCACCACCGCCTCCCCGGACCATGGATCTCGCGGGGGATACCGGAGGTCGCGACCGGATGGTGGGCCGCGGGCGCGGCCGGGGAGGCGCCGGGCTGGGGTTGGGGTTGTGGTGACAATTCGAAGGGGGTGGGTGGGAGAGAAATAGGTTTGGGCGTATATATAGTTGACCGGGATGATGGGCTGGTGGGGGTGGATGGGCCGAACGCTTCGGTGGGCGGGTGAGAAACCGTGGAATTGCCGGGGTTTGGTTTGGGCTTCTTGTAATTATGGGAAGCCCTATGCTCCTAATATATGTGACGCCGTTGCCGGGCCTCTCAGGCTACCCGTGACGTATACGCCGGCCCCGCGAGACGGCGCGGCGGACCACGACCTCCCCGCCGAAGCGCATCCGTGGAGGTGGCGATAGCACGTCTTCCACGCCGGTGAGTCACCAAAGACGCGGCGGCGGCGAGGGCCAATGGCTGCGAGCGGGGCACCGGCCGACGTGAGTGTCGGCTCGAGGCGGCGATGTTAGCTTCACTCACCCCGCCCTCAGGTGGAGATCCGTACCTCCCAAAGTGGTTGGCGGCGTGGCGTGGCCATCCGTCGCCTCGTGCTCCCCGGGGATCGAATCGTGCCCAAGCCAGGAGTCCGAGAAAAAGCAAGCTGAGCATCCATCTATGGCGGGGAGGTGTCCGAGGGTAACACCACGCCCCGGCAGAAGCGCCAGCCACCGTGCTCAGCGCTCGGAGAAGGGAGGGCCTTGACCGGATGGTAATTTCACTTGCTGTCTTCTGCCTTTCTTTCCTCTTCATCTTCCGACGAGAATGAATTCCATCCCGATTGCGCGGCGAGGCGGAATCCACATCAACATGCACAACCGCATCCTCGGCAAAGAAGATCGAGGATGACGCTTTGAGGCACAGTCGTCGATTTTTACATGCTAGTTGCATTTTTTAAGCTAGCGGCGGCCTTTTGTCGTTTCCTCCGCCCACTCCATGTTCCTACGTGATGTTCCTATGTGTTGATGCAACTTTTTAATGCGGTATGGAGTGTGCAGAGATCCGATTAGGATAAAAAATTATATTTTAATGCATAAACTTCTACATAGAAGCTTGTTTGTTATAGATTATATGCTTCATGTGACGTGCTATTATCTTCCTCAAATTATTTATGCTTCACTAAATACAATGAGCAAAGAGGATCTAGCTGTGGTAAAATTGGATTAATTTCTATGGCATGTTTAAACTATTTTTATGTGAGGAATATGGTCGTGGGTTTCAATTTTCTTATGCCATCGAAATTTCTATGACATGTTTAAACTATTTTTGTGTGAGGAATATGGCTATGGGTTTCAATTTTCTTATGCCATCTCAGTATAATAGCTTGTGTGCTTCTTTTTGACGCCTTATTAACTTGTTGAAATCATTTATGCTTCCTTTTCATTGCTCTTTGTTCCTATGCTTTTTATGCATAAGTTTCTATGCCAACTTTAGTGATGAATGTTCTCCAATTATGGTTCGTGCCCACAGATTTTAATGGTTTTGCTGCCCATAGATCCCAACTTGCTTTTATGCTTATCACCGCGTCTCTATTTCTTGCGTGCTCGGATCCTATCGCAAGCAAAGCGGGGAGGCAGCCCCGCTCTAATCCGGGTCGGTAGGCAGGAGCAACCATTGAGCGGGATGATTAGTGCCTAGATGAGGAGCGGAGGTTGCTGCTAGTCTAGCACGGTGAGCAGCAAGTTGAATTTTTATGCTTCTCGTGATAGTAGTACTACTAAATGGCTGCAGGTGGAGTTTTTTATGCTTCATTACTCTTGTTTTCTATGCATAGAAATTGTAGATTTTCTTCCAGAAATTAGTAGATCCTTGGATGCATCGGAATTGAAGCTTTTGGTATTAAAATCTGATGTGAATTTCATTGCTTATTTCTATGCATCGGAATTAGTAGATGTCTTATGTGTCTGGTAAGTGGATTTCATTGCTTTTGGATGCATAGAAACTAAATTCTACTCATTTTTGGGTGCATTCTAAATTATGTAGCCACTGCACTTTGCCTGTTTATGCATTCTAAATTTACTCACAAGACCAATTCGGAGTAGCTCCCTGAATAGCTCGCTGTGTGGGTCAAATAGCTTGTATATACTATTTTGTGATTATTAGGAATAATTTATTTGCTCAGAATAAAAAACTGTTCAAGATCTTTTTGTGAGCTTGTGTAGTCCTGTTGCTTGTTGATTATTTATAAAAATTCATCCCAGTTTCTATGCACTGTTTGGCCCCTCTAGCTGTCCTCAGTGAAAAACTTAGCCTGGTAGAAGCTGAATTGAGATATTTCATTCATGTATTTATGCTTGACATTTCGTTCTTGCCTAATTGCCTCCTCGTCTACAGGTGCACGATTTTTTTTTCTAGATTGCTTCTCTACTGAAACATTGCTGCTGCTGCTGCTCAGTTGTTTGAACTATGTTCCTGAAATATTTAACTGTTCATCCATGGCTTGCGGTAGGAGGCCTGAGTACATTTGGTCATCCATGTGTATATTTGATTTGTTCTATGCTATATTTATGCATCCATTTGAAGATTAATTTTTGTTTCTGTGCTTACATGCAACAGTTTATATGCATAGCAATTACGATTTGGCATTGACAACATGACTAAACCTGAATAAACTCTATAAATTTTCTAGGCTCTGATATTCTGCTACATTAGTTTTGATATTTCTACGCTTGTTGACATTTCCATGAGTTTTTATGCATAGGTGTTTCAATTTTCTAGTATTTGCAGCGCTGTTCTAGCATTAGTTGGAAAATGTAGAGTTTCACAATTACATGTTACTTTAACTGCCACTAATGTTTCTGTGGATGCGATTTCATGCTTACCTAATAAATATTTGGTGATCCAAAATGCAGGTGCGATGCAATCTCAAAGAGAAGAAAAAAAAAGATTCTTGGTTCAGATGTCCGATCTATGCAGTTCGGGTTCAAACTTTTTATGCTTATGTCTCATATGTGTGTAATGAATTTGTAAAAAAAATCTTCTTCTAATATTTAGCTGTATGAGATGGGGCATCACGGTCTCAGCGTGCGTGGATTGAATTTTTCGTATGCATGTTCCAGCATGATGCTTCCCCATTCTATGAATTTGACATTGATTGTTTACTCTTCACTAAAATACAATGAGCAAAAAGGATCGGCGTGACAAGATCGAATAATTTTTCTATGCCATGTTTGAACTTTTTTTTGCGCTGTAATAAATTCCCAGCTTGTATTCGGTGAACTGATATGCTCATATTGGCAGTGTTGCTGGTTTTGTAAGTACATTTGTTCATACATGTGTGTATGTGTTAGATTGTTCCCATTCCATGTGCATAATTAAGATGCCTAAAATGCATATTGCATACAAAAAGCTTAAATGAAAGCTAGTTGTGCTCATGTTGATTATCCGTACAAGTGAATGACAAGCAAGCAATTTTTTTCTATGCAGTTTTAGGGGAGCATGCTTCTATTAGAGGTTCAAGCCTCCAAGGATTGATGACAGCTCCAGCCCCTTCACCTGATGTGGCGGTGCCTCTGGTGAGGAATGTAGCCATAGGTTTCAAACTTTTTATGCAAACCGCGTAGTAGCTTGTATGCTTCCAGCGACATGTTTTTAGCTTATTCAAAAAAAAAAATATTTATTCTTCATATATTCATATGTTCCATGCAATTCAATTGAACCAATATGAGGTCACATGTATGTGCTGACGCACAAATCAATTAGCTTCTTTAATGTAGCTGGCATTAATTTCAAGAAATAGGTTTCTGTGCCTTGCTAAAACTTGTTTCTATGTCTTTCTTGCTGCTATAAAGTTTTGTGCCTGCTAAAATAACTAATCGTTGTTTTCATCTTATCGAACTGGAGCGGCGTGGCTCGATCCGTGCGGATGGCTCCCTGGGCGGCAATGTGTCGTGGTGCCCACGTATGGTGCCCCTTGTCGGCATCTTCAGTGGCCCGTGACTCCTTGACAACGTAGTAGTGCTGCCAAGGCAAGGTCGACGCCAACTGCAGCCCCCTCCCAATGTCACCTGATGGCATTAGCTTGACATCATTGCCACAAGGTCAGTGATTGTTTCTGGCATTTTTCGGGCTGCGTGCTCCTATTCTTGATGGGTGTATTTTATATGCTCGTCTCAGCATATGATTTTTCTATACTTGCATCGGTGAGTTCCTATGTCTTCTTGATTCGTTGTACGGTGACTAGGTATTCACTTGAATTGATTGTTTTATTTCTATGCTTCTTGAGTCAACCGTGTAAGCAAGCATGCATTTGGTTTTTTCTTTAACGAGAATAGTTAATTAAGGATGACTTCCACAGGTCCACTGTTGATTTATTAGGTTCTTTTGAGCCGCACTTTCTATGCCACGGTTTTTATGGTATGACAACGTGCATATGAGTTTCTAAGCATACTTAAGCTGTCTCAAATGCATACAGAAGTTTAAATCAAAGCTAGTTGGTGCTCACGTTGATTTTCCATACGACTGAATGACAAGCAAGCAAATTTTCTATGCAGTTTTAGGGGGAGCATGCTTGTACTCGAGGTTCATGCCTCCAAGGAGGACCGCAGCTCCAACCACCTTTTAACGGATATGGCGGTGCTGTGGTGAGGACTGTGGCTATAAGTTTCTAACTTTTTATGCCAATCGAGTTGTAGCTTGTATGCTTCTTGTGACATGTTTTAGCCTGTTCAAAAATATTTATTCTTCATGTATTCACATGTTCCATTCGATTTGAACCAATATGAGGTTAGCTGTATGTGCTGATGTGTAAATCAATTAGCTTCTTTTTTTTTTATCATGAGTTTTTGTCCTAAAAGCTATGCATCAAAGGTTATTGTATCCCGGCTTGCAAATTATGTGTATGTAGATATTATTCTGGAATTACCACAATCCATATTTATATTGCAGTTTGCGTTATGCTATTTTTGCATTATTGGCCACTCGGGCACATCTCCACACAATTGTTCATTGTAGTGAATGTACATCCATCATTTTTTTCATGCAGGTTAAAGGATTTTTTATGCACAATAAATGTACATTATGTGTATTCGTGATTTGTATGCAAGGATCGAACATCCTTTGTCTTAATTTTTTTGTTTGCATCTGTATGGGTTAATATTACTATGCTTAAGATTGTCTTTAGTTTCCAGTGAGATATCATTTTGCAATTCCCATTCCTTTTTTTTTTATTTTGACCATCAACTAATCATTGCTTTGACGTTGTAGGAACTGGAGCAGTAAGAACAAGAGGAAGAAGTGGGACACACGGGATGGACAGAAGTTGAAATATCAATTTTTGTATGCATGCAAATTGAAACGTTAATTTTTTGATGATGCATAGAACGTCATGTATTGATCGAACCGCTCTACATAGCTGCATAGTTTTTTTCTTGATTTTGTTCCGCGTCCTCTTTAACATATATAGCTTGTAGAACATTATTTTTTCCTTTGATTGTTTGGCTGCAGGCATCAATGATTGTTGAGGATCTCTTGGTAGCCATGTACGTGCAGATGTGATCCTGACTATGCAAGTGAGTAGAAAACATTTTTCCTCTTCTTGTCCCTAGTACTAGTTTGTAGTGTTCAAATATACATGTCCGCTATGCACGCATGATGAAATGTCCATTGAGCTTGTGTGCCTTGTTTCTTCTAGCCGCAAGGTTTTTTATGTAGTTAAGGTTCTTCCGGTGCCTTTGTGATTTTGAATAGTTATCTACACATTGTTTGAAACATTTCGACATACATTTTTGTTGTGATGTAGGATGGCCTGGCTCCTTCCCCAACCGGTGGCGCACGGTTTCCCTCATGGTCCGGTGTACATGCGACTTGACTCTTGTAGATGACCCTCCCGAAAAGTGGTGGTGTTGAGTAGACCGCATGGTCGTGCTCTTGGCACTTGTTATCCCGGGCGCATCTCCTCGCCATTGTGTCGGTCCGGGTGTGTTTTGGCGGCATGGACAACTTTGTTCATCTAATCCATTTTCATGACCATTGATTGTATGAATCAAAGTGTCCATCATGTGCTAGATTTCAAAAATTTTGGAGTAAATGAGATCTTCATGTACTATGATTGTCGTCTCCAAGATATATGCATTGTTCTCATGTTGGTTATGTAGCCCTATATTAGAGAGGCTTTTTACGTGGTAATCGTTATTTTTTTGCGCATCAAAGTTCTATGCAATGTTGACACTAAAAAGTTTTCAACACATCTTGAAAAGTGGTTCTATATATTTCTATATGTTGTTTCTCAATTAGTTAAACATTAATCTAAATCGTTGAACATGTGCTCATCTTTAGATGTTTCGAGATCTTGTATAGGTTTTACGCGGGGTCTCGTTATATTGTTCTCATGTTAATTATGAACTCATATGGGGTTCCATGTTGTTGGTTGAGTCAATATGTAACGACAAAAATATGCAACTTCTATTCATCGACCATGAATTCATACGTAATTTTGGTGCTAGAAACTATTCTATGCACCTTGACAAGTGATTCTATGCATCTAATTGACTTTCAGTTTGCTAAGATTAAAGGGTGCTGATTCAACTTTCAAACTTTGGAGGAGACGAAAGCTCACCTACTATGTTACTATGTACTAACTCACAAGATTCTATGCACAGACGTAGCATAAAACTCTTTATATTAATACATAGATTTTTAAATTTCAAAATTTTTAGAAAAATATTCACGATGGATCTTGAATCGTGCATAAAAATGTTAGGAGTTCAAAGTGATGAAAACCGTTTTTTGAATCGGATGGTTGATTGAGAAATTATAATCTAAAAAAAACGAAAAGAGATTAGATGGGATGCAAGTCTACATGCATGCGTCACCTTGTAACCAAGCGCCAATGATGTCTGGTGGAACAAAAACATTTTCAAGGCAACCTGCTTTTGGGTTTTTATGCGTAGATGCGCTTGGTGCGGAGGGTCCGCCACCTACACGCGATCGGCACCTCCAAGGTGTGCTTGGCGGCTAGGATGGTGTGGTTTGGGGCTTCCAATAATTATTTGGAGGGGGCTCCCAATAGTGCAAATATATATATATATATATATAGGGTGATGCTATTGGAAGCCCCTAGGGCTTCCCAATAGGCGGGGAGCCCGAGCCGGGGCGGTCCACCCACCCACCCACCCGGGATCGAGCCGGGTCTTGTCGCCGCGTCGCGCGGTCCGGGCGTGGGCGCGTGCGGCGTGGGGCGGTCCCAGGCGCGTGGGAGGCCGATCATGTCTTCGTGATGCATACCCCCGTGGTGCCAGATGGTGCATACGGATAGAGCGGAAAATCTTCGTGATGCATTCAAACAATTGCATGCGTTGATGTCCATGTTTCGAAGAGTGCTCTAGGTTCATCCGCACTCTCTCGGTGTGCGTTACAAGTTTGTATCGCGATGTCCCGGCGATAATGCATGCAATGTACCTATGTATGCATTGAGGTCCTTGGTTTCAAATGCATTGCGTTCGCGATGCATTATCTAAACTACGACGCGATCACCCACCAAAATGGTTTGAAATGGACCATATTCTCCTTCTTGTCCGCAGTAAAGAGGGGGTTATGTTGTATGCAACCGACAACCGAACCGGTGAACGGGGTGATAGGATGCGCCGGATCCGATTTGGGATCGGTGTACTAAAAAGCGCACATTCCATCGGCCCCCATATAACACCGGCACCCTATCGCCGCTAGCATCCAAAAGTTGTTTCCCATCTCCACTCCTCCGGGGGTGCCAAACGCGCCCCATCTATGCTCGAGGGGCTTATGTCATCCATCCCTCTCCGGCGGCAAAGATGGCGGGCGCGAGGGAACCAACGGCGCTTCCACCGGGCACGCCGCTCCCATCTCCACGCTTTCGGGGCGATGGCATCCATCCCTCTCCCCGGTGGCAAAGATGGCGGCGGAGGAGGGAACTCCCGGCGCTCCGCCAGGCAGCGAGGTTCCTCATCGGATTACCGCCCGCCGCGAACCTAATGGGTGGTCTTGGGGTGCCTACGGTGCTACGACTACATGACCTCTTCTCGGGGAGCTCCGGCAACATCTCAATCGCCGCCTGCATACATCACACCGGATCCCGCTATCCGCGCCCCGGTGATCCTCTCCTATGTCATCGGCCGGGCATCCGGAGCCCAAGAATGCCTTTGGCGGGATGATATTCAAGTGGTCGGCTCAAGGACATCAACACTCCCGTAGGGAACGAGGTCTACACACCGCGAGTTCGCCATCCTTATTATTGATCTGCGTGCATTTGTGTGGGTTCTACGATTCCATAGCATGGAGATTGTCTTTACGCCGTGATGAAAAAAACACCGCTTTTTTGTGCGCGTATGCAACGTAGTTGTTGTTTGCTCTTGCATGCACTCTTTTACAACGGCCGTATGCACTCTTACATGTAAGGGTTGTTTGTCCTTGCATGCACTCTTTACAACAGCATCGTATGCGTTGTCGCGATCGGGTTTGTAAGCCGGCTTTTTTCAACGGGTTAGGGTTCGTATATGGATCGTCGAATAGGGTGTGTATGCTCCTTGTATTTGAATCGGGCCGAGCTTTTTAGGGTTCGTATGCATTGTAAACCAGATATGTATGCAGTGAGTTATTATATAAACTAGGTCATACACCCTGTATGCACCGTCTATGCATCATATATGCACCATAAGAAATGTTCGTATGCATCTATTGCCGGCGATGACAAAGAATGGCTCGTAAACTCTAAATTGAGTCCTGTTTTCATGTTGTTCATCGAATCATCCGAGACCTTGCCGGCCTTGGTTACTCTTTTTGGGTGTTCAAGCTTGACTTGATACAATCTTGGGAGGTTGTGGTCGGCAAGTTCAGGATGATTTCATGGCCACCATGAACATTGTTTCACAAATCACCATTACTCGAGGCAAGGAGGGGTAAGCTCAAAGAATGTGGAAGGGGATGGGGTCAGCCTGGATGGCAATTTGGTCCTGGACAATATTGTCATCTAGTCCTTATAGTGCTGTGTATGATTATCTATATGCATTGTCTCTCGTAGATGTGCATTTCAGATGCAACGTGTGTCACCCTGGTTGGTCCATGTTGCTACGGGTTTGAGTGCTATGGTTTGTATGCTTGTGGTCTATGTCTACATGTCTACATGTGTTTAAGTGCTGAGTTGTTATGTTTGTCTATGTCTACATGTCCGCTATGGTTTGAGTGCTGAATTCTTATATACCCTCTTTCATACACCTTGTTTGTAACGGATATGTTTATCTATATGCATGGTCTCGGTGTATGTTGGTAAATCTATATGCATGGTCTCGGTGTATGCCGGTAAATAACCCATATACACCGTGGTCTATGTCTACATGTCTACAACAACTTTGTATGCCCCTGTGAGTCCTTTTTTTATAAACTATTTCATACGCCTTGTATGCACCGTATATGTTTATCTATATGGATTGTCTCGGTGTTACATTTCTCAGATGCACCATAAATGTTTACCTATATGTTTTGTCATATTCTATGCTGCTACATAGTCTAAATGCACTACATGTTATCACCTATATGCACCGTATATATATCTTTAAACTGTATGCATTGTCTGAATGTATGTTGATACATATCCATATGTTATGATCCATATGGACTGTGTGTAATGGCCTATATGCTTTGTATATGTTTCAATATATGCATTGTCTTAGTTTGCGCCGATAATATTTCCGAATTTCACCGCAGCCTCCCTCGATATGAATGAAGAATTTATTCGAAGAAGGGGATGGAATTCAGCACTATTGAGGCCGCAAAAGGTTCTATGCGAACTATGCCGAGAAGGTTGGCTTCGTCAAGTTGTACCGAGGAAACAAGGCTAAATTCAAGTGGATCAACCGTGTTAGGGAGGGAAGTGCAAAGAAAAGCTCCGGGATGAAACCCCAAGCGCAAAGAAGACGCGACAAAGCGGGTGGGATGTACCTACCGCCATCAAATTGAGGAAGATCTATGGTGTTGATGGTTCCGTGCAGCGTGTGGTTATTGAATTTGTCAACCACAACCACAATCATCCACTACCGAAAGGACCAGAGGTCGCTAAACACTTTCATTGCAACAAGGAAACAGATTCCACCTACCTCGAAAGTACATTCGCTATGCAAAGAAGCCGCGATACATACAACCCGCATATTGGACCATATGACGATCTACATGGTGGGGCTGAGAATGTCCCCCCGACGAGAGAAGGACCTGAATAATATGTAAGTGTTGTCTCTTGACCCATGAACATCACCTTGTTGTCCTTTTTATACAATGCCCGTGAGTCCATATGCATTCTGTGTGGTAACATGTATGCAACTGTCCTGTGCATGCATATGCATACTTTTCATTGTATTGATGCTGTAAAACATGGTTGTGCCTTCTTGACTTGCAAAATCATGCCTGTTCACTGTAATAATGGTTACAATTCTGGTAACAAACAGGCGAGCTGCTCAAGTATTGATAGATCGTAGCAACGATGTGTCAAAGCTATTGGCCTTCTTTACCGAATGCAAACTGGAAAACCCTCAGTTCTTCTCAGATTTCCAACTGGATAAGGAAGGCAAGATTCAGAGTATATTCTGGTCCAGTGCTAGCATGCAAGGGGAGTATGCGGATTTTGGGGATGCAAATCCGCGTTTGATACAACACACAAGACCAATTTGTATGACAAACCCGGGCGATGTTTGTTGGTGCTAACCATCATCTACAGTGTACCATATTTGGGTTTGCACTGCTTGGCGATGAGACCATAGAAACCTTTGAGTGGGTTTTTAGCACTTTCAAAAGATGCATGGATGGCGTTGCCCCAAAATGCATCCTGACAGGTATTCCCTTCCTTTGTTTGTATTTCAGCAAAGCCTGGTATGCATAGTTGTGATGTGTTGGCATAGTTGTTAATTATGAATTTGAGCTTCAGTGGTAAAATTTGGTTATTGTTGAGATGCTTCTTTGTATGCACTGTATAATACATATGTATGCACAATCTGACCCAAACATATGTGCTGTGTCTCATACCTTATATGCACTCTTTGATATCCTTCGTATGCACTACATTTATACTGCTTGTTTAACACTATATGCACTACAGTTTTCACTTATATGCATCTCCTCTTGATATCTGTACAGACCAGGATCCAGCGATGCCAGTGGCGCTCCGTGCGGTCTTCCCCGATACCATCCACCGTCTATGCTTGTGGCATGTCCTCAGCAAGTTCCACCTCGAGTTGAACGAGTTGTACGCAAGGTTCTTTAGGAAGCAATTCAAAGAGCAGTTCCAATCAGTTGTTCACCACCCATTGACTCCTACTGAATTTGAATCTGCTTGGAAATGGTTGCTGGATGAGTATGAGTTGCATGGTCATGAGGCCCTACAGACCTTGTATGCTTTTCGCCATGAATGGGTGCCGTGCTTCTTCAAGCAAGATTACTGTGGCATGATGACATCGACGCGAACGCAATGGAGAGCGCCAATAAGATCGTCAAGGAATGTCATGTCGATGGTAACACGCCGTTGCACCAAAGTAATAAGCAAATGATGCGATTCCTTCAACGTCGCCAAATGGCCGAAGCAAGAGAGACCTATGGATCCACGGTATATGTTCTTGCTTTGTACACAATACATTGTTTTGTATGCATCGTCTCTGTTGTTCTGAATTATCTACCCCAATGCAGTGTATCCATTATTTTGTGGAACTGCGCGTTCGTATGCAGCGTCCCTGATTATGTGTATGCATGTATGCAGAGCGCGACAATAACAGATCAGAACTGGTCGTTTGAGATCATTTGCTACCGAGTATACACAAGACCTGTGGTTCGCTCCCTTTGAGCAGACTTCGAAATATGCAATCAAGATTCGGGATATCTGCGGCAGATACGTAAAGAGGGGATAATTCATGGTTGGTGCAGCACACAAGCACATCAAACAGAATTCAGTGGGGCCAGCACCAATTCAAGGTCAAGGTTGATAAGAATGTGGGCTTGTTTGCATGTGAATGTAAACAACTTGAGCACACAGGTACGCTATGCCAAATAACACCCACCCAATATGCACTAGCAATTTAGATCGAAGAGCGGTAATTGTGTGCACTCGTGTTCTAACGACTCTTATCACCTTTTAGGCACGTTTCAGGTGCACTTGCCGCTGCGTACTTTTATGCATACCCAGCTGGAAAAAATACCAAGCAAATGCTTCCCAAAACGGTATTGTCGCAATGCACACAAAGACCTGCACTTTGATCGGTGTGACCGAAAGTTGAAAGGGGATGATGGGGACACGCTGGCCGTAAGGAACAGGAAGATGATGGTGAAAACGATGGAACTTACTAGGCTTTCAATACTATCCAACGCTGCTTTGGAAAGGAGCTTGGACGGCATGGATGAGCTCATTGCCATCGCTAAAGGGCAGGAACCAGATGTTGGTATTGCCGACATTGATCTTGACGAGGATGAAGTAAGTGCACTTTGCTTCTGATACGTATACATGACTGGAATGACACGTGAAATGTGATCCACATAGATCCTGTAGTTTGGTATGCAGTGTATACTGACTTTGTATGTGTTTTCAGGACATTGGCAATGGACCAACCATGACAACAGGAGATGACAACAACCATGAGACCACCGTACGTATGCAATCACAACAAGTGCAAACTCTTAATGTCATGTACACTGCCTGGCAAAAAAATAACTGTGCATTTAGCAACCATGCATTTTGTTTAAAAGAATGATATTACATATCTGTATGCATTGCAAATAGGAAATTGAGTCAATGAGGTACCTCAAAGGGCCAGCTGACAAGGCCTTTCAGGAGATCCTGTAGTTTGGTATGCTGTGTACAATGACTTTGTATACGTTTTCAGGACATTGGCAATGGACCATCCATGACAACAGGAGATGACAACAACCATGAGACCATCGTACGTATGCAATCACAACAAGTGCAAACTCTTAATGTCATGTACTTTACGTGGCAAAAAATAACCGCAATTCAATACCATGCATGTTGTTTTATAGAATGATTTTACATACCTGTATGCATTAGTGGCCTGACATGTATACATTAATGTTCTCTAACATGGCCAAGCGGGACATTCCCCATTACCCATATGACAATGCAAAGCGGGTGAACGACCTCATGAAGCCACGATAAGGAAGACAGATCCATGTCAACAAAGCTAGCCTAGGTGTTTAGTGTAATTATGAAATCACATCTTGAAGTTTGTTTTCTCAAACATTGTCCATATGTAGGGTGCGACGGTTTACTATCCAATGGCAATGGTGCCATGGTACATGACCATATGGGGCAAGGGACATGGGGCAAGGTAATAAAACCGCATGCATTTTGTCTTCCATAACTGAGCCATCTAAAAATCATAATACCATAGTGTCACCATGTTATGTATTGTGTAACCATTTCTATATTAATTTGAAATGTTTTGACACAGGATCCTGTTGTCACTGAACTCGGTGGTACAGCATCTATGATCGCCATGAAGCCAAGACAAAGTCAGCAAGCACATCAATCTGGACCGCTGGTATGATCTCATTCTGCTTAGATTACACTGTTTATGAACATTTGTATGCATTGTCACAATGGCGTCGTATGCTTAGATCTTCTTCATAATATTCTGGTATCGTATGCCTGGTGGTTTTGAATAGCTTGTTCATATGCCTAGTAGAATGGGATAAACAAGACTATACGCATGTACTTATTCGTGGAACCCACATTGTTGTTACAGGTTCACTTCGGTCCTGGCGCTGCAATCAACTTGCTTCCACCGCACAAAGCAAAACCCAAAGGAAGGACAAAAGACTCTACGGAGCAGGAGAAGCTGAAACTGGGAGCCAAAGGACCGAAGAAATGCACCAGGAAGTGTAAAAAGTGTGGCGTGAAGTCTGGGCACAATGCATCAACATGCTTGCAGGTAAAAAAGTTTACCCCTAAGCTTGTATGACCTGTCTGAGTGTGTATGCACATTCTAAGTGATACAATATTATGTTTTATATGTTCACAGAAAAAATGTGTATGCACAGTCTGAGTTGGTCTGTATGCATTATAATGTTGATATATATACTCTGTCTCCTCATATGCCCACGAATTGCGGTTCTCGCAGGATCAAACTAACCGGGACCGGCTAGCCAAGATGAAATCTAAGAAGCGAGGCCGCCCTCCGGGTTCAAGAAACAAGGCTGAAGCGACCCCATCACCAAATGTCTCAACTAAGAGAAGAAGGATGGTGCTCTCTGAGGATGAAGGAGATGACATGGTTGGCATCTGTAAAGATGCCATCAACCACTCACAGCAGCCCTCAACTGGACCAAAGAAAAGGGGGCGCCCTCCTGGAGCCAAAAACAAGATGACTCGGTCATTGAAGCCCTGATCTGATGTACCCCATTTGTTGCATACAATCTTAATCACTTTTCCCTACACGAAGCACGTGGCTTGTGTTGACGAATCACTGTGTTGAAGATTCGTATGACAGTTGATCATTTCAGTTTTTTGGAGTAACTGTAACTTGCTGCTTTTCCCACGGTTACTTGTTTATTTAATTGCACTGGCACATTCAAATGCTGGCACTTTACATAGTGATAACTAGTATGTATGCACAACCTTTTATCACATTATCTTTTCAGTTTATGTGCTCGTGTCAAACCTGGTATGACTCACAGTTCTCGTCTGTATGCATTGTATACAGGTACACATAAGCATTGTGTACTACCCTAAAACCAAAACCCGGTCTAAAACATAACGTGATGCACTAAGTGATGCACTTGTATGCACAACCCCGACCCACACACATATGTGTTGCGTGTCATCCCTTAAATGCACTCTATGAAATGCTTCGTATACACTATATTCGAAATGCTTGTATACAGATATGCATTACAGTGTTCACTTCCTTTGTATGCACTATATGATGCACTTTTTGGTATATTCAAACGAGCCCCGTTTTTTTTTTTAAGTGTGCGAGAGAAGTGTGATCCCGGATATGGATGATCCTTATTGTGCATACGGAGACAACGACAAGTATGCATATAGACCATCCACAATAAATGAAAACACAAATACAAAAAAAAAAACGCATGCATGTAACATAAAATAAAACACAAAGTGGCACAATCTACATTGTTTTCGCATCCAACTAGATATATAATGTATAGAGGATGTACTCCAAGTAACTAGACATCACAACCAATGTCGTAAAAAGGGCCTCCACCGCCACATATGCATATTTACACAAATGAGCCAACAAAAAACCATATACGTCACCACGACTAGTTAAGACAATTCCTTCATTTTCCTACCCCCAAAAAAGGTGCTGCATTGTCTACGTCAATGTCACATTTGTACAACCACCAACTTAATCACACGTGACTTCTATCAAAGCACGGGCGCGCAGCCGCTCTACTTGAGGTGGCGGCTTCTTTCCGTTGGTTAGCCTCGTGGAAAACAAGAAGCGTAGTATATGAGCCCGCATGGCTTTTGATGCCGCCTCTTCTGGATCTTGGGGAGTTACCTACGGGGTAATGCAAACAAAATGAGATCATGTGCAACAGTTGAATCACTAAATCTGCGTAGTACTATGATTCACACAACATGCAACGTTATATGGCACAATGTATGTCTCTCAAAGAAACATCTTGCTAGGGGTAATGGTTCCAAGGAGCATGGCATATATACCTCTACATACAATGCATATGAAGCTTACAACAGTGGTCCACATATTGGAACAATAGAAAAATGGGACAATGGGGTACCTCGAAGGGCCAGCTAACAAGGCCACGTGCTACGTCATAGTTCTCCATATAAGACATGGCAAAGAAAGCACAGTCCTCAGACCCAGGGGCTTGCTTCGGAATGTCATGTTTCATGACAGCCTCGAAGTTGCCAAATCTTGTCACCGCGCCCGGCCTAGCACCCTGAACACCATTATTGAACCGCTGAATCATCTTTCGCACCACGGTAGTCCGCCGTCGGCCGAACTAAGTTTCCCAAAGATGTGCGTCATTTGATATCTGGGCGATTAGGTGCCATGGGTTCGGGTCGAGAATGTGCACCGATCTTGTACCAATGTCGAACATGTAAACAGAGTAGTGGCCGTTCCTCACTACCGGCAGCACAATCTGCTAAAAAAAGGAATTGTACCAATGTCGATCTTGTTTCATATTGGCATATAGAGACAGTGCATACAGAATCATATAGGCATATAGAGACAATGCATACACATTCATACAGGCATATAGAGTGAATGCATACAGATTCTTTACCTCTTTCAGTCCAGCCAATTGCTCTTTAGATGGGAGGATAGCCTTCAAAAAATTGATCAGCTCCCTCCCGTTGTAACGAAACTGGTCATTGTTGTATATTTGGGCTTCTTGGAATATTTGGTACTGCAAACATCAGACAAAAACAAAATTATGATTATGATTTCATGCAGCGGAACAATATGTGGTTATATATATGAACAGATGCATCTGTATACCACTAACCCAAATGAATGTGTTTATATAGATACGATTCCGATCAGGGTTACGACGTCTCTTGTTTGGTTCGTCCATCATGAGGCACTCAATGTAGAAGTCAAGCCATGAGTCAGTACAGCCACTACCCAGCTGAAATGATTCTTTCACTTGACCTGCTCTGATAGAGTCATTGCTAAAGCGGCAAATGAACTCACCGCATACGAAGTTAAAAACAAAGTGCATACGAAGTTAATAAGCGCGGTGCATACGAGGTGGATGCATATGAGCTTAAAAACAAGTGTGCATACGAGGCAAAATGTTTTCGAGCAGTGACAATGCACATTATATACATACTGTCATAAAAACAAGCAGTGACAATGCATACAAGGACACATATGAGAAAACAGTAACGAAGTATACGAGTAAACAAATAGTGAGTATACGAAGTTAAAAAACAAGATGCATACGAGGTAGATGCATATAGGCTTAAAAAAGGTGCATACGAGGCAACATTGTAATCGAAAGCAAAGTGACAATCCAAATTCGGCAAAGTGTCAATGCATACAAGGGCATATATGAGAAAAGAATTACGACACATACGAAGTTAACAAGATAGTGCATACGAAGTTAAAAAAGTGTGCATACGAGATTAAAAAATTATGCATACGAGACTCACTCTTTGAACGGCGAGATCATCCAAGGTGAGGAGCTCAAACAAGCGATGCGCCTTTTCAATACCATCGGCAATCAGGTCTTGTGTTGACAGGGGCGCTGTGTTCTCTAGAACCAAATCGGCGAACATCAATGTTATGGCTGCCACCGCTAACATCAAATATTGGTCCTCGTGTGGAGCCGGCAGTATCAAATATGGGGCCAGGGCTGCTGAACAAAGGCTGCAGAGTGTGATACAGAGAATAATCAATAATGCATACAGATCAATAACAAAGAATACGTATAGGCAGAAAGGAAGGTTGCATACAAAGGCTAACCTGGGCAGTATGAGTAGTGCACGGTGTCCGAAAGTAAAGGTCGCTCAAGAATACTGCGTTTGTCGTTGCACAAATTAGCTATTGAATTCATCGCACTCACGAAAGTCGCAATCATCATTTGCGAACAACCCAACACTAGGCTGAAAGGCGTTCTCTCCGACGTATGCTCCAAAATCTATGGGTTCATTCATGAAGGATGGTGGGATTGGCCGGGCGTAAGAAATTTGGATAGGGGAAAAACAGTTTGGCATGACGACAAAGATCGAGTTTGTATACATGCATACGAAGTCAACTGACAAACAGTGTGAACATGAGTTAAAAACAGTGTGCATACGAGGTAGATACATGTAAGCTTAAAACAGTGGGCATACGAGGCAAATTGTACTCGGGCAGTGACAATGCAAATTATATATAGTGTCATACAAGCCAGCAGTGATAATGCATACAATGAGATTATGAGAAAACATTTACGATGATCAGTTCATGTGCATTGCTTGGTAAATGCATACGAGTTGGCCAATTGTGAAAAACAACCACGCGGTTATTATAGCACCATTAGTTTAAGCGAACGGGGGTTACACAAGTGTGGTCACTTTCTTACACACGATGATAGTGGTGCGCCCCTCTAATGCGAGGGACGACCGCACATAAGGTACTCAATTTGTTACACACTTCGTTCCAATATGGCCATAAGGGCCACAACAAACACGTTACAGAGCATGATGCACAGCTAAACATGGACTAAAGCAATAACTAAAGAACTGCTTCAAGGAGGCGCGTTGACTTCGTTCTTACGTGTTTCGTTGTTGTCCACATGCTCTGTATCCCCCTTGGGGTCTTCACCCTTGCCATCGACTCCCTCGGTAGGGGTCTTCTCTTCTTGTCCATGAATCGGGGTAACAGGTGTCCTTGTTTCCACTGTTCATATATAGAAAAAATGCAGATTAGTCATCATAAATTTTCATATCAATATGCAATGCATACACCCCATCTGCTACAATGCATATATGCTGTATGAGGCAGCGCATATCTTTCGAAGGCAGTGCATATGAGTTGTAGCAAGCAATGCAAATGAACTGATCATATAAGTGCACTATTACCACAAGAATGCTCGGCCTCGAAACAGAACTATAAAAAGGCCTACGCAGTACTAGGCGCTGGTTTTGTACTTACGTGGTTGGCGCTCCTCGTCACCCTTGCCATGGACTCCCTCGGTAGGGGTCTTCTCTGCTTGTCCATGAATCGGGCTAACAGGTTTACTTGTTTCCACTGTGGATTAAGGAAAACATGTGTGTTACTCGTCATAAATTTTCATAACAATATGCAATGCATACAACGCATCTGCTTCAATGCATATATGCTGTATGAGGCAATGCATATAATGGCTTTTGAAGGCGGTGCATATGAGTTGTGCCAAACAATACAAATGAACTGATCAGGTAAGTGCACTATTAGCACAATGAATGCTCGGCCTCCAAACAGAACTATAAAAAAGGCCTACGCAATACTAAGCGCTTGTTTTGTACTTACGTGCTTGGCGCTCCTCGTCACCCTTGCCATCGACTCCCTCGGTAGCGGTCTTCTCTGCTTGTCCGTGACTCGGGCTAACAGGTGTACTTGTTTCCACTGGGGATTAAGGAAAAAATACATCTTAGTCGTCATGATTTTCCATAGCAATATGCAATGCATACGACCCATCTACTGCAATGAATATATACTGTACGAGGCAGTGCATATAATCGTATTCGAAAGCAGTGCATATGAGTAGTACCAATCAATGCAAATGAACTGATCATGTAAGTGGGATATTAGCGCAAGAACGCTCAGCCTCCAAACAGAACTATAAAAGGGTATACGCAGTACTAAGCGCAGGTCTTGTACTTACGTGGTTGGCGCTCCTCCTCATCCTCTCCTTTCTTGGGTTGCTCAACCTCCGAAGTGATAGGGTTCTGAGTTGTTGGGGTCTCCTGGGTAAGCTGGGGGTCTGATTTAATGCATATAAACTGTATCAGTCAGTGCATATACTAGTATTCGAAGGAATTGCATATGAGTTTTAGAAAACAATGCAAATGATATGATCATTTAAGTCCACTATTAGCAAAAGAATGGTCCGCCTCCAAGCAGAACTATAAAAAAGGCCGGCCAAATACTATGTGCATACTTACGTGGATGGGACTCCTCATCATCCTCTCGCATTCTTCGGTTCCTCATCCTCGGCGGTGAGAGGAATTTGAGTTGTGAGGGTCGCCTCGAAGCGGGGGGTGGGAGAGTGCGATGCACTGTATTTAACACACATAGATTTGAGATTTCATTGATGTTTGAGTATGCATCGTTTAATAAATGTACACTCATATAGAAAACTACCAAACTCATTTGTTTTTTGAAAGCTCCACCCACTCATCTCCATCATCATCATTACCTTCCCCCGTCCATTTCACCATAACCTTTGGAACGATCGCTTCATCATCGGAATCATCATCCGATTCATCAGAATAGTTCACTAAGCCTGATAAACCACCTGCACATCAAATATAATAAGATGTATGCATACGTACTGCAAAAATCATCAGAACGATGCAGTTGAAGTGTCATGCAGAGGTCGTTTTTGAACTCACTTGTTTGGGATCGCTGCGGCAAGACTTTGTCGCCGTGAATGGCGCTATCCATCTTCTCATCCTTGCTTGCATCTATGGTTAATGTGGAAAGAGGGTATGTTAGACCTTAAAACTATTGTTGATCGAACTTATTCAGTGCTTAAGAAAACAAGAAAAAACAACATAAAGGGCATAAGAGATATAATGTTGTTGTTGGCATTGTTACCAAAAAATCTACCTTGTTCATTGTCATCCCTTGGATGATCCTCAGGCATTGAGTCATGGACAATACGTTCAGCACCGTCAGGGTTTGCATCTATGGTTAACCAATAATACACATGGTTAGTCTATTGACCATAGATGCATGTCATTGTATACAGCAACACTATGTTATGGAGTGTGTGGGCATAAGCTACGAAAGTTGAAGAGGCGTACCAGATATAGGTTGATCGCCGTCTTCACGGCCATGCAACCCTTGTTCTTCCTCCCCAATGCTCGCACCCATGGAGACGTTATGCCCTGAGCAAAAATAAGAGCATTAGAATTATTTGATCTCATAACCTACAGGTGTGCATCGACGTTGTGTACACGAACATCTCCCCATGTATCGTGGCAAACAGTGCATATGAGTCTCCTGTGATGCTGCATATGTACCCACATAGTGTGGGAATATATACCTGCACACCATGTTGTGTGTGCAGGGACTTGAACTGATTAATGCATATGAACCTCAAACAGTGTGGATGTGTACATGTAAAGCATCAGGGTAAGTGAAGGCCAGTTGTGCTATTACCAGATTTCCCGCCTTCATCACGGTCATCATCGGTTCTTGTATGCGGGTTTTGTCATTGCTTGTAGCACCGTACTCTTGTCTTGTCCTAATAGAAGGCGACAAAGGGTAAACACGGTTAAAATGTTAGTGTTCATGCACATATTGTTTTACGTGCATGCGAGTGTGGAATACAAAAAACAAAAATTGAGTTCCTACGATCATTACGTGCATCGCCGTGTGGGGGTCTGCTCCCCATGCTCCCTCTGTTCTGCTGCTGCACCGCTCTCACCTGAGAAATATGTGCAGATTAGACATTTTACACAATGATGAAGGAAAATTGATCAAAAGGGTGTCGGTAAGAAGTATATTGAAACCTGCAAGATTAGGAGCTACTCCGGTGACCACGTGGTCAAGCACAACCCGCATACGAGGGCAAAGGTTCAATCATCTCTCAAAAAAACATCTTTCATTTTTTCTTTGTTTAAGAATTATTGCATCTATAGCTCCCCGCACGGTGTGGCCTTTGCTTCTCAACATCCGGATCGTACTCACTCACAACTCGAGGAACTCGATGAGCGGGGCCCCTAATTCTTGCTATGCTTTCACCCAACAGATTCGAAAAGCCTTGGAATGTATATGGCACCAATTTAGGGTCGGTGACATAGCAAGTCCGGGTCCGCGGATAAAACTACAATGATAATGCCATGCATTAGTGTATATATGTGTATATTTCAATCGAGAAAAGGAGATTAAAGTAAGGTCATCCTACATCTTTGACTTCGTAGCAAGTGATGTTATGCACTTCTTTGACTGGTCCTCCTTCAACATGTTGTCAATGATTTCACTAGTGTACACACCAAGGCGGGGCACTATGTATCGTCCTCGGGTCCTTTCTTGCTATCCAACCAATCGAGGTAATAAACCTACGCAAAATATGTATAAGTCAAGGTTATATTATGGGTGTGCATACAGGTGTGCATATAAAACTCTTGAAGATAAGTCATGTGTGCAAACATGTGTGCATGCATACAGGCGAGCATATTGGTGTGCATACAGGTGTGCATACAGGTGTACATATATAAGTCAGGTGTGCATAGAGCTGAGCATATGCGTGTGCATACAGGTCTCATACAGGTGTACATATACAATTTACATAAGATAAGTCAGGTGTGCATACGGGTGAACATATGGGTGTGCATACTGGTGTGCATATATAATCTTCACGGGATAGGCCGGTGTGCATATATAATCAGACAAGTGTGCATACAGGTGTGCATATATAATAAGACAAAGTGTGCATACAGGCGTGCATAAAGCTATGCATCCAGGTGTGCATATATAATAAGCCAAGTGTGCATACAGTTGTGCATACAGGTGTGCATCTGGTGTGCATCGAGAAAACAAAGCATACTACGCATACATACTTGTCATGTCAGTCACTACGTGCTGGTGGTGATCGTAAGCACATAAAAACAAGACCAGGAACTATCTCAGGACATTACCGTTAAAGCGACGCTACATCCAGGAATGGTGTGAGATACTTGCTCCTTCTGCACATCCTCATGGAAGCACTTGATTTGCTCACTAAAATTGAGCATGACCTCATGGCACCAATTAATCCTGTTGTAGTTGGACATATCCTCCGTCCCGCATTATGTCGTCATTCGTGATATACCCGCTGCCAGCTGGGAACAGAAAGCAATTGAATAGTGCCAAGAAGAAGCACCTCTTCGTCAACTCATCAGTCCCTCTTTTCTGAACCCAATCAATGCAAAAGTCCGCATCAAACGATTGACCGTCCTTCAAGCCAAGTTGTCGACGCTTAAGCGCCGGCTGCGGCGATCCTCCGTGAATACGTCATCCCCTTGTCTTGCCGATCTCCAACCTTGGACAGTCCCAGCACAAGATGGAAAACCTCAATCGTTATGGGCAGCTTCTTTCCAGGACCAACATCTATGCACATCTTCTCAGCATCAACTTGTTTGTACAGCCACTTGAGAAATGATGGAGAAATGTTCTCAGTGAGCTTGAAAGAAAGAATTGGCAAGAAGCCAGTCTGCTCAATAAAGAGTCGCTGCTGGTCAGCAGTAAGTCCCTCCAATAGTCTATGTATCTTTTTGGGGACCGACCGTACGTTCCAACGTGGAGGGGCCCTCTGCAAAACCAAGATAAATGGCCCCAAAAATGAATATCCAAAACATAAACATACAAATTTTAAAGTTACCCAAAATAAACTACACATCTTCATGTATTGACAGTGCATATGTCAACGTACAGTAAATGTTGACAGTGCATACAATTATGATTCAACAGTGCATACAGTCATGTGTACAGAAGTTGCATACAGTGAAAATCATGAAACTTAACAATGTTGACAGTGCATATAGATTTTAGTTGGCTGTGCATACAAGTGTCTGTGCCAAGTAAATTGATCCTCTAGTAAGGTAATATGTAAACATAGTGTGCGACCAACATTATGCATGCTTTCGCATACAGATATGGATTGAAAAGAGCAATAAAAAGAAATATCCATGCAGTAGTAATTACAAAAACAGGCACATCATGTAAATAACTTACCGGTTTCCCTTTGTCGACCCGCGATTTCTTCATCTTCTTTGACGATGCTTTACGCTTCATCGGCGTCCATCTATAATGCAGCCAAAAAGGGCATGGGTTACAAAATAAAACACTCCCACAAAAACACGATGAAAAAACATGAAAGCGAGAATAAATGGAGCTTACGGTCTTCCGTTTCTTGCTCTTTGTTTCCCTCGGCGCTGGGGAGACAACCGCTCTGGGAGGAATTTGGTCGCCGGTTTTTGCCCTTTTTGCCTTGGCGACAGAGGCGTGTTAGGCGTCATCCATCCGAGGGGCCCATGAAAACGTCTCCGTCATCATCGGTGTCATCGAAGCGCATGGACCGGTCCCGATTGGCTTCTTCCCTCGCCCGGCCGCTTTCTTTGAGTTTTTCATACGCATCCCATTTGCATACAAGTGGAAACATAAAACAGATGTTACAGCCCGAGAGAACATACGGATCATCACCGGTGATGCATATAGAGTGAGTAACAATACTAGTTTATGTAATAACAACACAACATAGTCGATGAAAAAAGCACGTGATCAACGAACAAGGCCAATTTTTGTACCAATTATAGCTGGTGATCAATGAGCGGGAAAATAAAGAAACAAGTGCACAATATCTCACTCATCTCAAACTCTTCAACGTGCAGATCATAAATTAGATTGCTTAATAAACAAATGTTACATCTAGAAAAATGAGTGCAAACCACACTACTATGCAGTGCATATAGATTTCGTTTCAACTGCATATAAAATTGAAATACATCATTGTATCTTACATATTGCATATGGATCATTACTTGATCATCCATACGAGTCACTAGCAATACTAGATACAAAATTTAACTTTAAAATCACATATTAGTTACAATACAACTGCAGTAAACATCAAAATTTGCAATAATTTATCATAATAAACCTAATCGAGAAACAAAGCACACAACCTACTATGCGGTGCACATGTATTCGGGAAGCACGTAAACTACTATGCAAAGTGCATATTGGTTTTGTGGTGTAAATCATATAAATTTACAATGCATCATTGTTTCTTCCATATGGATCATCAACGATAATGCATACAAAGTCACTTATGTCTTCCATATAGAACAACCACATCAATGTAACTTTTGTGCATACCAAACCAATGACATAGCGGACATAAGCGGTGCATGTGCGATAAACCATAGACAAACACGAGAACTATCTCCAACATACATGGTACTCCATATACGGAGTCCTTTGTATATTGCATACAAAGCCATCCCGCGCAAAATAACGATGATGTGCATACCAAGCTACCACGGTGCAAGAAAAATTACGTGGAAACCGACCTTGTTGGCTTCCTCGTTCAACACGGTGATACGGGGGCGATCGACATTCTTTTCCCTGCGGGAAGCGGCCCTCGGTTTTCCCCCGATGCTCGGGCGTGCATCGGGGCCGCCAGGCGCCACCGCCACCGGCTCCTCCATCGGTGGCCTACCGGGGAAAGGGGAAAAATGAATTTTTCCCATGAAGACTAAGCAATGAGAACCACTGCGGGGAAAGAGGAAAAGAAACTAACCTCCCTGCGCTTCCTATGCCGCCGCCCGCCTTGAACGGGCGCCCACGGCCACCACGGCCGCCACCGCGGGCCGGCGAGTTCTAATCTTCTTCTTTGTCTTCCCAAGCCGTTTCGCCCAATACGCCGAACTCTTCGGCGTCGGAAGCGTGCGGGCTCCGGTCCCCTCAGCTGGCTGGCCGGTTCCTTCCCCGTCCCGCCGCCGGAAGCCATCGCCGCCGGCGCCCCTGCCGGGAACGCGCGCTGGCGCCTCCAGGTCCGACACTGAGCCCGCCGCGCCGCCGGGCCGTCCCCGCCTACTTCCGCTGGGCCTCCGGAACCGCCACCACGAGCCGAGCCGCCGCGGATGCACGCCGGGATTCTACTCCGGGAACCGCGGCTGGACCGCCGCTGGACCTCGCGCAGCCGCCTACCCCTCCGGCGCCTCCCCGCCTCGGATCCGCCACCGGCCGGTCGGTTCCTCCTCCATCCTAGGGCGGTCGCGGAGCCATCCCGTCCGCGCCACTCTTCGGTTCTCGCCAAAAACAGATTTCAAGATGACCTAAACCCTAATCCGCGAGACCAAAGAAGGGCGCGGCTGTGCTCACCTTCCGCGCTCGGATCTTGGGTGATTTCGTCGCCGGCGACCGGAGGCGCGCCACGCTGGGTTCCAAGATGGAAAACCGGGGAGAGAGAACGGGGGAGAGAGGCGAGAGAGAGAAATGAGAGAGACGAATGAGGAACTGCACGGAAACCGCCGCGCCGGCGTGCGCATATTCCCCCACGCATTCTTTGATTCACCCCTCAAAGAATTACGAAATAAAGAAAAAGACCCCTCGTGCATACAAACCTCTTATACATCAATAGATATGTGTGCCGTAGTTTGAATCGAGTGCATACATAGGCGTCTCCAATAGGAAAAAAAAAAAAAAGGAAAAGGCCGAATCCACTAATCCACCGCGTGGTCGAACGCCGCGTCTCACAAACAAAAAGGACAAATCCAAACGCTCTGCCGGGTCCACTAAAAAGCGCCCTTTCAAAAATTGAATGACACGATTTGCTCTTGGGCTTGGATTTTTGCAATGATGCGCTTTCCGGAAGGCGTGCTTTTCGTCGATTTTTCACTTGCTTTTATTATAAATCGCAAAATAAAATACAAGGCACTACAAGTGGAATTTATTAGTGGTAAATGCATATGAGTATAAAAAGGTTTAATTTTACTCCCTTTATGGTAGTAAGTTGACGGAAAAATATGTCGTTGGTTACCGTCAACAAACTCCCCAAGCTTACCCTTTTGGCGTCCTCGAGCAAAAAAGAGATAAGTACTTGGTTGTTGATCGGGAGTTGCTACTATACCGATTACGTTTTACAAGTGCCGGGGTTATAATAAGATTTTCTACTATAATTTGAATAAAATGGCACATCTTTTTCCCACCCTTTATTACCTTTCATCGAAGCGGGGCTTTCCGGCTTTTCTCAAAGCCTTGGGCGGTTGCCGGATAGAACGGTTATAACGAGAGGTGCTTATCATTCATCCTTTTGATCAAATTTTTATCCGGGATTTTATTTAGATAATATTTTTTTTCGAGAAAGCTTGGGCTTTATTGCTATATATTTTTTTTTGGAGACGTGGGCTCGCTTTCGCCCTAGACTTTTGTCTTTTATTTCCTCTATTTTCTTTTTTTTTTTAGAGATGTGGGCTCTACTCGCCCTTGGACACTTGTCCATTTTTCATCTCATTTTTTTTTTTTTTTTAGCATAGCCAAAAAACATTTCTCTTTTTAAAGCTTAGATTCCCGGATGTCAAGTTTCTCTTTTGGACGAAGTCATAGCAAATCCATTTGTACCATATCATATTTGGCAACAACTTAGACTAGATAGAGCATATGCAACCCACATGAATCTGGTTTTTTCGGGATGAGTTTTAGAATTAGCCACTAAACCCAAACTTTAGAGAACTTGAATTATAAACTAGGCACGTGCAAAGCATAAGACAGAGCAACTATTCATCATTTCAACAAGGGACTAAGACTAAACATTTTTTTATAGCTCATATATATAAGCATTAAGGCACAAAGAAGAGCTACTTATTCTATTTTTGGATTTTTTTTTTTTTAGTTTTAGTTTTTTTTTTTTTTCAATGCAATATTGCTGAAATTTAAACATGCTAGAAATAAAGTAAAAATTGATGGAAATAAATATGCAATGCAATGATACTGCGGGGGTCCTCCCCAAGCTATCTGGAGGCCTATTGATCGGGATCGAAGCCTTGGTACCTCCGAGAATGCTTCCTCGCGTGTGGTGCGAGTAGCCATGTTGGACTCCAATTGGGCCCATCTCTGGCGACTCTGCCGCTCCCGATTCCGCGCCAGCGTCGGTGTTTTACACATGGGAATTGAGCGTGTGCTCAATGTTCCTAGTGCGGACGTCGAGGTCTTTGTATTTGGATCCCGATAGCCTCCACCCCCGTGGTGGATGCCTGGGCCGGGCCGGTGGGGGCATATCATCGGAATTTGTCGTCAAAGTTAAATCTGTTGGCCCTCCATGCTTCAGTATCTCCTTCGGGCCACTCGGATAGTGCCGATTATGCGAGACGGCGGCTCCCACCTAGGATCATACCCGGGTATTACCCCTGGGGTCCCCATGGGGTGAGGCCATGCCGCCTGGAACACCGGTGTAGGCCGTGGCCGTGGCGAGGCGTGAAGTAGGGGCCATGGGAGGAGGATCCGACCTCCGGTCTCCCGATACTGCGTGAAGAGTTGGGGGTGTCTTTCTGCGCAAGCTATCACGATCTCGAACTCAAATGTTAGTACGGCATTTATACAAACCGTAAGTCCGAGTTAGGTAACCGAACTATAGTTGCATAGCCGGGGAAAAGATGACCAAGCTCGCCGGATGGTAAAATCTTAACCAAGTGCCCCGCACAAGGCGCGCAAGAATGGTCCAATATTTCCTGGGTGTGGAAATGTACTCTATCTCGCTGATTTTCCAAAACTCCAATCGCGAAGCGAGGCGTGTGATAAGAGATGTGCGGTGACAGAACGGTGACTTTTGTGATATTATGCAAAAGATTCACGCACATCTCTACCACTGGAGCTACCTTTTCCTTGTGGACAACAAAGATAGAGTAATTTTAATTCAATTTCATTCATCCATCTAACCCCGTGTCTAGGAAACAAAGTCAACGAGATCCAGTGTGGATAAACCTAAGTGATGGGTGCCGGATCTCGTGAGTGGCGAGGTTTAAAAGTTCGGTCTCATGAGCACCGGATATCTCCTCCCAAAAGTGATGTCTAACAAAGCCGGGAGAAAAGACATCTATGTTCATTGCACATCTATAATTAAAACCCCGAGAACGAGCTAGATCCACCCACGTAACATTATAAAGTGTACCAAAGAGGTGGAAAGAAATTCCTAGCCGGTCTTCTACTAGTGTGCATAAAACCGAATTGTCGGGAGGCGAGAACCTTCCTCCTCGAGAGGTGGAATATCCCGCCACCCGACCGCTCTCCAAAGGATGGGAAATTCGTTGTCCATACCCGATTGCTCGAGGAGCTCGTGGTCGATTCCGGGCGTGGCCGGAACACACGATCCTTGAGTAGGAGATATGCTTGCATCTCCGGCCTCCACGGATGTCGAGGTACGGCTGGCGTCGGCCGTCGATCGTCGGGGAGCTTGAGCTTCTTCCTCCCGACGGGTGCAAAAGCATCTTCTTGCATGGGAGAGTCTTCAAGGTTGTCGGGTTGAGGGCGGAGCTTGTGCTTGTATGCCGTGAGCTATGCCTTGACGACGCCTCAACCCGCGAAGATCTTCCGGCTTTCTTCATGGCTCTTGCAAAAACGATTGAGCGAGACCTCGGGTGTGCAAGGGTTAGTTGAAAGTATGAACTTTCACGCCCGTGTTCTTGCTCGGCACAATGTTTTTGGTGGAGAAAATGGAGAGTAGAACAAGGAGAGAGTGTGAGAGTGAGAGAGAGTGAAAATGAGGGGTGTGTGCTCACACCAGGTGCTCGGCTATTTATAGCCGAGCCAACGGCCGTGGGACGTTCCACACAACGGCTAGAGCGGTTGGCGGCGGAGCCGGACGGACGCAGCGCACCACCCGAGGAAGGCTTTTGCCGCCGCCCTTTTGGTCGGGCGTGCTCAACGGTCACGAAAAAAGTTCGCGGGTCGATTGTTTGCTCGCCCCGGTTCGACCGTTTTCTCCCTTTTTGAATTTTCTCCAAAAATTTTCAAATATAAATTTATTTTTAAATAGAAAAATCATTTTAAAAATATTTTTGTATATACTTTTTATGTAGAAAATATTTTTTCTTTATTTTTCATGTAAAGACTTATTTTATTTATAAAGATTTTTATTTTAGTTTTCCAAAATATTTTGTTAATAAAAATATTTTATGAAACACATAAATATATAAATATATATATATAGATTTTTTAATATACCCTTTTTTTTTTTTTTTTTGGATATACCCTATTTTTTTTGAGCAGGTTTTTTTTTATAGTCACTGTCGACTCTCCCTCGTTCATTGGCGGGAGGTACCGCGCTTCCGGGGTCTCGGAGCCGGATCCTTCAACATTCCACACCGATCTTGATGACGATGATTGCGTGTGTGTTGTTGCTTGTACCCAATGAATGGGCACTTTACCGCCTTATCCTTGATATGGAAGACGATGAAGCCCTTCCCCGAATGATGTCGGCCTTGGCGGTATAAAGAAATGGTCTCCCGGGGAGGAGAGACACATCCTCCTTTGGACCCATGTCCAAGACCACAAAGTCTGCGAGGGGCAGGATGTATTCATCTTGGATCTTAATCAAGCATGTCCTTCGGTATTCCCTCGGGCCGCCTTGTTGATTGATCCGCCATTTGGAGGACGAATTTGGGAGTAAGTGTCCCTCCATGGATTTTGTTGAAGGTGGTCTTGGACATCACATTATATCGCCCCCGTGTCACAAAATGCATTAGCAAAATTGTGGGGGCCAATGGCACGGTGATGATCGGACGCCCGGGATCTCCCTTCTTGGCAATGAATGGCGAGTCCACGGGGATCTTCTTCAGCTCTGCGGGTTGGCCGAGCCTCGAGAGATATCATGTTAATCGACTCGTGTGGGACCTCGGGTTGCCCCGGGATCCTTCCCGAAGTCGTTAAGCGGCACTTGGGCCGCAACCGGGCTAGCTTTGTGTCTCTATCATCTTGTTGAAGCCGAAGTTGGTTCTTCACGGCCCGGCGTCAACCCTTCAAGCTTATTATTCACACCTTCCAAGATCTTGTCTTGGTGGCTCATCTTTTTGTGAGATTTTCGTTAATTTTTTCGCCTGGCCCAGATGCAGGTCCTTTAGTGATGGTCGACCGGGGTTATAGTTGGAGTTATATCCCCGGGTTGCCTTGGAATGGCGGCCTGGATCGGTTGTTCGACTCGCTGCGGTTGGCGGTACCCGTTCTTTGTTGTTGATGAAGGTAGCTTCTTCACGGGTCTCGTGGCGATTATCCTGAGTGGCCAACCTCACCACACGTCTCACGAGGTCATGTGGCGTCGTGGTGTAGAGGCGGGGCGGCTGGGTAGTAGCATCCGTCTTTGCGCTCCACCAGCCTTTTAGCGGCGAGGTCCATTTTGTGGCAAGCATATCCGCCTCCTTCACGGTATGCATGCCTTTTTGTGTTTTGGCGGGGCTCGTCTTCGCCCCAGCTACGATTTTGCCACCATTTTATCAATCGGGGCTGTTGCGATCGATGGTGGCGATAGAAATGCGCCACCCAGCGGCGTCGAGGTGCCCCTTCGATATGGCCGTGAGACCATTGTAGAAGTTACGGAGCACCGGCCAGTTCTCCATCCCGTGGTGCGGGCATGCCAGAATGTATTCTGCGGCCTCTCCCACGCCTCCGGGATGGGTTCCATTGATGTCTGGCCGGAAATTAGCGATTCTTCCCCTCGGGGCATTGGTTTTGCCCATGGGGAAGAACTTGGCGAGGAACGCCGCGGAGCACTTGGCCCCACGTGGCGACGACTTCCTTGTCCTTGTAGAACCTTTGTTTCGCCTTTCCCACAAGGGAGAAGGGAAACAGAGGAGCCTGATGACGTCTGCTGCGACATCTTTGATGACGATAGTATCGCATAGCTCTAGGAAGTGTTGGAGATGAGCATTTGCGTCCTCGCTCGGCGGTCCACAAAATGGACTGGCTTTGCACCATGGTGATCAGCCCAGCATCTGAAGCTCAAAGTTTTTTGTCGCCACGTTCACCGTCGGCCCGGTGGGCACGTTGGTGACGGCGGGAGTTGAGAAATCGCAGCGGCGACCGGGGCCATGGCTTGAGTTGCGGTTGGTGCAGGAATGTCGGTCTCGACGTCGGGGTTCCGGCTGAAGAAGAAGCGGCACGAGACCGATTCTTCCTTAGGAGTGCCTACGGATCGGAGATAAAGTTTTTAAACAGAGAAAACCCCGACATACACTATCCTGTTTTCATCCACAAAGGAGAAAACATAAAGATTAGCTTTGTATGAGCAAATGGTATCCATGCACACAGTTCATATTCATAGCCGCCTATTTATTATTTTTTTTCACAATGCCTTCCCCAAGAACGGCGCTTAGAAATGCTTGTTGGCATTTCTTAACGCAATCAAAGGAAACAGTATAAAACCCATCCCCAATAAGAGCTGTCAAATGCGCCACGACATTCCCAAGTAAAACCACCATGTCGGTGATCCGAAATGGAACTGTCAACGGGATAGATCTTGCCATCTTAGATATTTATCCGCAAGCGCACGGATCTATCATTGTAGCATTTCACCGGAAGTATTCAGGGTATCGTTATTTATATTTTCCCAAAGGAAGGCATGTGATTAATAAATTAGCATGGCATTTGAATAGAGGAACATGTGTTTGCTTAGACCAAAATGTTCATAACAGGGGTAAGCAATAATGGTTCATGGATAGTGTGACACACACTTAAGAATCCACCAAAAACAAAAGGATAAAGAAAATAGATAAAGAATAAATGAATAAATGAATAACCTAATGGAGTAGTTCTAATGTATCTAGTCATGGCCATACAAATGAATAGTTAGGATCATATGCAAACCGATCTAAGCGTGGTTAGGGTCTAGGATAACAGAGGGAGACTCCCGGGTGCCATACGGCCCAATAGAAGCATTTACGAACTCCTACGTAACATACGAACGTGGGGGGATTTCAAAGGGCGGTCAAGGCTTGTCACGACCAAGCCGCCTACCCCCTCAACCGTGGCATGCCCTCATATTCGGTGTCGTAATACCCAGGGCACCATGCCCGCGTATTAGAGCACTACTCTTGTCCCCCAGATCCCCACTCGTCGAATGGACGGACTAGAACAAGAGCAAACCCCGAAGGAACAACGAACCGTTATCCCACCTCTAATCAAGTTAGGCATATGATGATCGATGATGAATCTGTAATGAACATGTCAAGATTATGATATGTAAACTATATGCTAGTTCATATACCAACACAAGAACATGAACAAGACTATACTCTAGTTCATAAGTTAGGCCAAGAACATAAATATAAGACTTGCAAATAGAAGAATGCTCCATAGAGTAGATGTATTACCAAAGCACTTTCTTCTAGGAGACAAGCCCTCCTTGTAGCTCTTCTACTCCAAATGCTAACCAAGAAAGAATAAAGAAGAAGAAAGAAGAAGAAGGAAGAAGTAGAAGAAGAGAGAGAGGTAGAGGTGGTAGAGAGGGAGAAATTCTTTGGTTTCTTTGGACTCCAAGTGGTGTGTGTTGAGAGGGGAGAGAGGGGGCCTACTTATACACTTGGAGGAGGGGCCTAAATGCTAAAATACACCAAAACCGACCTGGAAAACCTTCCTTCTGTGCGCAAACCGACCAACTAAGGGCGGGAAACCCCGTTTGGAAGGTGCACGAACCGCCTCCCCGAGGCTGGGCCGCCTCGGGGAGGGTGCGGCCGCACCATCCGTGCGCGCGCACCCCCTGGGCTCGGCCTGGCCCGGTCTTGGCGGGTGTCGTCTTTCGCCCTGAAAAGTTGTGGGTCGGGTTTTGCTCGATTTGATTTGATGTTTTGGGTCGATTTGCTCTTGTGCTTGGATTTTGCAATGATGCGCTTTCGGGAAGGCGTTTTTTGGTCGACATTTTCCACTTGCTTTTATTATAAATCTGCAAAAATAAAATACAAGGCACTACAAGTGGAATTTATTAGTGGTAAATGCATATGAGTATAAAAAGGTTTAATTTTACTCCCTTTATGGTAGTAAGTTGACGGGGAAAAATATATCGTTGGTTACCGTCAACGGTGATGCTATTGGAAGAGGGAGAGCCCCGAGCCAGGCGGTCCACCCACCCACCCACCCACCCGACCCGAGCGGGTGCGCGGCGTCGCCCCGCGCGCGGTCCCCGGGCGTGGGCGCGGCGGCGTGGGCGGTCCCCGCGTGGGCGTGGGCGTGCGGCGCGGGCAGGCCTGGTGGCGGCGCGGGCCCATGCGTGAACCTCGTATGCATCGTGGCCTGCTCGTTCTTCCCCTGGTTCCCGGTGACCCTGCAAATAAAAGGTTCATAAAAATGTGGGTTGCAATGCATACGAACCCTTAAGAAGCATACACACCCTATTGGACGATACATACGAACCCCGAACTTTCAAAAAAGCCGCTTACAAAACCGATTCGACAACGCATACGAACCCTAAAGAAGCTGCAATGGATGAAATACAAGCTGCATACAAACCCGATTCAAGAAACGTCGGCGTGCATGGTAGGCGGTGGCTGCTCGTTCGTGTTCATAAAAAGGAACTAATTGGTGCATACAATCTAGAAAGTAGATCAAATACTCGTCCGTTGAATGAAAAAATAGCGAATTGATGCATACAGTACGATCTAGTTCAATGGTGCATACAGATAGAGGGGGGGGCCGATACTGTCTTCGTATGCATACCCTGTGTCTGTATGGTGCATACAGATAGAGCGGAAGGCCGATACAGTCTTCGTATGCATTCAAACAATTGCATGCGTTGATGTCCATGTTTCGAAGAGTGCTCTAGGTTCATCTGCACTCCTCCAGTGTGCGATTACAAGTTTGTATGCGATGTCCCAGGCGATAATGCATGCAATGTACCTATGTATGCATTGAGGTCCTTGGTTTCAAATGCATTGCGTTCCGTATGCATTAATACGAAACTACGTACGCATCACCCACCAAAATGGTTTGAAATGGACCATATTCTCCTTCTTGTCTGCAACGGAGGGGTTATGTTGTATGCACCGACAACCGAACCGGCAGAACGGGGTGATAGGACAGGCCGGATCCGATTTGGGATCGGTGTACTAAAAGCAGACATTCCATCGGGCCCCCATATAACACCGGCACCCTGTCGCCGCTAGCATCCAAAAGTTGTTTCCCATCTCCACTCCTCCAGGGTGCCAAACGCGCTCCCATCTACGCTCGGGGGCGATGTCATCCATCCCTCTCCCCGGCGGCAAAGATGGCGGCGGCGGAGGGAACCTGCCGGCGCTTCCACCAGGCACGCGCTCCCATCTACGCTCGGGGGCGATGGCATCCATCCCTCTCCCCGGCGGCAAAGATGGCGGCGGAGGAGGGAACCTGCCGGCGCTTCCGCCAGGCAGCGAGGTTCCCTCATCAGATTACCGCCGCCGCAACCTACCGGTGGTGCCGGTGCCTACAGGCTACGACTACATGACCTCTTCTCCAGGAGCTCCCCCGGCAACATCTCAATCGCCGCCTGCATACATCACACCGGATCCTGCTATCCGCGCCCCAGGTGATCCTCTCCTATGTCATCGGCGGGCATCCCGAGCCCAAGAATGCCTTTGGCGGGATGATATTCAAGTGGTCGGCTCTAAGGACATCAACACCCGCCGAACGAGGTCTACACACACGTGAGTTCGCCATCCTTGTTATTGATCTGCGTGCATTTATGTGGGTTCTACGATTCCATAGCATGGAGATTGTCTTTACGTCGTGATGAAAAAAAATACTATTTTTTTGTGCGTATGCAACATAGTTGTTGTTTGCTCTTGCATGCACTCTTTACAACGGCTTCGTATGCACTCTTACATGTAAGGGTTGTTTGTCCTTGCATGCACTCTTTACAACAGCATCATATGCGTTGTCGCATCGGGTTTGTAAGCGGCTTTTTTCAACGGGTCAGGGTTCGTTTGGATCGTCGAATAGGGTGTGTATGCTCCTTGTATTTGAACCAGGCCGAGCTTTTTTAGGGTTCGTATGCATTGTAAACCAGATATGTATGCAGTGAGTTATTATATAAACTAGGTCATACACCCTGTATGCACCGTCTATGCATCATATATGCACCATAAGAAATGTTCGTATGCATCTATTGCCGATGATGACAGTAATGGCTCGTAAACTCTAAATTGAGTCTGTTTTCATGTTGTTCATCGAATCATCCAGGGACCTTGCCGGCCTTGGTTACTCTTTTTGGGTGTTCAAGCTTGACTTGGTACAATCTTGGGAGGCTGTGGCCGGCAAGTTCCGGATGATTTCATGGCCACCATGAACATTGTTTCACAAATCAGCCATTACTCTGAGGCAAGGAGGGGTAAGCTCAGCAATGTGGAAGGGGATGGGGTCAGCCTGGATGGCAATTTGCTCCTGGACAATATTGTCATCTAGTCCTTATATGTGCTGTGTATGATTATCTATATGCATTGTCTCTCGTAGATGTACAGTTCGTATGCAACGTGTGTCACCTGCTGGTCCATGTTGCTACGGTTTGAGTGCTATGGTTTGTATGCACTGTGTCTATGTCTACATGTCTACATGTGTTTAAGTGCTGAGTTGTTATGTTTGTCTATGTCTACATGTCTGCTATGGTTTGAGTGCTGAATTCTTATATACCCTCTTTCATACACCTTGTTTGCACCGGATATGTTTATCTATATGCATGGTCTCAGTGTATGTTGGTAAATCTATATGCATGGTCTCAGTGTATGCTGGTAAATAACCCATATACACTGTGTCTATGTCTACATGTCTACAACAGCTTTGTATGCCCTGTGAGTCCTTTTATAAACTATTTCATACGTCTTGTATGCACCGTATATGTTTATCTATATGGATTGTCTCAGTGTTACATTCTGTATGCACCATAAATGTTTACCTATATGTTTTGTCACATTCTATGCTGCTACATAGTCTAAATGCACTACATGTTATCACCTATATGCACCGTATATCTTTAACTGTATGCATTGTCTGAATGTATGTTGATACATATCCATATGTTATGATCCATATGGACTGTGTGTGATGGCCTATATGCACTATATATGTTTCAATATATGCATTGTCTTAGTTTGCGCTGATAATGTTTCACGAATTTCACCATGACCTCGATATGAATGAAGAATTTATTCGAAGAAGAGGATGGAATTCAAAGACTTTTGAGGTCGCAAAAAGGTTCTATGCACTATGCCGAGAAGGTTGGCTTCGCGTCAAGTTGTACCGAGGAAACAAGGCTAAATTCAAGTGGATCAAGCGTGTTAGGGAGGGAAGTGCAAAGAAAAGCTCAGGATGAAACCCAAAGCGCAAAGAAGACGACAAAGCGGGTGGGATGTACTACCGCCATCAAATTGAGGAAGATCTATGGTGTTGATGGTTCCGTGCGGTGTGTGGTTATTGAATTTGTCAACCACAACCACAATCATCCACTACCGAAAGGACCGAGAGGTCGCTAAACACTTTCATTGCAACAAGGAAACAGATTCCACCTACCTCGAGTACATTCGCTATGCAAAGAAGCGCATACATACAACCCGCATATTGGACCATATGGCAGATCTACATGGTGGGGCTGAGAATGTCCGACGAGAAGGACCTGAATAATATGTAAGTGTTGCCTCTTGACCCATGAACATCACCTTGTTGTCCTTTTTATACAGTGCCAGTAGTCCATATGCATTCTGTGTGGTAACATGTATGCAACTGTCCAGTGCATGCATATGCATACTTTTCATTGTATTGATGCTGTAAAACATGGTTGTGCCTTCTTGACTTGCAAAATCATGCTTGTTCACTGTAATAATGGTTACAATTCTGGTAACAAACAGGCAAGCTGCTCAAGTATTGATAGATCGTAGCAACGATGTGTCAAAGCTATTGGCCTTCTTTACCGAATGCAAACTGGAAAACCCTCAGTTCTTCTCAGATTTCCAACTGGATAAGGAAGGCAAGATTCAGAGTATATTCTGGTCCAGTGCTAGCATGCAAGGGGAGTATGCGAATTTTGGGGATGCAGTCACGTTTGATACAACACACAAGACCAATTTGTATGACAAACCATCGGCGATGTTTGTTGGTGCTAACCATCATCTCTGATTATGTACCATATTTGGGTTTAAAATCGCTTGGCGATGAGACCATAGAAACCTTTGAGTGGGTTTTAGCACTTTCAAAAGATGCTTGGATGGCGTTGCCCCAAAAATGCATCGACAGTATTCCCTTCCTTTGTTTGTATTTCAAAGAAAGCCTGGTATGCATAGTTGTGATGTGTTGGCATAGTTGTTAATTATGAATTTGAGCTTCAGTGGTAAAATTTGGTTATTGTTGAGATGCTTCTTTGTATGCACTGTATAATACATATGTATGCACAATCTGACCCAAACATATGTGCTGTGTCTCATACCTTATATGCACTCTTTGATATCCTTCGTATGCACTACATTCATACTGCTTGTTTAACACTATATGCACTACAGTTTTCACTTATATGCATCTCCTCTTGATATCGCATGCATCGGGATCCAGCGATACCGGTGGCGCTCAGGCGGTCTTCCCCGATACCATCCACCGTCTATGCTTGTGGCATGTCCTCGGCAAGTTCCACCTCGAGTTGAACGAGGTTATACGCAAGGTTCTTTAGAAGCAATTCAAAGAGCGTTCAATCGGTTGTGCACCACCCATTGACTCCTACTTTGAATTTGAATCGCTTGGAAATGGTTCTTTGGATGAGTATGAGTTGCATGGTCATGAGGCCCTACGGACCTTGTATGCTTTTCGCCATGAATGGGTGCCGTGCTTCTTCAAGCAAGATTAATACTGTGGCATGATGACATCGACGCAACGCAAATGGCGAGCGTCAATAAGATCGCCAAGGAATGTCATGTCGATGGTAACACGCCGTTGCACCGGTGGGCAAAGCAAATGATGCGATTCCTTCAACGTCGCCAAATGGCGAAGCAAGAGAGACCTATGGATCCACGGTATATGTTCTTGCTTTGTACACAATACATTGTTTTGTATGCATCGTCTCTCGTTGTTTCAATTATCTACCCCAATGCGGTGTATCCATTATTTTGTGGAACTAGCGGCGTTCGTATGCGGCGTCCCCTAATTATGTGTATGCATGTATGCGTAGCGCGACAATAACAGCATCGAATCGGGTCGTTTGAGATCATTCTTCGCTGCAGTATACACAAGACACGTGTTCGCCGCTTTGAGCGGACCTCGAAATATGCAATCGCATTCGGGATATCCGCAGATACGTAAAGAGGGGATAATTCATGGTTGGTGCAGCACACAAGCACATCAAACGTAATTCGGTGGGGGAAAGACCAATTCAAGGTCAAGGTTGATAAGAATGTGGGCTTGTTTGCATGTGAATGTAAACAACTTGAGCACAGTGTACGCTATGCCAAATAACACCCACCCAATATGCACTAGCAATTTAGATCGAAGAGCGGTAATTGTGTGCACTCGTGTTCTAACGACTCTTATCACCTTTTAGGCCTGTTACATTGTGCACTTTGCTTCCGATACGTATACATGACGGAATGACACGTGAAATGTGATCCACATAGATCTCGTAGTTTGGTATGCGGTGTATACCGACTTTGTATGTGTTTTTGAGGACATTGGCAATGGACCAACCAAGACAAATGGGAGATGACAACAACCATGAGACCACCGCATGCGTATGCAATCACAACAAGTGCAAACTCTTAATGTCATGTACACGCCCGGCAAAAAAATAAGCGTGCATTTAGCAACCATGCATTTTGTTTAAAAGAATGATATTACATATATGTATGCATTGCAAATAGGAAATTGAGTCAATGAGGTACCTCGAAGGGCCAGCTGACAAGGCCTTTCAGGAGATCTTGTAGTTTGGTATGTCAGGTACAATGACTTTGTATACGTTTTTCGAGGACATTGGCAATGGACCATCCATGACAACGAGGAGATGACAACAACCATGAGACCATCGTGCACGTATGCAATCACAACAAGTGCAAACTCTTAATGTCATGTACTTTACGTGGCAAAAAATAACCGCAATTCAATACCATGCATGTTGTTTTATAGAATGATTTTACATACCTGTATGCATTAGTGGCCTGACATGTATACATTAATGTTCTCTAACATGGCCAAGCGGGACATTCCCCATTACCCATGTGACAATGCAGCAGGTGAACAGCCTCATGAAGCCACGGTAAGGAAGACAGATCCATGTCAACAGCAGCTAGGTGTTTAGTGTAATTATGAAATCACATCTTGAAGTTTGTTTTCCCAAACATTGTCCATATGTAGGGTGCGACGGTACTATCCAATGGCAATGGTGCCATGGTACATGACCATATGGGGCAAGGGACATGGGGCAAGGTAATAAAACCGCATGCATTTTGTCTTCCATAACTGAGCCATCTAAAAATCATAATACCATAGTGTCACCATGTTATGTATTGTGTAACCATTTCTATATTAACTTGTAATGTTTTGACACAGGATCCTGTTGTCACTGAACTCGGTGGTACAGCATCTATGATCGCCATGAAGCCAAGACAAAGTCAGCAAGCACATCAAACGGACATTTGGTATGATCTCATTCTGCTTAGATTACACTGTTTATGAACATTTGTATGCATTGTCACAGTGGCGTCGTATGCTTAGATCTTCTTCATAATATTCTGGTATCGTATGCCTGGTGGTTTTGAATAGCTTGTTCATATGCCTAGTAGAATGGGATAAACAAGACTATACGCATGTACTTATTCGTGGAACCCACATTATTGTTACAGGTTCACTTCGGTCCTGGCGCTGCAATCAACTTGCTTCCACCGCACAAAGCAAAACCCAAAGGAAGGACAAAAGACTCTACGGAGCAGGAGAAGCTGAAACTGGGAGCCAAAGGACAGAAGAAATGCACCAGGAAGTGTAAAAAGTGTGGCGTGAAGTTCGGGCACAATGCATCAACATGCTTGCAGGTAAAAAATTTTACCCCTAAGCTTGTATGACCTGTCTGAGTGTGTATGCACATTCTAAGTGATACAATATTATGTTTTATATGTTCACAGAAAAAATGTGTATGCACAGTCTGAGTTGGTCTGTATGCATTATAATGTTGATATATATACTCTGTCTCCTCATATGCCCACGAATTGCGGTTCTCGCAGGATCAAACTAACCGGGACCGGCTAGCCAAGATGAAATCTAAGAAGCGAGGCCGCCCTCGGGTTCAAGAAACAAGGAGTGGCGACCCCATCACCAAATGTCTCAACTAAGAGAAGAAGGATGGTGCTCTCTGAGGATGAAGGAGATGACATGGTTGGCATCTGTAAAGATGCCATCAACCACTCACAGCAGCCCTCAACTGGACCAAAGAAAAGGGGGCGCCCTCCTGGAGCCAAAAACAAGATGACTCGGTCATTGAAGCCCCGACCGATGTACCCCATTTGTTGCATACAATCTTAATCACTTTTCCCTACACGAAGCACGTGGCTTGTGTTGACGAATCACCGTGTTGAAGATTCGTATGACGGTTGATCATTTCAGTTTTTGGAGTAATCGTAACTTCTTTCTTTTCCCACGGTTACTATTTGTATATTTAATTGCACCGGCACATTCAAATGCCGGCACTTTACATTGTGATAACTAGTATGTATGCACAACCTTTTATCACATTATCTTTTCGGTTTATGTGCTCGTGTCAAACCCGGTATGACTCACGGTTCTCGTCAGTATGCATTGTATACGGTACACATAAGCATTGTGTACTACCCTAAAACCAAAACCCGGTCTAAAACATAACGTGATGCACTAAATGATGCACTTGTATGCACAACCTGACCCACACATATGTGTTGCGTGTCATCCCTTAAATGCACTCTATGAAATGCTTCGTATACACTATATTCGAAATGCTTGTATACAGATATGCATTACAGTGTTCACTTCCTTTGTATGCACTATATGATGCACTTTTTGGTATATTCAAACAGAGCCTGGTTTTTTTTTAAGTGTGCGAGAGAAGTGTGATCCTCGGATATGGATGATCCTTATTGTGCATACGAAGACAACGACAGTATGCATATAGACCATCCACAATAAATGAAAACACAAATACAACCGAAAAAAACGCATGCATGTAACATAAAATAAAACACAGTGGCACAATCTACATTGTTTCGCATCCAACTAGATATATAATGTATAGAGGATGTACTCCAAAGTAACTAGACATCACAACCAATGTCGTAAAAGGGCCTCCACCGCCACATATGCATATTTACACAAAGGAGCCAAAAAAAACCATATCCGTCACCACGACTAGTTAAGACAATTCCTTCATTTTCCTACCCCAAAAAAGGTCTTTGCATTGTTCACGTCAATGTCACATTTGTACAACCACCAACTTAATCACACGTGACTTCTATCAAAGCACGGGCGCAGCCGCTCTACTTCAGTGGCGGCTTCTTCGTTGGTTAGCCTCGTGGAAAACAAGAAATCGTAGTATATGAGCCCGCATGGCTTTTTGATGCCATCTTCGGATCTTGGGGAGTTACCTATAGGGTAATGCAAACAAATGAGATCATGTGCAACAGTTGAATCACTAAATCTGCGTAGTACTATGATTCACACAACATGCAACGTTATATGGCACAATGTATGTCTCTCAAAGAAACATCTTGCTAGGGGTAATGGTTCCAAGGAGCATGGCATATATACCTCTACATACAATGCATATGAAGCTTACAACGGTGGTCCACATATTGGAACAACGAGAAAAATGGGTCAATGGGGTACCTCGAAGGGCCACCGACAAGGCCACGTGCTACGTCATAGTTCTCCATATAAGACATGGCAAAGAAAGCACAGTCCTCAGACCCGGGGGCTTGCTTCGAATGTCATGTTTCATGACGACCTCGGTTGCCAAATCTTGTCACCGCCGCCGCCTAGCACCCTCGAACACCATTATTGAACCCTGAATCATCTTTTCGCACCACGGTAGTCTCGCCGTCGGCGAACTCGGTTTCAAAGATGTGCGTCATTTGATATCCCGGGCCGATTAGGTGCCATGGGTTCGGTCGAGAATGTGCACCGATCTTGTACCAATGTCGAACATGTAAACAGTAGTGGCCGTTCCTCACTACCAAGCAAAGACACCGCTTAAAAAAAAAAAGGAATTGTACCAATGTCGATCTTGTTTCATATTGGCATATAGAGACAAAGTGCATACGTAATCATATAGGCATATAGAGACAATGCATACACATTCATACGGGCATATAGAGTGAATGCATACTGATTCTTTACCTCTTTCGGTCCAAACCAATTGCTCTTTAGATGGGAGGATAGCCTTCAAAAATTGATCAGCTCCCTCCCGTTGTAACTAAACCGGTCATTGTTGTATATTTGGGCTTCTTGGAATATTTGGTATGCGCAAACATCGACAAAAACAAAATTATGATTATGATTTCATGCGTACGGAACAATATGTGGTTATATATATGAACAGATGCATCGTATACCACTAACCCAAATGAATGTGTTTATATAGATACGATTCCGATCGTGGTTACGACGTCTCTTGTTTGGTTCGTCCATCATGAGGCACTCAATGTAGAAGTCAAGCCATGAGTCGAAGATGACCACTACCCAAATTTGAAATGATTCTTTCACTTGACCCGCTTTCGATAGAGTCATTGCTAAAGCGGCAAATGAACTCACCGCATACGAGTTAAAAACAAAGTGCATACGAAGTTAATAGCGTGTGCATACGAGGTGGATGCATATGAGCTTAAAAACAAGTGTGCATACGAGGCAAAATATTTTCGAAAGCAAAGGATAATGCACATTATATACATACTTTGTCATAAAAACAAGCAAAGTGACAATGCATACAAGGACACATATGAGAAAACAAAGAGCTAAGTATACGAGTAAACAAATAGTGAGTATACGAGTTAAAAACAAAGATGCATATGAGGTAGATGCATATAGGCTTAAACAAAGTGTGCATACGAGGCAATATTGTAATCGAAAGCGGTGACAATCCAAATTCGGCGGTGTCAATGCATACAAGGGCATATATGAGAAAAGAATTACGACACATACGAGTTAACAAGATAGTGCATACGAAGTTAAAAACAATTGTGCAAAGATACGAGACTCACTCTTTGAAGCGGCAGATCATCCGAGGTGAGGAGCTCAAACAAACCGATGCGCATATATAATAAGCCAAGTGTGCATACGGTTGTGCATACAGTGTGCATACGTAAAAACTATGCATACTACGCATACATACTTGTCATGTCAGTCACTACGTGCTACCGGTGGTGATCGTAAGCACATAAAAACAAGACCAGGAACTATCTCAGGACATTACCGTTAAAGCGACGCTACATCCAGGAATGGTGTGAGATACTTGCTCCTTCTGCACATCCTCATGGAAGCACTTGATTTGCTCACTAAAATTGAGCATGACCTCATGGCACCAATTAATCCCTGTTGTAGTTGGACATATCCTCGGTCGCATTATGTCGTCATTCGTGATATACCACGCTACCGGGAACGTAAAGCAATTGAATAGTGCCAAGAAGAAGCACCTCTTCGTCAACTCATCAGTCCCTCTTTTTCGAACCCAATCAATGCAAAGTCCGCATCAAACGATTGACCGTCCTTCAAGCCAAGTTTCGACGCAAGCGCCGGCTGCGGTAGTCCCTCGTGAATACGTCATCCCCTTGTCTTGCCGATCTCCAACCTGGGACGGTCCCAAAGACAAGATGGAAAACCTCAATCGTTATGGATGACTTCTTCCGGGACCAACATCTATGCACATCTTCTCAAGATCAACTTGTTTGTACGACCACTTGAGAAATGATGGAGAAATATTCTCGAGTGAGCTTGAAAGAAAGAATTGGCAAGAAGCGGTCCGCTCAATAAAGAGTCATTTGTTGGTCGATGGTAGTAAGTCCCTCCAATGGTCTATGTATCTTTTTGGGGACCGACCGTACGTTCCAACGTGGAGGGGCCCTCTGCAAAACCAAGATAAATGGCCCCAAAAATGAATATCCAAAACATAAACATACAAATTTTAAAGTTACCCAAAATAAACTACACATCTTCATGTATTGACAAAGTGCATATGTCAACGTATAAAGTAAATGTTGACAGTGCATACAATTATGATTCAACAGTGCATACATTCATGTGTACAGAAGTTGCATACAAAGTGAAAATCATGAAACTTAACAATGTTGACAGTGCATATAGATTTTAGTTGGCTGTGCATACAAGTGTGCTGTGCCAAGTAAATTGATCCTCTAGTAAGGTAATATGTAAACATAGTGCTCGTCCAACATTATGCATGCACGCATACAGATATGGATTGAAAAGAGCAATAAAAAGAAATATCCATGCAGCAAAGCAATTACAAAAAAGGCACATCATGTAAATAACTTTACGGTTTCCCTTTGTCGACCTACAGCATTTCTTCATCTTCTTTGACGATGCTTACGCTTCATCGGCGTCCATCTATAATGCACCAAAAAGGGCATGGGTTACAAAATAAAACACTCCCACAAAAACACGATGAAAAACATGAAAACAGAATAAATGGAGCTTACGGTCTTCCGTTTCTTGCTCTTTGTTCCCTCTGGCGCCTGGGGAGACAACCCGCTCTGGGGAGGCTGGTCGCCGGTTTTTGCCCTTTTTGCCTTGCTGACAGAGCGTGTTAGGCGTCGTCCATCCGAGGGGCCCATGAAAACGTCTCCGTCATCATCAGTGTCATCAGAACTGCATGGACCGGTCCTGATTGGCTTCTTCCCTCGCCCAGCCGCTTTCTTTGAGTTTTTCCGCCCTGCATCCTGTTGCATACAAGTGGAAACATAAAACAGATGTTACAGCCCGAAGAGAACATACGGATCATCACCGGTGATGCATACGAGTGAGTAACAATACTAGTTTATGTAAAAACAACACAACATAGTCGATGAAAAAAGCACGTGATCAACGAACAAGGCCAATTTTTGTACCAATTATAGCCGGTGATCAATGAGCAGGAAAATAAAGAAACAAGTGCACAATATCTCACTCATCTCAAACTCTTCAACGTGCAGATCATAAATTAGATTGCTTAATAAACAAATGTTACATCTAGAAAAATGAGTGCAAACCACACTACTATGCAGTGCATATAGATTTCGTTTCAACTGCATATAAAATTGAAATACATCATTGTATCTTACATATTGCATATGGATCATTAACAAATCATCCATACAGAGTCACTAGCAATACTAGATACGAAATTTAACTTTAAAATCACATACTAGTTACAATACAACTGCAGTAAACATCAAAATTTGCAATAATTTATCATAATAAACCTAATCCGAAACAAAGCACACAACCTACTATGCAAAGGCACATGTATTACGGGAAGCATAGAAACTACTATGCAAAGGCATATGGCTTTTGTGGTGTAAATCATATAAATTTACAATGCATCATTGTTTCTTCCATATGGATCATCAACAGTAATGCATACAAAGTCACTTATGTCTTCCATATAGAACAACCACATCAATGTAACCTGTGCATACCAAACCAATGACATAGCCGGACATAAACGATTGCATGTGCACCGATAAACCATAGACAAACACGTAACTATCTCCAACATACATGGTACTCCATATACGAGTCCTTTGTATATTGCATACAAAGCCATCCACGCCAAAATAACGATGATGTGCATACCAAGCTACCACGGTGCAAGAAAAATTACGTGGAAGGCCCGACCTTGTCGGCTTCCTCGTTCAACCTGAAGATTACGGGAAGCGATCGACATTCTTTTCCCCTCGGGAAACGGCCCTCCCGGTTTTCCCTCGATGCTCCGGTGCATCGGGGCGCCAGAGCCGCCACCGCCACCGGCTCCTCCATCGGTGGCCTACCAGAAAGGGGAAAAAATGAATTTTTCCCATGAAGACTAAGCAATGAGAACCACACCGGGAAAGAGGAAAAGAAACTAACCTCCTCTGCGCTTCCCTACGCCGCCGCGTCGCCTTGGCGGCCGCCACGGCCACCACGGCCGCCACCGCGGGGCGGGCGAGTGCTAATCTTCTTCTTTGTCTTCCCAAGCCGTTTTCGCCCAATGCGCCCGAACTCTTCGGCGTCGGAAGCGTGCGGGCTCCGGTCCCCTCACCGCTGGCGGTTCCTTCCCGAATCCCGCCGAGCCATCGTCGCCAGCGCCCCCGCGAGACCGCCGCCGGCGCCTCAGTCGACACCTAAGCCGCGCGCCGCGGAGCCGCCCCCGCCTACTCCGCTGGGCCTCCCAGCGCCACCACACGAGCCCCCGCCGCGGATGCGCGCCGGATTCTACTCGGAACCGCCGCTGGACCGCCGCTGGACCTCCGCCGCGGCCGCCTACCCCCGGCGCCTCCCCGCCTCGGATCCGCCACCACCGGTCGGTTCCTCCTCCATCCTAGGGCGGTCGCCGGAGCCATCCCCGTCCGCGCCACTCTTCGGTTCCTGCCAAAAAAAAACAGATTTCAGCATGACCTAAACCCTAATCCGCGAGACCAAGAACAGGGCGCGGCTGTGCTCACCTCCATGCGCTCGGATGCCGGTGATTTCGTCGCCGGCGACCCGGGGAGGCGTCACGCTGGGTTCCAAGATGGAAAACCGCAGGAGAGAGAACGGGGAGAGAGAGAGCGGAGAGAGAGAAATGAGAGAGACGAATGAGGAGGCGCCGAAACCGCCCGCGGCGTCGCTGCATATTCTCCCCACGCATTCTTTCAGATTCACCCCTCAAAGAATTACGAAATAAAGAAAAAGACCCTATGCATACAAACCTCTTATACATCAATAGATATGTGCTTCGTAGTTTGAATCAGAGTGCATACATAGGCGTCTCCAATAGGAAAAAAAGGAAAAGGCCGAATCCACTAATCCACCGCGTGGTCGGAACGCCGCGTCTCACAAACAAAAAAGGACAAATCCAAACGCTCCTGCCGGGTCCACTAAAAAAGCGTCCTTTCAAAAATTGAACGGCACGTGCCCACCGAACCAGTCGTAAAAAAAGACGATGCATACACATCTTCTGTTACGCTGCGTATAACTTCAAACGCGCAAAACACGTATGCGCGCTTCTTACTATTTCATATGCCGGGTGAAACATCCCCGTATGCACTTTCCTGAATCACGAGAAGAGAACCAGGCTGGACCCCACACAGGCCTGTCAGCCGCCCAGTACACCTGCTCTGCTCACGTCAGAGCAGCATCCCCACCACCGTGACGGGTGACCCCTATTTGGTTGGCCCAAAGCTTTCCCACGTGGTTGGGTTGGACCAACTCCCATCCCTAGCTGGTTTGGTGGAACCAGCTGAAGCCTGTTTGGGCTGCAGGCTTCCCCTACCTATTGGAAGCCCAAAGCTCCCAATAGTATATCTATATATATATATATATATATATATATATATATATATATATATATATATATATATATATAGGGAGAGTATAGTACAGAATCTGATATTCTGTAGCCAGGTCACCCAACCGCACCAGGCTCGCACCGAGCCAGCATCCGTGGGTTCGCGTAATCACATGATGCTGATTTCACGGCGTGCCAGCCAGGTAATAATGGAAGCGCAGCTAGCCGAAAGTAAATGCATTGTTTATTAATAGTAATGCCTCCTTTGATTACTAGAAATGCCTCCTTTGATTAGTTACCATAATCTGTTTACTATATTTGTATTTTTACTAAAATCCATGCTTTTCTAGCCCTAGTAGTTACCGATATTCTATTTAGCAGATTTTTGAAAATTATTTACTAGAATCTTTGCCTTTCTACCCCTTGTAGTATGACTCACAACAAACTTTTATATTGATTTACTAGAATATATGCTTTCTGTCCATGTACGTAGTCTATTTACTGGAACTTTCCCTCGGTGGTTTACTACAACTAGTAAGCGTACCCGTGCGTTGCTACTGGGATAACTAAATTTTATATAGAAACGTATGGATCACATGATAAGTAACACAATCAATAGTATAACCAATAGTATGAAATTAAACAATGATATTAAAGTGACATTTAATCCAAACAAGTTTTTATGAAAGTAACACAATCAATCACCTATATCGCAGGCTCTCGTAAACTCTATTTAGAAGTCGATAAACCATTTAGAAGTACTTAGAAATATCAACAAATATTACGTTAGTTAAATAATATTTGTACAATATAAATTGAATTTAAAATACATCGAATGTGCTAGTAATCTTCTATTACCTCGCCTATTGCGTTAGAACCTCCTTTCATACAATAAGTATCGTGCCCGTGTGTTGCTACGAGATAACTAAATTTTGTATAAAAACATATGGACTATATGATAAGATAACGATACTATGAAATTAAACAATGATATTAAAGTGACATTTAATCCAACATAATTAATCATGGATATCGCGGGCTCGTAAACTCTATATATTTTATGGACTTTCCGTAATTCGCTTAAGATAATGTTTTATATCGCTGGATGAAATCTTCGATATCCATTTATTTCGTGCGCCAATAAATACACGAGTAAGTTTTGACGCATCTTCATACCATCTTGTACACATATGCATACGAAGGGTTATGGATACGAAATCTGACTCCAAAAAATAGTCATTCCGATGTCCACGCAACAAGCTATTTTTCCATGGCAACGCATAGGCACATTTGCTAATCATTTAAAAAATCACAGAATTCAACTTTTTTAAAAGAAAATGTAGAAAGCATTAAAATTTTGTGTATTATATGAGCCTTAGATTTTGATGAGAATGGATGGAGATTAAATTCTTGACTTGATAGCTCGCTCGAGTGCTCGTTAATGGCTCAACTCGAATCAGTTGACTTACATTGTTTAACGAGCTGAGCTGGTGGTTTATTTCGCTTAGCAGTAACGGTCACTCGGTCAGTATCACACTTCACGATCCATGGCGCCCTTGGCTGTGCATGGCATCTCATCGCATCTCTCCATCTTGCACATCATCACCTCAACCGAGAACCGCCGCCGCAGACGCTCTCGTTCTCAATCAGTCCCCTGAGAATCACAACCGCCGCCTGCTTATCCAGGTTCCTATCCTATTGTGCCCACCGCACGGACTCCAACAACTGCACGTAGCTCGGGCATCCACCCACGCCGTCGCAGCCGCACGCCGAGACGAGCTGCAGGGCCGCGACCAGCTCACCGAAAGAGGCGCTCCACCTGCGCCGCCGGCCGATGCCGCCTGGGTGCTTGTCGTACAACAGCAGGACCCGGGCGCCGTACCACCGACATCACCGCACCTCGTCCCGAGGTCGGAGGAGGCGCACATCATGTGCAGCGGCAGGACGCTGAGGAGCGCGGGCGACGCCACGTGCACGCCGCCGTCGAACCCGAGCCCTCTCTGTTCGGCTGTTCCACGGCTGCCCTCACCGCCTCGGGAACGCTCATCCAGGCCGCTTGCGTGCGGAACGAGTACTGTGGCAGGTCCAGCATGATGCTGTTCGAGATCTGGTTGTTCGATTTCCATATCTTGTCGAAGCTCACCCACTACGTCGTCACCCTGCAATCGCTTGATCGAGTAGTTGTTCTGGATGATGATGCAGCTTCATCATAGTTCCATCGCCATTGCCATCGCCTTGGACGATGCTGATCTCGGTGACATCGTGGACTCTGGTGTAGTACACGATATCAGATGCTGCTCGGCAGTACGCCGTCCTCGATGATAGATCGAGCTGCTCCACCAAGTAGCTGACGCCCTGGTGCATGTACACGGCGCCCTCGAGCACCTGGAAGAAAGCCTTGCTCTCCTCGATCTCCTCCAACACCTGGTAGCCCTGCTTGTCGAGCACCTTGTACCTGTGCTGCTCGATCACCCGTATGCTCACCGCACGAGCAGAGTTCTTGTCACCCCCGACGTATTACTTCCACACGCCTGCAGTGTTCGTCAGGAAGCCCTGATGCCATGGCACTGTTCATGCCGGGACCGAAGTGCCTTTCGTCGTGCTCCTGGCACAGCGGCTTCTCGAAACCGGCGCAAGCGATGAGGTGCTGTCCCAGGACATTGCGGTTGCGCGCCTCGACCTGGCAGTGCTCCACCGGCTTGCCGAACAGCTTGTCTAGGAAGCTCATGAAGTACTGGTCCACAGCACCTTCGAGGCCGATGTAGATGTCCCGCCGAAGAGGCTGGCCTCGATCCTCCGCCTGTCCTCAGTGACGTGCGTACCCGCCGAGGTCTCCTCGAGGATCTCGCGTGCGCGAGCCAGCACTGACTCGCAGAGTTTCCTGGTCTTATAGCCCGTGCTGCTGGATCATCTCGGCGAAGTGGTGGGAGATCTCCTGCGCGGCGCTCGAAGACTTCCCCTGCCTCGACACCGACGGGTTCCATAGAAGGAAGTGCTTGGGTCCACACAGGCTGCCATCGTTCTACACGAGCTCCACGTCGTCATCGACGTCCAGGCCGGCGAGCTCCGTCTCCGTCACGTGCTCCTGCGGGTTCGTCAGTGTCGCCGTGCAGGATATGAAGGTCGGGTGGCTCTCGTAGACGTCGGCGCAGACGCGCTTTAGACGCTGGAGGATGAGCGCCGTGTGGCAGCCGAAGGCGCCCCTGCACGAGTGCGCCTCGATCGTCGTCGACGTACGCGAGGTTGGAGAGGATCCGTCGGAACTGCACGTGGCACGTTAGGATCATATCGAGACCTATAGCATGTCCGGGTTGGTGATGAGCAACCTCCACTAGCGTCGTCTCATGGGTCGCAAGGGCAGCAACGATGAAGAAGAAGGGCATGCAGGAGGACCCGAGTGCTTGCCAGGGAGAGGACACACGCTTTCCTTCTTCCTGTCCACGTTCCCAGATCACATGCTGTGATTGGAGATCTCCTTTTTTACCTTCCTTGCATGGATCATGGGTGATTGGGGCTTTAAATTTGTCTTGCGTGATTGTAGGGAAGATTTTACTTTCCAATTTTTGGTCTGCCGGGTTGGAGGGCTGGTTCGCATGGAAAGGGAAAAGTGAGGTGAAAATTTTTTGACACCAAAGTGTGGTCTTACTTTTGTTCTTTTATGTTGTATAGAGATATGTCAATTAAATGGTAACTAGGAAACATAGTTACTGGAATTTCCTAATATACAATTAACCGGTAACTAGGAAACAGAGTTACTAAAATTTGTTAATATAGTTACTGGAATTTTAATTGCTTGAGATGGTAACTAGGATAATTACTATAATTTAGCTTCATGGTGTTCTAAGGAACTATTTATAAGAATTATCATCAAATAATTATGAGTAACTATAAAATATCATTGAAAATTTACTTATTTACTATTACAATACATTTACCACAATGGTGATCAAGTTGTATCGTTGGTTACGATAATTCATTAATAGAAACTATATATGTGAAACTACACATTATGAAACTACATATGTCATCTCAAAGGTAACTGAAAATTGCACGATCTAAATTTAGTTTCTTGTCTTGCACATTCTCTATCTGGTACTACTCCAACACGTGCATCCAAGTGATCAAACTGAGATCAATTGGTCACAACTGTTAGCTGCTCTAAGTAACCGGCTGTTGTCCAGAAGTCTTATTGCCTGAAATTAAAAAAAAATATATAAACAGTCATAAACAATATGATGCTTTAACACGAACAGGTGTGAATAAGCTCGCTCAAGATTGATCAGTAATGAGACACAATTGGAACGAACAAACTAGCTTGCATCTGCCTATGAACAGAACGAACGAAGTAGATTGCATCTTCCAATTAACAGAATGCCGAACTACAGAGCTATATTTTACTGCAATTCAAGTGACTGAAAATCAAAACTGAACTAACTAAAAAAATAGCATGGTGACCAGAATCATGAGCATTGTTTTTCAGCATTGTCGCTACAGTAATCGACCAAGGAGTACAATTCAACCCAATAAGCCTCACAACCACCAGCCGACTGAAAATAAATGCACAAAAACAGGGTTTCGTAATTCCTGAATATGATTCATGATAAACAAAGTGGACATGCAAAATTGCCATAATCCAAATCACATCCATACAGCACGGCTAGTACTCCAAATGGTAAATCGCATTAAACCTGGATGTACAGTAAAGCAGTAATCCAAATCAAAGGAAATTGACTCTACTCTAGTTTTTTTTTTTTTAGGGAGAGGCAGAACGGGACAGCTGCTTACCTCAGTGTCGTCTCTCCAGTAGAGGAATTGCCCGTGGAAGGAAGAAAGAACGCCGGTACAGGCAGCCACTTCGTCGTTCGGTCGTTCCGCGGCCATCAGTGAGGGGTCGGGATCCAGCAAGCCCGCGCTCGCCACGCCGGGGTAGGGAGCAAGGTGGAGTTGTCGCCACTGAGGCCCCAATGCCCCATGCCTTGATTCGTCTGTGCCACAGAAGGAGTCGCTGGGCGCAAGAGCTAACTGCGCCACCACAGCCGAAGACGCAGGCGCGCGGCCTCGCCACCACCCTCGCCAAACCCTGCCGCCGTGCGGCGGCCATCGCCGCTGCCAAGCCGTCGGGCGTAGGGTGAGCCACGTCATCACCGGGAGCACCATCCGCCACTGGATGGGGAGCTGCGCGCGGTGAGAACGCAGATCCGTGCAGGTGGAGGGCCGGCCGCCGCCACGAGAGGCTTTGCGACGGAGCTCTTTTGTCCGCATTTTTGGGATTCCTTTGTGGCTGGGTAGTACAGTAGGAAGAAAAAAAAAAAATCACGGGAATTAAACTAAGCAATTAATGCATGCATGCATTTTATTGTAATGTGCGGATGGGAGGCTGGGGTGCGCGCGCTCAGGTGTGGACGGACCGACCGGTTCGGTCATTGTGTGTGTGTATATATATATATATACCGACGCGTGCGACCGATGGGCCAATTAATCGTGCGCAAACCCAACCGGACCGGATCAAACCCGTCCCTACCAGCCTTCATTCCCCCGATGTGAGCGCTCGTGGCTCGCGTCGCGCATTCCCCGATGTGAGCGCGAGCGGCGAGCGGCGCGGAGCGACGTGAGCCACGAGCGCGAGGCGGCGTGGAGCGCCAGATGCGACGGCGCACGGCGAGTAGGGGGTGCAGCTGCACACACGAAGTGGCGAGGGTAGCCGCGCTCAGCGGCGGCGCGCAGCTGAAACCGTGGGGACGGCAGCGACCGACGGCGTCGCGAGCTAATCCATGGGCACAGCAACTCCCGGCGACTGCTATGCCTCGGCTGGCGGCGAGCCCCCTCTCCCGTTGGGAATCTTAAGCGCGGCAAGCAGGTTAGTGCGTTCCCCTCCCTCGCTGCATCTAGCCATGGTGGATTGATGGTCAACCGATTCCAATCGATAGCGGCGGCGTCTGGTCCTTCAGACCTCCACTAGGTGCGTCCGTGAGGACAGCATAGGCCGAAGCACGTGCTCGTGGGCAGCAGCTCAAGGGTGACGCATGGCTAGGCCTGGATGGATGCTAGCTAGACCTGCTGCCACTGGCGCATCCGTGCATCTACTCCTAATGCACTTGTATAGCTGATTCTTAATCTATGCTCCTATTTTCATTATTAATCTATGCTCCTATTTTCATTTAAAGTCTGCTTTCCTGTAGATCTGGCCATCGGTGCCCTCTCCTCCAAATCTGAATTGAGTTGGCCACCGGTGTTGTTTCCTCCAAATCTTAATCGAGTTGTCAGGTGTTGTGTTTATCCCTTAAAATTGAACTCTGCTTCCCTGTAGTACTAGCAGTAGCCTTCAATCCCATCACTCGAAGCCAAAATGTTTCTCTCTCAATTGTGTACAGATAGTCACGGATTTAGTTCAATTTTTCTCTATGCAATCTGCTAAGCAATTATAGTGATAGGCTGTGATATGTAATGTGCCTGCATATATGAAAGTATGAACCAATTTTTCTCTAGATTGACTAAGAGTCAGATGTAGTAGTTACCTTGATTATGTACTTGCTGCTAGCTAGATTGTCATTTTGCTAACTCTGTTTATCAAATAGTTGTGCTGCAGTTTTGCTCCTCGAGTCACAAATTGAATGTGCTTTAACTTTCAAGCCATAAATGTTTCTTACTTTATTTTCGACCGAACTTCAGTTAGCACTATTTTCTTGTTAAAAGATTGTGTGTAAGTATTTTGTTTTGCAGGTTATAAGGTGATGATATTATCCTTCGGATTCAGTTAAATTATCAAATAGTATTTTGTTTTGCAGATTTGCCTTTGTTACAACCATCTGCCATGAGTAATGGTGATGCGGGTCCCACCAAAGCTATATCTCCATCCTATTCTCGTTTGAAGCTGCTGGAGAAAGCCACCAGCAGTGCAGCCACAGATTGAGCCAGATGTCGTACTTCACTAAACATTTATATCGTCTCCCAGTAATCATGCAATTGAATCCTTTAATCGTATCGTCAACAGGTAAATCACTAACTTGTGAACCTTTAATCATCAGGAAGAGATATTTGTGACTGCAGACTGTAGTTTATAATTCTATATTCATGATGGTGATACCTGCATTGGCTGTCTAGTATAACAATTATTTTTTTATTTCTGTGTGTGGTTATTTGGCCTCGAGAAGTTTCCATTTCTCTGCAAAGTGCTTTAGATATATGGACGGATGCTGCAGTATTAGAACATCTTAATTTGGCTGGGTTTCACTTGGACAGCCACTGTTTCATAATGATAACGTGCTTTGTCATCACACTTTTTTTCAGATTGGCCTCTTGTAGAAATTGGGTTACTTTAGCACTTGCAATTGCTTGGCCTCCATAGTTGCAATTGGTCTCAAGTGTTGGTTAGGGTTATGGTTAGCAGTTGTCTTATTTTTGTATGACTGATAACTGCACCGTATCCAAGGTTGCAATTGGCCTCATGCTTTGATTTTGGTGGGTTTTTTTTTTATCTTTTCAGTTTTGTAGTATCGATTAAACATTTGATACAGGCATCATAGTAACGAGTTTAGATTTATTGTTGCAACTAGCCCATTGTATTAGTGGCAATTCACTTTTCAATTTTTATCTCTAAATATAGAAAGAAATGTACACTTCATTATTCTAACCTGTTGCTTCACTTTTCAATTTGATGCACACTGTCCAAAGATTTAGACCATGCACTAATGTTCAACCTGCTACTCTTTATCCTTGTTCTTGTGGACCCTAGCATATATACAAGGTATGCTTGACCCCTCATCAGCCTTTGCAAAACTGTCCTATTTTTTTTTGTCTAGGTAATTTTTTTTTTACGAAATTCACGTATCCATCTTTGAAAGCAAAGAGTTCAAACCTATAATTGCATGTTCGATTGGCATCACTTTTTTTCGATTGGCCTTATGTAGAAATTGGGTTACTGCATGACTTTGCAATTCTTGTGTCTCCATGGTTGCAACTGGCCCAAAGAACCTCAGAAAGCAATTTGGTCTAATTTCTCCATTTTATAATCGGAGCTCAACCCATTTATTCATATATGTTGCAATTGTGCACATATACATATTCATATATTTTTTGATTTATTCTTTGATGTGAATTAAGCAACTAAGCACGGTGGTTTGTTGCTCCCTTAACCGACATTTTTCAAACAAAACTTCCATATGAATATTTCCACCGAGCCCAATTTCTACCACATGTTTGAGTTGCTTTATTCTTTTTTTTTTTTTTTTTTTTTTTGTCAACCAACATGGTTTTGCTACTTGCATTCTGTGTTATATATCTTGACTGAGACGAAGCAATGAGAAAAAGACTAGCATCAGAAAAACACTCCAATGTTGCATTTGGTAACCAGCCAGGTTGCAAGCATCACTCCCATGTTGTAAACGGTGTACAATAGTTGTCCAATTTTGTATTAGACTGAGATTTTTTGCCAACATTCTCATTCATTCTTTGTTTTTTTCCCGAAACAACAACTAGCAATTATGGATAAAGGGTCACTCTTGAAAAGGATCACGAGCAAAACACTCCCATATTGCAATTGGTAATTAGCTAGGTTGCAATTGTTCCAATTGTAACTATATTATTATCCCAATTGCAACTATGATGGTGCAATTGTTCTAATTGTAACTACACTATTATCCTAGTTGCAATTATGATGGTGTCTCCTAATTGCATAGATTTCTAGTGTAGTACTTGGATATTTTCCTAGTTGTGTCTTGAGGGGCGACTATTTGTAATTTCTATGTCATGTGATTTGGGCCACTCGATTGTTGCAAAGTGGTATTTTTTTATCAGCCCTCTATTGTCGCAATTGTGTCACTTGCGGTGTTGCAACTTGAGACACAACATTGTTGCAAATGGTACATCGGCTCTTTTTGTGTGTTTACAACGTGGTCATTAACATGTTGTGATTGTGTCACTTGCGGTGTTGCAAATGGAGATAGTCCATTGTTGCAAATGATAACTTACCAACCGCGGAGTGTTGCAAATCGTTGTCAATTGTTTGCTTTGTTAGGGACAAAGACCCTTCTCTTGTCTATTGTTACTCCATAAAAAAATTGTCTATTTTTCTTGTTTCTTTGTCCCTGCAGCGACTCCCTATTTTGTCTCTGTTTTTCCATAGAAAAGAATTGTCTATTGTCGGTTGTTTCTTGTGCTAGACAGGGACCTGTCTTGTCTATTGTTATTCCATAGAAAAAAAAAAATTGTCTATTATTTCATTGTTTGTTGTTCCGTGACGACTCCCTATCTTGTCTCTCGTTTTCCATAGAAAAGAATTGCCTATTGTGAGTTGTTTCTTGTGGTCCTGTCTATTGTTTTTCCATAGAAAAAAAAAAAAAATTATCTTTTATTCCTTTGTTTCTTCGTTCCGGGACGACTCCCTATCTTGTCTCTGTTTTTCCATAGAAAAGAATTGTCTATTGTCGGTTGTTTCTTGTGCTAGGACGGGACCCTTCTCTTGTCTATTGTTACTCCATAAAAAAATTGTCTATTTTTTTTTCTTGTTTGTTTGTCCCGGAGACGACTTCCTATCTTGTCTCTGTTTTTCCATAGAAAAGAATTGTCTATTGTCGAGTTGTTTCTTGTGCTAGAACAGGGACCCTGTCTTGTCTATTGTTATTCCATAAAAAAAAAAATTGTCTATTATTCCTTTGTTTCTTTGTTCGGGACAGACTCCCTATCTTGTCTCTCGTTTTCCATAGAAAAGAATTGTCTATTGTCGTTGTTTCTTGTGCTAGGACATGACCCTTCCAAATTGGCGTAAACTAGATTGTGAATGTTTCATTATTGCAAATGGTACATTCGGCCCTTTTGTGTATTTGCGGCGGTGGTCATCAACATGTTGTGATTGTGTCACTTGCGGTGTTGCAAATGGAGACATCCATTGTTGCAAATGGTAACTTACTAGCCGCGGAGTGTTGCAATTGTGGTCATCAACCTATAGCAATTGGCTATCAACTAGGTTGCAATTTGCATTTTTCTTGCAACCGTGTTTTTTGCAATTTGCATTTTTTGTTGCAACCGTGTTTTTTGCAATTCGATTGAGACTATGCAACAAGGAAAGATTTGTAAAATAAAAATAGAGCATGTTGCAATCGTGTTATTTCCGTTGTTGCAATTGCGGATACTCCAATGTTGTAAATGGAGTTTTTACCGGTGTTGTAGTCACAATTGTGTTATCACCCTTTGTTGCAAATGGTTGTTAACCGGGGTTGCAATCGTCGACTTGCGGTGTTACAACGGGAGACACTCCTTTGTCGCCAAATGGTAATTTACCGGCCGTTGTGTAACTATGGGTCATCACCATGTTGCAAATGACCTTGTTGGCGTTTATCGAGTTTAGGGCTCATGGCGTTTGTCGAAGTTTAGGGTTCATGGCGTTCTTTGAGATTAGGATTTGTTGATTTTCGTAGTTATCGATGAATTGTTTAGTGTTTCGGGAGAGTGTCTTTTTAAGCATGCCCTCCCGTGCAAGATTTACGGGAGACACCTTTAAAGGTATTTGCCGAATTTAGGGTTTCGGCATTTGTCGAGTTTAGGGTTGTTGAGTTTATGTTGCATGGCGTTTGCCGAGTTTAGGGTTCGTGGCGTTAGGGTTGTTGAGTCAATTGTGTCGACAACAATATTGCTACTTGTGTCGCCATCATGTTGCAAACAGTGTATAGTAGGTGAGCTATTTTTTTAATTAACCAGGGGGACCTTTTTCAAAGAAAAGTCAAGGATGCGTGACAAACAATCATGTGATTCAAAGATGTCAACTTTATAAATTTTTATACAAAGAAGAAACCTATAGTTTATCACCGGGAAAAGCATTATATTGCAAATGGTAACTAACTTACGCACCGATGCGTGTCTAGCGCCAAGTTGCAACCCGCACACATCTAACGTTGCAAACAAAATTCAACAAGTGTTGCAAATAGTTTGTATCCACGATGCATATGTTTTTTCTCGAGGTGTTCCTTGTTTGTTATGATCGGAAGATTTTCTTTCTTTCTTTGTTGGCTTCTTACTTCTATTTCAATACATCGAGTGTACAACTCCAAGTTGCAACCAGAACACATCTTATGTTGCAAACACAACACACAACATGTTGTAATTAGATCGCATTAGGTTGCATTTGGTTCTTGCCTAGTTGTGGCGGCCCGACTCTAGGTGTAATTGGATCACGTTAGGTTGCAACTAGTTCTTGCCTAGTTGCAACTGGCCTCACTCTAGTCGTAATTGGACCACGTCGGGTTGCAACTACATCGTTCGATTGCACTAGAATAGATTTGTTGGAATTAGTTCCGTCAAGTTGCAATCGTATGGTGTTATAGTTGTGATTGGTCTAGTCTAGCGGTTGCAATTGGTAGAGTACACATATAGGGTGTATAAAATACACGTTGTTCACTAGCTTGGCTTGTAACTAGGTTGTAACTAGTTGCATGTAATAGCAACAAGGACTATGGTTGCATGTAACTAGGTTGCAACTAGTTGGGATTGCAACTAGGTTCTAAAAGTTATGTTCTAAGTGGTTACAACAAGCGCTAACTATGCTACTGACCAAGTTGCAATTGTGTTATAGTCACGATGACAACTCATAGTACCGGTGAAGTTGCAATTACATACTTTAAAAAAAGTTCATCAAATATAGTCATGTTGGATCTCATTTTGTTAAGCACATTTTTTTCAACAACCTGGTGCAAACGGATCTAAAATTGGAGCTATGGTTTAGGAGATATTGCATTTTTCGATCCAAACAAAAAAAGATTCCCCGCATGCGGGATGGACACGTGGAGAGAGAATAGCTAGCGGTGTCCGTTTAGAGGTTGTGGCGGAAGATGGTGAGTTGCAAACCGAATACACTACTGGTTGTAATTGGTGCCTGTCACGACTAGTGCGGGAAGGAGGTGGTAGAGGCGGGAAGCCGCCACGGGAATGAGGTGGGGAGGTGGAGAGGCGGGCCCATGAGTTAATTTTGAGAGGAGCATGCTTGGAGGTGGCGCTGGGACAGGTTGGGTGCATTTGCACCCGGGTGCATTTTAGGCACGCCACGTATATATATATATATATTCCTCAATGAAGCATCCGATTCAAAAACGGTTTTCACCATTGAACTCCTGATATTTTTGTGCACGATTCAAGCACCATTGTGAATATTTTTCAAAAATTTTGAAATTCAAAATTTTGTACATGAGGATAAAAGAGTTTATGCTATCGGTTCGTGCATACAAACTTGTGTGCGAGTGCATAGTAATATAATAGGTGCTCTCATCTTTCCAAAATTTGAATCGTGCCACATAAGGGCTGATTGGATGCATATATTCACTCGTTCGGATGTATATAAATGTTTTGGCGTCATCATTGCATAGAAAGTGCTGGTTGATATGCATATATTCACTAGTCCGGATGCATATAAAAGTTTTCAGGTGCTAACACGCGCATAGATGAAGACAAAAGAGTTTATGCTTCTAGTCTTTGCATATAAATGTGTGAGTGCATAATTACATGATATGTGCTCTCGTCTTCTCTAAAATTTGAATCATGCCACATAAAGGCTGATTGGATGCATATGTTCACTCATCCGAGTGCATATAAATGTTTTGACATCGACATTGCATAGAAATTAGCAGTTGTGATGCATATATTCACTCATCCAGATGCATATAATCTTTTCCAGAATTTGCTTACAACATCTCAGTTCCAACATGCATACAAACCGCTGGGCACGGGTTAGTAGCTGCAGTGTAGATTACATTATTAATGAAACAAAAAAAACAATGGTCGCTTGCTGACACTGTCAGGTCAAGAAGCTCAATAAGCATAGAAATAAACAATGAAAGTCCTCTTTAGAATTTAATGTCAAATGCTTCGATTCCTATGCATACAACGACCATAATTCGATGCATAAATATTAAGGTTTCAATCTTCAAGTGCCTCTAGCCCCAAATCAGAAGCATACAAAACTAGAAAATGAAGCATAAAATCATCCATTATGGGTGCCTCCAACTAGCTCGTGGTGTAGGAAGGGGGCGTCGCCGCCGTATGCGGTTGGTTGTGGAAGGGCCCGACGAGCTCGCATCTTCCCACCGCGTGCCCATCGTTGTCGCCCCCGTCCCACCGCGTGCTGCCATCACCTCCCCTACACGCCCGCTGTTGAGAGAGGTAGGTGTTATGGCTACGGTGCCCATCTTCTACTCCACCTCCATCTAGAAGCATAAAAATAAAATCAAATAAAGCATATAGAATCATGAATTGAGCTGCGATGCATACAAATCGAGATGGGCCAGGAAAAGAGCTGCGATGCATACAAATCAGATTTCATTCATTGATTCATTGAATGCAGAGTGGGTGTCACAAAAGCTAGCAAGATCCATGACCAATTTCATAATGTGTGCATACAGACAAAAATAATCAAGAGAGCCGTTTAGTACTACTTCTAGTGCTATCACGAGATGCATAAAAAAAAAAAAATCGACATGCAACCATTTAGTACTACTGCTAGTGCTATGACGAGAAGCATGAAAAAATCCAACTTGCTGCTCACCATGCTGCAGATTGAGTAGTAGCTGCATAAAAAAATTTGTATGCATAAAAATTAACATCCATGTGCATACAAACATAGAAAAATAATAGAAGAACAGTGACACCACACCATTTTATTCAACGGCGTCGATGTGCTCACCAAAATAGGAGCAGCTAGATCACTAAACTGTCACTATTGCATAAAAATAAGCTGCACAGAGGCATAATAATTTTAGAAACACGTAAATATAAATACATCTAACTACACCACCTCCATATCGACAAAATCATGGGGGCACGGTGCATATAAGCTTGTACATGCGAAGCATAAAATTCTGACTTATGCATCACCGAACTCATCTTCAATTATGATGCATCTAATGATCTACTAATTTCTGGGAGAAAAACCACGATTTCTATGCATAGAAAACAAAGGGTAATGAAGCATAAAAATCCATCAAGATCATGCATTAAAAAATTGCCAAACCACAATTCCAAAGCATAAAAAAATCTCCATTTCCTATGCATAAAAAAAAAATCGTTTCAATTTTCATGCATTTAAAAATTAAGGTTCCAAAATGCAAAACAATTCCTATGCATAGAAACTCAAGAAAACAAGTGTAGAAAAAAATCAAATGTTTTTCCCCTCTCTTCAAGATTGCATCACACGTGCATTTTGGATCAAGCGTAGGTTCAAGAATTTTTATAACCTACGTGCATACAAATACAATTCATGAAGCATACAAAATAAGGCCCCGTCGGTCGGAGAGGCATATAGACTAAAAGTCAAAGAATGGTGCACATAGACTAAAAGTCAAAAGCTTCAATTTCGATACATCCAACAATCTACTAATTTCTAGGAGAAAAACCACAAGCTCTATGCATAGAAAACAAGAGTAATGAAGCATAAAAAATCCAACTCTAGCCAAGTAGTAACTATCACGAGAAGCACAAAAATACCAAATTGCTGCTCACCAGTGTAGGCTGTAGTAGGCAGCAGCCTCCACTCCTCATCCCTTTCGAAGCTCACAAGGACGCCGGCCAAGTAGGAGCGTCCATAACACATGAAAATGTAGAAATATGAGGGGATAATCTTAAAATACACATGGAGGATAAAAACGTTTTTATAAGCGATGCATAAAAAATCCTGACCATAAAGAGCAAAGGAACGGCTATCGATATAAATGTGGTAACAGGTTGACCATACTGAGCATAAATTCCTAAAGGCACATGCATAATCGTGAGCATAGGAACCATTCTAATGCCATAAAATTTGAATTTTTAGTGCATACACTTTCGTGTGCATGCGAGCATAGAAAGCTCCTAACACTAGCATATATATTCAATACCATAGTTTAGTCGTGCATATATCTCTAATTCTAATGAGCATAGAATCTAATCTAATGATTTTTGTTGAAACACATGGCACGAGTAAAACACACATGAGCATAGAAATTATAAATTTTCTTTGAAATACATAGAGAGCTCATCCGAAATTACATACAACACATCCATAACACATGAAAACCTAGAAATTAATATGAAAAGAGCATGCAAACAAATAAATACAGGATCTCAAAATAAACACGGAGCATATAACGTTTTACACGCGATGCATAAAAACAAACCCAAATTCATTGCATAAAAACCATATAAATCAAAAAAGAAAATAGTTCACAAAATTATTTACCTTTTAATCAGATATGAGGACATTGGTGAGGGTTTCTATGCATAAATAATTTGACTCAGGCTAATAATAAGTAACAAAAATGCATGAATAGTTTTAATAGGTGGTAATTTTAAGACTCTTCATTTAGGACCTCGGTGAGTGCATAGATTTCAATTATTGCATGCATATAGATTTTAATTAGCATATTACGAACATGTGGTGGGGAGAGCCATCGCTTGGAGGTGCTGAAAGCTAAAAATAGTAGTAGTATCATTGCATCTTGCGATTTGACCAACAAAGCGCATAAGAATGAAGAACAAAAAGCTAAAAATAGTGGCGGCGCACATCGAAAGTGGAGAGGGGGTTGTCATGCGGAACTTGCCTATTCGGCGAGGATCCGCGGCTGCCATCGAGAGGATGCGCCGTTGTCCAGGGCCGGGGAGGTCGCCCAGCCCGCCGACAGTAGAGAGAGATGGGGCCGTCGTCCTTCCTCACAAAGGCTAAAATCGAATCAAATCAGAGCATAAAAATTCATTAATCCAGGCATAAAAATTGAAATCGAATAGAATCAAAGCATACATATGGCGTGACATCGGGCGGGCGAACCGTGTACCTCGTTCACTCTAGGATGGATCTCGCGGCGCCATCGACCGCCTCCCCGATGGATCCGCGGGCACGGGGAGGGAGGACGGGGAAGCCACCATATGTGACACCTTCGTTGCTTGCCCGATGAACTCGCCGCCTCTCCGGCCGCTCCTCGATAGCACTTGCGGCCCCTCCCGCATCCCGTCGTCATGTACAAGCACGAAACCAGAATAAGCACCGTGGTTGGGGACGGACGGGACATCGTGCGCCTCCCGCGTGTGGGTCTCTAGGCCGCCCGTGCGCCTACTGGGGAGGGAGGAGGCCGCGCAGCCGCCGTGCTCCTCCACCGGGCCGGGCTGGCGCCGGCGCCCACCGCGCCCACCCGCCGAGGGACGGAGAGCTGTCGCGTCGGGATGGGAGGGCCGGGCCGGATGTGAAGCCGATCCGGTTTTTTTTTTTTTTTTTTTTTTTTTTTTTTTTTTGAAATCGCGGGCGTTGGTGGGATTGCGGTAGGTATGGATGGGGTGGGGATTAGGGTTTCGACCATTTATATATGGCCCGAGTTTGGTGGGTGGGCGGGCCGCTGGAAATTTGGGGAAAGCTGGTTTGGTGCAAACAGTAGCCGCAAGTTTGGGTCGGGGCTTCCCCTAACTATTGGAAGCCCAAGGCTCCATATATATATATATATATATATATATACACACACACACGGTAGTGCTATTCTACACCTTAGGTGTAGAATTCATTCTACACCCAACCAACCTAACACCCAACTGTTACCACTTTTGATCGAACCAACCGGATCCTACCCATCCACCTCCCCGACCGTTAATTGAACCCACGCACCCTTCCCACTCCGTTTTTTTCGCTTTCCTCGACGAGCGCGAGTGGCGAGCGGCGCGAAGCGACGCGAGCCGCTGAAGCGCGAGGCGGCGCGATGCGCGCGGCCTTCAACGGCGCGTGGCGAGCCGGGGGATCGGACGAGGCGGTGTGGAGATCGGCCGACGGCGCGCAGGCGTGAATCAGCCGTGGCGCTGCGGTGACGGGCAGCGCGCGACGGGCGGCGAGGATCCCGACAGCGGCCGACAGGGGGTCGCGGCGCGGCGCAAAGATCCCGGGCGGTGAGCATGCGATGAAAGGTAGGCGACCTCCCTCCAAAGACGAGCTACGCCCTCGCGGGAGCCGGAGTGGCGCGCGCCTACTTGGGGAGGATGAGCGGCGTGCGCAGAGCAGGATGCACACGGCCCGCTTGTAGGGAGGGATGAGCGTGGGCCGCTAAAGCTCGATTCCCACCAAATCGATCCGTTAAGGCGATCAGATCCCGATTTGGATGGTTCGTAATTTCAGAATCCCTTATCCTTTAGTGATCCGACACATATTGTTGATAGTTGATCTTTGCAAGTTCAAGAATCGTCATTCTTCTCTTCGTTCTATGCGCATGGTGCCGTGATGTGGGTTTTAGACTACCACGAGTAGCAATTTCGGATTGGAGAAGCTACGATAAAGTTTTGCTAAATTTAGTTCAAGACTTGTGCTATTATCCACCGCTTATAAGGAATTGTGTTGGGGTGTCAACAACGCATTGTGTTGGGGTGTCAACAACGCATGCAAAAGAGTTGCTCCCGATATACGGTCGTTACTTGAATTTGCCAATTTGACATATGTAATACCGACATCTCGATGGAAGCTTTATGGAAGAACATTAGTATGAATTGAATGACCTCATGATGGGGAATCAGTTTTGTCAGTAATGATTGGGGTCAACGGTGAGTTAGTAATGGCGAGTTGAAGCGGCCATCAAGAAAAATTCAAGGTATTACGTAAAGAATAGATGACGGCTTGCATTTGTATTTTGTACCCGAATAATCTCACATCGGTAGTGGATGTTGTCGATGCATGATGCTACATACATTCTAAATATTACCGTACAAGTGGGTATTACCAAGGATAGAAAAAGTATTACTAAACAAATTGATTGCCAGGCACAAATTCAGGCCATCTAAGTTTGATGGAGATGCATCTGTCAGAGGGAATCATGAATTACTATACCCATCAAATATTGGAGACAATGAAAATTACTGAAGAGTTTACACGTGGCTTGAGGTTGGCCAAGATAATAGTTGATTTACACCGTCACGGTATTATTGAAGAAAAATTGAGCACAAACATTGAGCATGTCCATACAATGCTTGTGAATCTTAAAGTACCGATTGCATGATTCTTGAATCCACTTATCACCGAATTACCAAATTACTTAGATACAAGATTCTAATTACATAATTATTGAATCCACGTATTACTAGATTACTAAATTACATGAGGTTCTAATTACCAAAGAGAAGAAAAAGAATGAAAGTTTACATGGGAGGAAGATGCATACATCCAACTGTCCAATTCCTATACATGTGCATGTTCTGAAAATTGAGGATTACTCAAGGACCTGGTTATTGAAGCTGATGGTGCTAAATTCAAAAGCATCGATTAATTAAGCTATTGGGATGCATTACTAAAGCGATGGGATGATCTATTACTGAATCCAAAGGATCAAAAGATCAATTACTGAACACTCGAGTGAACTTTAAAGTCACTTGCCCCAAAACCCTTTGCCTAATAGGGGCATGCTTTTCAAAAGACACTTGGTCCAAAACCCCTTGCCCGGTCAAGTGAACTTTAAAGTCACTTGCCCCAAAACCCCTTGTCCGGTAGGGGGCATGCTTTTTAAAAGACACTTGACCCAAAACCCCTTGCTCTGGTCGAGGGCGTCTTTTCAAAAGACACTTGTCCCAAAAACCCTTTACCTGGGACATGCTTTTCAAAAGCAACTTGCCCTAAAACAATTTTCCCCGGTAGGGGGCATCTTTTTTCAAAAGACACTTGCCCCGAAACCCATTGCCTAGTAGGGGCATGCTTTTAAAAACACATTTGCCCCCAAAACCCATTGCCCGGTAGGGGGCATGCATTTAAAAGGACACTTACTCTAAAACCCTAAATTTAACAATTACTCATAACTAATAAAAATAAACAAACCCTAAACTAGGCAAAAGCCATGAACCCTAATCTCAGTAGATGCTACATACCCTAATCTCAGTAGACGCTATGAACCCTAATCTCAGCAGACGCCATGAACCCTAATCTCAGTAGACACCCTAAACCCTAATCTCAGCAAACACACTATGCACTAATATCAACAAACGTCATGAACCCTAATCCCAATAGACGCTATACACACTAATCTTAGCAGACGCCATGAACCCTAATATCAGCAGACGCCCTAAAACCTAATCTCAGCAAACACTCTATACCCTAATCTTCGAAATTACTAACCATAAATTATTGAGCAAACCCCATTGCGTGAACCATAATCTCAGCAGACACTCCAAACCCTAATCTCGCAAACGCTATATACACTAATCTCAAAGAGACACCATGAACCCTAATCTCAAAGAAATGCTCTATACCTAATCTTAGAAATTATCGACCATAAATTATCGAGCAAGCACCATGAACACATGAGTTCCTCGATTACATATAGGGGGCATGCTTTTTTAAAAGACACCTAACCCCAAAACCATAAATTTAACAATTAATGATAACTACGTAAAATAAACAAACAATAAACTTCGGCAAATGCGATGAACCCTAAACTTCGGCAATCGCGATAAAACCCTAAATTTATATAAGAAACATGTATGTGTGCACAAATGAACAATAGGAACCCTAATCACGGCCAAAATGTGTGAACCCTAATCTCTCGCAAATTGTGTGAACCCTAATCTACGCAAAATGTGTGAACCCTAATCACAATAAAATGTGTGAACCCTAATCTCAAAGAAAATGTGTGAACCCTAATCTCAAGCAAAACGTGTGAACCCTAATCTCTCGCAAAACGTGTCAACCCTAATCTCAAAGAAAACGTGTGAACCCTAATCTCGCCAGACGCCCCAAACCCTAATCTCAAAGAAACGCCCTATACCCTAATCATATAAAATTCGACTATAGATTACCGAGCTATCTACACTAACCTCAGCCAGACGCCATAAACCCTAATCCCCGCAACACGCCCCGAACCCTAAATTCAGCAAACGACATGAACCCTAATCTATACACTAACCTTAGCAGACGCCATGAACCCCGATCGACCAGATGCCCCGAACCCTAATCTCAGCAAACGACGTGAACCCTAATCTCAAAGACACGCTATGAACACTAATCTCGCCAGACACCATGGGCCCTAATCTCGTAGACGCCCTAAACCCTAATCTCAAAGACACACCCTTTACCCTAATTTCAATATACGCTACATACACTAATCTCAAAGAAACGCCATGAACCCTAATCTCGAAGGCCCCGAACACTAATCTCTACCTAAGTTCATGCTTGAAGTCGATGGGATGCTCAATTAGTGAACCCAAATGATAAAAAATATCAATTACCGAACACTACTACTTATGCATTTCTATCAAGAATTATTTCAATTTATTAGATATGGGTTCTATACATTGTATATATAATTACATGATTATTGAATCACAAAAACTAAATTACCAATGGCGGAATATGATTCTTGAATTACCAAAAATCTCAAGTCGCCAAAGTAACCATGGCATATTATTGCAATAATCGAACATACAAGAGGTCACCGAGAGGGTACAAATTACATGCAAATGAGTATACAAGCGTGCTTGAAGAGGATGAGGTATTTAGCATGTGCTTATACAAACAAGTTTGCTTCAACTAGTACTACTAATTAACAAATAAACTTCTTTTTGAGTCGTAGTCGGTTACAAAAAGTATCAAAACCGAGCACCAACATGTGCTACAACCAACAAGGCAAATGACGCAGACATAAACAAATTAAATTTATTTTTTATAGAAATCCCATGCACACATCCACTTGCTTCATGATGGTAGCCTCAATGATTCTAGAACTTTGCTCGCATTTTTTGAGCACGCCATCTTGTGCGATGAAAAAGATTGAGATTCCCGGAGAAAATTGCCTTGGGGACAAACAGCGTAGAGCTTGCATTGTAGAGTTTCATTCGCTTGGAATTCCTCGCCATTGTTGTAGCTTGCAGCCTCTTTTAATATGATTCGAACATAGAGCTCATGGCATCAAGCACCAACCTCCTCTAGATCAAAATATAATAATGCAGAATGGTAGGCTAGGTCAATGAATGAATAAATACAAAATTACCGATGAACAACGAAAAATATTAGTAGACTATTATTCGACAATGAATAATGCGTAATGGTAGGCCCTCATGGTTTAAAATAGTGTGGGTGCATGTGTCGACATTTCTTGGACTATTCTTTGGACAAAGCTATTATGTGGACTATTGCTAGACAAAGCTATATTCTTTGGACTATTACTCGACAAAGCTATATTACTAGACTAATATAATACTTCAAAGAAAAAAAAAATGGTATTTAATGTGGAGAGACTTTTGAGTGCTAATGAACTTCGAGAAAAAAGCCTAATATAGAAAAATTAGGCACAATGCTAATTAGCTACCGAAGTTACTCAAGCAAAATGTTTGCCAATTATTTTAGGATAAAAACTAATGAACATTCTACATATGTTCGTAGTTGCTTGAAAATTACTATATAAAAAAAAAGAAGATTACTAAACAATGTGAGAAACTATCAACATAGCTCATACCACGTTTCTATCACTCGTCAAGAATCGTGTAGAACATAACACAATTTTTGTCGCTTGGACTATGGAAGGATGATTACTGAAGGCATATTGTGTTTAGCAATTCCATATGATTACTTAGTATTTTCCATATGAAAAGCACAAATCAGTTCTGAAAAACTTTACATGACCGCTGAATAAAAACAAACAGTCTTGCACTTACTTTTTTTCAAGAAAATTGACCTCCAATAGTACGATCACTAGGCTTTTTGGTTGTTCGAACTCCTCAAAAGCTGTCAACAAGCAAGAAAAATGTTGCCGGAGCCCAAGGATGCAGACCAACTATCTATCCGAAATTAGTTCCCATCCATTATAACCGTGGAAAAATCAATTAGGATTACTGAACAAGCTGCCGCCAGTTAGCGAGAATATGTTACCGCCGATTTCTAAATCCCACTCGCCACCAGAGCATGGTTCGCCTTGCATCTTCTATGTCCGCAAAGATTGCACATATTCATCGAATTACTCAACCAAAAAGCATTACTAAACATAGAAAATCACAAAGATGCTTATTACTCAAAAGATGCTAATTACTCAACCAAAAACATTACCGAACATAGACAAAACTGAATATAGAATGTACTAAACTGAATTAGCAACCCCTAGTTCAAGAATTGATGTAGCATAGTTTTTATCAATATTGGTTCACTCAATGATGGGCAATAATGAGAAAAAAATTACTAACATACAACTTTCTATAGAAAATCAAATAAAAACAGTGAATCAATCGGTTAGTAATTAGAATCAGTGAATCAATCGGGTGAATCAATCAAATAAAGACAAGAAAGAGACATTTATCAAGAGCTTTCCCGGACCAACAAGACAGATTCTCGCAAAGAATGTAGTTCCAAGATTAGGAAATACCAATACCTTGCCTTACTCTAGGTGCCTCTCGGCCGTGTCGCACGCAAGACCGCTACCCACCACTCGACGGTCTGCGTGCATGAATCGAGGCACTCAAAAGTGGGTGCTCCTCCTCTCCAGCGACTCACGGTTTCGTGTCGGCAAAATGTAATACCGCAGCAGAGTCCTAATTACCGAAAGCATGGGCGAAAGGAAGATCATGGCTCCTAATTACTGAACCAGGGAAGATCATTGCTTGTAACTAATGAACCGAGAAACAACAAAATTACTAAATTATGCATGAAGCATTGAATGAGAGAGGAACTACCCGCATACTAAACTAACACACATATTGTGCTCTTGGACTAACAAATAAGGCATCGGTGCTAATCCATTATCGAAGCCAAAAAATTACTGAACATAGATAGGTAGAGGGCTCAACCCGAGTCCACGTTTTCGCTCTATTGACGACCAAGTGATTAGTGTGCTCGCATCGGCTGAATCGAACAAAAATCCAAAAAAAAATTAAACCCTAACAGATCCATGACCTCCATTGGTGGGGGAATCGAAAGTGTGTGGTACTCACCCGTGCGTGCAGCGAGCATGACATGAGACCCCCGTCCTCCTTTTGACCTTCCCCGATGCTCACGACTACGCATTCACCCAAAGATGGCCTCACTCCCCTAGCACCAACGGAAGGGAAGGGATCCTGCGGGGGCTCGCGAAAAGGGTGGTGGTGGAGAGCACCGGTGCCGCTTGAGAGCCCCTACGCGTGGCCGCCCAGAGGAACACCCGTTTGGATCACCGCCGCAAGGATATCGCGTAGGAGGATTGAGAGGGGGACGGGGAGGGGGAGAAGGAGCGGTGCAGAGCCCCACGCGTGGTGTCGCCGGAGCCCCCGCCACGGCCGCTCGCCCGCGCCGCCCGCCGCCATAAAGCTAGAACGCATGGGAGGAATTGAAAACTGAGAATGAATCGACAGTCGGGTCGGTGCTTAGCGGGTTAGGGGTTAGCGGGTCGGAGAGGACGGGCGAGCCGGGCTGGTCTGGTTTGGTTGTGCGGTTGGTTAGTTTAAGTGCCCGGGTGTAGAATCTCATTCTACACCTAGGGTGTAGGATGGATGTATATATATATAGTCCGTAGCTAGTTACAAAATTTCATATTCTCGTAGCCAGACCGTTCCACCGCACCATTTGTTGTGACCGACCGCACCACCACCTGCTGATCGATTGGGCATTTACTGTTGCATGCGGACATGCAGCAACCTTCCTCTACGTTCAATTAATGAGTCTCGTTTGCACCGTCGGCCAGTAATTACGTTAATTTGATCCTATCAATTTGTGGAATTTGAAACCCAGCGACTTGCATGCGAGGACTAGGAGAGTGCACGAAAATCTGTTACGATAATGAGCTTTAATTTTGTCGAGGCGCAAGCAAATATTCCTGTTACGATAATGAAAAAATAGTTACTATAATTAGGCGCATGCAATTGATCTTGTTAGGACAATTGGCACATAGTATTTTGTTACTATCCTAAAAAGTATTTTGGTTACTATAATTAGCGCACAAATAATTAGCACAAAGAGTTTCATATATTTAAGAGAATTCTAAACTGTGTATATGTTTACGAGAATTTTAAACTAACTATACTATAAATAGTTACGAGAATTCTGTACAGTAGGTTTACGAGAGTTCTGCACTAATAATATTTACGAGAATCTTCATATTTTTAAGAATTTGCACTGATACTAATATTTACGAGAATTCACACTTTGGTTACGAGAATCTGCTCTAAGAAATCTTTACGTTAATCGTGCACAATTTGGTGCTTTCGAACCGTATAACCAGAGAAAAATAACAAAATCAAATACGAAAATCTAGGTCATCGTTAATCCAAAACACAACATAACACAATGAAGAATACATGAATTAATCGCGTTGATTTCGGATCTGTCCTGCGTGTGGCCATGCAAGTTAGGGAACAAGTAGTTACGACAATATATGACATATCGTACACACATGCACACAAGTGAATTACGACAATATGTCACCGGAATTTGATCCCCAGCCAATCGACTGCAGCTCGGGCTGGCTATGCTTGGCGACGACGGAGGCCTGCAGCATCGCGCCACCACAAAAGGAACCTCCACCACCTTCCTCCCCGATGGCTCCATGCCGGATGGGCTGCCCGTATCCATCGGCGAACTAAGCTGGGGAAGGCCACCGCAACCTCCGTCAAGATGAGATCCCATCACCGCCGAGGCCGCCGTCCGCCGGATAAGGAGCTGCTCGAGGTGGAAGGGGCTCACCGCCGTCGCCGGAGAAGGAGCCGACTGGGAGATGCCGTATGTGCGCCTCGTCGCCGGCGAGGCGACGATGTCCATGGTGCCGATTCCTGCGTTGCCGGCTGTGACGAAGGCCATGCTGGGAACGTCGGTGCAGTCCACGACCATCCCGCCGCCGAATGTGGCAGTCCCACCGTCCGGGAGCACCGTTGTGCGGGGCGAGCAGCGCCGCTACAGGGCGTGGCAGCGCACCATCCATGAGAAACGGTGTCACACAGTGGAAGGCCGCGCCACCGCTGTCCAGGCCCGCGTCCCGCGATGGGGCGTGAAGCCGACGTGGTACGGAGGAGCGTCGGTGGAAGGAACAGTGCTGCCGTGCTGGACAGCCTCCGCCACATGAGCCGGGAGGGCGATCGTGCCGCCGTCACGGTAAGGAGCGGCAGGGAGTAGTGTAGAAGAAGCTGCTGCCAGGATACTGTCCGCGCGGGCGCGGACATCGTCGCTGCTACGGCCTGCGGGTACCGTCGTGCAAGATCCACCAACCATATGGCCATAGATCCATCGCGCTTATCTGCAAGATCTATGGAAAGAAAAAATGAGAATAAAAAATTGGGACGTACGATTCACCATGGATGGAACCAGGACGCACGACGTGCGGCAGCGTCGACCGTCAACCCCGGTGCTCACCGAGGATAGAACCAGGAGCGCTGCCGCCGGTGGGTGAGGACTGAGGAGGCTAAACTGATATTCGCTGCTTTTTTGTAGTTTTGTGGACGATGGAAAAGGAAAGCAAAATCAGAGAGGAATTAATGGATGCATGGCTGTATTATAATTAGCAATAATGATGATGGGGACCACCTCGAGGCAGTCAAAGCCAGCCATGGCTACGGTAGCTGCATGCACAGGCCTGGTTGGGTCTGCATGCTGCGCTAGTTTCGATCCGGCTTCAAAATTTGATATTCTGTAGCTGGCTATGGCTTAATAGTTCTATATATATATATATATATATATATATATATATATATATATATATATATATATATATATATATATATATATATATATATATATATATATATATATTACAAATTGGATATGGAATACCTTAGAAGTACTAAAATGTTGACTCATATATGTTAAATTCATGTGCTACTAGAACTAAGATACTTGCATAGCATTTATAATTTAGTTTAGGTCTGTTAGCAATGGATTGGATATTCATAATGTAATTTTTTTATCGCAGAACATTTTTCATATTACACAGGCAAATGTTGAGGTGCGAGTTAAGTGTATATGTGCATCTAATTGCTTAGTGTTTTAATGACTTGTACTAATTACCATTTTATAATCAAAACATATATACCCAATTTTAGGTTGTGTGACAACTTCTAACATGGTTGAAAGAACAGAGATGCAAAGTGAAGAACAAGATTATGCTGAATCCAACTTTAGAGAGATCGCAAAATCACATGTTTATTTATAACAATCCTTATGTTTGTACACTATATTACATGGTTTAAACTTGTATGGATATATTATAGTTATTGGTTGGTCTTCATGTTTTCATTTGCTATTTGTTATTCATATATATATGACAATTAAAGTTATTTTATTCTTTTCAATCCCGGCAGGGCGCCAAATGTTCCAGTGCACTGAAAAGTTGAGAAACTGTCATGCCTCTTTCCATTCCAGCAGCCCATTCACCAGACTACTTCGATTCTTCTTCCAATCGCACTTCCAATCACAAGCCTTTAAATTCGCCTTCGGCCTCCCTTGCTTTGGCTCAAGTCCTCCCCAATGGTCATGCAGCGCCAAGCTCCAATGGAGTCATCGTGGCCTAAACTCTCCTTCGATGCGGACGAGGCTCAGCCCCTTCACCACTGAGGACGCAGCTGGCTATGGCTCCTGTCCGAACTCCACTGGTGTCGATGCAACCGATTGGCACCAGCCTCTTCTAGAAAGAGGGTGGGGCTACAGCGCTGCGGGCGTGGCCGGTCAGGCCTCCGACGCAGGCCACCGGATTTGGAAACCACATGAATCGCCGGCGGCAATAGCAAGCGGAACAGAAAGCAGTGGCTGGTGGCACTCCAATGTATGGTGGCGGCGGCGGCTTGCTGCTACCGGTCTTACCTCAACGCCACCGTGCAGACCTCCTTGAGCACCGTCGCAAGGCTACTTGACAGCGGCGCGCTCAGCCACGGGCAAGCGCGTGCCGGCAAAGAGCTCCACGGCGGCACCGTTGTCTTCCTCCGTTCTGCCATGGGCGGGCTCTGCTGCTGCGCGGCATGAGAAGAGAAAAGGAAGGGAGGCCGGACTAGGCGCTGGCTGGGCATCGTGGTGAAGGCGGACGAGCTTCTCCTCGCAGCTGCCTGCGGCGCCGACCACCCACCGCCGCTGCCTGTTCGGTGGTGAAAGCAGAGGGCGAGACAAAGAATGGAACCTAGGGTTCCTGGCGGCCGGCACTGGGCCAAAAGGCTAGCCCAGGCCCAGTTTACAGCGCGTCGGAATGGCAAGAAGCGAGCAGCCTTTGGTTTGCCGCAAAATTTACGCTAGCACAGGATGGATGTGTTGTACTGTTGTATGCTGCGTCTACATGCCATGGGAGAGCTCCACCTATGGGGCTATTGGAGGGAAGGGAAAGTGTGTGAGGAAGAGTAAAGGAATGAGATTGTTTGTGAATGAGATGAGATTGCTTTTGATTGTGAAAGAGATAATAATTTTCACAAGCACACATTTCTCTATTACTCGCTAGAATACTATTGCTAATTTGGATTCGGGTATCTCCCGATGATAACAGTCAAACAACGAGTTGAATGAAATAAAATCTGTAATAATTATGCACACTTTTTTTAATCAATAGCCATCTCAATTAGAGTGTTTATTATACTTTCTGAGTTGTTCGATAAGCAACTAAGCTACTTATGTTGCCATATTATACTTAAAAAGCTTAAACCATAATAATAATAATAATAGTAATAATATGAGAGGAATCTATCGTTAATTTTTTACCCATAGAAACACATGTAAAATCTATCATTGATTACTGTCATCCCGCAGTAACGCTGGAATTCATCTAGTTCTGATAGAACACATACACTATCTAAATTCTCTCCTTTTTTTTCTTTTTTCTAGCATATTCGACTTTTTATTTTGCTTTTATGATGAGTTTGTTCTCCAAACTAATCCCGTATCCTAATTGGACTCACGGCCGCCGAAGGCAAACCTGAACTCGCACAGATAATATAACCATGCAGGTCGGATGAGGAGAAAGAAAAAAGGGTGGTGAAAAAATGGCAAAATTTTTCTCTTTTCTATACCTACTAATAAAGGGAGAAAATTTCTGCCTCCACCTTTTTTTTCTGCCTGCCCTGTCGTCCGTCTCCCCTCTCCGTATTGTTCCAGTATTTAGTATGTTTTGGTCCGAGTTTGTATTTCCGTAAATAAAAGTCCAATTAGAGTCTGCGTACGTAGAGTCAAATAAATTCCAAACACAGAGTTTGTGTCCAAAACTAACTCCAAACCCAAGTTGAAAACAATATGGATTCATAGGGCCTACTTTGGTTGACATCCAATTTTACCAAACCAAAATCATGGCGCTAAAATTATGGCCATCATTTGGTTCATTGCCAAAAGAATTGGCATCACTAATTTTATGCCAAAGTTTTGGCAAATGTCTAGAATGTTCTTAAACTAATTATAAAAGAGAAATTTGGCAAACCTTTATTTTGGCAATCAACCAAATGCACACCCATGTTTTTGCCATAACTTTGGCAAGGCTTGTTTGACAAGCGTTTTGGCTTACCATGATTTTAGTTTGGCAAAAATTGGTTGTCAACCAAGCAGGCTCCATAATTTTTTTTTTTTCAGAGCGAGTACACAGCAGATCGAACCGAGCACGTACATCAAAACCAGCACATCGATTCAAATTCAAAACCAAATCAGACTAACTATAGAAAGAAGACGACGACTTGTGACGGCCGACCTCCACGTCAATCGACAAAAATCAATTGCATCGAATCGATGAAATCAAAGAAAGAAAACCAACTACAGGGCAGCTGGGGCACCTGCAATCCCTGTCTGTGTATTCGCTGGCCAGGGTGCCCACGCCGTCGCCTCCCCTGCGCGTGTGCGGCCAGGTGTGCCCACGCCGACGGCACGACCTGTGCGACCACCACCGGCCGCGCCCTTCTTCCAGGCCAGTGCCGCGCAGCCGCTTACTCCTCTGTCAGCTCCAAGGGCCAAGCCTGTGTGAATACGACGGACGGAGTAGAGGGCGACGGGTTGGGGTTGAGGAGGAGGAGAGGGAGGGGACGGCCTCCCGAGGGAGCCGGTGGCAGGCAGCCGGCCTGAGCAGGGAGGAAGGGCTGGGCGGCGCAAGGTAGCCAGGCGGTCGGTCGAGATGCGTTCAGTAGGAGGCGACCGAGGTGTGCGGCTACGGCCAGCCGTGTGCGGCTAGGCTCCTTTTATGTTTTTAACCTAGTTTTTGAACCGGGCCGGAGATCGAACCGGTGTGACCTTCGGTTCAATGGTTTTATTGGGCCCAACCGTTTAGAACGCACTTTGAACCGCCCGGCCCAATAAGAATGGACCGTTTTCTTGAACCGCCACAAATACTTTGAACCAGTATGTATATATATGATTTTATTAATAATCATATATAATTAAATAATTGACAAATGCAACAATACAATTTAATTATACTACGGGCTCACAGGCTCGTCACACATTAAAATATAATAACCATGTAGGATGACATATAGATTTAAATGCATTCATAATGAGTCACAGAAATGGTGCTCTACGGTTGTTTTACAAATATAAAAATATGTATAAATAAATATGGAGCGCTTACAAATTGGTGCAAAAAAATGATTAGAATAGTAATTCAAATATTTACTATTGAAAAACAATCTCAAATGAAAAAATAGAGTATAGCATTACGAAGATCATGTCGAGATAATTTATTCAAATATAGATATATAATTTATCTAATTTGAAGTTTGTATTCATAAAAGGTATGAAATATTGAAAAGTCAAAGAGGCAGCCGGCAGCACCACCACGTATCACGCATGCACCGTTCCTAGGCAGCATCACTATTCATCACGCGTGCGAACCAGTGCGGCAGCCATTCGTACGCATGCACCAACTGCGGCAGCCATGCAGGCCAACCAGTGGCAGGTGTAGGCCCGCCCTCCACCAGCTTTGATAGGACCACACATCCACGCTCAGAGCTGCATGCACGGACGGCATTAATCAGACCGGGGCGGTTCACATGAAACTGGCGGTTCACGGTTCCACAAAAACCGGTCGGTTCAACCGGTTTTACCGGTCCAAATGCACAAGCGGTCTTTAAGTGAACCGAACCGTTGTAGGCTCTGGTTCGGTCTTTTACGGTCGAACCGCCCGGTCGGTTCGGTTCAAAAACTAGGGTTTTTAATGGCAGGCACAAGGACTAGGCTCCTTTTATGTTTTTAATGTTTTTCTTTTCTTATGTGTTTGCTGCCTTTTTATGTGCGGCTAGGCAGCCGTGTACCGATTTCTTTTTTTTTTCTATTGTTTTACGGAAGTTTTTTTTTTTCTTCTAGAACACGACTTCACATATATTTAGAAAACATATCGGGTTGTTTTTGTTCTTCTTCAAAGAAGACATAGTTTCTACTTATCTCATAACAATAAGATGTAAATAATTCTGTCCACTTGACTCAGAGCGGAACGGTGTCGTGGAGGCCACAGTGGTCCTTGGGCCGCCCGAGCGGGCGTGGACGCTGAGTAGCCAAAAAATGGGCACATTACATAAATTTTCATATCGCAAGTCATTTTATATTACAACTCGGCCAAGTAGTGCGTCCCGGTGCAACAACACGGACGCGTTTTGCTAGTTACTAATAAAAAAAAAAACATATATATGTGGAGATTTTTGAGAGTTTCTTTTGCCATCCGTATCCGTCGAGACATTTGGATTTGGACCAAAATTGGATTTGATAATGTATTGAGATTGCCATAAGTTGGTTCGGGCGGGGAAACCGAATGAGGTTTTTTTTTTTTTTTTTTTTTTTACCTCGATGTATTCTATACAGTTTAGGTAGGTCTGTTTGGTTCCTAGGGACTAAATTTTTTTAGTCCTAGGGACTAAACTTTTTTAGTCCTAGGGACTAATAAAAAAGTCTCTCCAAAAGAGTCTTTTAAAGACTAATAGAGGAAAAGTCTAAAAAGAGTCCCTCTAGGGACTAAAAGGGACTTTTTTTAGTCCTAAGGACTAAAAAGTATCTAAACCAAACATGACCTTAGTTGGGCACGAAAGGTGTATTCTATTCTATACGAGAGGGGCGGGGAAACCATATGTTGGGCAGGAAAGATAGAAAATTCAATACAGACTTAGTTGGGCACGAAAGGTGTATTCTATTCTATACGAACTGGCAGGAGGGCAGGAAACCGTATGTTGGGGGGAAAAGAAAAACGGTGAAAAAAGGTGGTACTGAAATTTTTTCGCTTTATTAGTAGGTATAGGCATAGACTAGTATCGTGCCTGTGTTGGTATGGAATATGAAAAAAATATTAAAATACATAGATCGCACAATAATATAATAAATATTATATTATAAAATTAAGCACCAAAATTATAATTTCATTTAATAAAAAACAAAGCTTTGAAATTAACAGTCGAAGCATAGCACATTAGCAAATGGATCGTACTGAAATCATTTTGAAACTTATTAGGTTTTGTTGAGAATTTCTAGCAATATCCAAAGCTTCCATTAAAACGTTTTTCAATGTCGTGGTCAAGGTTTAAATTGGAATGTCATTTTGGGTTGTTACCCTCTTTATGCCATCCATTTTATGCTGGGTCATGGCATTGCTCCCAGCCCAAGCTTCAATCTCAAGTTCCATACGGGCCCATGCTAAATACTTATAATACAACTGGATTCTAGCGGGGAGCTGATGAGAATCACTTGTCCATTTACACTACGAGCTCGAGCTGGGAGCTTAAAAAATTGCTCTACATTGCTTTTCGCTGCACTCGTTCATGTGTAATAGGAATTAGGATTAGAACTGATTCTCACCTGCTCCCCACAAGAATCGCTCTTACATCAAAAGTGAAGCTCTACCAAAGTTGCCCATAAGTACTCCCTCCATTCAAAAGAGAGTGTTGTTCTTGTTTTTATCAGTCATACAAATTTTAAGTGTGACCACATCTATGCAAACAAACAATGCTCCCTCGAGCCTATTTTATAAGACGTAGTCTGACATGACAAAATCTCTTCATTTTCATTTTAACCATTCATTTCTTTTATGTTATAATCTTATCATTATACACATATGGCAGTTTTTTAATTACAAAAATCTAATTGTGTCATGTTGGTAGTATAATAACTACAAAATGTTGGCTAAATTATAGATCAAAGATTGTGAAGTTTAATATAATGGTATCATGTTGGTAGTATATACTACTACATTAAATCTTTCGCGAGACACTTAGCTTTTTTTTTAATCGTAGGGGTTATTTAAAAAACCGGTTAATGCCTTAATTAATTGTGGTGATTATTTTTAATTAACTATGGTGGTTATAATAAGCTTAAACCAGAGTTCAAGAAGCCCATATGGATCCATCTCACGGCCCATATCTCAATCACATTATATATAATATGGTGAAACCCTAGCCCATTCCCTCACTCTCCCCTCTCCCTCTCTCATTCCCATTAGCCGCCACACTTTCTCCCCCATCTCCATCTTCGCACTTCGCCAGTTCACATCTCGCTCCTCACTTGGTCGTGTCCTCCCCTCCCCCTTATGTCCCTCCCATGGCACACTTGTGGGGCCCGTTTTATGGCCTCCTCATCTCCCTGGGCGTGGCGAAGCGGCGGCGGCGCGCGACGAGCACCGGGTGGCACGGGCGGCGGTCTTGAGGGCCAGCCCCTCCTCTTCCGGCGGATCTCCCTCCTCCCTTCGAAGGCGGCCGGTGGGCCTTATGATAAATTGTGGAGTTTAAGGGCCTATTTGGTTCCCAGCAGGTTCGATTAGCCAACTTGGGCGAAATCGTTGTTTGGTTGGCACGGGCCATGGTCCTAGCTGGGCTCCGGTAAACCTCCACACGCCCCTAAGCCCGGGCTCCCAAAAACTGAGGGGTGGCCATTTTTTCTAGGGCCCGCCTTGCGCCGGCAACACCCCCTCGCTCCTATCACCTCCCGCACCGCCACGCCTTGCGGTGAGCACGATCACTTCTCGCGCCGCCACCGCCGCGGCGGTGTGCTCCTCCTCCTCTTCCACCACCCACCGGCGACTCGCCCGCCCGCCCGCCAACAAGCCATGCTCCTCTGTTCCACCATCCCACCGGGCGGCTAGATCCACGGTGCCTTGGCACGGCCTCACGAGACGGCGAAGAACGCAACAAAGTCGTCTTCCATATGGCGGCCGCCCGACCAACGCCATGACTCCACGAGCACCACGAGGAGGCCCCGCCATGGCGGACAACCGTCAATCGCCCGGCCAGACCATGGCCGATGCCAAAGGGCAGCACCACGAGGAGGCGGAGGACCACGAGGAGGCGAGGAGGCGTGGCTGGGCCGGTCGCCGAGTTGCGCCGTGCCGATGCTGGCGGTGGAGGTGGACATCCGCGTTTGTGGCGCCCTCGAGGAAGACGATGCATGCGAGGTGGCCGCGGTGCATCCATTGAGGAAGACAACGCACGCATGTGAGTTAGAGCTTAGAGCTTGTGCGTAGCTTGCTTATCTTGTGCAGATTCGTGTTGTCCTTGCTTATCTTGTGCAGATTCATGCTGTTGCTAGCTTGTGTAGTTGGATTCGAGCTTTTGGTGCCACCGATTTTTGTTGATCCATGACAGAGTAGCTGGTCATTCCTTCCTTGCTACACTCACCATCTGTTTGAGACAATGTCAAAGAGAGGTAAACTCACCATCATGAGAACAAGGTGATTCTATGTCAAGAACCTGTTGAGATATTAGGCAATTTCCAGATTAATTTCATAAAATAAATCATGATAAATAGATCTACAAGATAAAGCATGTCAAGCATACTAGCATAGCATAAAAATATATCATAGATCATAGCATGATTCAGTAGCAAAAGACATAGCATGATCATAGCAACAGGTGTAAGCACAACTAGCACACCAGAAAGATCAGATAGATTGAACATGACTGACACGCAGATTGAATCTTGAGAATACACGGCCGCGTTGAGGACAACGTAATGGAGAGGTTCCTGAAAGCGATGCCGAGGTCCTCCTATTTGTCACTATCGTCGATCGGCCGGTTGCTAAAGTAGTCGAAGAAGTTGTTGATGAAGACGGCGTTGGGGCGGTCCTCGGCGTGTCCTTCCCGGAGGCGAGCCGTGGCGAAGATTGGGGAGCTTGTCCCGGCGCGAATAGCGCTTCCCAAAAACCTTATTCGCCTTCTCGGTGTAGGATCGCAAAGGCGACGGTTCGGGAGACTGCTTTCGCCGATGGGTCGGTGCACGCGAACGATTGGGCTGGAGACTTGGCGGCGGCGGTGAAGTGAGAAGAGGAAAATACTATTTTACCTTGAGGGATTTTCTAATTGAAACTCCCAATTGTAGTTGTTATATTATTTTACGTTCCCGAAGGCTTGGTACAAATATATAGGGAGGAAAACTCCCTACCTCCACATCAACTAGCAATATGGTACTAATTGATATTGCACCTCCCACCTTTACTCATGGGCTGAAATAATAAAGCCCATTAGGGAATACAAATATTGGGCCTTCGAGATTTATCGAGAATTTCTTCATATGAATTTTAGGGAAACTATTCATATATAAATTCTAACAATCCCCACCAAATCTCAAGCGCCCGGTATAGATATTTTCCTTATCTCACTCTTGTTTTATATACTAGTGTTTTTAGCAAAGACTGTTAAGTTGAACATCCGCCTAGAGCTTCAAGTTCTACTCATCCACAACTTGAACAATGGACTATGCCTTGAATTGCAAGTTTTGTGTGAATAAGTTTTGCTCAAAGTCAAACTAGTACTTGGCCGCCGATAGCCTTTCTCCGTGGGTGGAGCATATACGTCATACTCCTTAGTCTCTTCATGAGCTTACTAGAGATCACCCAAAATCTCATAGGATGCGGCGTTTAACGGTCGAACTCATATAGGTATGCCCTTTCAAGAATGCTCTGTAGGACAACATCTTTACTTATAAAGTCAATAGGACATATTAAGGCATTCTCGTCAACCTACTATACAAAGTCTCTTTGCTCTTGAGAGTATTGCATCTTCACATAGAGAGGGTTTATTATTTTACTCTCCTCAGTTTACCAATAGCTTGTTCTTCCCAGATCCTTAGTCACGGGATCTCCGATCAAAAAGGTTGGGTTACTACTACTGTAAACTTATATGGGTCTCATACCCATCTCCCTAGATGCAATTTCTATCACATTACGTGATAGCCCTTTTGTAAAGGGATCTGCCGGGTTTTTATCATGCGTATATAAGACACAGTTATTACTCGGAGTTTCTCAATTTCTGGACAGATTTCAAACGTCTTTTAACGTGTCTTGTTGACTTTTTGAATTATCCTTAGCACTATGCACCTTAGTGATCATAGTTTGATTATCCGCAGTTCATAAGGATAGCGGTACTAGTTTTCAACCACCAAACAAGTCGGACAAGAGCTCACGCAGTGACCACTCGCCTCTGCGGATGCTATATCTAAAGCGATAAAGTTACGCTTCCATGGTTGACTTAGTCAAAATAGTCTGCGTTTACAAGACCTCCATGACACTTTGCACCACCTTCAAGAGTAAATACATACCCACTTGTGGCGTAGATTTGAGCAATATCGAGAGAAATCCACTTCGCATCACTATATCTCTCTACCACGGTATTTGGGTGCCTAGAATAGTGAATTCCATAGCTCATTGTACCTTTAAGATACCACAAGACCCTTTCTAGTACATACCAATGATCATCACCCGGGTTGGACATATACCTACTCAACTTGCTCACAAAGAAAAGAGATATACGGGTGCAGTTTGCATTCGCTAGATACATGAGTGAACCAACAAACGAGAGTACTTGAGTTGATCTCTAGTACGCTTCTTATTCTTTCGCAATATCACACTAGGATCATAAGGTGTTGGAGAAGGCTTTCTATCCATAAAGCCAAAAACAGACTCGGGACCTTCTCAACATAGTGAGATTGCGATAAAGTAATCCCACTCTCTTCCTTAATAAGCTTAATGTTTAGAATTACATCGCCTCTCCTAGATCTTTCATATCAAAATTCTTTGACAAGAAAGACTTGACCTCATTTATGATATCCATGTTTGTTCCAAAGATTAGAATATCATCAACATATAAACATAATATAACAGATTCGTCCCCACCATGTCGATAATACACACACCTATCGACTTCATTAACAATATAGCCAATACTAGTTAACGTAGTGTCAAACTTCTCATGCCATTGTTTAGGTGCTTGTTTCAAGCCATACAAAGACTTCAATAATTTACACACCTTCTGCTCTTCACCTTTTACTATAAACCCATCAGGCTGATCCATATAGATCTCCTCATCCAACTCTCCATTAAGAAAAGCTGTCTTCACATCCATTTGATGAATAATCAGACCATGAGGCAGCCAAGGATAGTAGTGTTCGAATAGTGGTCATTCTAGCAACAAGTGAGTAAGTATCAAAGAAATCTTCTCCTTCCTTTTGAGTGTAGCCCTTAGCCACAAGCCGAGCCTTGTACTTGTCAATAGTAACATTAGGTCTAAGCTTCTTCTTGAACACCCACTTACAACCAATTGGTTTATAACCAAAAGGTAGTTCAGAGAGCTCCCAAGTTCCATTAGAAAGAATCGAGTCCATCTCACTACGAATAGTTTCTTTCCAATCATCTGCATCTGGAGATGCATATGCCTCTGAAATAGAGGTGGGAGTATCATCCACAAGGTACACAATGAAATCATCACCAAAAGATTTTGCAATCCTTTGTCTCTTGTTCCTCACAAGAACTTCATTGTCATCCTCCTCAAGTGGTTGCTCAAACGACTCAACGGGGAGACTCAATAGGTATAGTAATATCGGGGAGCTAATTCAAGTAGAAAACTTAGCATTGCTATGCATATCTTTTTACAGGAAATATATTCTCAAAAAATGTAGCATCACGAGATTCAAAGATAGTATCAGCGGGCATATCAGAAACTTCGGATCTTACTACTAAAAATCGATAGGCAATCTTTGTTGTGAGCATATCCAAGAAAGACACAATCTACCGTTTTTGGTCCAAGCTTACGCTTCTTATTAATTGGAACATTGACTTTTCGCCAAGCATCCTCATAATGCGCAAAAGTATGAAAGTGATGGTTTCCTTTCAACCCATACCTCGTATAGTGTTGTCTCTTTATTTACGTTTGGAATTCTATTCGGGACATGACTCGTAGTCAATATAGCTTCCCCCCACCATGCCTTACATAAAACAGCAGTGTCTAACATGGCGTTCACCAAGTCAGCGTGCGATTTTTCCTCTTGACAACCCTGTTGGATTCAGGCGAATAGGGAGGTGTCCTCTCATGAATAATACCATGTTCCGCACAAAACTCATCAAATGATATAGGAAAATATTCACCACCATGATCGACCTTAGGCGTTTAATCTTTCTTTCTAGTTGATTTTCAACTTCGGCCTTAAAGATTTTAAAGTAGTCTAATGCCTCATCTTTAGTTTTCAGCAAGTAAATATAACAATATCTAGAAGCATCATCAATTAACGTCATGAAATATCTCTTTCCACCTTTAGTCAACACACCATTCATCTCGCATAGATCAGAATGTATGAGCTCTAGAGGTGCCAAGTGTCTCTCCTCCGCTGCCTTGTGAGGCTTTCGAGGTTGCTTAGATTGCACACAACTAAGGCACTTAGAACCTTTGGCAATGGTGAAATCTGAAATTAACCGCAAGCTAGATAAATGTGACATCAAACCAAAATTCACATGACATAAACGAGAATGCCAAACACTTGAACTATTATTTATTGTGCCACAAATATGATTCATCGACTTATTACAAAAATCGCCAAACTTAGGCGGAACAAGCCCACCGCAGATCATAACCTTTACCAATAAATTGTCCATGCTTAGACATAACTACTTTATTGGACTCCATCACTACCTTAAACCCATCTCTTAAAAGAAGGGAAACACTAACAAGGTTCTTGCGAATAGTAGGAACATGCTGCATTTCTTCAACTGCACAATTTTCCCCGAAGTAAACTTCAGATCTACCGTGCCAACGCCACGAACAGAAGCATGTGACCCATTCCTCATTAGGACAGAAGAACCTTGTAGCTCTTTATAAGAAGAAAACAAAGAGATGTCAGCACACACATGAATATTAGCTTTTGTATCAACCCACCAACTTGGTGATTGAAATCTTGATAGTACAAGTAGGAACATTCTTGTACTCCTCATCAACAATGCTATAGTCACGAGGTTGACATTCTTATTATTCCCATTGGAAAAGTGACTAAGTTGTCCATAAGTGAAGCAAAGCACCTCGTCGTTATTTTTCTTCTTCTCGAAGGTAGTTGTTAATTTGGCATTGGAAGATTTATTCCCTTTGTTCTTGCCATGTGGGTTTTTTACGCACAAAATTAGTGCTAGAATGGCTCTTGTTCCTCTTCTCAATAGTATTCTTCACCCGAATCTTTTTCTCAAACATCAAGAGATGCTATCGGGTTTATAACTGATATTTTCTGTCTCTTGTGTTTAAGAATTGTGCCGAAGCTCTTCCATGAAGAAGGTAACTTAGCAATATTGCATCCGGCTACAAACTCATTGGGTATGACATACTTAAGGAGTTCAAGTTCTCTTGCCATGTGTTGAACCTCATGCGCTTGCTTGACTATAGATTGGTTAGCAACCATCTTGTAGTCATGAAAGCTCTCCATAATGTACAACTCAGATGTACCAATGGTTGCATTCAGTTGATCCCACAATTGTCTTCTCATCTTGGAAGTGTAAGTTTGCATCTTCTAGATGACTAGCAAGACTATTTCGAATTGTTCTTCTAAAGATAGTGTTGTCTCCCTGGAATCTTCTCTTATCTCTAGAGATATTTCCCTGAGGTGATCCAACAGTAATACAGAACATTTTAGTCTCTAGCCAGAGCACGGCCTTAACTCACCATCTCTTAAAATGTGCACTAGAAAACTTCTCTAGTCTCAGCACGTCAGCCATAGTTAAATCAAGAAAAAGCCTATTATAAGGTTTTTGGATTGTTGAGATATTAGGTAATTTCCAGATTAATTCCATAAAATAGATCATGATAAATAGATCTACTAGATAAAGCATGTCAAGCATACTAGCATAGCATAAAAACATATCATAGATCATAGCATGATTCAGTAGTAAAAGACATAGCATGATTATAGCAATAGGTGTAAGCACAACTAGCACACCAGAAAGATCAGATAGATTGAACATGACTGACACGAAGATTGAATCTTGAGAATACCTGCCTTACGTTGAGGACAACGTAATGGAGAGGTTCCCGAAAGCGATGCCGAGGTCCTGTCACTATCGTTGATCGGCGGTTGCTGAAGTAGTCGAAGAAGTTGTTGATGAAGACGGCGCTGGGACGGTCCTCCGCGTGTCCTTCCCGGAAGATGAGCCGTGGATTTAAGATCGGGAGAAGTCGCGTGAATAGCGCTTCCCAAAAACCTTATTCACCTTCTCCTAGTGCAGGATCGCAAAGACGACGGTTCCGGAGACACCTGCCGCCCGTCCATTTGGTGCACGCATGAACGATCGGGTTGGAGACTTGGCGACGGCGGCCACTATGCCACAACACCAAATCACCATTATAACATCGACGCTAAATATTTTTTTAAGGGGACGGATGTCGGCGTTAAAAATACTTAGAGACGATCCGACGCGAAAAACAACATTTACCGATGTGTCATCGACGCTATACATCTCGGGCTTTAAGATCAAATCATCCGACCAAAAAGCATATCACTGGCGTCACTCCGTCGGCGCTGAAAATATATGGGCCCCATAAGGTCAAGCCACGCCTAAAATGCATTGGGCTCCCGCCTAATTTTTCATTGTCCCTCGTAAACTTTGGTCCGGCCCGCGAAAACTTTATCACGAAAATTTCATTGCCCCTTGAACATTTTGGCCGGCCCGTCTTTGGGAATGAAACCCTAGAGTCCTCAATCCCCAACTACCCTCTCCCACAGTCCCACCCCAATCTTCTGTCCGCTTCCCTGTCAGCGCCCACTCTCCCGCCCGAGCGCCGCCAATCCGCTGCTCCCTTCGATCACGCCAACGCCGCCCCCGAGCTCGCCCGGCGCCGTGAATCCTGCCCCGCGGCGGCGCGAATCCTCCCGCCGCCGCCGCCGCCCATCTCCCTTCCGCGCCCGACGCCGGCGCCGCCCATCCCCGTTGCTCCCTTCCCGACGACGCGCAGCTCACCCCGACGCCGCCCATCCTGCCACCCCGCCGTGCCTCCGGCTCCCTCCCACTCCCGGCGCCGCCCCGCAGTGGCCATCTGGTAAAGGATTTGGATGGAGGAAGCCCGGTCCACCCCTTCCTTCTCGCACTATGCTGAGCTCCGGCACTTTCGAAGAAGCCCCCAAGGGGCGTGAGACAAAGCCCGGCCCGCCCAATGTCCTTGTGCCACTTCTTTGCTTCACCATCGCTCCGCCCCCGAAGGTCGGCCGAGGTGAGATAAGTTTTCCCTTCACTCCCCTTCTTCCTAGGAGGTGAAATTCGTGCATCTATGTGGGCTTAAATTTGAGGGTTCATAATTTTTGTTTCCTATCTGGCTTTGCTTAGATGTTGTTGGCTTTGGCTTCTATACTTGTTCCCTATGGCTGTTCATAGCAATTACTTGATCTGTGTGTGTATTTGTTCATAGCAGTATAATATGGTCGATCTTATAAGACTAAGAATGGTGATGTTTTCTATCTGGAGTTTTGTTAAAAGACCAATTTCGTTTCTGTTCATATGTTGTACAATAAGTGTCATGATGTGGTGCTTCTGGTTTTGTGCTGCTAGGACAAGCACAACTTTCATTGTTGATGGACACAACATTGTTGGTGCTTGCCAAATGCATATGTGAATTTGCTTCCTCTCCAGAGCAAGTTAGCAAGCTAGTGCTTTTTTTTTCTTTGCCCACTTGACTACTTGTGGGGGCTCTTTGGTTCTCTGTACCCATTTGTGCTCTAATGTCATAGGACTAGTGTGTGTTTGGCATTGCTGCTGCCGCCTATTGTGGATTTGTCTTATAAAATTCTGTCCTTGTTCTAAAGGGGGAAAAAGTAGCTAAAAACTGCTCCATCCCGTTCTAGGTTTGTTTGTTGCTGCAGAGAATCAATTTTGTTAACCAAATGTTGTGTTTGCTTCTCTCATTTATCAAACTAGGGTCTAGGTTCATATCACTATGTTTCATACCATTATTAGTAGCTCATTGTACTATTTAATACATGCATGCTTAAGCCGTGTAATTGATTTATTCTTTCTGAACCCAACAAGGATTGTGTTGCATCGAACCACAACAAGGTTGCCACAAGGCTTTCTTCAACAGCACAAGACAAGGCTGCCCGTGGTGCTCCCCCACGTCCCCCAACAAGTTGCAAACTCGCTCCACCGACGTTGTCCTCACATTGTTTGCGGCTAGTTGCATTGAAGTACCGTAGGTATGCACTTAACACTTATTGGTTCTATGTCTAGAAATAATTCATGTGTTGCTACTGCGGTTCTATGTCTAGAAATAATTCATGTGTTGCTACTGCCTTTTAACTTGTGTTGCTTGCTGTGGGCAATGCAAATGCTTGCTGTGAATTGTTTATCTAATATCTAATTGGTCTATGTTATGAAATTTTGTAGTTTGAACAAATAGCCACTCACCACAAAGAATCATGGATAAATCATGGATCAATAATGATGCTAGGCACACAAAGGAATACTTTCAAGGGGTCAACAGTTTCCTGACTTTTGCATTTGGAAATTCAGCAGTAGGGGACAAAATACTATGCCCTTGTAGAAAGTGTGTTAACTCATTTTGGAGGGACTCAAGTGAAATACGGGAGCACTTAATATGTCATGGTTTTCTACAAGGGTACACAGCTTGGAATTTACATGGGGAAGCTAGTTCCTCTTTTGTTGATACCGACAATGGTGATGGTCTTCGATCCTCGTAGAAGAGTCTAGTGAAGAGGATGACATATCCGCATTGCTTAGAGACCTAGCTTGTGGTTTAGATGATAGAGGGGATTTTGAAGACAATAGTTACGATGTGCTTCCTAAAGAACTAGTTGACCTCAAGTTGGTAGAAGCCAATAGTCAAGAATTATTTCCTAACCGTAAGAAGTACACTAAACTGTGTTTCCCTCGATTAAACTTCTTCACATCAAGCTCCTTGGAGGATGGACCGAGAGAAGTTTTGACCTTATGCTAGATCTATTTAATGATGTCTTACCCGAGGGTTCAACACTACCCGGGAACTACTATGAAACTAAGAAATTGATTAAGTCCGTAGGACTTGGGTACATTAGTATTCATGCTCGTGAAAATGATTGCATTCTATATCGGAATGATTATGAAAATTTTGAATCATGTCCAAAGTGCAAGGTTTCACGTTGGAAATCAGCTAGGAAGAGTCTAGATGGGAAACATGTGTACAAGGTTCCTAAGAAGGTTCTTAGGTACTTTCCAATAAAGAAAAGCCTCCAAAGATTGTTTCTATGCTCTAAAAAACAAAGCTCTAACAAGATGGCATGATGAGGAGAGAACAAGAGATGATGTTCTTAGGCATCCTGCAGATTCTCCTTTATGGAAAGATTTTGATATTAAACATCCTGAGTTTGCTAAGGACAAGAGAAATATACGCCTTGCATTTGCTAGCGATGGTTTTAATCCTTATAGAACCCAGTCTATTAGCTACTGACATTTGGCCTCGGTATATGTATTCCCTACAATTTTCCACCATCAATGTGCATGAAGCAATCAAATTTCATACTCTCTTTCCTAATTCCCCGGAAAACATGCTCCCCGGTAGTGATATGGATGTTTTTCTCGAGCCATTTATGGATGATATGGTAGATATGTTTGACAAGGGGATTAGAACTTATGATGCATCAAAGCGTGAGTGGTTCCAATTAAGGGCAGCGGTGTTGTGGACTATTACTGGACTTTCCGGGTCTAGGCTATGTATCCGGGTTGTGTCACTGCCGGGTGAAGCGGCATGTCCCGATTGCCACTTGTATACTTGTTCACATAGACTTGGTAAGGGCAGCAAGACTTGCTATATGGACCATCGTAGGTTTTTGGATGAAAACCACCCATTTAGGTTCGATGTTGATAAGTTTGGTTCAACTGAATTTAGGCAGGCACCGCACCACTCTCGGGGAGGAAGTGTTGGAGTGTACTAAAGATATTGTTACAGTTTTTTGGCAAGGATCCATCGGGAAGAAACCAGCAAGGAAGAAACGCAAGGTAGGGGGAGCCATTAGTCATTTTTAAAAGGAGGTCTATTTGGTTTAGACTAGCCTATTGGAAAGATTTGATGCCGCGGCATAATTTTGATGCAATGCACATAGGAAAAATGTGCATGAGAACTTTGTTAATACATTCTTGGGTACCGAAGGGAAATCTAAGGATAATTTGAATTCTCGGTTAGACATTCAAGCTTTAGGTATTAGAAGTGATCTCCACCCCTGTTGATGTTGAAGATCAATTTTATTTGCCACCTACACCATATACAATGAGTCCCGATGAAAAGAAATTATTTTGTCAAAATCGAAAGGGGTAAAGTTTCCTCGCTGGTTTTGCATCCGATATACGTCACAATGTTCATGTCAATGAGAGAAAGGTGTCTGCGGGCTTAAGAGTCATGAATGCCACATTGTTCTACAACACTTCTTTCGCCACTTGTCGTGAGGAAAGTACCGCCGTAAGTAGTTAGTGCTGCGTTGATACGTGTTAGTCATTTTTCAAGAAAATTTGTGCTCCTGTTTTCCGCCAAAGTGATATGGTTAGCCTAGAAGCTGAAATAGTTGAAACCTTGAGCCTTTTGGAGACTATATTCCTTCCCTCCTTTTTTTTGATATCATGGTACATCTGATGGTCCATCTTCCCGCCCAAGCAAGAATAATTTGGTCCGGTACATTTCCGTAGCATGTGGCTTTGTTGAGAGGTAATTTCTTTGGTAGCCTAGTTGGTAGCATACATATAAAAAACATATACTACTTTTACAACATAATGAGCCTATTATATTTGTATATAGGTTCTTAATGAGATTGAAAGGTGATGCTCGTTCAAAAAGCCATCCGGAGGGATCAATTATGGAGGGTTCTATGTTTTATAAGAGCCTTACACTATGTGGACACTATTTACACAACCGAGAGCTTAGAAATGTTGAAGGGCTGCGAGCTGAAAATTCCACAACCCCTTTCTTTGATAGCATTGGTCAGGGTTTAGCTGGGAAGTGCACAGTGGGTTTAGACCACAAGACTTGGCTGCAGGCACATAGATATGTTTTGTTCAACTATCCAAATATAGGGCCTTACTTGGAGTAAGTATCTATTTCATCTACACGGCTTGCTCTAACATTCTTATGGGCACATCATTTATTTCAGGTTGGAAAGAATGTGATATTATATGCTATATTGAGATCTGAGTTACCTGTGGCTAGGGCAACAATCGTTTCAACTGATCCAAACCGCATTGTAGGAGGCCAACCTCTTGGTAACGAATACTGTGAAGTAATAGTTAATCTTGTGATGAAAAGGGATGCTATGTTGCCTCGTCCATATGGTGAGATCCGGACTATGGCAGGTGCTGACAAGATGAGCATTGCATGGCCACTCAATAAAGTAATGGCCAAGACTTGACATAATTTCCATTTTGGTTTGACCTGTGATGCATGACCAATGTTTCTAATTAAACATATCTGTGATAGGTAAGGGAATGCAAGAAGAAGGAATGCAAGAAACCATCTAATACACCTCTCAATGGCACTACAGGTATGTCCCAAAATTTACATGTCAAAATGCTTCTTCCACTTTCCTGTACAAATCTAGTGACCAATTTTGGCTAGTGCTGCATGAGCTTGTTCTCTGTTTAATTGAAGCTTGACTGCAGTGGGTTCAAGTAGAAAGCAGCTGCATGATATTATTATAAAGTGTATATCCAAAAGCACACACAACTCATATCTGTCTATTTGTTAGCTTGCTATGTCAAATTAGTGTATATCCAAAAGCAGCTGCATGATATTATTATGAAGTTACTGCATTGATAAGTAAAGTGGATTTGCTGAACTGTTTGCACAGCCTGAATTCAAACCGGTCTGAAGGCAGATGGTTAAGTTCAGTTGGGCTAGCTTTAACTGAGATTGGCATGTTAACATACTCAGTCTCTGTCTATATAAATGATAAATGAAGAGTATCAGCATGAGATAATTCTAAATCATCACAATTTATATGCTTCAATAAATGGCCTTGAAGCATATGCCGATCTGCCACCTTTCCTCAACAGTTTTTACTATAAGCAATATTTAGAATACTTCACCATCAGACTCAAAATCTATACTCTGGAATATCGATTTGGTAGTGATGGTGTGCCTGACATTGCCATCATTTTACCCTACACTTTGTTTTATTTCCCTTGCTGCCACTGAATAAAATATGGAGTAAACAACAATTTCATAGCTTTGGTAGGCTGTCTGCCACTTTGTTGAATTCCCAATGTGACCCGTCCATACTTGTCGACCACCTGCTGGAAACACTAGTGTCATTGGTAATACTAGCGCAATATCCCTCTGGCCTTTCTATCAGCATGGCCTGCAGCTTTCAACGCCCATGGCCATTCTAGGCTATTTTGTTACTCACTAGTGCTTGGGGTTGAGCATTGTTTGTCAGCCTTGAGGGCATTACCTATAAAGTGTTATCCTTATTCTTTTTGCTGCTATTGAAGCTTGTAGTGTACGATGCCACCAGCCAACTCTTTTGTGTGGATCCTTATTATCCTATTGGTTCATAGTTATATTGTATTTTTTTCTGAATTATTAATTTAAAATGAGTTGGAGTTTAGCTATAAGTGTGCGCACTGTCTTCTCTGGTCCAATCTGACATGATTTGGCTAATCTTGGACAGTGCAACTTTGTTGCTAAGAAAATGTTTGGCTAATCTTAGACTGTTCAGTTCATATATTTTCTTTACTTATCTAATTACATGGTTATATTTTTCAGGAGGTGGTAGGCGGCCTTTGGCTTGAAGTTCTGGAAAGGGTTCTCCACAGAACCTAGTGGATGTGCTATTGTGTTGGCAAGCCATTGCTTTTGGTTTTTGAGTTGCTAGAAATGATTGTGTGCACAAACCTTAGTATGTTAAACCCAAAATACTAGTATTGCTTGCTGGGATGTGCATTTGATGTAATCTTTTGCTGCTTGACTTGTTGGATGATTCAAACAGTGTGCAAGGACGAGATTGTACGATATATATATATATATATATATATATATATATATATATATATATATATATATATATATATATATATATATATATATATAGAGGGCTGCGCAGTCCCCTGGTGACTGAATATTATTCGGTACCCGAGCCCCAGCGCGGATCCCCGTGCGTCCGAGCGCCTCCTGCGTCGACCCCCGCCCATGACCAACGCCCTTGCATGAGACAGCAAAGCCCGAGCGGGCCCCACCCTGCCCCCCGGCCACTGCACGCACGAGGCAACCGTGACCAGACCCACGTTCCCAATCCAGGATTTTTTTTTTCTGATTTTTTTTTCTCTTGCCGACTTTCTTATCCCTATTTTTTCTATCGTTTTCTCTCACAGGAACTAGACTTTCTCTGCGAGAGCAACCAGCTTTTTCTGCTTTTTTTTGCGTCACGTGTTTGAGTGTTTAGAAGAGCCGGCTTTTTCTCAGTTTTGTTTTGTCTAATTTTTTCCCTCAACCACATACTTAATTTAATTGGATCATATCCAATACCGGAAAATCTTTGTTGTATCGCCGTGAAAGTTAAGCTACAATCAGCATTGATGGGAGTAGTTCGTGCACCAATCACATGTCCAAATCATTGACATCTGAAATTAAATCTCAGAACAATGGAACAGTTGAGAGGACTATAGTTTAATTAATTTTCAGAATATAAAAAATGTACGACTTCCTCAATCTCTATTCTTTTCCGTCAACAACAAATAGGTAACAAGATAGCTCTATCCTTAAAGGGTCACTTTGACACTCAATCTCATTACAATATTATTGGAATTATTGGGGCCAGCACAACATGTGCAGCTTGGAATTCCATCTTGCAGCCCGAGCTAATGTAAACTAGTAGGCTAAAATCATTTGAATACTCCTTTAGCAGACTACTGACGACGACTAATTAACAATCACAAATCACATCCTTTAGCTGAAACGGTCGCTGATCTGCACACACCAAGGTAACTAATGGCAAAAAATCATTGTTAGCTTTAGTTATGATAAAAGATTCAGGGGGTGCACACTGAAAATTGAATGGGCATTCATTCAGGATGAATACTATACTGTTGCTGCAGAAATAAGAACCCTCAAAAGCAAAACTGCACATAACCATGTAAAGCCATGTGAGGCTTTAGGCAAATAATTACAACAACGAATATGAAAACCATGTGAGAGGCAATGTGTGGTAGCAATAAATCTCAATTATTGTAAAAAAAAAAGAAGTGCATTTGTCAACAATTTCTACCAAAAAACAAACTCGAGTTTCATGATTTCACAATTTATAATTGAAGAATGCTGGACATATCATCCTTAGTTTGTCATGCTGAAGAAAACAAGTTACACTACAGATTATTTCAATGAACAGGGTGACGACAGATAGCTCTGAATGAAAAATACACTCAAGATATGCAGATCCTCTGCCATGTAAGGAATCCAATATGCACAATCTTGGCAAGCACTATATGGTATGCATATGCACCATGTTGGACTGTTGTGCAGTAAATATGACCAAAAGCTTGCACTTGTCTATGTAAAGTTACAGGTCTAAAAGGCCTTCATCTAAGGGAGCTTGAGTTTCTCCCTTTTGGATCACAGCAGCTTGGCTTTGTACTATGGTGACAAATCAAATACTACTTTTCAAAAACAAAAGTACTTGTACTACTAGTATTACAAAAGATTCTATCATTTTGTCTTTCAGTCTGGGTTTGCAAAAACTGAACCAAAGCTCTTTAATTTACCACATACAGTAATATAAATTGAATGGCATCAATTCTTGATATCTTATTGTAAACAGTCAACTAAAAAAGGATAGTTAACAAGGAGAAAAATAAAGTATAATGTAGACGAAGAGATGATCATGAGAGGAGCATTACAAAAAGGCTTACATAAACCTTACAATTTTGCCTTCATGGTTGTCTTTACCAAAGAATTCCAGGACAAGAGACTTATAAAAAAACAGTGCACACTGCAATTAAAACAACAAAAGTGAAATATAATTGTACAAATTTGGAAGTCAAGGTTGTGCGCCTATGTAGCAAGTATATTACAGTAATCTATCCCACATTCGGAACATGACATGCCAATTGGAAGTTCATTGAAATGGGAGACATGCCCAACCAACAAAAAGGAGATATGGAAGGAATGCCACTGTTCACAAGGGGAAAAGAGGCAATTAGGAAGGCAGTAAGCACTGTCTCCTATGTCAGTCACAGTTCATATTATCAGCAATACTGACCTGGACATCAGTTTTTTTTATCATATTGCCCACGAATATTACTTCCAGAATGTAGGGAAAATAAGTGACCATGCAAAAGGACCTAATTTATCTAGTTGAAAGAAAAATGTTCAGTAAACATTGAGCAATGGTTCCTTTAAGAGAAATACTTTAACCAACTGTGCAATTAAAGTCAATCCTTATACGAACAGTTTCACACTAGATTAACATTTGCAAAGGACATGCCGTTTGGAGCTCATCATTAGAACACAAAGAACAACAAATATGTTTTTCCAAATCTTTTTGCACTGCAACTAGAAGGATAAAGAGGTTAGGGAGTTGTGGGATATTGGGGTAAAGTGATGTGCTAGCATCAATGCAACAAGCAAGGTTCTTTGTTTTCTACTCCCTCCATCCCAAATTATAAGTCGTTTGACTTTTTTGACTCCAAGTTTGACCATTCGTCTTATTCAAAAAAATTGCTAAATATAGTCAAATTTAAGTCATTCTTTAAGAACTTTTATTAATAAAAGAAAGCCACAACAAAAGAAGTGATATTTTGCACAATTTTTTGAATAAGACGAGTGGTCAAACTTGTTGTTAAAAAAGTCAAACGACTTATAATTTGGGATGGAGGGAGTACTCCATAAGCTCTGTTTTTATATCACATAAAAGGGATCTGTAAACTCAACAGAACTCAGACTGTACTATTGTCACAAATTGTTCATATGTTCATTCATGAAGCATACTACATTCCACTATTAGTCATAGGCTAAAAATGGATGACGGGCTGTCAGCAAAATCTACCTGATGCAGCTTGTCCTATAGCTGAAGGGATGTTGGGCATTTTATTAATCTAATAATTTGTCATTGACCAGAAAGGGCATGTATTGCTCACATGTTCCTCCTCCCTATCCCTGATGAGCAATCCTTCATAAGAAGGTTGTAAATAAAAAGAAGATAGAGCAAAGGACACTATGTCTCGCCCGTCATAATCAATATTTATCTAATTTGATTATTTCTCTCTTACAAATTGAAACGAGCATAGCACATTCAAAACAAGAAAATCAAAGGCTGCTGCAAGAGAGAGGAAGGAAGATTCAATTGTTAACAACACAACAGGAAGAAAAACATTAACAGGAGCACACACAACAGTAAGTGATGTCTCAACTGAACATCACCCTTCTCATTCAGAATTTGAAAGTTCATGGCCATCTGGTTTGTCACTACAAAAAAAAAAAAAAGACGACCAAACAATCACAAGAGTCACTTTGGATGACAGATTAAAAAAACATAAGCTGAATCACAGGGAAAATAGAATATTCCCCATTGCTACTTTAAAAATAGAATTTTGAGCTAGGATCCCTACTACTACCTTGAACTCTATACATCAATCTCACCTTGAATCAAGGTCATCAAGTTGTTTGAGTAATCATGATTAGTTGTGATTAGTCAGGCTGATCGATGCCATGGCGTCATGGCGATCAGCTGTGGAGTAGTTTCACTTGATCAAACTTTAGGTGTGACTTCACTCTGAATTGTCACTCAAAAGGAACATGAAATGCTTTGACACCCATCGTGGAAACAAAATAACATGTTGAGAGGGAAATGGTAAGCAGAGGTAGTTTACCATTATTAGGGTATCAGTATTTTAGGAGCTAATGTAGCATTGCAGCATTTGAAATAAAACCAAAAATCACATAACAGAAAAGTATGTTTACATGTGGAATCAGGCATAGGAATCATTTCAGTTACTAATTAATCCATGCAGTTCAAACAGGGTCTCTAAGCAAAGTTAAACTGAATTAGGAGTACATGTCCGATCCATGCAGGCAAATTAGTTGTAGTCCAGTTTTAAATGCTCAAGTTATCTTGCCAGATGAACGTTTCAATACACTTTGGTTAGATTTTAAAAACATTTAATATTCTGATTAACGCTAGTGATTGGGAATTACAGCACCAAATCCTTAACTGAAAGCTGCATTGGCAGCCAAGACAAACTCGCTGTGCTGCAAGGGAGCCCCTGGTCGCCACCTGTGCCGATAATCGAAGACCCAAACGGAACCCATCCTGCACGCCAATCATTAAATCGAATCAAGGAGGAGGAGATGTGCAAATGCCGAGCTAGGGAAGGTGATATGCAGGAGGGTCAGCAAAGCTGCAGTTCAAACTTTCATTAGAGTAACCTTTTTTTAAACACTGATTTTTATGCTTTAGCGCTAACTTTAAACATGATTTTTGTGCTTGTAAAGTTTTACTATGATCTAGCATGAACTTCATTCAGTATGGCAGGAAATCTGTAGTAGAGAACTCTAACTGGGAAGATCAATTGCACTGCAAAGGTCAAATGCAAAGTATATCTTTTTTAGGCCTATATTTTTCTAGTAATGTCGCTGATTATGCCTTTGCACACTTGCAAAAATCAATGTTGACATACCAATTTCAGTTTCCAAAGATGAGAACTCATTGAAAAAAATACGGGTCTAGACAAAAAGCAGGAAAAGAAAATAACATGCGTTGAGACACCTTCAAACAGAAGCCAATAGCAAATAAATTAGCATTGCACTCTTTTCTTTGAAACAAAGTTGAATTGCTTAAGGAGAACCCACAATGCGACTTCCCCAGGAGCAGCCTGACTAGCATTTGGCTGATTTATGAAAAAACCATTTACTGTTTGCATGCATGATTATTGTGAATTAAAGCCTTCTAGCATGGATAATATATTTGGTCAGCTCTTTATTGGAACAAACAACTAATATGATTGGGTTCATACTTGTACAAAAGAATTGGAACAAACATCTAATTTATCAGTAACGATAACATGTATGATTTTACCATGGGACACAAGGAGATGAAGAAAATGAGTTTATATGAAGTTGTTCAGTGAAGGTTTTAAAAATTGTGGGATGTACACAGTTTCCATGCAACACATACCTTGCAGAATGACCATATTGTGGGGCAGCAAAAAACTGGTCTAAGAGTACACCATGTGGGAGATATCCAGATTGTTGTTCTGATGCTCTAGCCTCTAGCAACTCTGATCCTGCTTCTAGCATTGTTTCACATAGAATGGAATCTTGAAGAAAGAGACTCATACTCTCTTTTGGGCTGATATATAGATTGAAGGTCAGCAAGTGAAAGTTATTGCACCACAAGTGGTGGCGCTAGTGCCCAAGTGGGATCTGCACAGAGAAAAAAAAAAAAAAGGATAAATAACAATGATGAAAATATTAGCTCTAACCAGATGAAGCATAATTAATAATATTCAGGGAAGTGGATTTTTAAAATGGGATTGAGATCTTTGGCATTTGATAAAACATCCATTCATACCAAAAGCATATGTAAACATAAGCACATAAATCAGTAGGGCATAAGCCATAAATTATGTATTGGTTCATGGGAGCAAACAATTTATGGCGAAAGCATAACCTTTTTATAATCTAGTTGCACAATTTTCATAACAGAGTTATGTATAGAAACCAATGATTCGTTGTAAGCCTTTTGGTTTGCTGCCACTCAATTAAATTTCTATGATAATCTGTTTTAATTCAAATAGGCATATCATATATCTATAACAAATTGAGATTGCATCTGTATGTCCACAAAGCAACAAATATTTGCATCCATTTGTTCACCCACATACTACTATGCAAATCTATCCATATGCAACCCATAAAAAATTGTCCACAAAAATATAGGTTGGTTGTGCATCAAAACAAGACTAAAAAAAAAAAAAACAGAGCATAAGAAGAGCAAATCATGTAGCAGAGATTAACCAATCTGCTTGTAAGAGGATATAATAAGGTGCATGCAAGATTGAGGACAAACTCTTTTTAAAAACAACAGCTCAACCACACAATATTAGTGGCTCATCGTGTAGCATTAGGGTATGACAAAATGTGCAAATAAAGACAAAAGCAAAACACCTTTCAAAAAACAAGAAAACATGGCACGTATAGATTACCAAGAAATGCTTGCACTGGCCAACAGACACCAGGCGCTACTGAAGGCCCTAACACCACAGCCTACATGGCCATTGGCTTCTGGATATTCAGCATTGCATAAAGAAAGGACAAGGGGCTATAGTCCGAACCCTGAAGCTAGAAATAACAAAATAAAATCGAAATTAGATAGAGCTGAAAGGAAAAGCAGTGCTGAATAATTGAAGTCTAACTATTAAATTTCCATCACAAAGGGGTATGTTCACATTAATTTCTAACATTTCCTATTGTACTCGCAATTTTTACAAGCTTGACAAAGCAAAAATTCCATTTTCACATCAGATGCATGGAGCAAATCAGCAAAATTACAAAACTATATAGGCTATATGCCAATCTTATGTACTAATAGAATAACAATGACGAGTTTTACCGAAAAACTAAGTTATAATGACTTGCATCTGTAGTCCTATGGGCATTATAATCATGTACGAATTTCAGATTGAGGGGAAGCAAATCCATTGTCAGATCGGGGAAAACAAATCCATTTTCTCAGGTTAGGGGAAAAACAAATCCATTTTCATATTAGTGAAAACAAATCCATTATTCTGCCTAGTAGATGAACAAGCTTACAGATCTTGGAAGATGTTGTGCCTCCGTGTAAACTAGTGGCTTTGGATTTGGGATCCTGGTTGACACGGATTGGAAACAGCGGCGCTCCATAGGTGGAGTGAGCCGGCGTCGCGTGGTCGTCGATGGGGTCCACCGCGTCACTCACTAGCGATAGGGTAGCCTCGCGTGACGCCGCCGGCGATGAGGAGCCCCGCGTCGCGGAGGCCGCGGACGGACGTCGCCGACTCCTGAACCTCCGACGCGACCCGCAGCGCCGCGACAAGGCCGCCGCCGGGGATGCAGAAGCAGCGGCAAAGGCTGCGGCGAGATGGGCTTGTCCGGCGGAGGAGGCAGCGAGCTAGATCGATCGGTGGAGAGGGGTGGCGAGCTCGGAGAAACCGGCGGAGGGGCGGCGAGCTGGAAGAAACCGGGGTCTCCCCCACGATCTCAAAAATTAATTAAAAAAAAAAACTCGCGATACGATAAAAAGAGGATGTGGGAGCGGGAGAGCGGGAGAGAGAGCCCGTGGCTTCGTTCGGGTCTGGTGCGACTGTGGCTGGGTCGGTCCAGTGCATTGGGCTCGCTGATTTTGGGCTCCGGATAGTGATTTTATTATTCACTACCGGGGTAATATATGTATAACTATATATATATATATGTATTGAACTTCATGTGATGTATGTGCGTATCTTCATGTAATGAGCATAAACTTAAATCTGTATGATATTTTCTAATTGAATTTATTTTTTTTCTGCATATTTATAGTCCTATCAAACAATCTGACGCTATAAATTCCTAGTCCATTGGATTATCCGACGCTATATGTATGGTAACCGAGGATCCGACGCTGAAACCTAGCAATGGATGATCTGACGTGAAAGATATTCAGGACATCGGATTGTCCGACGCTGAAAGTCCGGACGACGCTAAAGAGCTTTTTAGCGCCGGGGACTTACAAGATGTTGCTAGGGGGTCGATCATCCGACGCTATATGTGGCTTTTCCGATCATCTGGCGGGTAATTGGGGTGTTGTGGCATAGTGGTATTAGAAGTGAGAAGAGAAAAAAATACTATTTTACTACATCGAGGGATTTTCTAATTGAAACTCCCAATTGTAGTTGTTATATTATTTCGTTCCCAAAAGGCTTAATACAAATATATAGGGAAGAAAACTCCCTACCTCCACATCAACTAGCAATATGGTAATAATTGATATTGCACCTACCACCTTTACTCATGTAATAAAATAATAAAGCCCATTAGAGAATACAAATATTGGGTCTTTGAGATTTATCATAATTTCTTCTTATGAATTTTAGGGGAACTATTCATATATAAATTCCTAACCGAACTAGGCAACCAAACACCCCATGTGGTAGCTAGGCTTCGATAAAACGGGTAACCAAACAACCGTGAGTTAGCTTTGGGGACAAAGCTAAAGTTGCCCTGTGCTTGAAAGCCAGCCGGACTAGAAATAAGCCTAAAACCAAACACAATCAGAATCTTGCTAAGCATGTGGGCCTTAGAGCACTCACAATGCACTCTACCATGGTTTCTATCCTCATTTATTACCCCTCTATTTATTATTTTTTGCTTATGTGGCGCTATATTTATTGAAGAGAGAGAGGAAAAACGCAAGAAACCAAGTCTAACTAAGAAACCAGTCTTCACGAAAAACCAAGACAATTTGTGAGAGTGACAAGTGGGCCATGTGACATCATGATAGAAAATGCATATGTGGGAGATAGTTTCTTGACACAATGTCAAGATTATAGAAACCATGATAGTTTCTAGCATTGTGAGTGCCCTTATGAACTGGATTAGGCAGAGGAACATTTAACGATATTAAACAAGTAGTATCGATTAATTAATTACTATATTTTTAAATAGCGGGCTATGAAAAATAGCGTGGAGACTTTTTTCTGGGCGCTTATAGCGGCACTTTACGCTACGCTAGTAGTGCCGGGCTATTGCTACGCTTATAAGCGTGAATAGCGGCGAATAAGCAATAATAACGTGCAATAGCGAAAAAATGCAATAGCGTCGGGCAGCTTGTTTTATAATGTGGATTAATTATAGAATTTTTATAAAAATATATATTTAGAGGCATGAATATTGATACTATTATGTATAAATAAATTAGTTAAAATTAAGAAAATTTGACTTTGTTCAAATATAGAAAGTGCATTTTTCTTATGGAGGGAGTGTGCATAGAAAAATGAGGCAAACAATGTAGCAGTTTACAAGAATTCTTTTGACTACAATTGTTACAAAAATTACAATACATATACTATATATATGTAATTATAATTATAGAATATACTCTTTGACCTCCCCAGCTGCACTAAATATATCTCAGATCGTGCAATCAGTGCCGCAGACGAATAATATGCATACATAACTGACATAATGCATTCTCTTGGATTGATCAATGGAATGCAACTCCAATCCCGAATACATAATAATTATATATGACTGTGAGTAATCATCAAAACTCTATGTTCGCCTGGTAGGTTGAGGACTTGATGTTGGGCTTCTTCTTTGGCGAGATGCTATCGAGGACGAGCGCGCAGTGCACGTTGACTTTGACTTGCTTGAGGTCGAGGGATCCGAGCTGCAGCTCGACGGGGACGCTGACGAAGATGTCGAGTGGGATGTCCCCGGCCTTCTCGCTCTCCTCCAACGCCTTCTGCAGACCGGAGCCGAAGCCGTGGCGGCCCTCCATGGAAATGTCCATGACGGTGACGTTCTTGTAGCCCTGGAAGAAGGCCGGAGCTTCCCGGAGCACAGCGGCGTGCCGCGGTAGGAGACCACGGTGCGGGAGCCCTCGCCGTACTTGATGGCGATCATTTCGTTGGGGTTCTCGGCGCGCACGGAGGCGGTGAGCTTGACGTAGAGCGTCAGGTCGGAGGAGCTGAAGTCGAACCGCGAGACGGACATGTTGCTGACGGAGTAGGACGGCGGCTTGGGCTTGTAGACGAAGAAGAAGTAGGCGGCTGTACCGGCCAGCGCTGCCACGATGAGCAACAGGAAACAGCAGAACCAGCACAGGCAGCCGCAGCAACCGCCTTTGTCCTCATCCTCAGGGTACCGAGGACGCTGCGCTTACCCATGGCTGCTTATTAGCTAGCCGTGTATAATAAATAAAATATTATTATATATTTGTTAGGGGATGTCGCCCTCCGGCCGCCGGGCTCCGACTCTCCGAGCGAGCGAGAGAGGCCGGCGTCGACGGGTGGCGGGGTAGGAGGCCGTGCAAGGGAGGGTCGGCCTGGCTATCTTGGAAGTTGCTCTTTTTTGTAGGCCAGGAAAAAGGCTATGTGGTTAGGGAGAAGAAGGCGGATCTGCTTGAGATGGAGGTGCAACAACGGCAAGTGAGTTCCTCTGCTAAATATGTCAACGTCCAAGAATGATTACGAGGGTAAATAAAAATGAGTTCCTCTGCTAAATATGTCAACGTCCAAGAATGATTACAATCGAGAGAAAATAAAAGTGAGTTCCTCGTCACTTATAAATATGTCAACCTCCAAGAATGATTACGAGGGTAAAGGGAAAATCTACTACACCTATTATAGGGAACCCCTATAAGGAACCTCTACTAGCAAAGTTTTCTTGACACGTAGGTATGGCACATCAGCAGCTCACTAACACCCATACAAAGAAACTTCCCCTTCCCTGCCCATCCGCAAGCGCGTGGTTAGATTCCACCCGTCTTCTTGCGCCGCCCTTCCTGCACCCCGGCCTCCTCCGCCACAAGCCCGCAAAACGGACCATAATGCACCATCGATTTTGACTCGTTGTCGCCATTCCAAAACCGGCCTGTGCGCCCACCTCGGCAATTAATAAATAAATAAATAGTTACCCCTGGCTATTCAACCCCACGTAGCCGGGCGGCAACTTCCTCCTTCATAGAGGTGATCCGCATAGGGCCTGTTTGTCAAATCCCCTCTCAGATTCGTGATCCCTCTCCCAAGAAGGAGCCATCTTCCTCGACCAGCCCCCACCTCGATTAGATCAGGTAGCGGTGAGAATGGGCAATATTGCAATCAGATCGATATGGAGATTGAAGGCATCACAGTAAACTGCTCTCACCCCGTGCTCTCCAAATCGCGAGGTAATTTTTTCCCAATCTAGCAGCCGCAGAGATTGGGTAAGGTGATGCCACGATCTGAAGGTGATGTCAGGCAGTGGCGGAGCTAGGATTTCAAGCTAGGGTGGTCCATCAATTAAATTTTTTTTGTCACTATAAATTTAACATGCCTATACACAGGTATATAAATTGTAAAACAAATGTAATTAAAATATTGCGCACCACATCTTTACTTTTTAAAGGATGAAAGGGAGGCAGGTTTTTCGTGAGTAAAATTTTGAGGTCGCTCCTCACCCCGTGAGGAACCAGCAGCGCCCCTCTCCTATTTTTACGGCGCCGACAGGTGGGCCTGGTCAACAAAAAAAAAAGAAACAAATCCTCCTGTGATCCTTGTCGCGCCCCCTGCTCCATCACCGGCTCACCGCGCTCCTACGCCCACGCCGACGCTTCCTCTCCCTCCATTCCTCACACCGCTGCACCGCCGCGTGGGATCCATGGAGGTCGCCACCGGAGATTCGCGCCTGCACAGGCACTGACTCGCCACAACCTCGAAGCCTCTGGAAACGCCAGCGCCTCGAGTGGGGCTGTGGCTGGGGTTCGCAGCCGAGGGCGAGGCGGAGGCGCGGCCCCTCCAGCGGCGGCCGCTGCTACGCTTGCATCGGTATCGCCTACAGTTGCGGCCTCTTCGCGTTGGTCCAACCGGGCGCCCGGCGACGTCTTCGCGTTGCTCCAGCTAGGGTTTGTGCGTATGGGCCTCTACCCTGAAGCGGTGTCTGCATCAATCCTCCATAAGGTAATTGTACAAATCGATCTTGTCCCGTGTGATTTTATTGTTCTTGTGTTTATGCCTGCGATCTGTTTCCCCGCATTCTAATTTCGAGTTGTGCCTGGCAATCCTAGCACCGATCTAATTACATTTACCTGCTAACTTCGATCTCGTCCAAAGAAGAATGCTGGTGCGTTCCTGCTAACTTTAATATCCTGTTCCCGTGCTGCTTTGCTAGAATGATTGGCATTGATGTGTTTTTACTGTGTGACTTGAACAAATCCTTTCAAGTGAAAAGAATGGGTTCAGCCTATGATATTTTTCTTTCTTGCATTCTTATAAATGTGTTTTACTGTGTGACTTACCAATATGTGTTGGCAATTACAGATTTGTTGTGCCATGGCGTATAGAAAGTAAACAAAATATGACACTTATTTAAGGCATACTTCACAGTTTAAGTTGTTATTGATTTAATCCTAAGTGAGCAGTAAAGGTTTGCAGCATGAACATCGTACCTGAATTACTCATGCTGTTAGTCAGGACTCTCAGATCTGGTCAGTACACCAACTGCATCTCTTTCTTTCAGTTTCAGTGACCAATCAATATGCTTCTTAAACCTTTTAAATGCAGGGATTGGGACAACCAGATGTAGTTAGGTGAGCATATTGCGAGGATTGGGATAACCAGATTGTGATGATTTAATGTTATTTGAAAAAGATTTTTTATGACCTTGGAACAATCTGGTTGGTTTTGCATGAATAGGGATAGTATACAAGGTTTTTCTTAGTTGTAAATGCTTCATGATTAAGGATATATGTAGATGCTTGATGATTAAGGATATAAGCTGCACAAGATTAGAATGTCAATATGTCGCTCTAACATCTCATGGAATAAGTGGCTTGGGATATTATTCGATTTATTTAGCTTCTCTAGAACTCTAGAATGATGATCATTTGTTCTTAGCCTCACCATCTTAAAAGCCCTCATTTGATTTTGTCTGAGCCTGTGTGTGGTCCACCTTTGTGAAATCAATAGATGATCACTAATATGGTGCCTTTGTGCTATTGCATATTTTGTGTGCATTCAAATATTTGCTCCCTTGATGCTTCTCAGTTTATGTGCTATCTTAGATGACATCTGAAAGTGTCACTCTTATATTCTTGCTAAATTCTGTTGCATCTCATGGAAGAGGCAAGTCTCAATAGAGGAAGGGGATGTCAACGCAAAAGGACCTTGGCGGCATGTTTAGTTAAAACAATGCTAAAGTTGGGTTTAACATGAAGGTATGCTTCAGAAATATAAACTGCTACCAAATAGATTTATAATTGCTTTAAATTTTTTGAGTGCTCTCTATCATTTAAACTAATTTCTACTGTATAAAACACTATATTGAGACTTTATTTTTTACTTGTCATTTTTTGATTTTTTGAAACCAGGCAAAAGCTTTATTGATTCAATCTAGCTGCTGCACTTTTTTTACTTGGTTATGGAGAGTGGTGGCATGCATTAATGACTATTTGTTTTTTAATAACACTTGTGAGTGTGAATTTTCAAGACATCTAAGTGTCGACGGCACCAATCTCGAGCTAAACCTAGAATGGAGGCTTGTCAAGGGTCGTAAGGTTAATCTTTGTAACCATATCTTGCATTTCCATATTAATTGGAATTTTTAATTAGTTTTTTCTTCCCATGATGCTAGAGAAGATAGTCAAGTGAATTTCTCAAATCGACCTTCCCTACTGAAAAGTTAAGGATCAAGCTGCCTCACATTGTATTGTAAACCTTATAACTAATGTTATTTCTGAAATTTCAATATACCACGTTTTTTAATGCCCTCACAGGTGTTGCTTGTCACAAAAAGGCAGTAAAGGGTTTAGGAATGTAAATTAGGTGCCACACATTGCTAAAGTTGCAATTCGAGTAAGCTGAAATGCTCAGAATTTGAGGGTGCCAGTGGGATCGGACGTGTGCTCCTCAATTGGATGACATGTCGTGCTTCTGATTGGGTTTAGGTTTTGAGGGAGGGCTGAATTATTTGTCTGTGACAGCAAATTCGTTTTATTTCTGGTAGAGCTCTAATTTTTTATTGTTTACTTTATATTCTCTTTTAGCCATGGCTGTAAATTGTCAGCCATGTTTTGCTTGAATTAATTCAGATGAGGCCGAGAGAATTTTAGGTATTCAGAGTTCACCTATTCTGAATGGCTATAATGTAACTGATGGTGCCTTTTTTTTTTTTTTCCCCATTTATCCAAAAAGGATACACTGTTAGAGTAAACATTTGATCCACTTCATAGCCATTCTCAAACAGAATACCTAGATGTGTTGCCTATTCAAAAAAGCAATGCTGCTTCCAGTTTTATGGTCAAGGACAGTAATGAAGCTATTCTATACATTTGGACATTTCTGAAAGTCGCAGTGGCGCCTCTGGCCACACACTGCCGTTGTGTGGATGCTTTTTTTTGTTTCAATTAAGCTCAAGAAAGAAGGAGCCCACTTTTTTCCATAGCAATTGGATCCATAAGTAGTTTGTGCCAGTAGATTTGTTGCCATCTAAACTGTGTGTTGTGCCGCATTTAGTAAACACTATTTTTTTTTGCTTTCTAAAGACATCATTCAGAATGCAAGTTGTTAAATGAGTGTGAATTTGAAATTCATTGCTTGTACACCTTTTTTATGTATAGCAGAAGCTATATGCAGGAGTCTTTTCAGTTTTCCTGATCAGCATCAAGTTTACAAATCCATTGTTATTCATTTCTAGAACAAATAAATTTAGTAGCTGAAACGAGCATTTTTTTTTATTCTGACCGATTGCAATTGGTGCTTTGGTTCAGCTGATCCTTACTAGGAGGTCATGCCGATCACTTCGATTTGAACAGAAATCAACCTCTCAAGGTACTTCTGATTTTGGTAGTATTTTTCTGAAGCTATGATCATGTAACTACTACTGTGGCTATGCATTGGTTGATTCCATCCATCAATCACACAAATAGTGTATGGCTGCATTTGTGAGCTCAGAACAGGAAGGCAGAAGCCTTCCCCTATTTTACTTCCAAAGCAAATAGTGACTGGCTCCATACAATTAGGTAGCATGATGAGATAACAATATGCTGCACAAGTCTAATTTATTTTTGTACCTGATGCTACTTTCAGGAGCTAAAAAATAGGCTTTCATAACACAAAAGCACGCCCATGTACCTTGTACATGGATTTAGACATTCAGCTTGAAAACATATGAACATGAGAAGTTGAAAATTACCCTCTTTCAAGAACAAATAAAATATCTTTTGTGCAGGCAGTAAACACATTATGTATGAATGTAATATCATGGAAGCAGAATACTGACAAATAATTAAACAGACTAGGTACACTGAATCGGATCAGAATCACAACCATTTTTACAACCAAAGTAATTTTCGCAATAGCAAGAATGATCACACGTTGTCTAGCTAATATTTCTTCCTGCTTTATAGTTGATAAATCTGACTGCAAGATCAACAACCCTGGTTCTAACTGATAGTTGTCTTTTGTTTTCAAACTAACTGATAGCTGACTTGGATGCACAAAGCAAGAGCATTTTTGTCCTGTTACCCATTTTGGCTCTTGAGTTCAGCTCCCTGCAGAAGATTGTTGTTCCACAAGGAGAAGAGAGTCGGATACTCAGAGCACTTCAATCTGAAGGACAAGCAACACTTAAATCTCTGTTGTGACATTTTCAGAGAACAGCTTTTCCAGGTCCTGATCTTGGAGTAGAAGGTTTGTAGCTTGTCCTTGCTGGCTGCTGCAGAACCTCCTCTTGTCAACAGATTGGTTGAAATATACTCCCTTTCATCTCTGTTGTGACAGATATATTGCCTTTTGATCACCGATTGGGCTCGATGCTCCCTTTGAATTTTATGGGTGGCCATAACGACCGGCAGGGAGTATATTTGGCGATGGCCACACCTGTCCCTTGCCAGGCCACAACTGAGGCTCTATAGAGTTTATTGTTCTTTTCAAGAAGTTTTGTGTTATATTTGTGTAGCTAACAATCCTCTAGAGTTAGGTTTATTTGATTAGACTAGATTTCACGGAACAAAATTATTGGTCAGGTACATAAATGCTTTTAAATTTTTTCTTTATCTAGAAACTTTGTATTAAACCAATAATGTCACATGTAGTCATATTGTAGTCTTCTTATCATTTGCAAACCAATTGTCTCCTTGTCAAAACACAAGCTCATTCCATTCTGATATCATTATTTTTACAATTTGCTAATAATAGGCTTGTTAAAACCGTTTGGTCACTGTGTGCTTTCTAGCTACACTACTCACCGTATGCTTTCTAAACTACTGAAACTGATGTCTTTTGTATCCTATTTGGCATTAGGTGATCTGCACTCACGGTGATTTTTTAAGCACTCAGACCATTGCCCTAGGAAGGTCTGCAAGGCAGAGGGCCACTGCTCAACCAAGCTCTGGTAATTACACATGCACATTGTAGATACTCATGTGACTGACTCAATGTTTCGACGGTTGAGAATTGCCTTCCTACATTTGTGAACTGAATCGCTATGTGTAATGAGTTATTTTTTTTCATGTTAGATATTTGCAGCAGCAACTCATCCAAGCGGGGCACACCCAGGCCGAGATGGCGAGCTCCCCCACCCTGTCACTAAGCAAGGTGTGTTTCCTGTAGCAAGGTACAGATGGATATGCGGTCCTGCTGTTGTTCTAAATAGCAAGGTGCTCTATGACTTCTCTGCTGGTGCTGACTACTGCAACTTTGACCATCCATTGAGATGTATGAACGCATGTATGAAAACGTTCCTTTGGGTTACCTCTGTAGTCTGTAAACTTGGCCTGCTGGATCAGGGTTGCTACCATGGTGCCTGAACTGATGGTGTTCTGAATTCTTCTTTATGCAATTTCTGCAATTTTTTGTGAATCCCAGTCACTCTATTGGTCTTAGCGTTCTCGCTAAGCTGTGCCAGAACATTGTGCTTGATATCACTCATAGTTCTCCTCGGTTCTGATGCCTCATCAATTTTCACCACATTTTTGGCATTATTTGCACCGAGGACCCAACCTAACTTCAGCTAATTGGTTATTTGTATTTGGATCTGATCTAATTACTTTTGTGTACATCTATTATGCCTCCTAACTTTGACCACTTTGAGATGTTAATTTCTGATTAAAACTAGGGATTAATTTTGTTTCCAGTTGATCACAATGGAACCTGTTCAAAATAATGAGCGTCGTACACCATTATTTTAGGTGAATTACATAAAAGCCTATAAAATAGAGTTTACGAGCCCCGAGATATCTGTGATTGATTGTGTTACTTTTCACAGAACTTGTATGGACTAGATGTCACTTTAATATCATTGTTTGGTTTTGATAGTATTGTTATCTTATCTTGCGAACCATATGTTTTTATATATAATTTAGTTATCCCAGAAGAACGCATGGCCCTTAACTAGTAATAGTTGAAGAATAAAATGTCACTGATTCTTCTTTCTCTTGTCAGGCAGCTTGTACTTGCAAAAAAAAAAATCAGTTTAGCATTGCATACCTGAATGTGAACTAGTGCAAAAATTCACTTTGTGCTTCTATCTGAATTGGCGTCCGAGGCACTGGCGTCCCGCAAAGTGGAGTCAGTACTGGATGGAGTGATGCAACTCGAGTTAGCTAGGCTCTGACGTCAGATCCATAAAAAGTGGTGATCGGCTGATCTCCGCCCGGCCGCCGGGCGCTGGCAGGGCGACAGGCAGGTGAAAGGCGGCTTCCACTTGATCTACGATGGGAAGAGGAAGAAACGGCGGCCGACAGTTCTATGATGTACGATGGATGGAATCAAATGCGGAAGAGGAAGAGACGGCGCCGAGCCAGATGAAAAGACGATGGAATAGTCATATTGGGCCTTGCTTGGGCTGAGCTCAGGGTGGTCCGCCACTGATCTCAGGTCACCCTCTGGTCAAAGCAAATATCCCATCTAGTGGCCTTGATGGTCTGATTCTCGAGGTGTTGAGCAACTCCAACAGTTTTGCCATTTGTGTTGCAGATTCTCAAATTTTGCCAAAAGCTCTCCAAAAACTTCCTCCAACAGTTTGACATTTGGAGTTGGCAATTTATTGAGTGTTGGTAAATCAGGCGTTTACGCCGCATTTATGCGCGGCGCTACGATGTTTGGCATTCACGGCACATCCGTATGTATTAGAAGAGGTGGAAGGACATAAACATAATTTTATTTTTGGCTCGGGTTTTTCGAGGTAAGTTTTCAAGATGTGGAAGGACATAAACATAATTTTGTTTCTCTTCTAGGTTCCCCGATGTAAATTAGATCCGAGTATGGCAAATAAATTATGCCAAATTGTGGGAGATGAACTATTTTTTTACTTGGCATTTGCATTTCACATTTGACAAATAGGAAAATTGTCAAACTATTTTTTGCCAAAGCTCAAAGAGATGCTCTTACCTCCTCTTCCTTCTGATGTGTTCCCCATCGATCTTATCCTATTTGTTAATAGTATTCGTATTTATCTTAATCTCTTTTTGACGCATGATTTATTTTTTTATTTAACAATGCAGTGGATGGATGGTCGTTAATTACGGTGGCCTTGCAGATGGGATCTTGGATGTGGGTGGCTAATTACCGTGGCCTTGCAGATGGGATCTGTATATGAACAAAACTATCTGACTGCTTTTTATTATTATTGATATTGATTCCGTAAAACACACCCCTTACTTCACCCCTACTGTGCTATCTATTTTTATACCCCTTATATTTTGTGTTTTACTCCAGCAATGCCCCCTAAAACACACCCCTAAATTCATTTTAGTAGTGAATGACATGTGGGTCCCGTTTGTCATCCTCTCTCTCCCATCTTCTTCCGTGAGGGCACGCCGCCGTGGAAGCATGGCTGCCGCCAAGCAAGGCCGAGAGGGGTATGTCGGGGTCGCTGGAGGGGGTCGCGCCGGGAAGAGGCTGACCGGGAGGATACGCCGCCCCAAGAAAGGGTCGCCGCGGCGGGATGCTTGCGGGTCGGGAGGGGCGCCGCCGCTGGTACCGCCGGGCCGAGAGGGCCGCCGCCGCCGGGAGAGCCACCGGGAGGGATGCCGCCGCCGGGAGGGCTAACAGAGAGGGCGCCGCCGCCGGGAGGCGCCGCCACCGGGAGGCGCCGGGGAGGGCTGCCACTAAGGGCCACCACCGCTGGGAGATGCGCCGAGAGAGGTGCGCCGCTACATGGGAGAGGCACTGGGAGGCGCCGCCGGTCGCCCGGAAGGAGCTCGTGTGTGTCGATTTAGTGAAAGAGAGGAGAGAGAAAAGTAGGGGGAGGAGTAGGGGGCCAACAGAATAGGGGAGTTGAGAGAAAAGTAGGGAGCCACTAAACTTAGGGGTGCAATAGGGTGTCCGGCTGGAGCTGTGTTTTTTCCGTCACCCCCAAACCCGAGTAGGGGGCAAGTAGGGGGTGTTGCTGGAGATGCTCTTAGCATCTCTACTCAAAAATATACTCTTTTGTCATGCACTGTTGACTGCCGTAATTTGCAAATTCTTATTTGTCGAGGATTCTTCATCTTGGACACTTTGGTGCAAATTAAGTGTATATATGCATCAATTCTCATTACCTTTTTATACATGTATACCAAATTTAGGTGTTGGAAATGATCAATTCTTTCATGGCTCAAAGGATAGAGATTAAAAGGGAAGAAGGAAATAACAAGATCCTACTGAATTGACCCTCGAGGGAGATGATTGGAAAATTAGATGTTTTTTGGCAATCCTTATGTATTGTACACTATATTTAGATGGTTTAAACAGTAGCAGAACTTGTATGGCCATGGTACAATTATTTATTAATGAAATAATCTTTGCAAGAGCCATTTATGATGTGTTCGCATTGCCATTTTTTATTATACTGCTTATCCATGACGGTCAAATTTATTTTTGTCGACGTACACAAAAAGTAAAAGTTATAATATAGTAAAAATAATTTGAATAAAAACATAAACATATGTTCCAAATTATAGGCAGCAACACATACAAGCGTTGGAAACACTAGGGAATTTCACGATACCAAAACATATGTATCTGTCGCTATAGTCCCTAGCAACGCCACCTGTAGCAATGCATATTTATATAGACCTTAGCAATACTTACTTCGACTTCTAGCAACACATATATGGGGGGTGTCTATTTGTAATGCTCATCCGCCGATGCACCTCCTCTATAAATAGGCCTCGGGACTCAAAATCCCCATCGCCCGTGTGTAAGGTACTAGATGGCTAGAGGGGGGTGAATAGCCAATAAAAATTTTCTACAAACTCAATTTAACAAACCGATTAGTATAACAACAAGCGTAATCGCGGTTTGCACTAGCTCAATTGTCTTGCAAGCCTCTAGTGACAATTCTAAGAGTATGCTATGATCTCTAAGTCACACAAGGGCTATGTCACTACTCTAGCTAGTGAACAATCCTAAATATGATCCTTAGGCTAGCAAGAACAACTACACAAGCAAGTGCGAGCTCACTACACAATAAAACTAGGAATGTAAATGCAAGAGAGAGAGCTCGATATACCGACGTGTAGGGGCAATAAACCAATCACCGGGAAGAGGATGAATCAATCAACACAATAAGATGGACAGCCAATCACCAAGACAATGGACACGTCGATGTGTTGACCCGGAGTTCACTTGTACACCGACAAGCTAGTCTCCGGTTGTGCCGACCAACACTAGGATGATGCTTGAGCTAGGCGGTGCACTTGCTAGCCCCAAGACACGAGCAATGTATTCCTTACACTTTGTCTTCCCGACGAGGAGTGCGTGATCCTTCACAAATCACCGGAGGTGGCCAAGAACAATCACCTTCTCTTGCCAACGCCTCCACCAATTCACCAAGCCGGCTAGGAGCGGTGTCTCCAAGAGAAACAAGAAACCAACCGGCTCACAACGATCCCCAAGTGCCTCTAGATGCAAGAACTCGATGCAAATGCACTTGGATCACCTCTTCTCTCAAGAATAAAGCTCACAAGCAAGAATGAGAGATATGGAGAGTTGTTGCTCAGCTCTAGGATGTTAGGAGTGATTCAAATGACCAAGAGAGAGAGCACAAGCCGGCCAAACAAGTATATATAGCCCCCATCACGAAATCCAACCGTTGGGGGCAAACTTGCCGTGCCAACTCGATCGGCCGACCCGGACTCACCGGCCGAAGTCCGGCCGATGGGTCCGGTCATGCGTCCGCCACACTAGACAAACAGGTTGGCCCACAGCCGACACCGGATTCATGCGTCCGGTCGGTGGTTCCGGTGGGCCCGTCCGGTCAATCCAGACCGGGACCCCAAAAACATCCTTTTTCAGAATAACTTTGACCGAACCGACCACCCGGCAAGGCCCCGGTCAAAACAGAGTGCTTCCGTCGCGGGTCTGGTCACCGCGTCCGGTCGGCACAGAGCTACGAAAATTCATCGTTGTGTTGTCGTTTCTTCGCCTTTGCTCCAAACCGACTTCCGTCACTTGATTCTTGTTGCCAACATGTCGAAGAACACCCGAAATCTCATGTTTGGTTTTAGAAATTGATGACACACTTTGTGGGACTAATCCTTTGCTCTAAGTGATGACTTGAGATAGGATTAGGTGAATGACGTGGAGCATGATGATCATGAACATGGACAATGTCGGTAGACTTGATGGATCATCAAGCTCGGTGATCGGCTTGAGAGGAACCCGGGAGATCAAGGCAAAGGTATCTCAATAGGGTTTTCCTTTTGGTGATCAAGACACGATAGAGCGTGTGATCACATTATAGGATAGATAGCCGACTATCAAGAGGGAATGCCGCGACAATCCTTTGGTGAAGTGCTTCTAGGTCCAATTGACTTGCATATTGCATTTAGGACAATGAGAGCACTAACTTCGATCTTGCCTAACCGTTCGACAAGCTAACATGCATGATAACGTGATCATCTTCGATGTGTTGGCAACATATTGCAAGAGGCGAAGCAAGGTTGAAGCAAAGGGCGATAACAAGATGAAGAACAATTTGGAAACGCCGACCGACGCGACCGACGGGAAGCATGGTGCTTCGACCGACGCCCGGCCGTCGTCTCGCGCAGAGCCCCGCAGCGGGTTTTTGCCGGACGCGGTGACCGGACTGACCGGATGCATCCGGTGCTCGACCGAAGCCGTGGACCGGACGCTGCGGAGATCTTTGTTAGCCGTGGGCCCGAGACGGTTGTGATCGGACTCACGACCGACTGGGCCGGTGAGTCCGGCCGGCGTCCCGCCGGCCGGCTGTAAAGCCCAATTTGAAGGCAATGGCTCTATTCTTTGGAGGAGGCTATATATACTTGGTTGGCCGGGTACATGGTCTCTCTCTGCTTGCACATTTGAAGCTTCCAACTTGCTATTGAGCTTGTGAGACTCCTCTCCACTCATCTCTCCATCACTAACTCGGATTCTTGGTGAGATTGAGAGTGATAGAAGTGCATTGCATCATCGGTTGCATCTAGAGGCACTTCAACCTTAGAGAAGCCACGGGATTCTTGTTTTCTTGGGAATTTACCCGGTTCCCTAGCTGCTTGGAGCAAGAGGCGGTGTTGAGCTCGATTGAGCTGGTTCGAGGCCACACCGGTGGGTTTGTGAGGGGTCGTTCCTTACCCCGGAGATTCGCGAAAAGGAGCACTAGTGGATTGCTCGTGGCTTGTTTGGCCCTCTCTTGTGATTGGTGTGCTTGAGCTCCCACCGGGATTTGGCACCGCCATTAAGCTTAGCAACCATCAAGTGGGGTGTGTCGCCATAACGGGGACTAGCGTGCTTAAGCAAGCACGTGAACCCGGTGAAAAATCATCGCGGTCATTTGTTCTTGCTCGTTGGAGATTTCTCATACACGGTGATTGGCCACAACCTCTACTCAACAACGGTGGTATTGTATTCTAGCACTCCTTTGCATTACTTAGTAGCATATCTTGGTAGGGTGCTTAGTTAGTTGAGTAGCTTGTGTAGGTTGCTTAGTCTTGCTAGCTCCTAGTTGGTATTCTAGTTAGAATTGCTTGTTCACCTAGGAGTAATCTAGCAACATAGCCCTTGAGTGATCTTAGAGATATTAGAAATATCATCTCTTGCTTGTGGCTTGCATAGATAGCTCGTAGCACCGCTTATTTAGCTTCGCCATCTTATTTACTAATCCAGGTGCTTAGTGTTGTTGTAAGAATTTTTAATAGGCTATTCACCCCCTCTAGCCATTAGGACCTTTCAAGTGGTATCAGAGCCGAGGCACCGTATTTGAGTGGCTTAACAACCAACGCGTGACAAAATGGCGTTGAATTTCCATGTCAACAACACCATGTCAACAACCAACGGTGACAAAATGGCCTATTGAAGGTGAAGATGACCGCACACCTCAAGTCAATCAATAGAGAAGTGTGGGTCGTGACCGAGAAGAAGTTTGAAGTTACAAATCAAGCGCAACCAACCGCCTTGGAAGAAAAGAAGCTATATGCCAATGATGTGGCCGTGAGTGCTTTTCATGAGGCATTCAATGATAGAGTGTTTGAGCAAGTCAAGTCACTCACCGTTGCTCATGAGATTTGGAAGAAGCTAGAAGAGTGCTATGAGGGCATCAAGGCGCCAAGCAAGCAAAGGCCTACATCAAGCTTGAGCAATTCAATAGCTTCAAGATGGAAGAAGATGAGAGCGTGCCGGAGATGTTCCACCGCATGCAAGTGTTGGTGAATGATCTCAATGCTCTAGGAGAAGAGATCAAGGACAAGACCTTCAACATGAAGTTCTTGAGGTGTTTGCCCGAGCGGTTTGGAATGTTCATCACCGTGCTTGTGAGGACAAACTTGAAGGACTTGACACTAAACCAATTGCTTGATGAGGTCATGACCGATGACTCCTATAGAGATGACAAGAAGAAGCAAGAGCTCATCAACAAGGCAAACAAGAAGGTCAAAGAAGAAGAGAAGAAAGAGGACAAGAAGGGCTTGGCACTCAAGGCAAGCTCATCATCAAAGGGCAAGAAGAAGAAAGAAGAATCAAGTGATGATGAGAGTGACACTTCTACTAGTGGAAGTGATGTTGATGAACAAATGGCCCTCTTTGTGTGAAGATTGGGAAAATATGTGAAGAAGACATACATCAACAAGAAGAAGAAGAAGCAATCATCAAAGAAGACCAAGGATGGCAAGAATGAGGGCAACATGAAGTGCTTTCGGTGTCATGATGATTGTCACTTGATTGCCGAATGCCCATATGAAAGTGATGATGAGAATGGCATCAAGAAAGCTAGAAAGAAGAATGATGCCAAGAATGAGAAGGAGAAGAAGCCCAAGAAGAAGAATGAGTCACATGTGGCTACTTGGGATAGTGATGGCTCATCCTCTTCAAGTGATGAAGAAGAGGAGAAGAAGAACAAGAAGAAGGGACAAGCTCACCTTGCCATGCATGACAAGATCTCCCTCTTCGACACTCCTTCCTCATGCTTCAAGGCTAAGGCCACAAAGGTACAATCTATCACTAGTAATGATGATAATGATAGTGATAGTGATAGTGATGATGAGGAACCAAACCACACTAGGGAAGAATTGCAAATTATGATTGATGATTGCATTGACATGTACAAGCAAAGTAGGAAGGAGGTCAAGGGCTTGCATAAGGAAATAAAGAGCCTTAAGCAAGAACTTGATGAGCTTCAGGCCTCTTATGAGAGTCTAAAGGTAGACCATAAGAAGCTTGAGAAATCTCATTCTAAGTTAGAGAAAGCTCATGCCTCCCTACTAGAAGAGCACAAGTTGTGCCTAGTTGAGGATAAGGTTGATACATGCAATGCTAGCATCATATGTGACATCCTTGTTGATGAATCAACCCCCAAGTGTGAGACCTCTACTAGCTCTATCACTAGCATACCCATTTCTAGTGAAGATAATGATAATCCCATGCTTATTCATGAGAATGCTTATTTGAAGAGGGAAGTAAAAGAGCTCAATCACACCTTGGCTAAGGCTTATGGTGGTGAGGACCGCTTGCTTATATGCTTGGGCAGCCAAAGGACATCCTTGTATAAGGAGGGCTTAGGCTATATCCCCAAGAAAGGCAAGGCCGCCCTTGTAACTCACAAGACTCATTTTGTGAAGAACAATAGTAGCTATTGCAAAGCTTGCAAGCAAGTTGGTCATGTAGAACAAAAGTACATGAACAAGAAAGCCAATGTCCCTTCTATCAAGCTTGATCATTCATATATGCTTGTGAAGAAGGACAATGGTGTTCGTGCTAGGTACATTGGTACACCATGGATGGGCTCAAAGAAGAAAGCCATTTGGGTACCAAATGCCTTGGTGACTAACCTTGAAGGACCCAAAAAGGTTTGGGTACCTAAGAAGAATTGATCTCTTTTTGTAGGTCAATTACCGTACCAGAGGAGAGCATTGGATAATGGATAGTGGGTGCACTCAACACATGAACGGGGATTCTCATATGTTCAAGTCTATTAGCATCAAGGGCATTGATGAGTATGAGTCAATCACATTTGGCAATGACAAGAAAGGCAATGTGTTGGGTCTTGGCAAGATTGCAATCACTCAAGAGAAGAGCTTATCAAAGGTGATGCTAGTTGATAATCTTGACTACAATCTATTGTCGGTCTCTCAACTTTGTGATCTTAGTTACAAATGCATATTTACAAGCCAAGAAGTTGAGGTGGTTAGTGGTGATGGTGTCAACATGATATTCAAGGGGTTTAGATATGGTGATCTCTACCTTGTTGATTTCAAGTCAAAAGAAGCCAAGTTGACAACATGTCTACTCTCAAAGGCTATCAAAGGGTGGTTGTGTCATAGAAGACTTGGTCATGTTGGAATGAAGCAATTGAACAAGTTGATGAAGCATGACTTGGTTAGAGGCTTGAATGATGTGAAGTTTGAGAAGGACAAACCTTGTGGAGCATGTCAAGCCTAAGAAGCAACATGGCAATGCACATCCAACCAAGAGCACAATGAGCACTAGCAAGGCATTTGAGTTGCTACACATGGACTTGTTTGGGCCAACATCATACGCTAGAGTTAAATTTTCGCTTGGAAATTATGTGGATACTGTGGATTGCGATATTGCACCATTGATCGCATGTCATTTTTTGTTGGGTCGACCATGGCAATTTGATCTTGATGCTATTCATGGTGGTCGTTCCAATACATATTCATTTATGCACAAGGGAGTTACACATGTGCTGAAACCAATGCCCGAGATTGCTATCAAGGTTGAGGTATTTGCCACATTCAAAATGAAGAAAAAGTTGCTCGAATTACCCCCAAAGCCGAGGATCTGCTTTGCTTCGAGAAGGGGAGAGTGATGTGATTACCCCTACTTCAATAGATACTACAAATGGGACCGAGGGTGTTTCAGCTTATGGATTCTGTTGTTTGTCAAACTAGTAAGTGCATAGTATCCGACATTGCGCGGATGTGCGTAAGAGTGAAGGCATAGTTGCTACTGAAGCCTATTAAGTTTCATTCTCGCAGTAAAGACAAAAAAGACTCATGATGCACCAATTATGGCTTCTAATATTACACAAGCGAGTAATCATAAGATAGGAGATGTTAAACATATTTCAAAGCCGAGGACGGCTTTGTTTCAAGAAAGGGAGAATGATGAGCCCATGGGGCATCAGATTATACATGAGAAGAGTATTGGAAATTCATATATGGTAACCGTAATTTTTTAATATCTTCCGACTTCAATTTGGAACTGTTATTTTTGAGGAGAAATATATCACGGACATGGATAAATTTACCACACTGGCTTGTCGTCAAATATCATCTTTAGTGGTGCAACATTCAAGAAAACCAAAAATACAAAGCCTCGGAACATATATGTTTGTGAGCTCTATGAAGGTGGACGTTACATGAGTACTATTGACCAAGGAGAGTAAGGATATCATCACGATTTATAATATCGTGATTTCCTTCACGCATGGATTACTAAATAAAAAAATGTGTCAGTGTACTTTTGCATGTCATGGTTAATTATAGGCCTTGGTAGCGCCGGAGACAAGGTTAGCCTAGTGAGTTGATTTGCTTCTGTCCTTATCACAAATGCTATATTCTCAAGAAAGGCACAAGATTGGGCAAGTTTGACAAGAAGTGTGATGAAGGATTCTTAGTTGGATACTCAACCACAAGCAAAGCATATAGAGTGTGGAACTTGGGTAGTGGCAAACTTGAAGAGGTTCATGATGTTGAATTTGATGAAACCCAAGGCTCTTAAAATGAAGTTGAAAATCATGATGATGTGAGTGGTTCCAACTTGGAGAATGCAATGAGGAACATGGATGTAGGTGACATTCGGCCAAGGCAAGTTGAAGATGATGATGACACTCCATTGACTACCACTACCATTGAGATTGATGCAAATGAAGCAAGCACTAGTGGTACTCAAGATGAAGATCAAGAGCAACAAGCTAGTCCATCCACTCATCCTAGTCATCAAGTGCAAGTGATGCAACCATCCAACATTGCAAGAGATCATCCAATTGATCAAATTGTTGGTGACATCAATAGTGGAGTGATTACTAGAGGAAGATTGGCATCTTTTGTGCTCACCATGCCTTTGTGTCTCAAGTAGAGCCGGAGAATATTGAGAAGGCACTAAAGAAGGAAGATTGGATCAATGCCATGCATGAAGAGTTAAACAACTTCAAGAGAAATGATGTATGGGAATTGGTGGAAAGGCCAAAGGACTACAATGTGATAGGAACCAAGTGGGTCTTCAAGAACAAGCAAGATCAAGATGTAATTGTGGTTAGAAACAAGGCAAGGCTAGTAGCTCAAAGGTACACACAAGTAGAAGGTCTTGACTTTGAGAGACCTATGCACCGGTTGCTAGACTTGAAGCAATTAGAATCTTGCTTGCTTATGCATGTGCTCATGATATCAAGCTCTATCAAATGGATGTGAAGAGTGCATTCTTGAATGGCTTCATCAATAAATTGGTCTATGTTGAACAACCACCGGGCTTTGAAGATGAAAAGTATCCCAACCATGTCTACAAGTTGAAGAAGGCTTTGTATGGCTTGAAGCAAGCACCTAGAGCATGGTATGAGAGGTTGAGAGATTTTCTCCTCTCTAAAGGGTTCAAGATGGGAAAGGTGGACACCACTCTCTTCACCAAGAAGATTGGCAAAGACTTGTTTGTGTTGCAAATCTATGTTGATGACATTATCTTTGGGTCAACCAACCAAGAGTTTTGTGAAGAGTTTGCTAAGATGATGGCCAATGAGTTTGAAATGTCAATGCTTGAGAGCTCACATTCTTTCTTGACTTCAAATCAAGCAATTGAAGAATGACACATTCATTAGTCAAGGCAAGTACATCAAAGACATGATCAAGAAGTTTGATCTTCAAGATGCCAAGTCAATGTCCACACCAATGGCAACCAATGGAAGCTTAGACCCCGACCCTAGTGGCAACATGGTTGAACAAAAGAAATATCGGTCCATGATTGGTAGTTTGCTCTATGCAACCACATCAAGACCGGACATTGCATTTAGTGTGGGCATGTGTGCTACATATCAATCCGATCCAAGAGAAAGTCACCTCAAGGCAACAAAGAGAATTATGTGGTACTTGAAGGGCACACAAGATGTTGGACTATGGTATCCAAAGGGATCCAAGTTTGATTTGATTGGATATTCGGATTCCGATTATGGAGGGTGCAAGATCAATAGAATGAGCACAAGTGGCACATGTCAATTTCTTGGAAGGTCACTAGTATCATGGTCTTCAAAGAAGCAAAATAGTGTTGCTCTTTCAACCGCTGAAGCCGAATACATTAGTGCGGGAAGTTGTTGCACTCAATTGCTTTGGATGAGGTCAACCTTGAGGGATTTTGGATTCAAATTTGACAAAGTTCCATTGTATTGTGACAATGAAAGTGCAAGGAAGATGACACAAAATCCGGTTCAATATCCAAGAACAAAGCACATTGATATTAGGCATCACTTCATAAGAGATCATCAACAAAAGGGTGACATTTGTATCATGGGCATTGGCACCGAAGATCAACTAGCCGACATATTCACCAAGCCACTTGATGAGAAAAGATTTTGCATGCTAAAGGGAGAATTGAACATCATTGACTTCTCCAACTTGAGTTGATGCACCCCACTTATATGACATGCCTCTCCTCTCGACAAACCCAAGGTAAAAGTTGGTTGTCATGGCATTCATATGTTGCTAAGGATTTGTTAGTGCATCTAGCCATTGTTGCATTTCTTAAGCGCAATCACTAGAAACAGGTTTAGAACCCATCTCCAATAACGGCGCCAGAAATGCGCCGTTGACATTCCTAAGTGAAACCACTGTGTCGGTGATAACAGTAGGCACATCAACGGTGATAGATCTTGCCTAAGAAGATATTCATCCACTACGCACGGATCTATCATTGTAGCATTTCACCCGGAAGTATTCAGGGTATCGTTATTTATATTTTCTCAAAGGAAGGCATGGTGGAAAAAGATCTAATAGAGACATGAACAAGATAACACGGATGTATAATAGACCAATGCTCATAATAGGGGTAAAACAAGATAGGTAGTAGGATAACTTGACACACACACTCAAGCCAATCTCAAGGATAAAGGTAAAAGAATGAATAAAAGAATAAGTCTAACATGGAGCAGGCATATCCTAAATAGTCATGTCAAGATAGCAGATACGCACATGTTTTATTGTTAGAGATTCTAAGTCAAGATAGCCAAGGTCTCTGCTGAATTACTTCGGGCACCGGCCAACGCCCAACTGGGAAGCTTCCGGCAATTAGCTCTACGACACAGCCGAACGTGGGGGCATTTCAAGGGACGGACAAGGCTTGTCACGACCAAGCCGCCTACCCCCTCAACCGTGGGATGCACCGCAAAAGATAGGCAACCCCTAGCCCAGACACCACGTCTACACTAGTGATTATCACTCTAGCGTGTTAACAAGGCTTACCCGTCCCCGGGGTCCTTCTACTAGAGCGCCGCCCCCGAAGGAACGACTATCAATCCCGCAACCCAACATCAACCAAGGCTAACTCTAGGTAGAACTCATCATATCGATCTAGCTCTTGGTCTAAACATGTATGTATGATAAATTAAGCACAAAGTTCTATAAGACAAGATCATGATATAGGAACTATAGACTAGTTCTTCAACCAAGATTATATCACAAGAACTCTGCTCTAATTCAAGAACATGACTATATTGATAAGTAGAGAACAAGAACAAGATGAAGAACTCTAAATTGCTCATACCGAATAGCTCTAAAATGTCTTGCTCTCCTTTTATTATTGCTAGACTCCTCCTAAGTACAAACTAAAAAGAAGAAGAAGAAGAAGAAGAAGAAGAAGAAGAAGAAGAAGAAGAAGAAGAAGAAGAAGAAGAAGAAGAAGAAGAAGAAGGGGAGAAGAAGAAGAAGAAGAAGAAGAAGAAATGGAGAGAGGCTCTATTGTGTGGTGTGTGTTACAATGGTGGGAGATGGCCTCCTTTTATAGGTAGAGGAGAGGGGGCTCATTGGAAAATGTCCCTCCCCATATGGAAGGAGCCAAAACCGACTGGGAACACCTTCCAAAAACTGCCAAACCGACCAACCAACGCCGGCAACGCCATGTATGGAAGGGTAAACAAACCGCCTCCCCCGGGCGGGCCCGAGCCGCCTCGTGGAGGGTGCGCCGCACCTTTGGGGCGCGCCGCATCCCCGGGTCCGGCAAAATTCGAGCCGGGCAGGGTGGCGTTGTTGGGCCCCGAAAAGTTATAGGGCGGCGCTGGCTGCCGGCCCAGCTGCGTGTTTGGTCCATTTCTCCCTTGGGCTTGATGTTCTTTAGAATGCGCTTTCCTGTGGAGGCGCCTTTTGGTACATTTTCCACTTGTTTCTTATATAAATCAAGACAATAATAATTTGGACACTACAAGTGGAAATATATGAGTTCTAAAAGTATATGTGTGTAGTAAGGTATAGTTTCACCACCTTATTGGTAGAATGTTGACGTTAAAAATGTGTCGTTAGTGATCACAACAAACTCCCCAAGCTTACCATTTTTGGCGTCCTCGAGCAAAAGATAAGTACTTGGTTGTTGATCAGAGTTGCTACTATGCCGATTATGTTTCACAAGTGCCGGGGTTATAATAAGATTTTCTTCTAGAGTTTGAATAAAATGGCACATCTTTTTCTCACCCTTTATTACCTTTCATCGTAGCGGGGCTTTTTTAGCTTTTTTCTCAAAGTCTTGGGCGTTTGCCGATAGAACGGTTATAACAGTAAATACTTTTCATTCATCCTTTTGATCAACTTTCTCATCCGGGATTTATTTATTTAAGTTCTATTTTGTTTTTCGAGAAAGTATGGGCTTTATTGCTATATATATTTGTTTTGGAGAGGTGGGCTCTGCCGCGCCCTAGACTTTGTCTTTTATTTCCTCTCTTTCTTTTTTTTTAGAGATGTGGGCTCTACTCGCCCTCGGACACATGTCCATTTTTCATCTCTCTTTTTTTTAGCATAGCCCATATCTTTTTTCTCTTTTCTTCAAATTAGATTTCGGATGTCAAGTTTCTCTCTTGAACAAAATCATAGTAAATTTATTTGTACCATATCATATTTGGCAACAACTTAAACTGGATAGAGCTTATGCAACCCACATGAATCAGGGTTTTTTTTTTAAGATGAGTTTTAAGACTTAGCCACTAAACCCAAACTTTAGAGAAATTCAAGTTATAAACTAGGCAATGTAAAACATAAGACGAGCAACTATTCATCATTTCAATGTGTGGGGTAGAACTAAACATTTCTACAACACAAATATATGGAGTGGAATAAATCTCCTCTCTCTTTCTTTTCTTCCCTTTTTTTATATCTCATCATTCTTATAAGATAAGAAAATAACTAAATGGAATGTGAGATACGAAGTTACCTTTTTGTGGGAGTACTCCCCAAGCTAGTTTTCGACTTACCTTTTGGTTTAAGAATGTTGCTAGCTTGTGAATGCCATGAATTGATTTAGCATCTTCTTTGAGTGCGATAGGGGACTCCCCCAAGCTTGTCTTGTGATGATCTTCGAAGAACGGGACAAACATACTGGGTTTTGAAAGGTTTATTATTCATTTTCATTTTTTGGTTCACCCGACAAGATCTGTTCTCCATTGTCATCTCTAGGACACCCTCTTGAATTTGATAATTTCCTGCAGGGGTTAGTCCATATGGTCAACCAAATTCTACACTAGTAGTTTTGTTTCAATAATCAAACTCGACTCCATGTCTAATCTCGATTAAGGTAGACTTTTTGACCTAAGCACCATGCTCAATTCAAAATGTCTATGGAAGTAGGATCATTAGCTAATTGATCACGACTTCCAAACCGCAACATACTGGCATAGAAAATGGAAGCATGAATTGAAAACAAGATTCATCCAAAGGAGGTGAAGACTTTGAGAGGTGAACAATTTTTTTTTTTTTGCATGGTAACGCAAAAGGATGGGAGTGAAAGGTTCACATTACCATGTTTTGTCCTCCCCCAAGCTAGCTCAAAGCCCATTGGATCGGGGTTTTACCCCGTGCTTTTGGCTTTTTCCTGAGAGTGTGTGTACCAACCACGCATGAAGGCAAGATGTTGAAACTTCCGCGGTGGTAGCTTGATGATCCATCTCGGGCGGGCCACAAGGCTTAGGTGATACACATAGGTAGTGTATATGGACCATGGGCCTTAGTGGTCACAAAGGTGTAAACGAGGATGTTCCTCCTTTCCTTTACCTTCTTCTTTTTTCTTTTCTTTACTTTTTTTTTTTTTTTTTTATTGGACCTTTGCGTAACGGAGGTGTACTTGACCGGCAGCTTGAGGATAGAGTTCATAATTGCTGCATCGATAGCGTGATGATCTTGATTTGGTAATGACTTCCTCACAATCGAGTAGAGGGAGGCGGACCAAACTCACCCAGGTGCAACAAAGGTCTTGGAGAGAAAGATCCCTTCTTGCTTACATGGAAGCAATGAAGGGTGGAGTCAGGTGTCTTCATTGTTTACTTTGACCATATGGGGCCAACCTGCTCCTCTCTTATTTTTTTTTTTCTTTCTATATATATTTTTTTTTTTTTTATAGCAAGGGGAGGCTAACTCTTATTCATCTCTCTTTTTTTTTTTTTTTTCTTTTTTTTTTATGACCCCTTGTACATGGAACTTGATATTATCACCGCCCTCCTCCCTCTCACACTTGGACTTTCGTGAAAAAGTCGAGTGCAAGGTCGGGTCTCCTTTTGAGTGCATTCCTCCGCCCGGGAGCATCAAAGTTTTCTTATTGATAGCCCCCATGTTTTTCAAGCGTCAGCGTGCCCTTTGTTCTTCTTAGTCTCCACCGGAATGGTTAGCGACAAAAGAATTCGAAGGTGCATACTAACTTGATAACATGTCCTTGCTTTTTATTTATAAGATTTTTTTATAAAAGATTTTTTTTCTTTTATAAAAGTTTTTTTTAGATAAACCCTGTTATAAACAAAGGTCACTACACATGCATATTATCACGACGAACATGTTCTAAAAAGATGCCTTATAAAAACCAATGCCTTCCTCGGGCAACGGTGCGAGAAAAGCTTGTTGCATTTCTTAAGCGCAATCACTAGAAACAGGTTTAGAACCCATCTCCAATAACGGGCCAGAAATGCGTCGTTGACATTCCTAAGTGAAACCACCGTGTCGGTGATAACACTAGGCACATCAACGGTGATAGATCTTGCCTAAGAAGATATTCATCCAAAAGCGCACGGATCTATCATTGTAGCATTTCACTCTAAGTATTGAGTGGTATCGTTATTTATATTTTCCCAAAGGAAGGCATGGTGGAAAAAGATCTAATAGAGACATGAACAAAATAACACGGATGTATAATAGACCAATGCTCATAATAGGGGTAAAACAAGATAGGTTGTAGGATAACTTGACACACACACTCAAGCCAATCTCAAGGATAAAGGTAAAAGAATGAATAAAAGAATAAGTCTAACATGGAGCAGGCATATCCTAAATAGTCATGTCAAGATAGCAGATACGCGACATGTTTTATTGTTAGAGATTCTAAGTCAAGATAGCCAAGGTCTCTGCTGAATTACTTCGGGCACCGGCCAACGCCCAACTGGGAAGCTTTTAGGCAATTAGCTCTACGACAAATGCCGAACGTGGGGGCATTTCAAGGGGACGGACAAGGCTTGTCACGCGACCAAGCCGCCTACCCCTCAACCGTGGGATGCACCGCAAAGATAGGCAAACCCTAGCCCGCACACCACGTCTACACTAGTGATTATCACTCTAGCGTGTTAACAAGGCTTACCCGTCCCCGGGGGTCCTTCTACTAGAGCTTTTAGCCCGAAGGAACGACTATCAATCCCAAGCAACCCAACATCAACCAAGGCTAACTCTAGGTAGAACTCATCATATCGATCTAGCTCTTGGTCTAAACATGTATGTATGATAAATTAAGCACAAAGTTCTATAAGACAAGATCATGATATAGGAACTATAGACTAGTTCTTCAACCAAGATTATATCACAAGAACTCGCTCTAATTCAAGAACATGACTATATTGATAAGTAGAGAACAAGAACAAGATGAAGAACTCTAAATTGCTCATACCGAATAGCTCCAAAATGTCTTGCTCTCCTTTTATTATTGCCAGACTCCTCCTAAGTACAAACTAAAAAAGAAGAAGAAGAAGAAGAAGAAGAAGAAGAAGAAGAAGGGAGAAGAAGAAGAAGAAGAAGAAGAAGAAATGGAGAGAGGCTCTATTGTGTGGTGTGTGTTACAATGGTGGGAGATGGCCTCCTTTTATAGGTAGAGGAGAGGGGGCTCATTGGAAAATGTCCCTCCCCATATGGAAGGAGCCAAAACCGACCTGGGAACACCTTCCAAAACTGCCAAACCGACCAACCAACGTTGGCAACGCCATGTATGGAAGGTAACAAACCGCCTCCCCGAAGTTGGGCCCGAGCCGCCTCAGGGAGGGTGCGGCCGCACCTTTGGGGTACGCGCGCACCCTCGGGTCCGCAAAATTGAAGCTTCGGCAGGGTGGCGTTGTTGGGCCTATGAAAAGTTGTAGGGGGCGATGCTGGCTCGGCCCAGTCTGCGTGTTTGGTCCATTTCTCCCTTGGGCTTGATGTTCTTCAGGAATGCGCTTTCCAGTGGAGGCTTTTGGTACATTTTCCACTTGTTTCTTATATAAATCTGCACAATAATAATTTAGACACTACAAGTGGAAATATGTGAGTTCTAAAAGCATATGTGTGTAGTAAGGTATAGTTTCACCACCTTATTGGTAGAATGTTGACGTTAAAAATGTGTCGTTAGTGACCGTCAACAGCCATCATGCATGTTTAATAGGCTCATTCATGGAAAATAAAATGTTTTCAATGTATGTGTGGCACCACTATTGCTTTTGAATGCTTTTTATGAACTAGTGGTGGCATATGACATGTTTATGTGCTTGCAATCCTAGTGTCAACTCTAGAAAATGAGCTATTGATGTGTATTCTAACATGGTACAAGATAACCCTTATGCATATGAGGTGTGAAAAAGCTTGTCCTTGGTTCAAACTTGAATACATGAAAACGCAAGTGATCTAGATGAGACCACATGTGATGCTTTGATTGACTTGATTTCTCTCATTTACACCTTTTGGTGATTGTTGACAAAGGGGGAGAAATAAGTCACAAAGATGTTGGAAAGCATCACACAAATAGGGGGAGCAAGCTCATAGACTATTTGTGCATTTGTATGTGCATGATCATAATAAAATGTTGCATTGGCAATTTAAATTCAATATACATGATTGCTTGGTGTATGCTAGTTTTTGAAAAATTGATTGGTGATTGACCAACTAGCATGCATAGGATGTATCTAGACAAAGCTCACATTTTAGCCTATAATGTTGATCTCGTGGGGTATGTTGAGTTTTGATGATTGTCTAGTTACATTGATGCTAAGGACTCCGATGGTTTCACGCTTCAAAGGTCCAATTCTAGAACCTTAGATATCTATTTTGGTATTAGTATCTCTCCCCAAGATTTTCTATCCATACATATGTGCCAAATTGATCCAAACACATGGAAGCACATATGTAGGGGAGCTACTACTACCAAAAACCGAACCTTGAAATGTTTGTCCAATCCTTGATTCATGATCAAAATGCTATGGACAAGCAATTCAAGTTCAATTGAATTTTATTTCATATCTTTTGTGATTTTTGGTTGTCATCAATTACCAAAAAGGGGGAGATTGAAATCTCATATTTGGTTTTGGAAATTGATGACACTGTGGGACTAATCCTTTGCTCTAAGTGATGACTTGAGATAGGATTAGGTGAATGACGTGGAGCATGATGATCATGAACATGGACAATGTCGGTGGACTTGATGGATCGTCAAGCTCGGTGATCGGCTTGAGAGGAACTGGGAGATCAAGGCAAAGGTATCTCGATAAGGTTTTCCTTTTGGTGATCAAGACACGATAGAGCGTGTGATCACATTATAGGATAGATAGCCGACTATCAAGAGGGAATGCCGCGACAATCCTTTGGTGAAGTGCTTCTAGGTCCAATTGACTTGCATATTGCATTTAGGACAATGAGGCACTAACTTCGATCTTGCCTAACCATTCGACAAGCTAACATGCATGATAACGTGATCACCTTCTATGTGTTGGCAACATATGGCAAGAGGCGAATGAAGATCTCTTGTTTGGTTTTGGCTAATTAGTGACACCTAAGGACTAATCTCTCAATGCTAAGTGTTTGACATGATTGGAGATTGGTCGTGCCGGAGTTGGTGCATGGTGGTCATGGATGATGGATCGAGGTGATCCAAAAGGTGATCAAGCATGCAACTTCGGTGGAGTTTCGAGATCAAAGGTCCCAAGGCAAAGGTATAACCATAGGGCTTTTTTTGATTTCACACCCAAGACACTATAGAGAGTGTGGGTGGTTATAGGATCGATAAGTTTTACTATAAAGAGGGAAAAACTATCGCATATCGGTCCTCATGTGCCTCTAGGTTCAAAATCATTTGCATGCATTCTAACCTAGAGAGCTAACCCGACCTTCTAAATTGTTTGTGAAAATGCTAACACACGAGCACATGGTGATGTACACGTGGTGGTGTTGGCACGTTGTGAAGGCGGTGATAGTTGCAGGGTTGAGATGGGTTTGGGTACCGCTCACCCTCCCGCCGAGCTTGCGAGGGGGGATTCGGCGCTTTTGAGAAAATGAAACGTCTATTTTCTATTGCGCCGGATGCATCGTGGTGGTAAAACATGCTAGTCCTTGTTCTCAAGTTAGTACACTTGGTGGATAGCATGTCGAAGCAAAGGCGACAGAAAAACGATTTTAAAATTCGCGGCTTAGTGCTGACCGGACGACCGGCCGAAGCGCGACCGGACGCGACGAGATTTGACCGAACGCCCGGTGGGTGCGTCTGGCAGAGAGCATGTTTTTCGGCTCGGGCGTCGACGGGTGACCGGACGCCATCGACCGAAGCATCCGGCAGCGGCCGGCCGGACGCATCGATCGGATGAGCGACCGGACGCACCGGCGCGTGGGGGGCCGGGTCGGTTTGGCTTTGTCGGTTGATCGGGACCACCTGACCGGACTCACTGGTGAGTCCTGGCCGCCGGCCCGGTCAGCCGCAGAAAGTGTGTTTTCCACCCTTTCCACCACATTTCGTGGTGTGGCCTATATATACCACCTTGGCCGCCACTTGCTCTCTCTTGGTCATTTGAATCACTCCTAACACCTTTGAGCAAGCAAGCAAGCCTCCCTCCCTCTCTCACTCTTTGATTTGAGCTTCATTCTTGAGAGAAGAGTTGATCCTAGTGCATTGCATCGAAGTTCTTGCATCTAGAGGCACTTGGGGATCGTGTTGTGACGGTGGATTTCCCGTTACTCTTGGAGACACCGCTCCTAGCCGGCTTGGTGAAGTGGTGGAGGCGTTGGCAAGAAGAGGTGATTGTTTCTTGGCCACCTCCGGTTGGTTTGTGAGAGGATTACGCACTCCTCGTCGGGAAGACAAAGTGCAAGGAATACATTGCTCGTGTCTTGGGTACCACACTTGTTGAGTGGTGTGTTGAGGCTAGCAAGGGCACCGCCTAGGTCAAACACCATCCTTGTGTTGGTCGGCACAACCGGAGACTAGCTTGTCGGTGTACAAGTGAACTCCGGGTGAACAAATCGACTTGTTCATTGTCTTCACTTGTGGATCATCACCTTCGAGTGATTGATAGTTCATCTCCATCCCGGTGATTGGTTCATTCCTCTACACGCCGGGTATATCTTGCTTGTTCCCTTGCATTTACCTTCCTAGTTTACTTTGTGAAGAGAGCTAGCATTTGCTTGTGTAGGTTGTTTCTTGCTAGCATAAGGACCATATTAGGATTGCTCATTAGCTAGAGTAGTGACATAGACTTTGTGTGCTCTAGAGATCATAGAAATATTTAGTCTTGTCACTACAAGGCTTGCTTGACCATTAGAGCTAGTGCAAACCGCTTTGCAGCCGTATTTTATTCTAACTTAGGTTTGTTTAAGTGAGCTTTGTAGAAAATTTTATAGGCTATTCACCCCCCCTCTAGCCATCTAGGACCTTACAGCGAAGCAAGGTTGAAGCAAAGGGCGACAACAAGATGAAGAACACGCTAGAAACGCCGACCGGACGCACCGACCAGAAGCATGGTGCTTCGGCCAGGGGACGCTTCCGGCCGATCGTCGCGTGAGAGCCCTCGGTTGGCGGGTGTTGGCGGTCATTATCAGTAATTAATACCGCCAACTTATATCCAATTCATGAGAAACAGGCAAACTTATGTCACATAAACCGTTACTACTCACCTAGTTCCATTTGTATTCGAAGAAAATATGTTTTGCGTGCACAAATGTGGAAACAGTGAAAGTACGCCGAATAAAAGAGGAAAGCGCGCGCCGTAACCGTTTTGGACAAGGGAATGCCACCAGGCCAAAACCGTCGCGAACCAGGCCAAAGCACCGTCGGGGACGCAACTCATAATGGGCCACAAGCCCCTTCGTGAAGGCGGCGGCACCAGCGGCCAAACTCCGGGCCGCCGCCCGCGGCGGGCGGCGCCCGCCGGCCTCGCTCCGTTCCCGCCGCGCCTTGTCTCGTGAGCTGTCGAATAGAGAAGGCAAGTGCATGAAAGTGCTTTTCAGGATGTGCCAAGAATTTCGCCAAAACTCCCTCGGAAGACATGGTTGCATGCGTGGAAGATATGGTTCCCGCCAAGAATGCTTGTTGCATGCGAGGGAATTAATTTGGCGCCAAGACGTGTGCGGATGCATGGCTTGGAAGGCTTGCATGAAGGTGTTTTTTTTGGGTATGGCGCCAAGGCGAGAGGCGGTTGCATGTCAGGGGAGTTCGAATTTTAGGATAGAAACATGGAGAGCCCTCCATTTCTCCTTCCCTTTTTTTCCTATATAAAGAAGGCCACCCCTCCTCTTTAGAACATACAACACACAAGGATCTCTCTCCCTTCATTTGTTACTTCTTCCTTTTAGTTAGTATTAGGAGTTTGGGAAACATGTAGAAGATCAAGATCTTCTTGGAGTTACTGGTATGATCAATATAATTCCTTTATGTTGGTCAATGCTATGTTCTTCATTTTGTTCTTATTCTTCATTTATCAATATAGCTATGAACTAGAGTATAGTTCTTATGACATGATCTTTGCATATATGGAACTTTGCGCTTAACCTATCATATATACATGTTTAGACCAAGAGCTAAGTTGAGATGTTGAGTTCTACCTTGAATTAGTCTTAGTTGCTGTTGGATTATAGGTTATTTGCCCGCCTCGAGGGTGGGTGCTCTAGTAGAAGGACCCGAGGGGACGGGTAAGCCTTGACGCCACGCTAGAGTAGTGACCATAGCGTAGACATGGTGTCTAAGCTAGAGGTTACCTTCGGACCGCTCCATATACGGACCGGATGAGGTGGTAGGCGGCAGGTGGTGACAGCACCTGTCAGGCCCCTTGTAATCCCCCCCACGTCTCGTATTTGGGTAGATGCTATCTTTGGTATCGCCTGGCGCACCAGGTGCGCCTTCGTGGTCGAAGTAAGAAAATAGCAACCATGGCTAACTTCACTTAGAATCTCTAACATTACAAAAGCATGTATGTATATCTACTATCTTAACATAGCTATTTAGGATATGCCTACTCCTTGTTAGATTTATTTATCTTTATCCTTGAGATTGATTCAAGTGTGTGTGTCAAGTTATCTTACCATTTGGTTTATCCCTATTATAGATTGTGGTCTATTGCATAGTCGTGTTATCATGTCCATATTCATATTAGAGACTTTATACCATGCCTTCCCTCGTGGAAAATACGATACCCTTAATACTTAGGGAGAAAGCTACAAACGGCATTTCGCGGCGCTATGGGAACTCTTTTCGCTTATGCGTTAAGAAACGCCAACAACGGGTTTTTGCGGGGACGGACCGGACTACTGGCCGGATGCATCCGGTGCTTTCGACCGAAGCTGTGGACCGACGCATGGAGATCTTTGTCGACCATGGGCCCGAGACCTTGTCGGTTGTGATCGGACTTACGCGGATCAGGACTCCACGACCGACTTCGTTGGTGAGTCCGGCGGTAAGGCCGTAAGTTAGCGCGTAAAGCCCAATTTGAAGGCAACGGCTCTATTCTTTGGAGGAGGCTATATATACTTGGTTGGCCGGGTACATGGTCTCTCTCTTGCACATTTGAAGCTTCCAACTTGCTATTGAGCTTGTGAGACTCCTCTCCACTCATCTCTCCATCACTAACTCGGATTCTTGGTGAGATTGAGAGTGATAGAAGTGCATTGCATCATCGGTTGCATCTAGAGGCACTTCATCCTTGGAGAAGCCGCGAGATTCTTGTTTTCTTGGGAATTTGCCCGGTTCCCTAGCGGTGGAGCAAGAGGCGGTGTTGAGCTCGATTGAAGCTTGTTCGAGGCCACACCGTGGTTTTGTGAGGGTCGTTCCTTACCCGTGGGAGATTCGCGAAAAGGAGCACTAGTGGATTGCTCGTGGCTTGTTTGGCCCCTCTTGTGATTGGTGTGCTTGAGCTCCCACCGGGATTTGGCACCGGCCATTGCTTAGCAACCATCAAGTGGGTGTGTCGCCAATAATGGGACTAGCGTGCCCGGCAAGCACGTGAACCTTCGTGAAAAAAATCATCGTGTCATTTGTTCTTGCTCGTTGGAGATTTCTCATACACGGTGATTGGCCACAACCTCTACTCAACAACGGTGGTATTGTATTCTAGCACTCCTTTGCATTACTTAGTAGCATATCTTGGTAGGGTGCTTAGTTAGTTGAGTAGCTTGTGTAGGTTGCTTAGTCTTGCTAGCTCCTAGTTGGTATTCTAGTTAGAATTGCTTGTTCACCTAGGAGTAATCTAGCAACATAGCCCTTGAGTGATCTTAGAGATATTAGAAATATCATCTCTTGCTTGTGGCTTGCATAGATAGCTCGTAGCACCGCTTTTATTTAGCTTCGCCATCTTATTTACTAATCCGGTGCATAGTGTTGTTAATAGGCTATTCACCCCCCCTTCTAGCCATTAGGATCTTTCAACACCCCGACACCATGTGTTAGCATTTTCAAAACCATTTTCGTCAAGTACGGAGTTAGCTCTTTAGGTCAGAATGCATGCATATGAATTTTCAACCTAAAGGCACTAGAGGACCGATATGTACGATAAGTTTCCCCTCTTAATAGTACGGCTTATCGATCCTATAATCACTCACACCCTCTATGGTATCTTGAGTGTGAAATCAAAAGGCCCTATGGTTATACCTTTGCCTTGAGCTCATTTGATCTCCAAATTCCTCCAAGTTGGACGCTTGATCATCTTTTGGATCACCTCGATCCATCCTCCATGATCACCATGCTCCAATCTTGACACAACCAATCTCCAATCTAGTCAAACACTTAGTATCGAGAGATTAGTCCTTAGGCTGTGACAAAGCCGACCAATTTATAAGAAATCAAGTATAATTCGCAATTACCGAAGCAATTGCAGTCTACACTTGAGTCCATATAAACCCGTATTACGGAAATCTCCGAGTGATTTCAAACTCATCAACAACACAACAAGGATCGTTGAGCTCGTGAGTTCATATCTGCGGTATCTCAAACCAAATTCAAATATATTATAATCAGAGTGCGATGGCACATTTATTCAAAAGTAGTTCAGAGTGCGGAAGCAATAGCTTTCGAAAACAAGATAGTTGTACAGCGGAAATAAAATAAGATAGTGCCAATCATAGTGTCAACCCAGCGTAATAGCACTAGACGGGAAATATAGAGATTGCCATGCCCTAGGCATTATTCTTTAACCACAGCAACACACAACTGGCTCGAAACATGCTAGACGGAGTCACCTGCAACATCCGGAATAAACCCATGAGTACTCAATTGTACTCCGCAAGACTTACCCGTCTGAAACCAGAAAATAAGGAAAAGACTCCAAGGATCATGCTTAGCTTTATCTGGAGCTGACTGACTCACATTTAATTTCATAAAATAATGTTGATTAGTGAGCCTACACATACTACTTGAATTCTTCCAAGTTAAAAGGTTATTTATTATATACATAACCATAGATCCCGTATAGTCAAGGTTAAAGACATATGCTCAACAATATAAATAAAAGATAAGTAACTTGATCATAATTTTAATAGCGGCAACATGATAATGTAACATATATTGTGATATTGAGACTACATTGTCGTGGAAGCATCCCGTTCTCACTATCCGGGAGAGATGACGATTGAATCGATTGCAAACCAGCCGGCGACACCTGTCATAAACCCGGTCTCTTTCGGATCGAGTAGACCCAATCACTCCCGTGATGTTACGGGGACGTAAAGTCTCGGGTCCTACCGGCTACCCCTCCTTCTCGGCGCCAAGTGAGCGAACAATGAAGACGACGCCGCGGCGCATCTTCTTGCGCCCAATCATTTCCCCAACTACCATCACCAAAGGAGGAGCGATAAAGCGAGCAAAAGCCGCCCCTAACATTCCCACGAGCCGTGGCTCATGACCCGCGGAGCCTACTATATGAACAGTACTTTCAACTTCCGACCACGGCCCGACAAAGTATGAGTCCTTAATCGACCGGATGGAAGGACCACAATATCCACCCAATCTCACATGTTTTATTTTATCGGGTTCTCAAATACGGCTTTGACAATCACCCATGTGATTGTTCACAACACTTTCCGTAAGTGACCAGGAATCACCGCTCTACCGCAATCATGATACCGAGCATTAACCTAGACCTCTATAATAGGATGGGGCAACTTTCAATAAGGATCATAATGCATCAACGGTTTCAACCATTTTCCTAAACTTAATGCATGAAACATATAAAAAGGACGCAAATCAATTTAGTTAGAAAGCATAGGAAAGGGCAAAGATGCACCGGGGCTTGCCTTCGTAAGAGGGTTAGAAGGTGCCTTGGGCACTTTCGCCAGCCTTGACGATTTGTCCCGCCTCTTCTAGGACCTCCTCTTGCTGCACTTCTAGATGTGTACCTCTCCTTCCTGCTGCTTCTCAATCTCTTCGTGCTCTCTCTTTTGATCCAATATGAATGTGTATGCAAAGATAAATATTAAGGAATGCACAATTTACAAGGAATGGATGAATGCATTATGATGTATGATAATAGTAAGTGCATATCTCTTCTATAGAAGTACAATTATAACTACACAAGAAAACCTAATAATCTACATCAAGCAAACACCCTATTTTACTAATACATGGAAAATGGCAGCTAGACATGTTGTCAAGAAAAACATCACATAGGGAGTTCTATAACTCCAAATTCAGTGAACAAAGACTCTATGGAAAGCTAACGAAATTTACTACAAAACACTCCATACCACCCCGACCTGATTCTGTCATCTACAGCCTCGAAAACAAAGTGAAAACAGAGGCTCTGTTTCTAACCTATCAAGCTACATGCAACTACTATAACTTGCAAACTATTTACGATACCTTACCAAACTTAACCAGCAAGTAAATAAGATCATAAAGCATCAAAATAACCTACTGATCAACCCAAAGGATGAATTAAAGCACATAAAAATGACATGCCCTAATATCCACTACACATGCACACTATAATTTATATAAATGCTAGGAATAATAAATTGACAAAAACAGGTGAGGCTATCAAACTAAACATACCAATAGGTCCTACTCATACTAGGAACAACTGGTAAACCAACCAAAACATATTACCCTAACATAAACATGCATTTCTAGGGTATTTCCTATGCAACATAATTATGATAAATACATAAACACCTCAGGAAAATCTACGAAAATTACAGGGGCATTCTATTGGCATAAGAAGGCTACCATAAAAATTTCATGGCAAGATCATGCATATACTATCCTACACAAAAATGACAAGCTAGCAATAAATCTATGCATGAAAATACTTTGTACTATGAAAAGTGTCAGACAACAGATTTCTAAGTATGACAAGCTACTAAAAACCTATCAAAACCAATCACACCAAGTTTCACATCCAAAACCCTAGTAATTATTTTTCTATGAATTTCCTAAGTAAGCATGGTAAATAGCACATAAATCAAAAATCATATTTCCACCACAGAACCTAGGGTCAAACATATTTTTACCATGATGTACATCACAAAACATGAACATTTTGTACAGGGACTACTATTTTATCAAGCACCAAAAATTAGCTATGCATTTATCTATTTTCATGGCATTTACTAGCATAAATATAAATAAATATAAAAACTACCAGAAAATGGCATCTCATATTTTTCTATCATAGGTCAGAGAATAACAAGCACAAAAAAATTCGTTTCACTCAAATCCGAGCTAAAATGACCGAGATATAAAATTTACAAGCTATGCATGCAAAACGGAAATTCGAGAAAATGTAAAGGATATTCTTTGTGGTGGGACCCGCTTGTAACACCCTGTTTTTAAGCGTGTCATTAGCATCTACATTTCATGGGCATAATCATAATTTAGTTACATGCAATCATGCACATGAAATGATAGTTTGTCATTTGAGTGATTAGATGCATTCAAATTGCATGTTATGCTTTGCCTCGACATTTTATGTGAGAAATGTTTGCATAATTAGAAGTTTAATGTTTATTTATTCTTAATAGTGTTTAGAGAAGGTGTTAGAGCATATTTGATGTTGGTCATGTTTACTAATTAGATTTTATAATGATAGTTTGACTTGGTTTGACCTTGTTTGGATTTGAATGCAATTTATCTTCTTTTTGTTCAAAAGTCCTAACTAGAGACCTTGCATGTGTGTGCACCCTTCATGACTTAGGTAGATAATTTTATGTAGAACAAAAGATGTCATAGGCCGGTTGCGTGATTTTGGGTGGAGCATGTTCGAAAATCCCAAGTTTGTTTGAATTAGATGCAAATTAGGGTTTCTTTGATCCCCGGAGTAGTTCTCGCTTCGGTTGCCCGTAGTTTCAAATCTGGACCAAACTAGAGAAAAGTATATATAGGTGTTTTGGTTAGAATTTTGTGAGGATCATTTCGCTCAATTAGAGCTTTTGCTAATTTCGCGCGGTTTTTCTGAGGTATTAAGAAAAAAAAAACAAGGAGGGGAAGAAAACCGGGCCTGTCGGCCTTCCTCTCGCCGACGGGCGCCACCGCCACGCCCGGGACCCGCCGTCCTGCCACTCACGCCGCGTGGCATGCGTCCCTGCCAACCTTGACGCGTCGGTGCCTTCTTGTAGGAGGAAACCCCGTCCCCTTGTCCGCACTCACCCTGCTCCCTCTCCCTTGCGGTCCAAGCCAAGAAGCGGCGGCCCCTGGCGCGCCGCCGCGGCCACCATTGCCGCCACCGGCGTCAAACACCGCCAACCACCGCGTCCCTGCCCCCCCAATTGCGCAAAAAAGACATCCGCCATCCTTGCTCTACCCTCGTCACCCGTTAGAAGCAAGAAGGAGGCTCGAAAGAACAACGGAAATCCGCCCGCCGCCGGATTTTCCGTCCGCCGCCATGGCAAGCTCGCTCACCGTCGTCCTCGTCCCGCTTTTCTTGCCCTGATCCACGTTCTAACACCGCCTCGGTGTGTTATCCCGTGCCAGTCCAATCGCCGCATCCCGCCGCCGTTTGGGACGAACCGCCTTGGCCGCCGCCATCCGAGCGCCGGGCCGCGCGCCGGGCGCCGTGGCCAAGTCAACTCCGACCACCTCCGCATTGCTTTTCATGTGCATCTAGTCCGCCTTGCCCGCTGCAGCGGCCGGCCCCCGCACCCAGCCGATCCGCGTCTCCCAACTGCCGGAACGCGCCGCCATCGCCGGGTCCGTTGCCCGCCGTCGGCCGCGCCGTCGTCGAGCACGCCCGACCACCCACCGCGACCCGAGGTAGTCGAATCGCGCCCTCGATGTCACCTAGGTCGTCGCGCTCGCTAGCTCTCGCACCGCCATGGCGAAAGATGACCGGCGCCGCCGCCATGCAGCGGGCCGCCGTCCGCGTCAAGCGGCGCTGACATAAGCCCGGTGCACTAAGGCCACCTATGGATAGATCTCGCCGAGCAATCCAACGATACCTGGACCCCTCCCGGAAACCTCACCGCCCGGCGAGATCAGTCATGTAGCGCCCGCTCCTCGTCTCTGGGTCGCTGACATGTGGACCCCGCGCGTCAGCCTTTTATTTTATTCAGTTATTCATTTTCTAGCATGCATGTTTATCTTGTAAAATTCATATCTCCTACGTTTTAGCTCGGTTTTGCATGCAACAAATTTTGTTGTGATCCTGGTGAGTAGATCTATAGTAGAAAAATATGAGATGTGGTTTTCTGGTAGTTTTTATATTTATCTAGATTTATTGCTTTAATTGCCATGTAAATGGGGAAATGCATATCTAATTCTTGGTGCATGATAAATTAGTGGTCCCTGTACAAAATGTTCTTGTTTTTAGATGTAGAGTGCAGGAAAAATATCATACATGCTATGTTTTGTGATGAAAGTGTGATTTTTGATTTATGTGCTATTTACCATGCCTTCTTAGGAAATTCATAGAAAAATAATTACTAGGGTTTTTGCCATGATAATTTTTGTACAAGCATTTGTTACTGTTAGGTAGCTTTTCATGTTCATGGTTAGGCAGTTTCATACATTTCATAGTACAAAGTATTTTCATGCCTTGTTTTATGTTAGCTTGTCATTTTTGTGTAGGACAGTATATGCATGTTCTTGCTCTGAAATTTTTATGGAAGGCATGTTAGACCAGTATGATGCTAATGTAATTTTTTTTTGCAGAATCTTCTAAGATGTTTGCTTGTTTATCATATTGATGTTGCATCGAAAATGCCCTATAAATACATGTTTATAGTAGGGTAGTGTGTATTGGTAATTTTATTGTTTGTTCTTATGATAATAAGGACCTGTTAGTGTGGTTAGTTTACTGGTTACATGTTTTTATAAAACTAGTATAATTCTAGCCTTGCATTTTAGGGTGTGCATGTGTAGTGTTTGCTTAGGGGATGTCATTTCATGTGCTTTAGTTTATCTTTTGGCTTGGTCAGTAGGTTTATTTGGTAGATTATAACTTGTTTTGCTTTTGGAAGAGTTTTAGGTGAAGTGCATGCTTGGGTGATTTATAATAGATGTTGTAAGTTAGAGTTTGTCTGAAAACAGAGTCTCTGTTTTTGCTATTTTCGAGGCTGTAGATGTTAGAATCAAGTCTGGATCATACGGAATGTTTTGTAGATAATTTTGTTAGCTTTCCAACGCAGTATTTGTTTGCTGCATTTGGAGTTCTGTAACTCCCCTGGGTGACTGTTTTAGTAACAGCATGCCTAGCTGCCATTTTCGTGATTAGTGAAATAGGGTGTTTGATTGATGTAGATTATTAGGGTTTCTTGTGTAGTTATAATTGTGTGTCTGCGGAAGAGATATCCACTTACTAGTATCTTCCATCATGATGCATTCATTCATCATCCTACTTTATTTATTTGCAAGCATGTTTCTGTGCATTCGTAATATTCACTCGTGCATGTGCATGCATCATCTAAGGATCGGAGGAGTTAGTTAGGGAGGAGATCAAGGAGCAGGAGGTCAACCTTGATAATCTCGGAGTGCAGCCAAACGACCCTACGAGGAGAAGGAGGACCGTGACTCCAGCTTCCAGAGGACTCTAACTTCTTCCTACTACTTTTCCGAAGGCAAGCCCCGGTGCATGCTGAACTTCCCTATGCTTTCTGAATTAACTTGTTAAGTCCTTTATTGATTGTTGCATTAAGTATAGGAAGTGGTTGAAACCGTTGATGCACAGATATCCTTGCTGAAGTTGTCCTATCCTAATTAGGAGGCTAGGTTAAATAAATGCTCAGTTATGATGATTGCAGTAGACAGTGATTTCCGGTCACTTGTGAGGGTTGTTGTTGGGTTAATCACGTTGGTGGTTAACAAGCTGCTGTTGAGAACTTGGTTAAATAAAACATGCTTAGATCAGATGGATATTGTGGTCTTCCATCTGATCGATTAAGGACTCTCACTTTGTCGGAATGTGGTCGGAAGTTGAACGTACCTGTTCATATAGTAGGCTCCGCGGAGTCGTGAGCCACGAAGCTCGTGAGAATGCTAGGGGCCGGTACTTGTACGCTTAACGTCCCTCCTTGGCGTGGTCGGTTGGGTTTGATCGGGCGCAAGCGCAGAGGCACTGAGCGGCGTCTTCGGTCAGCTCACTTGGTGGCTTGAGAGGAGGGGTTGCCGACAAAGCTCGAGACTTTACGTCCCCTAACATCTTGGGAGTGATCGGGTCCTACCTATGATCTAGTAGGCCTGGTTTATGACAGGGTATTCGCCAGCTAGTTTGCAATCGATTCGAATCGCCATCTCTCCTGGTCAGTGAGAACCCGGGTTGCGTCCACGGCATCGTAGTCTAATATCACAATAATGGTTACTCTTATTCATCTTGCCGATGATAAAATGTTGATCAAGTTACTTATGCCGTTATTTATATATCGTGAGCATATGTTTTAATCTTGACTATACAGGACTTATGGTTATGTATATAATAATAACCTTTTAACTTGAAGAACTCCGAGTAGTATGTGTAGGCGCACTAATCAACTTTATTTCGAAAATAAATGTGAGTCGGCCGACTCGGATAAAGCCAAGCATAATCCTTGAGTCTTTTCCTTATTTTACGGTTTAAGACGGGTAAGTCTTGCGGAGTACAATTGAGTACTCACGGGTTAATTCCGATGTTGCGGGTGATCCGTCTAGCATGATCTAGCCAGTTGTGATGTCTTTGTGATTGAAGAATAATGCCTAGGGCATGGCAGTCTCCATATTTCCCTGTCTCTTGCTATTACAGGGGTGACATCATGTTGGCACTATCTATTTTATTTTGGATTTCCATTGTACAACTAATTTGCTTTTTGAAAGCTATTGCTTCCGCACTCTGAATTCCTTTTGAAATGAATGTGTACATCGCACTCGATTAATATATTGAATTTGGTTTTGAGATACCGCGGATTGGAACTACCGAGCTCACCGATCTTGGTTGTATTGTTGATGAGTTTGAAATCACTCGAGATTTAGGAATACCGGGTTTATATGGACTCAAGTGAAGACTGCGGATTGCTTGGTAATTGCGAATTATACTTGATTTCTTATAAATTGGTCGGCTCTGTCACACCGCTGGTCGGCGACTCGGGACGAGGGCATGGCGCCGCCGACGATGGATCTCGCCGGCGGTGGGGTTTTCGGCGATGGGGAGGGCATGGCTGGCTTCCTCTCTTCGAGCGCACCCGTTGGTGCCCTCGGTTGGCGTGGGGAGCACCGGCGTGGGCTCGCAGTTGTCCATGGCGGCGGCGGCGGCGGGCGCATGGCGGCGTTCCCGCCATTTCCGGCGACGCGGGCGGGGCAAAGCGAGCATGGGCATTGCCGTGCCAAGGCGACCAAATCCGCGGTTTGGCGGCGAGGACGGTGAAGCGGTGAAGCTTGACGCGCTGTGACGGGCGAATCGCCGGGCATGCCGGGCGGGCGGCGCAGCGTTCCGGCGATGTGGGGCCACTACGGCCCAATCGGCTAGGGTTCCACTAGTAGAAGACCAAGGCGGACTCGGTGCACGCATCGGAAGGGACGGAGGTGGCCGGAGCTTGGGCGGGCCACGGGCCCCGGCGCGCGGCGCTCTCTCCGGAGGGGGGCGCGACGGAAACCGCCGATTGGGCCGTTCCGTGCTCGATTTGGGCAACGATTGGGTCGGCAGGTAGCTGGGCGAGGTGGCGGGTCGTGTGCGGCGTGGAATCGGCAACGGCGTGGTGGCGAAGCGAAGCTGGCCGCTGGGGCGGCGCCGGCAATGGCCACGGCGACCATGGTCGCCGCCGCCGCCGCGAGGCAAGGGAAAGGAGGGGCGGGGGATGGCTTGGGAAGCACGGGCGCGCTTGCCCTCTTCTACAAGGCACGGGCGCGGGCGCTGCGGTGTCGGATGTGCTTGTGCCACACGGCGCAGTGACGGCGGCGTCGTGACAAGGGTGGCCGCCGGTTTTCGGACACAAGAAAAGCGACCAAAGCGTCTCTAAAGACCAAATCAAACCCTAATTCTATCTATTTCATCCTGTGCCTCGAGATTCGTGCAAAACTAGCCAAACCTCATATTGAATGAAATGTTCGTTATAAAATTCTCGAGCATTTCATATGTAGCAAGTTTTGGCTAGTCCGCCTAGATTTAAAACTACGATAAACCGAAACACGGTTACTCCAAAAACCGAGCAAACCCTAATTTGCATTCAAAACAAACTAATTTCGACTTTTCAAACACGATCTACCCACTTTCATGAAACAAGCATGCAACGACTTTTGTTCTACACTAAATTATCCACACATTTCATGAAGGGTGCACACACATGCATAAACCCTAGCTAGGACTTTCGTGTAAAATAAGATAACTCACTTTCAAAGTCAACAAGGTCAAATCAAGTCAAACTATCATTATAAAACATAATTAGGGAACATGACCAACATCGACCTTGCTCTAACACCTTTCCCAAACATAACTAAGAATAAATAAATATTAAACATCTAATTATGCAAGCATTTCATACATGAAATGATAAGACAAAAAGCATAACAAGCAATTTAAAACAAATTAAGCATACAAATGACATGTATCATTTCATGTGCATGAATGCATATGATTAAAAGATGATTATGCTCATGAAATGCAGATGCTAATGACATGCTTAACACCGTGGTGTTACAGGTGTCACTAATTAGCCGAAACCAAACTAGAGATCTTCACCGTGGCGGAAGCTAACGGGTGGTAGATGGCGTTCGCCCGACCGCCAGCATTTATTGCGCCCGACGCCCCCCGCGAATCCCATCGTTGACTCGACCATCCAACTTTGACATCACCGCTGCCCGCTTAGGTTTTTTTTTAACACCCGGGGCGGAGTAGTGTTGATGGTCCTTATACTCCATATATAACCATCAACTACTGCATGAAATGATATAAAAGCAATCACAAACACTAGTTATAGGGTTTGATTCTAACAGGTTCCACAAGTTTTGGTGCTTTCACTTGTTTTGCAGGTTAGGTAAGTTTTCACTAAATAAAAGTATCTCAGATGATGGATTAGAGCGCACCATTCCAAAGAGCTCATCGAGACGATCAAAATTGAAATATTGTTTGCTATATTTGGAGTCCGTAATCAAAAGATATCAGGCTGCAGGAGTAGAGTCCAGTATTTTGGCCATTACATTATTATCCAGGACGCTTTTCACCTACTAGAACTCTTTGGAAAGCTTACTCGAGGCTTACGCACCCGTCAAAGCTAGGGCCCATTTGTCATTAAGTAAGGGCGCTTTTGGGGGGCCCTTGAGGCCACCCACCGCCCGGAGATGCCACATCACCGGCCACGGGAAGCTTCCTCCACCGACCTATAGGATCGTCAGAATCATATCTAACCATTGATTTAAGTCAGTTTAAGGTCGATTTGATCCAACGGCTCAGATTCATCCCTTAGGACTATAAATAAAGAGGCGTAACTCTCCTCCGAAACCCTAATTCATTAGCTGATTCATTCATTCTTTTCATTAGATCAAGAGAAGAGTCTTTTGTATGGATCTATCTCTTAGATTTAGCTATATCTAGAAAAGGTTAGTTCTCATTAGATCTAATCTAGAAAATAAGAAGAGAGGAGAGGTGAGAGATTTGATGAGAAGTTGGGATTGTTGGCTTCTCCTCAACTTTGTACCTCTACAAATCTAATTCTTCATCGAAGTTATATCCGTGTTCTTCATTTATTATTTCTACATTTTCTTTCTAAGAGAAACTCCAACAGTTTGCTAAATGAACTTGCTATCCTTGAAAATTTGGCAAAACATGAAATTATACTCTCCAATAGTTTGTTAAATTAACTTTCCATCTTTCCCAACTTGCTATCCGCCCCTCCGCGCAAATAAATATACACGCTCCTATGTGCGGCGCATCGTCGGTATTAGAAGAGGTGGAAGGCCATAAACATAATTTTATTTCTATCTCGAGTTCTTGATGTAAACTTTCAATAAGTGGAAGGGCATAAACATAATTTTGTTTCTCTCTCGGGGTTCCTGAAGTAAGTTAGATCACGAGTTTGGCAAACAAATTATGCCAAACCGTTGGATATGAGCTCTTTTTTTACTTGGCATATCTTTTTAGAAGTTGCCAAAACTCAAGATTTGCCGAGTAAAATTTGGCAAATGCTTGAAGATGCGCTAATTAAGTTTAGTTCTTTATTATAATTTGCTTGCTTGATCTTTGCTCGTATTGAGTGCTCTAGTCTCACTACAAGAATACCGATTTTTTATGAAAAAACGACCTCGTGACGGGGGCCTAAACTCGTCATATAATGTACCATAATATGACGAAAAACACGATGTCGCCCCCAAAATTACAGGCACCATGACTATTTTGTGACGGAAGGCTGTTGTGTGTCACATAAGAGTGCACTATATATGACGAAGCAGTTTGCTTTTGTCGCAAAATATGATTCCCAGAGCGGCCGTTTTTTTGTGACACCACGTGATGGTTTTTGTGACTTTGTTAAACTGTCATTGAAATAAATAGCAAAATGTGTGGCGCATGGGGATTGAACTTGGACCTTTGGAACAAAAGGTGGTGTCTTAACCACTAGGCCAATGTTCAGTTTGTGCTATAAAGGGGCATTTTATTCTTTATATATATTAAAAATAATAAATCATGTAAAACAATATTGAAAAAATATGTAGCACATGAATCGAACCTAGCACCTTTGGAACAAATCATGGCACCTTAACCACTAAGATAAGTCTTCATTTGCGACATAAAGGGGCGTTTTGTGTTTTTTATCTATGAATTGGAAAGAAATAAATCCTATAAAATGTGTGGCATTCAAAAAATGTGTGGTAAGTGGGAATCGAACCTTACACCTCTCTAAGAGGGAAGCTAAGTCATACCACCACACTATTCCGGTGTTTGTGAGAGATTTGGTTCTTTTTTCCTTTTATCACGTAGATATCCCAAGTACGAGAAACCTAGAACCGACCCACATTGAAAAATGAAGAACATGAACACAAGTTTTTTTCTTTTTATCTCTAGTTAAAACGTGTAACTAGTCTTTCTTCCGCATATTAACTCCAAATTTGATGCTTTTTTTTCTACTATTTTTCTAAAATCAAGTTCTATCAATTAATTGTGTTCACTTTAGTAATCTCATATATAGTTTATGAAACTCGTGAGAGAATAGTGATTTTAGAACTACAGTTTCGAATACTTTCTCAAATGCAAAAATGACCTAAATACCGAATGTATATCTCGATGAGTTATGAATTTTTGGTATTCATGACTTTTCGATTGAGGAAACCGTCTAGTGCTTTGAAAACCCGTTCGAGTCGTAAAATTTTCAAATTTTAAATTTCGAGGCTTCAAAAGTTTGAAAAATGAAAAGTTGACTCTAATACCCAATGTAGATCTTGAAGAGTTCTACAAAACACGTATTCATGACTTTTCAAATCGAGACCGTCTAGTGCTTCGAAAACCCGTTCCGAGCCATAAAAATTTCAAATTTCAAATTTCGAGGCTTCAAAAGTTTGAAAAATGAAAAGTTGACTCTAATACCCAATGTAGATCTTGAAGAGTTCTACAAAACTCGTATTCACGACTTTTCGATTCGAGACCGTCTAGTGCTTAGAAAAACCCGTTCGAGTCAGTAAAAATTTCAAATTTCGAGGCATCAAAAGTTTGAAAAATGAAAAGTTGACTCTAATACCTAATGTAGATCTTGAAGAGTTCTACAAAACTCATATTCATGACTTATCAAATCGAGACCGTCTAGTGTTTCAAAAACCCGTTCGAGAAGTAAAAATTTCAAATTTCAAATTTTGAGGCATCAAAAGTTTAAAAAATGAAAAGTTGACTCTAATACCCAATGTATATCTTGAAGAGTTCTACAAAACTCATATTCATGACTTTTCGATTCAAAACCGTTAGTGCTTCGAAAACCCGTTCGAAAGTCAGTAAAATTTCAAATTTCAAATTTCGAGGCTTCAAAAGTTTAAAAAATGAAAAGTTGACTCTAATACCCAATGTAGATCATGAAGAGTTCTACAAAACTCATATTCATGACTTTTTCGATTCGAGACCGTCTAGTGCTTCAAAACCCGTTTGGAGTCAGTAAAAATTTCAAATTTCGAGGCATCAAAAGTTTGAAAAATGAAAAGTTGACTCTAATACCCAATGTAGATCTTGAAGAGTTCTACAAAACTCATATTCATGACTTATCAAATCGAGACCGTCTAGTGCTTCAAAAAACCCGTTCCGAAGCCGTAAAAATTTCAAATTTCAAATTTCGAGGCATCAAAAGTTTGAAAAATGAAAAGTTGACTCTAATACCCAATGTAGATCTTGAAGAGTTCTACAAAACTCATATTCATGACTTTTCGATTCGAGACCGTCTAGTGCTTCGAAAACCCGTTCCGAGCCGTAAAAATTTCAAATTTCAAATTTCGAGGCTTCAAAAGTTTGAAAAATGAAAAGTTGACTCTAATACCCAATGTAGATCTTGAAGAGTTCTACAAAACTCGTATTCATGACTTTTCGATTCGAGACCGTCTAGTGCTTCGAAAACCCGTTCGGAGCCGTAAAAATTTCAAATTTCGAGGCATCAAAAGTTTAAAAAATGAAAAGTTGACTCTAATACCCAATGTAGATCTTAAAGAGTTCTACAAAACTCATATTCATGACTTATCAAATCGAGACCAGTCTAGTGCTTCGAAAACCCGTTCCGAAGCCGTAAAAATTTCAAATTTCAAATTTCGAGGCATCAAAAGTTTGAAAAATTTAAAGTTGACTAATACCCAATGTATATCTTGAAGAGTTCTACAAAACTCATATTCATGACTTTTCGATTCGAGACCGATCTAGTGCTTCAAAACCCGCTCCGAGTCGTGAAAAATTTCAAATTTCAAATTTCGAGGCTTCAAAAGTTTGAAAAATGAAAAGTTGACTCTAATACCCAATGTAGATCTTGAAGAGTTCTACAAAACTCGTATTCATGACTTTTCGTTTTGAAACCGTCTAGTGCTTTGAAAACCCGTTTTCCGTAAAAATTTCAAATTTTAAATTTCGAGGCTTCAAAAAGTTTGAAAAATGAAAAGTTGACTCTAATACCCAATGTAGATCTTGACGAAGTTCTACAAAACTCGTATTCATTACTTTTCGATTCGAGACCGACGCGTGTTTTAAAAACCCGTTCGAAGCCGTAAAAATTTCAAATTTCAAATTTTGAGGCTTCAAAAGTTTGAAAACCGAAAAGTTGACTCTAATACCAAACGTAGATCCTGAAGAGCTCTACAAAACCTGTATTCATGACTTTTTGATTCGAAAGCGTCTAGGGCTTCAAAAACCGCTCGGCGCCATTTTAAAAAGACCAAGGTTTGACTTTGTCAAACCATGGTCAAACGGAGCACTAAACGACGACCGCGAAAAAACTTTTTGAACACAAGGCAGTTATAATTCATCAAGATCTACACTTTTTATATGGGTTATTTTTCCGTTCAAGAAAGTGTCGAGAAACACTACTCACAAAACCAAGGTTCTCACATAGAGTTTATGAAACTCTATGAGTGAGTTGTCCATTTTGAACTACACTTTTCGAACGCTTCCTCGAACATAAAAAATGACCTCGAATACCGAATGTAGGTCTCAATGAGTTATGAACTTTTGGTATTCGTGACTTTTTCGAGCAGAGGCCGTCTAGGGCTTCAAAAACCCGCTCCGAGTTTAAAAAAATTCAAAATTCAAAATTCGAGGCATCAAATGTTCGAAAACTAAAAAGTTGACTCTAATACCAAATGTAGATCCTGAAGAGCTCTACAAAACCCGTATTCATGACTTTTCGATTCGAAAAGCGTTTAGGGCTTCAAAACCGGCTCGAAGGCACCATTTTAAAAAGACCAAGGTTTGACTTGGTCAAACCATAGTCAAACGGAGCACTAAACGACGTCCAATAAAAAAACTTTTTGAATACAAGGGTGTTAGAAGTCGACGAAGTTATACAATTTTGTTGTTTCTTATTTTTAATTTGAAATAATTTGCTGCTCCAAAACGTAATCAATAAAAAAAAAAAAAAATAAAAAAAGGAAAAGCTTACGTGATCGTCTCTCTTTCTCGGTGCATGCGCCTCAAAAACTCGAAATGAAAGAGCGAGAGAACCGGGAGTTCACTTGAGTTCGCAGGGGCGCCGTGAGGCAGTAAAAATTTAGGCCGGCAACTCGGCGCGACTTTATCCCTCCCTTTCCCCACCACCTAGCCCCCCGTCAAATGGGTCAGAACCCAACCCGAACCCACACCGATCCACAAATGAGCAAGCAATTTTTGTCACCGCACCAAATTAATCCATACACAGTCGCAACCAAAGCGCCACCAGAGTGATTATCCATTTGCTAACCCACGGTTTGATAACGTTTCTTAACCCGTGGGCCCCGCAGATGGAAGTAAGCAAGCACCGTGGCCCCCGCAGATGGAAGGAAGCAAGCACCCGTGGCCCCGGCAGAGATGGAAGGAAGCAAGCGGAAGCAAGCCACCCCAAGAAGTCCTCGATGGTGGAGAAGGTGTGGATGGGTCGGATGGAGCTCCCCAGCGGCCTCGCTTTTGCTCTTGCCGCGGCGGGTTGTCGAACGAGAAGGTCCACGAGTGCTCGAGCGGTAAGTTGTGGGGGAGGGCGGGCGCGGGCGCCGTCGCAAGGCGCTGGGCGGCCCCGGGAGCCCGCGGGAGGCCGGGCCTCGCGGTCGATCTCGCTCGATCCGTACCCTTGAGCCGCCCCGGCGCGTGGAGGTGCTTTGGAGGTGCTCCCGGGTGGTGCCGAGAGCAACGCACGGCAAGGGAGACGGAGATGGGACGGAGGCGGGCTGAGATGCGACGGCGAGCAACCCAGGTGGCAGCGTGCGTGCGTGGTAGCGTGGTTTGATCCCAGCCCAAACCAAAACCAAACCAAACTACAAACCGATCCACACCAAACCATACCGTGATGCCCCCAATAACTCCAAGGCTAAAACCAACCTGAAAAAACCATTTCGCCCAAACCATCGGCGGGGCTACCACCACCGTGACTTTTCCCTCCCTTCCCAAAAGTCTCGGCTCTTCCTTTTTTCGCACGTGGGCGCCGGCCCGGCGACCGCCCACAACCTTCAACCGCCTCCTTCCCCAACAGCCGCCCGCGCCCGTCCGCGCCGCCGGGCCGGCCGGCCGCTCCCGCCCGCCTCCACTCGACGGCCATGGTGAGTCGCCACGCCGCGAGCTCCCCTCCCCCGCTTCCCGCGAGATCCACGCGGGCCGGCCATGGGGGGTGGTAGGGCGGCTCAAATAGCGCCGAGGCGGCGCGCGCCAAGGTGCCCTCCCCACGGCGAGAGGAGGACGAGCTCCCGGCGCTCCCTCCGGATCCCCGTGGTCGGGCGCGCTGGTGTCGGGATGGACAACGCCGATGTTGAAATATTAGGCAATTTCAGATTAATTCTATAAAATAAATCATGATTAATAGATCTACTAGATAAAGCATGTTAAGCATACTAGCATAGCATGAACACATAACACCGATCATAGCATAGCATAAACTCATATCATAGATCATGGCAAATGATGTGAACATAACTAGTACACCGGATAGATTAGATAGATAGCATAGCATGATCATAGCAACAGTGTAAGCACAACTAGCACACCAGATAGATTGGATAGATTGAACACGATTAACATGAAGATTGGATCTTGAGAATACTGGGCCGACGTTGAGGACAACGTAATGGAGAGGTTCCCGAAAGCGATGCCGAGATCCTCCAACTCATTGCCGCCGTCGCCGTCGGGCGGCTTGAAGAAGTAGAAGAAGTTGTCGATGAAGATGGCGCTGTGACGGTCCTCCGCGAGTCCTTCCCGGTAGACGAGCCGTGACGAAGATCGGGAGCGGGCCACGCGAATAGCGCTTCCCAAAAACCTTATTCGCCTTCTCCCCGGTGCGGGATCGCAAAGACGATGTTAGGAGACCGCCGCCTTGGCCGCCGGGTGCACGCGAACGATCGGCCGAGACCGGCCGACGACGACGCCAGAGTGAGAAGTGGAAAATCGCTTTTTACTACTATAGGATTTTCTAATTGAAACTCCCAATTATAGTTGTTTTGTTGTGTCTATTCCCAGAGTCTTGGTACAAATATATAGGAGGAAAACTCCCTACCTCCATATCAACTAGCAATATGGTACTAATTGATATTGCACCTCCCACCTTTGCTCATGGGCTAAAATAATAAAGCCCATTAGGGAACACAAATATTGGGCCTTTGAGATTTATCAGAATTTCTTCATATAAATTTTAGGGGAACTATTCATATATAAATTCTAACAATCCCCCACCCGATCTCAACTCCGCCCAAGATAGATATTTTCCTTTATCTCACTACTGCTTTTATATACTAGTGTTTCAGCGCAGAGACTATTAAGTTGAACATCCGCCTAGAGCTTCAAGTTACACTCATCCACAACTTGAACAATGGACTGCGCCTTGAATTGCAAGTTTTGTGCGAATGAGTTTTACTCAAAGTCAAACTAGTACTTGGTCGCCAAAGAGCCTTTCTCCGTGGGTGGAGCATATACGTCATACTCCTTAGTCTCTTCATGAGCTTACTAGAGATCACCCAAATCTCATAGACTGCGACGTTTAACAGTCGAACTCATATAGGTATGTCCTTTCAAGAATGCTCAGAGGACAAAGATCTTTACTTATAAAGTCAATAGGACATATTAAGGCATTCTCGCCAACCTACCATACGTGAGCCTCTTCGCTCTTGAGAGTATTGCATCTTCACATAGAGAGGGTTTATTAGTTTACTCTCCTCGTTTACCAATAGCTTGTTCTTCCCAGGTCCTTAGTCACGGGATCTCCGATCAAAAAGGTTGGGTTACTACATCGTAAACTCATATGGGTCTCATACCCATCTCCCTAGATGCAATTTCTATCACATTATGTGATAGCCCTTTAGTAAAGGGATCTGCTGGTTTTTATCTGCTCGTATGTAGGATACGCTTTTATTACTCGAGTTTCTCAATTTCCCCGACAGTCTTCAAACGCGTCTTTTAACGTGTCTTGTTGACTTTGAATTATCCTTTTGCACTATTCACTTTAGTGATCAGCGCTTGATTATCACAGTTCATAAGGATAGCCGGTATCTGGTTTTTCAACCACCCTAAGCAAGTCGACAAGAGCTCACGCAGCCACTCTGCCTCTTCCATGGTTGACTTAGTCAAAATAGTCATTTACAAGACCTCCATGACACCGCGCCATCTCCAAGAGTAAATACATACCCACTTGTGGCGTAGATTTGAGCAATATCGTAAATCCATTTCGCATCACTATATCCCTCTAGCACATTTGGTGCCCAAAATAGTGAATTCCATAGCTCATTGTACCTTTAAGATAGCACAAGACCCCTTTCTAGTACATGCCAATGATCATCACCCGTGTTGGACATATACCTACTCAACTTGCTCACAAAGAAAAGAGAGATATCTGGTCCGTTGCATTCGCTAGATACATGAGTGAACCAACAACTGAGAGTACTTGAGTTGATCTCTAGTACGCTTCTTATTCTTTCGCAATGTCACACTAGGATCATAAGGTGTTGGAGAAGGCTTTCTATCCATAAAGCCAAAACGGCTTAGGACCTTCTCAACATAGTGAGATTGCGATAAAGTAATCCCACTCTCTTCCTTAATAAGCTTAATGTTTAGAATTACATCAGACCTCTCCTAAATTTTTCATATCAAAATTCTTTGACAAGAAAGACTTCATCTCATTTAAGACATTCATGTTTGTTCCAAAGATTAGAATATCATCAACATATAAACATAATATAAATGTGATTCGCCCCCCACCATGTCGATAATACACACACCTATCGCCTTCATTGACAACATAACAGGAGACTAGTTAACGAGTGTCAAACTTCTCATGCCATTGTTTAGGTGCTTGTTTCAAGCCATACAAAGATTTTAATAACTTGCACACCTTTTGCTCTTCACCTTTTACTACAAACCCATCAGGGTGATCCATATAGATCTCCTCATCCAACTCTCCATTAAGAAAAGCTGTCTTCACATCCATTTGATGAATGATCAGACCATATGAGGCAGCCAAGGATAGTAGTGTTCGAATAGTGGTCATTCTAGCAACAGGTGAATAAGTATCAAAGAAATCTTCTCCTTCCTTTTGAGTGTAGCCCTTAGCTACGAAGCCGAGCCTTGTACTTGTCAATAGTACCATCAAGTCTAAGCTTTTTTCTTGAACACCCACTTACAACCGATTGGTTTATAACCAAAAGGTAGTTCAGAGAGCTCCCAAGTTCCATTAGAAAGAATCGAGTCCATCTCACTACTTTAACAGACTTCTTTCCAATCATCTCGCATCCAAGATGCATAAGCCTGAAATAGAGGTGGGAGTATCATCCACAAGGTACACAATGAAATCATCACCAAAAGATTTAGCAATCCTTTGTCTCTTGTTCCTCACAGGAACTTCATTGTCATCCTCCTCAAGTGGTTGCTCAAACGACTCAACAGGAGACTCGATAGGTATAGTAATATCAGGAGCTAATTCAGTAGAAAACTTAGCATTGCTACACATATCTTTCATAGGAAATATATTCTCAAAAAAATGTAGCATCACGAGATTCAAAGATAGTATCAACATGCATATCAGAAACTTTAAATTTTACTACTAAAAATCGATAGGCAATGCTATTGTGAGCATATCCAAGAAAGACACAATCTACCGTTTTTGGTCCAAGCTTACGCTTCTTATTAATTGAAACATTGACTTTCGCCAAGCATCCCCACGTGCGTAAGTATGAGAGTGATGGTTTCCTTCCAACCCATACCTCATATGGTGTTGTCTCTTTATTTCTGTTTGGAATTCTATTCGGGACATGACTCATGATCAATATAGCTTCCCCACCATGCCTTAGATAAACCAAAGAAGTGTCTTAACATGGCGTTAACCAAGTCGGTCCAAAGGCGATTTTTCCTCTCGGCAACCCCGTTTGATTCGGGTGAATAGGGAGGTGTCCTCTCATGAATAATACCATGTTTCGCACAAAACTCATCAAATATTATAGAAAAATATTCACCACCACGATCCGACCTTAGACGTTTAATTTTTCTTTCTAGTTGATTTTCAACTTCAGCCTTTAAAGATTTTAAAGTAGTCTAATGCCTCATCTTTAGTTTTAAGTAAGTAAACATAGCAATATCTAGAAGCATCATCAATTAATGTCATGAAATATCTCTTTTTTCACCTTTAGTCAACACACCATTCATCTCACATAGATCGAATGTATGAGCTCTAGAGGTGCCAAGTGTCTCCTCCTCCGCCGCCTTTGTGAGGCTTTCGAGGTTGCTTAGATCGCACACAACTATGGCACTTAGAACCTTTGGCAATGGTGAAATTTGAAATTAACCGCAAGCTAGATAAATGTGACATCAAACCAAAATTCACATGACATAAGCGAGAATGCCAAACACTAGAATTATCATCAATTGTGCCACAAATATGATTGAGTGATTTATTACTGAAATCGACAAACTTAGGCGGAACAAGCCTCCACAATCATAGCCTTTACCAATAAATTGTCCATGCTTAGACATAACTACTTTATTGGACTCTAATACTACTTTAAGACCATCTCTTAACAAAAGAGAAACGCTAACAAGGTTCTTGCGAATAGTAGGGACATCTTTGCACGTTCTTCTCGTTGCACGATCTTCCCCGGTAAACTTGGATCTACCGTGCCAACACCACGAACGAAGCATGTGACCCATTCCCCATCGACGGAGGAACGTTGGAGCCCCCTGGTAAGAAGAGAACAAAGAGATGTTAGCACATACGTGAATATTAGCACCGTATCAAGCCACCAACTAGGTGATTGAAATACCGAAGTACAAGAGGGAAGATTACCATACCCATCATCGGTATTGGTTGCAAATCCACGAGGTTGACCTTCTTCTCTTTACGGTCCGCACGCCGAGGACACTCCTTAGCAAAATGACCAAGATCACCACAAGTGAAACAAGGCATCTCGAGACTTGTCCTTCTTCTTCTTGAAGGTAGTAGTAGCTTTGGCATTGAAAGGTCAGCTTTGTTCCCCTTTCCTTTGTTCTTGCCTTTGAAATTTCTCTCGACAAAGTGGGCTACTTTCCTCGTTCCCCTTCTCAAGTATGATCTTTAGCCCGAGCTTTCTCCTCAACATCTAGAGATTGAATCGGGTTTTCAACCGATATCTTTACTCTCTTATGTTTAAGGCTTGTGGCAAAGTTCCTCCATGCAGAGGTAATTTGGCAATTATAATACCGGCCACAACTTCATCGGGTATAACGTACTCAAGGAGTTCAAGTTCCTTATCCAGCGCCAGATCTCATGAGCTTGATTGACTATAGATTTGTTTGCAACCATCTTATAGTCATGAAAGCTCTCCATGATGTACAGCTTGTTTGCTTCGCGATCCGAAGCACCATAGGTGGTGTTCGGGATAATCCCTACGTAGCTTTAGCGCTTTTTATAGTGCATCACAAAGATCATAGATATGATCCGATAGTACATTACGCACGGCTCCCCACAAAGATGTCACCGGCTTTCCGTAATTTATTCTCGATCTTCATCAAAAGGTCTCCCTCGGGTAAGCCATCTTTGACCCGAAAAAACTTCCATGACAAGAAGCCAACTGCGTGACCTTTCTGCACCACCTCTTGAAGTGCTCACCAGTGAGAATTTCTCGGCCTCGAGCATCAACAAAACTAGCCATTGGATCCGAAAAGACCTATAATAAGGTTTTTGGATTGTTGAAATATTAGGCAATTTCTAGATTAATTCCATAAAAATAAATCATGATTAATAGATCTACTAGATAAAGCATGTTAAGCATACTAGCATAGCATGAACACATAACACCGATCATAGCATAGCATAAACTCATATCATAGATCATGGCAAAATGTATGTGAACATAACTAGTACACCGGATAGATTAGATAGATAGCATAGCATGATCATAGCAAAGGTGTAAGCACAACTAGCACACCGGATAGATTGGATAGATTGAACACGATTAACATGAAGATTGGATCTTGAGAATACGGGCCGACGTTGAGGACAACGTAATGGAGAGGTTCCCGAAAAGCGATGCGAGATCCTCCAACTCATTTGCTGCCGCCGCCGATCGGCGGCCGCTGAAGAAGTAGAAGAAGTTGTCGATGAAGACGGGCCTGCGGACGGTCCTCCGCGAGTCCTTCCCGGTAGACGAGCCCGTGACGAAGATCGGGAGCGGCCAGCGCGAATAGCGCCTTCCCAAAAACCTTATTCGCCTTCTCTCGGTGCGAGGATCGCAAAGACGACGGTTAGGGAGACCTTTCGCCCGGTCGCTAGTACACGCGAACGATCGGGTTGAGACCGGCCGACGGCGACGCAATAGTGAGAAGTGGAAAATCTGTTTGTTTTACTACTATAGGATTTTCTAATTGAAACTCCCAATTGTAGTTGTTTTGTTGTGTCTATTCCCGTGAGGCTTGGTACAAATATATAGGGAGGAAAACTCCCTACCTCCATATCAACTAAGCAATATGGTACTAATTGATATTGCACCTCCCACCTTTGCTCATGGACTAAAAATAATAAAAGCCTATTGGGAACATAAATATTGGGCCTTTGAGATTTATCAGAATTTCTTCATGTGAATTTTAGAGAACTATTCATATATAAATTCTAACAGTCGACATCCCCTTCGGATTCGTGCAGCTCAGCCCGCCGCTGCCCCCGACGGCTCCCGTCAAGCGCGAGGTCACCACTGCGGCCGCGCTTCTTCTCGCCCAGCGGCCGAAGGGGTCGTCCGTCCAGATCAGGCCGCGCGGCAGCGATTTGCGCTCGACTACCTGCTGGACGCCGCCGTGACTCAGCGGGACGCGGCGGAAAAAGCCATGCGCACCGTGCCTGGGATGGAGATGGTCAGGCTGCGCGCACCGTGCCGTGACTCAGCCAGCGATTCCCGAGCTGGCGCTTGCTGCCGAGCAGAAAGCCAAGGAAGAGCGAGTTCAACGAGGTATCAACACTCACATGCCCAATTCTAGCTGTACTATTGACTTCCCTGATGCTCTTGTTGCTGTGTACTCGAAATTGATGGCTAAACAATGTTACTACTGCTGTTATAGATCAAGCAATAATTATTTTGATGTGAATAGTGGTAGCTGCTTGAAAAGATGCATAAAAAAAATCATGAGGACTCTACAGGCTTGTTCCTTTATGTAGCGCTGTAACTTGTGTTGCTTAAACAATAAACTATTTCAGTAATTTCCCCTTTATCCCCTGCTTTTATGCACCAGATAAATTTGGAGCTGCTATGGCACTTGTAAAAAGTGATATCGGTGGTAATATCACAGTAAGCAAATCTTTCTGCAAGATTTCTATTATTGCAGCAGGTCCACGATTCCACCGTGTAATTCATCAATCTGTTATACTTTGCACTCTTATTATTTAGAAGGAATACATTAAATAATTACTTGGGAAGGGATGTCAAATACCAGCTTAGTTTAGGCAGCCGGCCTTGTCTAGGTGGTGAATATTAAACTGCAGTTCTTGAGTTGGTTGATTCTACCAACGAGGTTTTAGAAGTAAGCTTAGTTCAGGTTGATTCTTGCTGAAATACTTGACTCTGTAATAACGAAGTGAGCCTCTGTTCTCTTATCTTTGCAAGAGTATTTTGTCTCTGGTTTAATTGGTTCATGATTTCAAATGGTAATTTGGATGTAGCTGTTGCTGATTCTTTGGTTTCTCTAATTCAGGTTGGTGGACATACTGCAGTGAAAATGATTCATCTGGACAATATTAACTTGTGCAGGAAATAAAGTGGCCAGGTACTATAAATATTGGATTTTTCAGTGGACAGTCTAGATTAAGGTGTTTATACACTTGAAATGAGTTTGCAACATGGCCTTTCACTTGATCTGAGAGAATGTGCAGGTATGCTTTTAGATATTTGACATCTTACATTCTCACGGCTTTCACTAAAGAACTGTAACTTTGAAACTGTTTGCTAATAGTTTTTTCTACTGAGAACAAAGATCAACATTGTATGTGACTGCTACTAGTTAATTGTGTTAGTTATGCAATCTAAATCGTGCTAGTTTAAAAACACATGGCTTTTCCTGTAGGGTCACCAATGATAATGATGCTACTTTGATCCATGGCTTAGAGTTTCAGAGGATAATGCTGAACTAGATGCTGATTTGTCTGACAGTGATGGTTATCTTTCTGAGGTATGATTGGTTGTCCTATTCAAATCCTTATCAAAGCTTACGAATAACGATGCGCCTACCCTTTTTAGCATCACCTCGCTGCAGCAGCATCTGTTGTCCCATTGCTGGAAGATTTTGCTTATCAAGAGTTAATCACGTATTAGTATATCACGACTGGGTCACTACTTGCTTTTATAACTGACTGCTTAATTCGTGATATGCAGGATCCTGAGTGCCCATACTATTCTGACAGTGAGGATGAGAAAGGTGCTAAAGCTTGGTGTGTGTTGTTGTAACACTAATTTAGCTTGGCCTGTGCTAGAGCAGGGCACTAGTTTCTAAACATCGCACTTTTTGTGTAGATTGTACCATGGAAGATGGTTTGGACAGACAAAACGATGACATGAATCGGGATATCAAAAAGCAAAAGAAAAAATTGAAGAAGTTGCCGGATGAGGTTGAACTTCCATTCACTATTATCTTGGCATGCTAATTTAAAATTATGTTCTTCTTTACAATTGCAGGCTGTATGCTTCAGAATATGTTGCTTCTTTGCAGCTCATTGTTTTGTTTTTTCCTGTTCGCTAGGTTGGTGGCTGGTGCAGGAACCCGGAGCTACAACTTGGTGTTAGATGTTAGAATTTGTTTAGTTGGAGTGGATCATTGTGTTTTCATGTTTTGTTGTACTTTTTGTATGCGAACATGCGTTCTGTAACATGCACCTTTGTATGGTCATTATGATAATATATAATTGATTTTGTGGTTTATTATTATCCCTATTATTATTGTTACAATTGGGTTGGGCCCCGTAATATGGGCCTGGACCCTAAATCCGTGGCCTCACAATATATGACAGCTTTTAACCATGGTTAACTACTTATACATGACAGCTTCCTATCGCCACAATAGCTAGCATAAACTCGCGGTTTTAACCATGGTTAACACACTATTATATGGCAGAAAGTTGAGGTAGCGTCACATAATGTTTTGTGATTTTGTGACAGAACACCCAAATTTCGTCCATATTTGGACATTTTGTGATGCCGATTATATGACGAACACCATGACGGACAGATTTAGGTCTTAAATACGCTTTTTGTGACAGTTTTTGGGCTATACATGACAAAATCGATTTGTCTTGGAATGTCGATTTCTTGTAGTGTCTAGGAACAAGATTAGAGTAGTAAACATTAGTGTAGATGTGGTGTCTAGGCTATAGTTTACCAGAGTTTGCGCCCAATCTTTCGGTTAGTTGTGGTAGCTCCAGATGTGATAGCTCTATCAGGCCTTTGTAATCCACCACGTTAAGGTTGGTGTTTCATAGAGTTTTTTTAGCAGCCTTCCCCCGATCACTTCTTCCCGATCTTTATCGAGGATCAGAAATGTACTGCTGTTCCATAGTAAGTGAAGTATAGTATCCTAACCTTGGTTAGATAGAACAACTTAGAATACCTTAGATATTTCCTCTCTACTACCAAAAAATATTTATCATTAGTTATCCTTTAGCGATCTTGTTTCTTACTCGTCCACTTCACATTCCTCGTGGAAATCGATACCTTGGAATACTTTTAGGTGAGGGCTACATCGGTATCCATGCGCTTGCGAACTTTTCTATGTGCGTTAATTTATACCAACAAGTGGGCGAGGTTATCATATGTGATTCTCAATCATCCCGAGCACTATTCTCGACTATTAGGACTTGACAACTTCGACGAGTCCCGTCGCGGTAATCTCCATATCTACAGGTCTTGGCCCGCACGAATCTAGGGCCTCTTGGGGGCCGAGAATGTCCCCATTTAAGCCTCGGATCGCCGGCTCCAGCTTTGGGACTCTTCACCAAGTCAAAGCCGCAAGGACAACCATCACGTCAAAATAGCGGCTACATGTTGGCGTAGGGCTCGAACGCGCAGGTCTCGGGCGTACTCCCTAAAGTAAACAAATGTGAGCTTTGTAAGCCGTATCCCTCCCTTCGACTATAAAAGGGAGCGATCGGAGCCTCTAGAGGGGGCAAATGAATACGAACACCAAAGACCCACATGCAATCCTTTTTTTTCTTTCTCCACCACACTATTTGCACTTGCCTCAATCACGTTCCTTAGAGACTTGGGACTCCGGTTCCTCTCTCGACAGCTTGTAAACCCCTACTACGAGCACATTTGTGCAAGAGAATACAATCGACGCACCATACACTAGACATAGGCCATCCATGCCTGAACTAGTACAAATCTCCAGTGTTCACCTTGCATAACCATCCGGTTTAGGGAGCACACAACATTCATTCACTAGTCGGTTACCTTAAACACACCGGTTCTTAGAACACCGACACCGATCTCCCAAGAGGTAATTGGGTAAATTTCATTTGTGGAGATCTCAATGTTAATGATCCCGCTTTAAATCAACACGATTCGAACCTTGCAACCGCTACACCACACCTCCGATGGTTATCAACCAAGCATAACTTGATTGACCCCCGCCAACAAGGGTTTTTAAATATGATATCTTTATATGTAAATATTTATGTGTCTTGCAATGGAAGATAACAAATTATTATCTAGCTTGTATTTTAGTTTGATGGAAACTTAACGGGACCCTACAATATTATTATCAATATTAATTAACTTAAACCATAGTCATCGTAAAAAGAATACCTTTTAATTTTTATTTTATAAATCTATACCTACTATTAAAGCACGAAAATTTCTGCCACTTTTTTTTCACCAACGTTTTCTTTCACCTCTCTTCCGTATCTATACCGGACTCTAGGAAAGCACATGAAAATACGGAAATAAGTAGGTCTAAGTATTTGATCCGTAAGCAAAGACGTGATCAAATAGGATTATGTTCGCAAGCAACTCTGGACGATGGTGATTTGACAATACGTCATGACATACAAGAATACGTGACATCCTTAATAGGATTTTTATCAGGTCAGCACAACACACAATTTTTAATTTGTTATCTATAGGTTCGATTATTATGGAAAACAAATGGGTTCAAATCAGCATACAATTTTTAATTTGTTATCTATAGATCCGATTATGTATGGAAAACAAATGCGGTCAAATCAGCACAGCACACAATTTTTAATTTGTTATCTATAGGTCCGATTATTATGGAAAACAAATGCGGTCAAATCAGCACATAATTTTTATTTTGTTATCTATACCGAAATACCAGCTATCTATATCTATATATCTATAGCAACCAAATATTTTGTTATTGACATGATGGAAAGTAATTTCTTGTACACACTAATAATATCATTTTTTTGGCACCAAAAAACTCATGCAATTAGATATTTAATTGACACATGTATAGAACTAAAATGAAAGTTATGACATATTGAAATCTAAATATTTTTTTCCTTTGCAACAATATGGTTCTGTGTTGCTCACGCAGAAAGGGATCCTTTCCCCGGCGTATTTTTTTCCCCGTGATGGTTTTGTGTTGCTCACGGAGAGGGATCCTTTCCCCGTGAGCTGCCGACGGGAAATGATTTCCCCACGGAAATCAGCGTAATCCGTAGTGAGAGATACTATACTAAAATTTGACAAAAAATACAAGATTAATAGGATATTGTTGTATTGTTGTCAACATTAATACGAGATTATGGATGTCATGGCTATCATAAAATAAATAAACTATTTACTAAGTTGTAGATCGTTCTCGCTTCATACGTAGATATTTATCTTTAAAATTTATTCAAAATAGATTTGCTATCGACGTTGCACCCGTTGTAACGCACGGGCATATTTGCTAGTAGGTTAAAAAATTGCATTACTATTTGATAGTTTTTTTTTTTCTTCTGATCTCATTTTCTATTAATATTTGTTATATATTCTCTCGTCTACCGCACGGTGACATTGCTAGTACTCGTTCTAAAAAAATATGAAATTCTGGCTTCCCGCGCGATTCTAACTTGATCAAATTTATATAAAATATTATTGACACTAATAACGTAATAATACAAAAATAAGAATCAATAAATTAATGATTCAATATATGTTTGTAATGAATTTTGTTTGAGACATAAATATTAATATTAACTAGTAGGAATCCCCACACACATGCGCTGGCTAGCAATTTTGAAAATATAGCATTAGAAGGCATATGGAAAATACTGTGAAAAATCGGTATGTTCTTATGTGTTGCAAACTGCTCGAGATGAGGTGGGTTGGCAAGTAAATTTGTTTGGACTGCTTGTACTGAAAGGATGTGAGCTTTTTTATGTTCATAATAACTTGAAAATTTAGGCATGAGAGGCAGAAAAGGCTTAAAATGTGCACTGAAAAGCTATAGTTGATGTTGATGGTAACCAGAAAATATAGGAACGAAAGGAAGCAAATAAAGTCCTTAGTTAATCTACTATACCTATATAGAGAACCCCCACTAAGAAGTTCTCTCGATATACAAGCATGTCACCTAAGTAGCCCTACTAAAATCTTCAAACATGCAAGCATGTCACCTAAGCAAATCCCACTAACACTTTCAATTAATGATCTAGCAGGTTAGTACTTTCTCATACCATATCTATTCTTGCCTAAAAATGAGAATTTTTGTGTTGTACATTAAGTACAAAAATATTATCCTTCACTGGTTAGTGACCTATGTTTTCTTTCATGAAGTTGAAGATCTAAGATTATCAATGACGCTTTTTATTTAGTTCATTACTGAAATTACTTTTACATTGCTCTTAACTAGATTAAAATTATTTGTGCATACCCGCAATAACAAGTACGGGAGAATCCAATAACATACTCCACGTTCCCATTGTCGTTGGAGCACACTATCATTACCTTGACGTAGGAGAGGTCTCTGAACAGCCATAGATATTGAATGGTGAGTGTTCATTTGTTAGAATCAATGGCATCTGAAAATGGCAAAACTAAAACAACGAAGTTGGATGGGCAAGGATTCCAAATGTGTACTGATAGGATGTGAGTATCAATGTTCATGATAACCTGAAAATTTAGGCATGAAAGACAGCCAAGGCTCAAAATGTGTTCTGAAAGGTTGTGTAGTGAGCGTCGAATTGTTGGAGGTAGAAGTTCAGTGTACAGTGCATAAATTATGAACTAAATTAGTGAGTAGCAACAAATAATGAGGAGGCTCGTCTAGGGATAGGACAACAGCGGCCAGACACAACTGCCATAGATGTTGGCACGGTTGCATAAACAAAGGTTTTTTAGGTCTGGCATTCCATTGAGCAACTGAAAGGCAGGGACCGGTAAAATTATGAACTAAACTTGTGAGTAGCAACAGATACTGAGGAGGCTAGTCCAGGGATATGACAACAGCGACCAGACACCGCCATAAAAGTTGGCACGGTTGCATGGACAAATGGTTTTTAGGTCTGGCATTCCATCGAGCAACCAGAAGGTAAAGAAGGCTGGAGGCGGGATGACATCTTGCCGGAGGCGGGTCGAAAGGCTGCAGGAAGCGGAGGTTGTCGTTGGTGGCGCGTGCGGTGGGTGCTTTGGAATGGTGAGTCGAGGCTAGGTCTGCAGAACTACCGATCGGGAGGGGCACGCCTGTTCGGGGCTGCTCCCCATGCCTGCACCGCCGCACCCATGCTGTGATGTCGGAGCGGTCGCGCCGTTGGCTGGCATGCCACAGTGGTCGGCGCCGCTGCTCCGTGGTGAGGGCCCGCGGCGTGACAATGTGCGGAGACAACACGATGGGGCAACATGGGAGGCGGCGCGAGGAGCACGAGCAGGGGGTGGCGCTGGCAGCGACGGAGAGGGAGGGACGGAAAGGGAGGTCGCAGAGGACGGGCGTGGAGAGGGAGGGCCGGCGTGCAGCGGTGGAGGTTGGTGGAGGGGTTGCCTGTACACGAGAAGTTTTTGCGAGGGAGTGCGAAGGGCACGACGTGGACAGATGATGAGATTCTGGGGTGGGGATCGGACGGCTGGCAGGCGGTATTGTTCAAAGACCAGTGATATGAGTCTTGTGACGGAAACGCGGAGGGCTACAGAATTAATAGTTATGGATAGATTAATTAATTATTATAAACTTAGTTAAAATTTAGTGGATTCCTATGTTTTTTTTACTGAGGGTGTATATGGCCTTGTTTAGTTCTCTTCAAAGTTTTTTTAAAACTAATTGTTAGTTTGGTTGTAAATCATGAGACCATCTACAAACAAAAGTGCTACATGAGTAAAGTTCTAACATTGCTAGTTGGGTTGCTGCCCGATTTGTGATTGACATGTCCCATTGCTTTCCTGACTGTTTGCGCGTGCAATCAACGTTAGGCTGTACGGAAAGGAGTCGGAGACCTTCCAAATCGTATCGCATTGTATGCCTACCCCACCACCCACACATCTGCAATTTTCGCAACTTCCGGCTGCCCCATGATGACTAGCTACCGAAACCGGCCAATCAATCCATAAATACAGCGGAAGCCCAGGAATTTTAGATATATCCGCTCCAAGGTCTCGACTCTCGACGGACGGGTCGTCTTCCACAGTTCCAGCAGTCCACCGTCCGCCGCCGCCATCGAAGGACGTGTGCTATCGGAGTTGGCTTTAGTCATCGTCCGAGCTCTACTAGACGCCGACAGATAAGATACGCAGGTACAACCTCTCTCGTAGATTTCCGACACATAAGGTACGCAGGCACAACCTCTCTCGTAGATTTGTGTAATTTCTTCACTGTCCTGTACACATCTGTGCTATGAATTAATGTTTGCTGCGAATATCTAGTTAGTACTATATGAGATCTATGTTCTGCCTCTGCGATCTGTTTGCTTTGGGTGTGTGTTACTTGATCTGATCTACTATATGACAATCGATGGCAAAAGCAATTATATAGGATCATACTGTAGCAGAACAGGATGATTTGTTTGTTTGGGTCGTTGGTCAACCAATGATATTTCTCAATTGATTTCAATTTGTGCAATAGCCATAGACGTCTGGTAGCCATTATAATACTTTGATTTGCGCCAAGCAATTAAAAAGTAACGCAGTTAATTCTGGGTTTTGTTTCGTACCGCACAGGCTTACAGTGAATTTGAGGCGCTGTCCTGCAGTTTGACCGTGATCAGCGACATGAAACATAAAATACTTCCTAGTGGCTCTTATTTTGGTCCAAAATCACGCACACCATATAAGCCAAATGTGCTAAATGAGTCTATATGGAAGACAAGGAAGCTTAGAGTTGGGTTTCAATCAATGCGCATGAAACAAATAGCCAAAGAAGTGAGGAAGGGGCAGGCTAGGATGCATATTCTCACAGAATGGCTAATGACGAACTCGAGCAACTACAGTGCGCAATATCCACACACAACGGCTAATGACAAACTCTGCGAGTCAAACAACAATGTGCAATATCGGCACACGACGGCTAATCACAAACACCGCAAGAACAATTACAATGTGAAAGATCAACAAGGTAATCATGTCATAGGAAAGGTCAATCAACAAGTTACCAAGGATGGCAAGGTTGGACAACAGACTACTGATGCAACGAAAAGAAAGTTTCCTCGGGTAATGAGCCCTAAATATGTGTATGCATTTTTTTTGAAAAAATTGGTCAAGATCTTGGCCTACAAAAGTAATGTGTCAATCTCATTGTAGGTTTCAATGATGAAGGAAGGATTAATTCATCATCATTTAGACGTCACCAAGATTTCAAATCAAGCAAATAGCTTAAAGGCAATGCCAGGGTTGGTTCTCAAATCAAAACAGGGTGGACCTCATTTTGATCAACGATTAGCCAGATCGATGCAATGCAGGGACTCAATGAAGGCATGGAATGGTATAACTAATGATGAAAACTATAGAAGTAATGTGAGGAGGATTCAGGAGGCAGAGATCGGGGAGGCTTTGAAGAGGATGAAGGGAGGTAAAGCGATGGACCTCGATGACATCCCCATTGAGGTGTGGAGATGTCCGGGAGCTTAGAGCGGTAGTATGGTCGACTAAGCTTTTTAACCTCATTTTTTTCGGTCGAACAAGATGCCCGAAGAATGGAGACGAAGTATATTAGTACCAATCTTCAAGAATAAGGGAGATGTTCAAAGTTGTACTAACTACCGGGGATTAAGCCGATGAGCCATACGATGAAGCTGTGGGAGAGGGTTATCGAGCACGCCACTTAAGGTCGACAAGTGTGACCCAAAACCAATTTGGGTTCATGCCCGGAGGTCGACCATGGAGGCGATTTTCTTAGTACGACAGTTGATGGAGAGATTTAGGGAGCAGAAGAAGGACTTGCACATGGTCTTTATTGACCTCGAAGGCGTATGACAAAGTACCGAGAAACGCCATGTGGTGGGCCTTAGAAAAACACAAAGTCCCAAATAAGTACATTACCCTCATCAAGGATATGTACAAGGATGCGACGACATGTGTTCGAACATGTGATGGCGATACCGGTGACTTTCCAATTAACATAGGACTACATCAAGGGTCAGACTGAGCCCTTATTTATTTACTCGGTGATGGATGAGGTCACAAGGGATATACAGGCGATATCCCTTGGTGTATGCTCTTTGTTGATGATGTGGTGTTAGTGGATGAGAGTAGAGCGGGGGGTAAATAGGAAGTTGGAGCCGTGGAGGCACACGCTAGAGTCGAAAAGGGTTCAGATTGAGTAGGACCAAGACCGAGTATATGATGTGCGACTTTAGCCCGACTAGGCACGAGGATGAGGATGTCACCCCTGGATGGACAAGTGGTGGTCAAGAAGGATACTTTTCGGTATTTAGGATCTATGCTACGTAAGGATGGCGACATTGATGAAGATGTTAGACATAGAATCGCAGCAGGTTGGCTAAAGTGGCGTCAAGCTTCGGCATCCTATGTGACAAGAGGGTACCACGAGAAGCTAAAAGGGAAGTTCTATAGGACAGCGATTCGCCCCGGCGATGTATGATGGAAAATGAATGTTGGCCTACAAAAAGGCGACATGTCCAACAGCTAAGTGTGACCGAGATGCGTATGTTGCGTTGGTTTTGCGGGCATACTAGAAGGGATAGAGTTCGGAATGAAGATATTCGGGATAGGGTCGGGGTGGCTCCTATCGAGGAGAAATTGATTCAACATCGGTTGAGATGGTTTGGACATGTTCAACGGAGGCCTCCCGAGGCGCCGGTGCATAGTGGAGTTCTAGAGCGGGTAGCTAATGTAAAGAGAGGTAGAGGTCGACCTAGACCGACTTGGGACGAGGCGGTTAAGCGAGACCTTAAGGAGTGGAATATCTCCAAGGATTTAGCTTTGGACAGAGCGCTTGGAGGCTAGCTATTAACGTGCCCTGAACCATGACTTTGTTTCATTTTCTATCTACCCTATCTTTATCCTTCTGTCTTGTGCCTTTCTAATTCTTCTTTTGTCTTCGTTTCATATGGGTTTCATCTCTAGCCTACCCCAACTAGCTTGGGACTAAAGGCTATGTTGTTGTTGTTGTTGTTGTTGTTGTATGAATGAACCACTTGAAGAAGCAAAGCCTAAGTCACGAGATGAAAATAACACTAAAGAAGATAATCCAGCTCATAGGGTGACCAAAAAACAAAGAAGATACATAGATACAAATGAAAATGGTGATAAGATTCTTGAAGGTGTTGTGGATGCAAATGATTGTACTAGAGTGACATCACAAGATGATATAATGAAGTATTGTCATGCTCATGCTAAAGCCCCTATACCATCTGTTCTTGACTGTCTCAAGAAGAAATGCTTTTGTTGCTCCAAACCCATTGATGAACCTGTTTGGAGGTATGATAATTTTATCTTGCACTATGGAGTATATATATACTTTTTTACAATACTAATTACCAATTTATGGCTATTATGTCAATAGTGGTCTCATTAAAATCGGTGATAAGGAATATATACCATTGGCTGGTCATTTGTCAACTAAATCATGCGAGAAAGTTCATATTTTGTCAAAATCATTGCCTCGTGTGGTTGAAGTGACCAAAACTCCTAGGTCAAATGTTTGGCCCAAGAGATGGGAGGGATCAAGATCTTCAAACGACAACATAGGATTATACTTCTTCCCCATTAAGATGAGGTGCCTTGTTTAATCTTTCCATTCCCCTACAACACATTTAGCTTCTTTTTCTTGTGGAATTAAATCTCTATTATTGTTTCTATCTCAGGCCAGATAAATATCATGATCAACTACTCAAGGAAATTATGGAAAAAGATTTATCCTTACAGGCTATTGTTGGTGATGTTGAGGTGTTGATGTTCCCTTCTAATAACCTGCCAAAACGATATCAAAGTATGTACTATGTGATGTATTTTATTTGTCACATAGGTTTAAAAAACTTGGTGTTATAGTTTTGGTTCTAAGTCACAAAACTATATATTTTTACGAAACAAAAAATATTTATATATTACCAAATAAGAGTAACTCCAAGAGTATTTTTATATCCTTCCTAATTGATAGCAATAGAGATTTTAGTGAAAAATACCCTTTTTAATTAGATCTCTTATTGTCTTCCTCTATGCTCGTTTTCTCGCTAGCTGGATAAAGAATGAGCCTGACTCTCCAAAGTGTGTATAAGATATAGAAAAGTTGTTAGGGCTTAAATATATAGAGAGATGTTTATACAAATGACTCTAGATAATAATTTAGATAGTGAGTTTATTAAGAAAGACTTTTGGAGATGCTCTAAGTATAATTAAATTTACCGTATCATAAATGTTTTCATACGTGGTATACATATTTGGTATCATAAATGTTTTCATACGTGGTATACATATTTGGTATTATTGTCAGTTTTCTCTATTAATTTATTCAAACGGAAAGTTTGACTTAAAAGACAAAACTAAAGAACTAGCCTTTTGGAAGGAGGTAGTATATGTTTTTTCCTAACAATTGTCAATATGTTCCACTTTTTATTTATTATTATTACGTAGCCATCCATAGTTCATAGATTATCGATAAGAAATCTTTTTAAGCTCTTTTTAACCAAACCACACGTTGATTAGGAGAAAATTACATTTTAGCGGCCCAAACAATGCGCTTAGTAATGTTTCGAATGTTAGTTTTGTGGAGCGCATTGTTTGCATGGGCTGCTAATTAAGAATGACATTTTCTGTCTGATTAGAGTATGTCTTTGTATGTTTTTTTTTAATCTTATTTCTGATTGCTTAGATTGTCTTATGTGTGCAGTGTTCCAAATGAAACACTACTTGTGGGGTGTCTTCAAGCCCAGGGAAGTTGCAGGGAAAAAGGGTGCCGTATTGCACAATTCTTATGTAGCTACTGCAATTGTCGCTAATGCTACAGACACCGTCTCTCTTGGAGCTACTGGGGTTGCTACTGATGCTTCTAGCATACCTGCTGAAGATGCTACCGTACATGAAAATCATGGACAGATTGGGTCATCAAACATGGGAGCACCCTCAGGCAACATGGTCGCCTTTGTCGTCCGACAAACGACCCCAAGGCTTGAGCAGCTCATTCATGAGATTCAACGGGAAGGCTCTCTGATCATGCAAGGTGAGATGATGAGTGCCACACCTTGGCTAGGCAACATGTCAACAGCTACGCAGCCTGAGCAATCGGAAAGATATAAATTGCTCATCGGAAGTACCTCACAATGAACAAGAGAAGCAACTTACCATAATCTGCATTTCATGTTTATTGGTAATTGCATCTTTCTAATAGTATTCCCTCCATTCTAAGTTATAAATTATATTAGTTTTATATCCTACGTCAAACTTATATAAGTTAACTAAAAAAATGCACAAGCGTCTATAATGTTAAAAAGATCTGTTACATATTTTGATAGTATATTTATTTGATATATATATATATATATATATATATATATATATACATATATATATATATATATATATATATATATATATATATATATATATATATATATATATATATATATATATATATATATATATATTATAGATGTTTAAAATAATTTTTATTTTGATAGTATATTTATTTGATACTTATTCCATCCCAAATTGTAAGTTGTTTGACTTTTTACCCCAAGTTTTACCACTTGTCTTATTTAAAAAATTTGTGCAAACACACTCACATTTAAGTTATTCTTGATATTTTGCACACATTTTTTTTTTTTTAAGACGAAAGTGGTCAAACCTCGATGTCAAAAAAGTCAAATGACTTACAATTTGGGATAGAGAAATGAGTCAGATTTATTAACTCGTGTTCTAGCTGAAGGGAGTCGTGACGCCTAAGAGAGGGAAGGGGGTGAATTAGGTAACTTAAAATTCCACTTCTAACTATGGCCTCTAGCTTCACCGAATCAAAACTTATTGCAAGAAAGTAAACTATCTATATGTACAACTACGGTTTTGCTAGGCGCGTTGCTATCTCTACCACAAATGAGTTATACAACCTAGGTTCCAATCCTATCAACAACCAAGATAATGCATATAAATACGGAACATAAAGGCGATAGAGATACAAACTCCTGTCGATGACTCTGACACTTTTTACCACGGTATCGAGAAGCGTGCAAGCTCCCCCCCCACTAATCCTCGTTGGAGCCCCTCGCAAGGGCCAAGCTCCCGGTTGGGTAACTCCGTGGATAGCCTGGAGCCTTCCTCACTCGCAGATTCGGGTCTCCGACATGCCTTCGCAAGCCTCTCCTAGATGCTCCTCGCTATCTTCACTATCAAGCTTTCGTCCCCAGAACACCGCGAGACCTTGTTCCCTTGGTACACGGTTGTGTCCACACCACAAACGCGGTTGGTGTGGTCTCTTAAGGCTACAAGACCAGCCAAGTACAACAATGGTGCATGCAAAGCATCGAGATAGCAAGAGGTATGCAAACTTCACTAACACTAAGCCTAGAGCAAACACATAAGCAGTGGTCTAACTATCCTAAGCAATTCACAAAGCACCAACGCTAATCACCAAATGAACCACTAAGCATTATGCAAGTAGAGAGCTTTAAATGGTATAACAACACTCTTGATATGTTTCCACACTCCCACACCTCTCAAATGGCCAGTTGGGGGGGGGGTCTATTTATAAGCCACATGGAGAAAGAAGTTGTTGTTCCTTAGTACAACAGCTTTGCGTGTCTCACAGTTCAACCACCAGCCATGTGGTCCCATTGTCAGCCTCCAATAGCTATGACAACTTCAAACGACTGTCTGCGTGTCTCATGGTCCAACCGCTAGCCCTAGCGGTCCCATCGTCAGCCTCCACTAACTACTGACAACTCATTGTCTGCTTGCCTCACGATCCAACCATGGGCTCGGGCAGTCCAACTTCTAGCCTTAGTCAGCATAGGTCAATGCCTCCCACCATTAGACTTGGCGGTCCTACCATCAGAGCATCGGACAACAATCACAACAAATGCCTAATTCTAGGTCACGTTTGCACCCTATTGGACTATAAAATAAACACTCGCAGATTTGTTAGTCCAATTTGGTCATGTTGGACATCAAACACCAAAATCCAAACTAAAATGGGCCAAGGTTTATTTTGCTTACACTAGCATTTGCTTTCCCTTTAGCCATTTATGTGAGACCCCACTTAATAAAATTGATATAATACTCATACCAATAAGTTGTAACTTTTATTTTTCGGAAGCTCAATCCAAAGAACTTCAAAGTTGAGGGTGCTTGGCTTGGAGAAATTTGGGTATGGGTGACCGACCGGGAGGATGAGGACTAAGTGCGCATAAAAAACTTGTGTTGCTCTTTGAGGACATAGTCCGGGTAGGGCGTTACAAATGGTATCGGGCTCAACACTTGTGCTTTCACGAACGTATGGAATGGGAGCTTGGACAGGTTGTGCATGGCTCCATAGAGAGCATGTCACTTGGGCTATGGAGCTAGTAATGTAGACGTGGCCAAGAGAGTCGGTCTTGGATGTTTGTCCTACTAGGGTACTGTTTCAGCGTGCAACGAGGACATCGAGGTCCCGGACTTTTGTCCCACTAGGATAGCATATTTCAGCGTTCGACGAGGACGTCGAATCCTAAAGTGTGGGTGTATGTGAGACCCCTCTTAATAAAATTGATAAAATACTCATACCAATAAGTTGCAACTTAATTTTCGGAAACTCAATCCAAACAACTTCAAAGTTTAGCGTTCTTGGGGAAGTTCTCCTCGGGTGCACATGAGTGAGAACAAAGTGCCTAAAAAAGACTTGTGTTGGTCTCATGAGGACAGTCTTTATTCTTAGAGGTTACGTGAGGTGTTAGAATTTATGAGCATGAGTTTGGTGGGGGTGGGGTGGGGGGTCAATCTATGGAACATCCATATCTTTGAGTCAATATTCTTGTTGGTAACATAACAGTTTTGAGTCTATTTGAGTGTGTTGCCTTCAGTAACAAAAAAATTCTTGTCTACCAATATGCTTTCATTTGCAATCCTGTGGGGTTTGTGGAAACTAAGGAATGACTCATGCTTTCAGGATGGGAGATGGAAGAACATGGGTGTTTTGTTGATGAATATTGCAGGCCTAATGAGGAGTTGGATGTCCTCTTCCCAGCTGGAAACAAGATGTTCCTGCCCTCAACCGATCTACTTCAAACAAATGCTCTGCATCCTGGAAAGGTATATGGCTGGGGGCGGGGTTTGATGACAAATCCGATTGGGAACTGAACCATGCACCAGAGAAGATTCGAGGATCTAGGGAAGGGATGGCCAGGAAAGACCTGGCTCTAGCTCATGCAGTATTCATGTGTTTAGCGTTTGAGTGCTTAATATTAAGTTGCATGCACCGACCAGTTCAACCCAAAAGCTTAAGCTGATGGGAAGAGGTGGACAATTCACTTATATTCAACACTCCCCCTCACGTCGAGGCTCCGGCGAGGGATCTCAGCGATGGACGAGCCTCAAACGTGGAATAGGAGCGAGCAACAATTATTTTATTTAATTGCACTAACCAAGATTTGAACTCGAGACCTCTGGCTTTGATACCATATTAAGTTGCATGCACGACCAATTCAACCCAAAAGCTTAAGCTGATGGGAAGAGGGGGGACAATTCACTTATATTTCAACACTTTTTTTTTGAGATGAACTTATATTTCAACACTTAAAACTGGTTCTCCCATGTGGGCTTGTAAATGATCTAAACATTCTGGGTCTTTAATAATAAAGGCGGGGTTGTAGCCCTGAAACTCTTTCGTATGACCTTTTTCACTAGATAGATAGACCAACCTTTTTTCACTCTTAAAACTCTGAGAGGTGAATTCGATCCCTAATTGGAATTGGTGCAAGGCACGTGCGTGGTGTTGGTTAAGTTGGTAGAAGGCCGGGAGGACAAGTGTTAATTAAAGATTTGGAACTTGGCTACGAGAGATGCAAATACAGTAGACATTAGAAAATAGAAGCGGCTCGTCTTCATCACTATTCAGACAAGTGAACATGACATAAAAGGGAGTTGCTATATTTTGGTGCCTAAAAAAAAGTTGGGATTTCAGGCGACGAATCTCAGCCACACGATCTGAAACGAACGCTTCAGATTAGCCCGGCACTGTTCATCTTCTTTCTCTCTCCAGCTATTGTTCATCTTCTTCCTCTCACCACCTTCGTTTCCGCTCCATCGTCACTAGCCACCACTCCTCCGCGGGCGTGGGGTTCACCGGAGCTCGAGCTCCGGCGAGCCCTAGTGCCCACGGTGGCCACCCCTCTTCCCCACGAGAATCACGGATCACGAGTTTTAAATAGGAAGAACAACTCACGGCAGGGGGGAGGGGGGAGGGGGGGAGGAGGAGGAGATGCTCGCCGGAGGAGAGGGGATATGGTGGAGGAGCCACCGGAGTTGAGGAAGACGACCGTGCAGGAGGCGAGGGCGTGTGGGAGGCGCGTCACCCGAACAGCCCCCGATTTCAGACGATCGCGTGCAATAGGAAAAGTGCATAAAAAGATATGCAAGAGAATTTGTCTAAGAAAATACGAGCAAGAAATTTTGTCTAGGCGAGGTGGCAAGTCCGGGCTTTTGGTTACAAACTAATTAAGACATGCCCTGATGATCATGGATTACGTACCTAGCAACTCGCAACGGAAAACATATATGCTGCCAACAGGGGCGGAGCCACGTTATCGGGAGGGGGTGCCTGGGCACCCCCAAAAATTCAAAAAATCACTTATAAGAATAGATTTTCACCACTATTTGAGATTAAATTTTCATATCTATAAGAGCAAGGCACCCCACTATTTTGCACTAGCTTCGCCCCCTACCGCCAAAAAATCGGGAGCGACCCGTGCCACCTGCAAGCAAATTAAAGGTAGTACATGCATGCATGTAGTTGAAATAATAAACTTGAATCATTGCATCATCCGTGGTCTCCCCTGCTGTGTGAATGATGCTCTCGGTCAATGGACAGTCCCTTGCATATGTTTGCATGTGGAGTTTTTTAGCGATTTACTCTTTTGTAAAAAGTGATGGGTATGAGGATGATGGTGGTGGATGGTGAGATGGTTTCTTGTCTCCCATCAATGGAGGTGGAATAGTTTGGTTTTTACTTTTGTAATGAGAGGATGTAACCCGCTTTAGTATCAATGGAATTTTCCCTTATCGCAAACTGGACCTAAAAAAGACGGAACCAACCAATTTAATTAAGGAGGGCCGAACAAATATAATAATATATATTTAGTCCGATAAAATACATATAATTATATCTTTCAACAACTTATGCACAAAATTTACACTATTTGTAATCAAAATATAATATTTTAATTTTTTATTCTAAAAATTCAAATGTTTATATAGATTTTTAATGAATATACTCAACTTAGGGGGTGGGTGGGTGGGAGGGGGCATATGTCCCCGCTGCCCCTGGTTCCACATCGGGCCCAAACCCTAGCGCAATGAGAGAGACCCTATCACTTCTTGACTTTCATTGGTGCGTAAGAAAAGAGATCAATCGGGATCGCTCAATCGATCGCGCTTGTCTTCACTCGCTTTTGATTTCGATCAAGTGTATGCGTGTGCCATCACCCCATTCCCGAGCCACGGGGAGCAAGATATTTCCAACATCAATGATGTTGAGCTCATCTCATTTCTAGAGGTCAAGATTTACGGCAAGCACCGTTTTCTCAAGCACCAGCGACATGGTGGCCCAATGTATTCTTTCGGGGTGCTCGCGATTCATGGCGCTTCAAATTTGTGGTCATCGGACGTGATCCTAGCATTGTAAGTTGGGTACGACATGGATGAAGGTGCTCGTCTTTGCGACCATGTCGCGAAGGATTACTCTCGCCGGATCACCCATTGTGAGCTCAACCCACACGACCGTGTCGCCCACCTTCCCGAGGATCATGGCGCTCCACATGCCCTACTAGCAAGCCACATGTGCCACGCCGGTTTAAAGTTTTCTCACTAAGGTTTCATGATGACGGGAGTTATGTAAGTTGTTGCTGTTAATTGGTGGCTTAATGTGTCCGTTATCGCTGCTCCATGATTTCATGACGGGGTTTCTCCTTCTCCCGTAAATCTATTCGCTTGATCTCTACATTAGCCTATTGGCTTACCCTCAGTGGCGGATCTATGCAGGGAAAGGGAAAGGGTGCGGAGCCCCCGGTGAGGTTGATTTCTACTGTAGTTTAGCCTTTAAATTACCATTAAATCACTTAATTTTATTAACTCTATTAATTAGCCCCCTGAGAGCCCATCCTGGCTCCGCCCCTGCGTGAGGCATATATGTTGTGGCTGGTATCATTTACATCTATGGCCAAAAACACAATCTCGTACAGAAACCAAATCCACTGCTTGTTACAAACCAAGTCTTCCCGTCCCGGCTTCCTGCACACATAGAAACATGGGAGAGTAGGCCTCCAGAACATATGTCGCCTACGCGACGCCTCGCTTGGATGATAGCCGAAAATCATGCTTTGGGGAGTGTCATCGGACACGACTACTCGTCTGCTTCATCTTCTTCCCAGTGATCGGCTTCGTCTGCTTCATCTTGTTCCTGGTGTGATCGGTTGTGAACGTCACTGCAACATTCTCTGCACTACAACGAGCGGACGACTACCCCAACCTTCACCATGTTGTTGTTTCTAGTTTTCATCTACATGATAATAGCAGTCACACGCGCACATGCTTGTGTTCATGATATTTTTTGGACTAAACTGTTGATTAAATTGCTTAAATTTCTTACGATCCAAAAACATGATAATTTTAGGCAATTTACATCAATTTACTAGAGGTGGAGGCGGAGATGCGTCCTATGGTTGAATGCCATGCGCTGCTATTTTGTTGTCGAACCGTTGGCAATTGGACCGCTCACTCCTGATCAGGAGAGTGCGTTTCAACATGCTGACACGATGTTCAAGGCAACAATTTTGAGCGTGCTTGGGGATTCAATTGTAGATGCTTATATTCCTCTCTACGCACTGGTAAAGAGATGTGGGATGCAGGGATGCACTTGATGCTAAATACGGGGCTTCTGATTCTGAGAGCGAGTTGTATGTCATGCAACAGTTTCATGACTACAAGATGGTTGGTACCGTCCTAGTTGGACAAGCTCATGAAATACAAACACTGGCAAAAGCCCTCAAGGTATTTGGTTGTGCTTTGCCGGAGAAGTTCGTGGCAGGTGGCATTATTAATTTATTGCCAAGCTGCCACAAGCTTGAGCCGATTTTGCTACCTCTCTAAAGCACAAGAGACAGTTTGGTGTTGCCAATCTCATTGGGACTCTTGATGTGGAAGAGAAGACGATAGCAAAAGATGTTCGTGGCAACTGGCAAGAAGCTTGCTGCAGGGTATGAGTTCATCGAATCCTTCCCGTGGGAACATGTTATATGTTGTTGTTTCTAGTTTTCATCTACATGATAATAACAGTCACACACGTGCACGTGCTTGTGTTCACGAACCTTTTATTCAAGATATTTTTATAGATTAAAGTGTTGATTAAATTGCTTAAATTTCATGATATTGTTAGATGAAGGTATCATCTGATTTGAGTATCATCGATCTTGATGTTCCATTTACTGTGTCGTTCAGTATTAGTGCTACATACACTAAATGCATGTATCAATTTGGGTGTTCTGTGCTTCTTCACCTGGCAAGTTTTGTTTGTTGCTGCACCCATAATCTTCATGTCTGCCAGACTGCAAGTAAGCAATCCCTGTTTTGATGACATAGTCATGCTTGCAAGCATTTGGACAAAAGGGCACTACTGTGTGCACATGTTTAAAGAATTGATGAGGATCAATGGCACAACTAAATCTCTTGTTGCCAATCACCTTGTGGAATCGATTTCAGGAGCAACTACAATCAGAGCTTTTAAACAAGAAGATCATTTTTTACTAAAATGTTGGAGCTTCCATTGTTTTGCTGCCACTGAATGGTTGACTCAACGCTTAGAGATAATGAGTGCTACAATTTTTTTCATCATCAGCTCTTATTATTACCCTTCTTCCCGTGGGAACTTTTAGCTCTGGTGATAAACTCTAAACTATTCCAGAAACTGCAATAGTTGGTTACCTTACTTTTTTTTCAGGGGTGGGGGGTAACATACTAGTCTCCTGGGACACGAGAGCGCAAAAGAAATACAATATAGGCCTTATTATTAATGAGTTTTTAAGATAAAAAAAAAAAAAAAAAAAGAAGGCAGCCCCTAGCATTGTCTTGAGAGAAGTACTTAATATGACCTGTCAGAATCTGGATTCGAACCTGGTCGACGGCCTCTCTACTGGAGCCTCTACCAACCAAGCTATCACTAAGTTCTCAATGTGTTTTTCCATATAAAAACGACAGCAAATTATGTATGTTTTTTTTATAAGAGACAAATTATGTTCAGTTTGGGGTGAAAGAAGCAAACACATAATAGTCAATGATTAAAGTGTGAGTGGTGCGCTTTCAGAATCAACAAGGTAAGCAAAATGAGATGCAAAAACTGCAATGAACTCTAGGTGTATTTTTAATTGAAACTTAAAGCTGGGTTCCGACCATAATTTGCAAAAGAAATATAAAGCATAGAACAGAATATGTCTGCATGATGTGCATTGGAAACAAATTTCCCTATCGATGTCACTAATGGTCTGAGCTTTATTTATGTGGTTCTATATCCCAGTGTATCACTATCTCTACAATTCTGGTTTGCCAAATGTCAATATGTCACTGTAATAATACTGCAGTTCTTCCTTTCTTCTAGTTAGTTGCTGGAGAGATGAAATAATAAATCAAGATTGGCACATAATTTCATAATTTAATTCTGTGCTTTCCACAGGTGTGGTAGGAATGGTGCTGTCATACGGTCTTTCACTTAACATGTTATTCCTCTTCTGTATACAAAACCAGTGTTCACTGGCAAATCAGATAATCTCCGTCAAAAGGTTAAGCCAATATGTGCATATTACAAGTGAGGAATCAGGGATGGTAGAAGACAATCAGTTACCAGCTGATTGGCCCTCATTGGGGAAGATAGAGCTTCATGGTTTAGAGGCAAGTCATGACTAACTCCTATTGCTTACCCACAGATTTAATAAGCATTGATTTCCCGTGCTTTATCCACAATACCTAATCGGCATCAACTTCTGCAGATTCAATATAATCAACATTCTTCTCCAGTACTGCATGGAATTACTTGCACAATTGGAGGGGAAAAGATTGGGATAGTTGGTCGAACAGGAAGTGGAAAGACAACTTTGATAAATGCAATTTTTCGTCTTGTTGAGCCATCTGTAGGAACTATAATCATTGATGGCCAAGATATCACAGCAGTGGGCCTACACGACTTACGGTCTCGAATTGGTCTTATTCCTCAGGACCCTATTCTATTTCATGGTTCAATAAGATATAATTTGGATCCTCAAGAACATTTCTCAGATGAACAAATCATGGAAGTGTGTTTTCTTTATCCTCCCTCTTAACCAGCATTTATAACTAGATACAACAGTAAAGAGAACCGAAGCAAATATACTTAAAATATACTCATATTTACAGTAATCAATAGAATAATTTCACTGCCCTTATAGATGATACTTCAAAAATTTTCAAATTGTACCCTAGTAGGAATGGAACTTGGTAGTCCTATTGAATGCTTATTTTAACCATAATTATTGTAACACCCCAAATTTTGCATTTTTTGAAATAGAATAAAAATGATTTATTTATGTATTTTTGTGCTAATGAAAATATAGGAAAATAAATATTTTTGTCAAAATAAAATCCAATATAAGGATAGAGACATGTTTGTGCATACATGCTGGTGCATATGGTTTGTGCTGAGTGGTTTTGGCTTAAATTGAAATGGATTCAAAAGCTTTTGAAAATGTTTTGAAAGTGCTTTGAAATAAAAAGATAAGCTGTTTTCCTTTTCCTTCCTCTCTATTTTTATTTTCGGTCGAAGCCTTTCTCTGTCTATTTCCTGGCCTGGTCGCTCGCTTGCAGCAGCCCAGCACACCTCTCGTGCTGGCCCAACTCTCTCTTTTGGCTTCTCACACGTCAGGCCATGCCAAGAGATCAAATCCAAGTTGAACTCCCATCAGCACGTTGCCTTATGACCTTGTTGCATACATACATATATACATTTATGTATAGCAGCTGGCCGATCCTTTTCCATAACCCTAGCAAGCGACGCCTGCACCTCGACCGAGTTCACAGCCGCGCGCCAACCGAGCTACATTAGCCACCGAACCCTAAATTTCCACCGAGCTCGACATCGACTTCATCGTTTCATCGCAGTTGTCGTCTCGTCGCCATCGTAAGCCAGTGCAAAAGCTTCATCTTGATCTCCCAAACTTCTGGTGTTCTTCTTTTCGTTTGATTTTTCTCATCACGACGTCCCTGAACTTCACAGGAACGCATACATCCGCCCGTTAAGTCGCCGCTGTCATCGTCTTGATTTTCGCCCATGAAACCTTGCACGCCGCCGCCGCTGGCACCATCAGATGTTTCACCGCCGTTCGCGACATCCCTGCCGGGGTTCGAGTCGAGGAAGTCGCCGTGCATCCATCGAGCCTAGTGTTACTACAGAGTTCCCTCCGATCGCGTCGAACCCCTCGATCGGTAATCATCCTACGATCAGCTACCTCCCTATTTTTAGACTTCATTAATCGAGCACACCGTGATGCTTCATGTTTAGATGCAAGCCATGGCCACACAGTTCGACCAACACCAGGATCATCATCGTCGTCCCACCATGCTCTACGCCATGCCTCGCTAGCTAGCTTGCTTATGACATCATTCTTAGCTTCCATGACATCATAATGACATCATTTGTTTTTTTTGCCGCTTTCCTTTACAAAAGTAAATCTAGAAAATACCCATATAGATCTAAATCACCAGAGCTGCGTGGTATGCCTTTCCATATATACGCAAGACGTTTTCTAGCCAGTCATGCATGTGTGCATATGCATGCACTTCATCGGCTTTGAGCATCACGTAGTCTAGTTGCATCTTTTGTATTAGTTCTTCTATAATTATCTATCTTCCTTCCTGCCTACCTGCACTTTTGCACCATAATTGGTCTTATGGTCAACCAATCGTAGTTGGTCCTTGCAGCTACGTATGGTTGCGGCGCCCGACCAGTAGCTGCGGCACCGCCGATCAACGCCGTGCTCCGGGCCCGTCGTTGATGGGGATCCGTGACACCCAGGAGCTCGTCCGAGACGGAGAGGAGCTCATCGGTCAAGCTCGAGCTCGGAGCGCCCTCGCATATCCGTGGGAGTTCGCTCAAGCGGAGAATGGGCGCCAGGATGAGCTCGAGCTCACACCCAAGGAGCTTGTCTTGAAGGGAGCTCGCTCGAGATGGAGCAATGTACGTCGAGCTTGGGTCCGATTGAGGCAAAGGAGATCCGACCTCGTTCCTCCGCTGATTAACTTGTCTTATATTGTGATGAGATCCTCGTGGCGGATCTAGCCTAATTAACCATGACCGGAATATCTCGTGTCCCACACAGGGATTCTCCTTGTTTCTGCTTGAGGCTTTTTAGCTCAGCTTGAGTAATAGGATGAGTGATGATTCCTGCGAAGTTGTCGCAGAACACTTTCTGCAAATCTTCCCAGTATCTGATTGAGCCCTCTTCGATCTTATCAAACCATTGGAGCGGTAGAGCTTCTAGAGCCATGGGAAAGAAGACGGCTTTTTGCGTCATCGTTTCCTCCAGCCAGCTCAATGGATTGCGAGTAGACTCGAGCCATTGCCCGAGCTCGTTTTTTCCTATCGTATTTTGAGTGATTTGAAGGTTTGAACTTTGGTGGTAGCTTGACTTCTTGCAACCTTTCTGTGAAGCATGGAAATCTGTCATAGCCTCCTCGTAGTTCTTTCTTCAAGTCTTTCCGAGGTTCATCCTCCTTTTGATTGAGTTCCCGCAGGTCGATATGTTGACTCGCGACTTCTTCTTGTCGGCTTGGTCTCGGGCGAGGCTCTCCCTCGGGGGTCTCCGGTTTCTCCCGTCCGTCCTTGGAAGCCTGGAATTCTTAGAATTCTCGGCATGCTCACCCTTCGAAGACGTTGGACCGACTTCCTTACGCACGAGAGTTGTTTGCCTTTGACCGTGACGTTCTAGGATCTCTTTCGCGGGTGGCTTTTTCGCGGTGCTTCCTTGATGAGCCTCTCCTTGTCATTCAGGTTTGAAGCAGTCTTAAGGCGTTCGATCAAGTCTTGTATCTTCTCGTGAGTTGTATGATGCCTGTCTTCAGCTTCTCTTTCAGACTTCAATTTCTCATACTCGCGCAGATCAGCTTGATATTTGTTCCAGGCTTGTATGCGCGTTGTTGCTCGGTCTCGGCGCCCATTCTTTAGCTTGTTCTTCAGCCTTGCTTGACGTTGATCTTCCTCTTCGTCTTCTTGGGTTGTTTCGATCTACCGAGATGTTTGATACGCCGTCGATGGACTTGATGTCAGGTCCATCCGGGACGGTTAAGCGGGAACGAGTTCTTGCTACCATTAGGATTTCTCTAGTAGGCATGGTCTCGTGTCGCCACTCCTTCCGCCCGTGGTCCTCCCCGGCTATCTCTCGACTCTCTCGACGGTCCGCCTTGGTGAGGGTTCTTGGCTAGTGGATGATGCACTCCTCCGGGGTTCTTGTCAAGATAAGTGTTGACACCTGTTATAGCGTAATATTATTAATCAATTAAACATGAAATAAGGGCTTAAGATGAATATCAACATAAGTATAGGGGTCTAACTAACATATTTCCATGAGTTTTGGTATTTCATGACTTTGCGGGGACTGAACAGATAAAAGGAGAGAAGAACGGTGAGAAACCTAAGAGTTTACATCCCACACGATGACAAGACTTAACCGTGAAGTAACTCAACCCAAAATGTGGACTAAAACACTATAGAAGATACCAAAAGACACCGGGAGGAGGGGATCACATTGTGATCTTGCCGGCGGCGCCGCCGTGAATCATCCCGGGATCATTGTGATCTTGCCTCCGGGATGATTCACGGCGACCGCCGTGGGTCCCACTGTCGGCCTCATGTCGGTTTACCACCGACCTTGAGGTTGTATCTACACTATTATTGAAGGACGGTTTGATCCAAGGGTCCCCGTTCATCGCCAAGGGCTATATAAGAAGACCACACGACCCCGGGCTAAACCCTAATTCTTTATCAATTCATTCTACTTCATTCTCAAGACCAACTCAGTTCTACTCAAGTCCAACCAAGTCTAGATCTAAAGCCCTAGTTCATCATATTAGAAGTAGTTAGCTACCTAGTTAGCTCTAGAGGAAGTCAAGTTCATCTTGGCCTCCTAATAGTCAAGAAGTAGCGGGAGCAGTGTTTCTTGTGGCTTCGATAAGGACACGCCTACGCTGCCCAAGAGTATGCCCAATCTTTCACGGTACAAATTAATATGAAGAATTCTCTTTTGAATTTTCAATGTTGATCAAATAACGTGACTCGAATACAGAGATGGGAACAGCTAATTGATGAAAAAGAATATCTCAGCAAACACTCGAGCTCTATATCCAACGGAAACGACGGCAGTCCATATGAATAATTCAAGTATATATCAACTTGTTGAACTCGCACCAGGATGCTTGTATTGAGAATTTCAGGAAATAAACAATACTAAGCCTCATGCCAAAACTAGTATTGACCGGCACCTCAATATGTGACGACCAAGATGAACCAGCAGAACAATATTTAAAGGAGAAATAATCTCAAGCCGTAACAGTTCAGATCAAACAATCCTTCCGATAAATCAATCACCAGCAGCAGCCGTAGCAATAACAAAGATAGAGGGATCAGCTTACAGTCGATGATGCAAACCAAACCCTAGATAACTTCTTCCACCCGCGGGCACGACGAACCACGATCAGAAGATGGGGAACTCCAAGAATTCCAAGCGACGCACTCGAGCCGATGAGACTCAATCACGCACTTCACGCAAATACATGAGGATCCGGATGAACACCCGCTAGGGTTCTTCACGAGCGGCGGCGGCTCGATGGGAATAACTCCACAATAAAATTCAACCTAATCCCTACTTGGCACGCAGGCCAAACTTATAAGGGCACGCAGGCCGCATGACACACACGTAGGACTCACCATGGTGCACATGCACGCAAGCCAATCTGGCTAACTCAAAATAGAAAACTATAAAATAAATAATGCTAAAGCTAAAAATAGGAAAATACTAAAATAACGCAGCATGATGCAAATCTCCGGTTGAGTATTATGAACCTCCGTACTAGCAATTCGCATGCAGCGACTTCAGTCCCAATAATGATTCATGTGACGTCAACCTGAATGCCACCAATATAAATATACCTTCTTGGCTTCATATTTTCTCCTTTCATAAATGTTGTGCCACCAAAAAAAGTATATTTGAAGACAAGCCGGCAGCAGTAAACTTTTCTATGTCCGCCATATATTTCTCCTTCAAAATAATAGCTCCAAATTTAAGACCAATTACCACATTTGAAATTGAAGAACTTTCCAAACATATATCTTGAGGCGGCATGGGCTCATCAGCTTCTCTCTTGTATCCAATCTGTAAGTATTATTGTTGGAATACAATTGATATGACTTTATTCTATATAATGATTATATTCTTAGTGATATGTATCCATGCATGCTATAGTTATATATTTAGTTTAGTGAGTTTATCTTATATCTTATGCATGGAATCGTATAACATCCACTTAGATGATCACTATGTGGGTGATAAGCAATGTGTAAACGTGGTGTTTATACAACGTTTATCTGCGATTGCACCCTACATTCGGGGACGTGTGGTAGATCACGGGAGTGATAGTCCCTGTTGAGTCCTTTGGAGTCCACCCTCCGAATGATAGGCCAAGTTGAGCCATAATTACGGTGATGATCAAGTTTCGTCCTTGATTGTCATTGGTAATGCTTACCATGTGTAGATGTATTGCAACCTTGCCATGATAGCTAGATGTATTTGCACTAATTATAGTATTCATTGACATATGATTAGGAGTATCTTAGGAATATTCTTTCTATTCTTTCTATATCATGTTAATAGCTCATATGATACTAGTGGCATACTATGATCTTAGACTTGAGTAGTTATCATTTATTAATTATCTTTATCTTGTGACTTATCCTGTTATGAGTATTGCTTGATGCATTTGGCTACTCGCATTATACAACCGCAAGTGGATCTCAAGTAAATCATAAACTAAATCATTAGACACCCCTCTCTCTCTACTTTCCATAGACTTCCCCTTCCCCGTGGTAAAATATAAATACGATACGGATTACTCCCGGTGAAGTGCTACAATGGTATTTCTATCTCGCGGCGCCATAGATATCATGTTCATTCTTTTATCAAGGCCTATCAAGAATACCATACCCGCATTTCTTAGAGCGTTATTGCTAGGGTGACAAACTAGTGTGTAGGTAATGCCTAGAAATGAGTGGTATACCTTGAGTGCATATCCTTAGTGAGATTAACTCCACTACGGATAATGATACTAAGATTACACCCCACAACTAACACCGTCTAACTCCGCCTTTATTGGATCGTGAGATTAATTCCACATCCAAGCTAACATGATTAGATAGATACCATATATATATTTCTTTCGCCTTCCTAATTTGGATCGTGTAAGAAATATCAACAAGCAATAGTACCAGATTGCTTTTTTGTGGCGGGCAATTTTCATTTTGCGTGGCGGGCACGGCTGCCGTCACCCACGAAAGGTCACGGTTAATCGTGGCCTTTCGCGCAGGGCAGCCGTGCTCGCCACGCGATAAACTTGACAGCCGTGGCGGGGCAACATAAGCCGCCCGCCACGCATAAAAATGGTGATAAGTACCGAACCGATTTCGCACGAGGGCGGCCCGATCTTCACTGCAGTAGGTCGACAAACAAGATAACTTGATACGAGGGCAGCGGGATAACTTCGTTGATGAAGGTAGAGGAGATAACTTGCTATAGAACAGCGGGGATAACTAGCTTTATACCTGCCAAGGTTGGATGCGACCAAGCGACGGGGAGAGAGGCACCGAAACCGCGATGACTTCGACTCAATCTCCAAACGACCGCAGAACCACAATCCAGAGCTAATCCACATAATATGGCGCAGCCGAATGGAAGCCGTAGAGCATGAAGTAGTGGATCCCAAAGGGATCTCTTCACAAGTCCAAGAAGAACAAGGAAGAACAAAGGTTGAGTAAGCAACTTGGCAGCTCGACTGCAATATCACTGGGGATAATCTCAATTCGTCAAAATCTATTGATAGCTTACACATAGGGGGTATTTATACAAGGAATAGGACTCTAAGGTAGATGTGAACTGAAGAAGCCAATTGTTGGAAGGTGGAAGACCAACTGGCTAAAGTTTTCACAAAGTGGTCTTCAGTTTCCCGCATGTCCTCTGGGCTTCTGCGCAGTCTTCAATGTTTTGGTCATAACTCCTTCTAGGGAAGTTCAAATGATGTGCGACTAGATGCGTTTGAAAGCTAACTTGATAAGCTTTCACACCATGTATCTCTTGCTTCATGAAGTATTGTAGATTGGTACAGTTTTGCACGAACAGTTGGACTTCAAGCAGATTGTTGAGCTTCTAACCAGTCGACACTAAAACTGGTCGGACGCCATTAAGAAGTATCCATTCTGGTCGGGGCTTACACCATTGGAAACTAGACTTGAAGATCTTTCCAACAAGTGCTCATTCAACTTCATAGCTTTTGTGAAACAAAAGTTATGACTATTTCTTCCAGACAGTTCTGTCACGCTGGTCTGGCTCGAACGAGTTCCTCCTTCCTGTGCCATCCTTGATGTGTTCGGGTCCTCTTCTTTGGTGAACCTAAGCAATGTAAACATGCACGACTTAGGTAGCATAAAATTCTCATTAGTATTTAATCAAAATTCACAAAGTAGCGCGTGCACCTCTTGTTGTATCTTTTTAGCTCGGCTACGAAAGTGATTCTGGCCCGTAGGGAACTTTGGTTGGTGTAGAGGTCGAAGAAGTAACCGTGAGGTTGCCGGAGTGGTCGCCGAGGATGTTGACGTGGTCGACGCCGGCATGGTCATATCACATGGTGCAATCTAGCAAATTCTGCGGAAAGGCACATGAAGACGCGAGTGCTCATCTCCAACATTTCCTCGGAGATTTGCGTACTTTCACCATGAAGGACGTATCCAGAGATGCCATATTGTTGCGCCTCTTCCCATTCTCATTGGTGGGGAAGGCGAAGCAATGGTTCTATGCTACGAAGGAGAAGAATACAACATGGGATTTATGTTCCATAGCCTTTCTCGCCAAGTTCTTCCCTATAGCCAAGACAAATGCCTTAAGAGGGAAGATATCCAATTTCCAACAGCAACACGATGAATCTGTCCCAGAAGCATGGAAACGTTTCCAAGAATACATTTCAGAATGTCCACATCATGGGATGGAGAAGTGGCTTCTAATGCAAACTTTCTACCACGGGCTTGTTCCTAGTGCTCGTGAAACGATGGATGCTGCAGCAGGAGGGGCTTTCTTATCACTTACACTAACCAATGCTACAGAGCTTGTGGAGAAGATGGCTTCCAACCAAGGTTGGAGTGAAGAGCGTCAACCCCGCAAGAGAGGAATGCACCAGCTGAAAGAGGTAGATATGCTATCTGCCAAGATGGACTTAATCATGAAGAAGCTCGAGGATAGAGTTCCTCAACATAAGGAAGTCATGCAAATCCAAGATTCCCGCATGACATGTGAAGAATGTGAAAACACAGGCCACATTGGCAGGAATTGCCCGGAGATTGTGGAGGACATCAATTTCATCAATAATAACAACAATAACTACCGTCCTCAACAGAATCAAGGTTGGAACCAACAGAGGCCCAACTACCAAGGCAACTACCAAGGTAACAATCAAGGTAATAACAACTTTAATACTTATCAACCTTCCTTGAGAGACCTAGTTCTTAACTGTTGGCGGTCACTATCATACAAATTATACCGCCAACTTAGTTATATAACATGGTGAATAACGTACTTTTGCCACATGAACCTTTGCTATTAATCTAGTTCCACTTGTATTCGAAGAAAATATGTTTTGCGTGCATAAACGTGGAAACAGTAAAAGTACGCCAAAAGGAAGAGAGAAGCGCACATCGAATCTGCGCTTTGGACAAGGGGAATGCCACCAGGCCAAAACCAACGCGAACCAGGCCAAAGCACCCCGGGGACGCAACCTACAAGTGGGCCACAAGCCCACACCGCAAAGGCACGGCGCGAGGCGGGTCAAAACCCGCGCCGAACGCCGCATCTACGGCCGCCGCCGCGACATCGGGGCCCCGATCCCGCCGCGCTTTTGCCTTGACCGCGTCCGAGGAGGGAAGGTGGTTGCATGAGGTGCTTTTCGCATTGGCGCCAAGAATTTCCCGCCAAACGCCCGAAAAGTCCCCTAGAACAAGGAAAACCCTCCATTTCCTCTTGCTTTTCCCCTATATAAAGAGGCCATTGCCTCTCTTGTAACTCACTCATCCCTCACCAATTCACACACCATTTCACATTCAATAAAGGATCACACATTCCATCACCATGTGATCCATCACTCTCCACATTCCTTCGAATTTCACTCCACGCCTCACATATAGGGTGGTGTAGAGAGTGCCAAGACACTCTGAGGGAGTGAGAGAGAGTGCAAGGTAGAGAGGAATAGAGAAGTAGCGACCCCCGCGGTCTTTCTATTTGTCGGAGTGCCGGATCCGCCCGCCTCCCGCCTTCCTACCTTGTACCTCTACGGGTAACTTTACGGCTTGGTGAAAGTTATTCGTGTCTTACTTTCAAGAACATTCTTAAGTTCCATGCTATCATTTATTTTATCGAGAATTACGGATCGTTGTTTACCTTCCGTAAATGCTCTAGTAGAGGGCCCCCGATGAAGACGGATACCTTTCGATCAAGCTAGAGTAGTGACAAGTAACGAGACGTGGTGTCTAAGTTATGAATCACCCTCGCTTGCTCCGCAATCCACTGAAGTGAGGTAGGGGGATAGGTGGTGACAGCCCCTATTCGCCCATCGCTCCTCCACGTCCGCTTGCGTAGTAGAGTTAGATGCCGGCATCACTTGGCGTACCAAGTGCACCCGGTGCCCGAAGTAATACTCGATTAATAGAAAGAGTAGCCTGACTTAGTCTAAGTGCTGAAAGAACACATCGCTCCTACGATCACCTCCTATGCTTGACCCTTGATAGCTAGAAGAACAGACTTAACACTGTTCCTCGTGGAAATTCGATACCGGAATACTTCTAGGTGAAGTGCTTGTTGGCATTTCTTAACGCAAAAGTAAAAGAGTTCCGCAAGCGCACGGAAATGCCGCTGTAGCTTTCACCCTAAGTATTCAGTGGTATCGTATTTCCACAGGGAAGGCATGGTGTAAAGTTTCTACTATGAATATGGACAAGATAACACGACTATGCAATAGACCGTAATCCATAATGGGGATAAACCAATGGTATGATAACTTGACACACACACACTTGAATCAATCTCAAGGATAAAGATAAATAAAAGAATGAAAGAATAAATCTAATAAGGAGCAGGCATATCCTAAATAGCTATGTTAAGACGGTGGATATACATACATGCTTTTTTGTAATGTTAGAGATTCTAAGTTAAGTTAGCCATGGTTGCTATTTTTCACTTCGACCACCCGAGCGCACTGGTCCGCCAAGCGATACCGGCATAGCATCTACTCCATACGAGACGTGGGGGGATTACAAGGGCCGAACAGCGGTGTCACCACCGCCACCTACCACCTCGCCCACCAGTATATGGACCGCCCGAAGGTAACCTCTAGCTTAGACACCACGTCTCACGCTTATGGCCACTACTCTAGCGTGTCGACAAGGCTTACCCCCCCGGGGTCCTTCTACTAGAGCACCCGCCTCGAGGGCGGGCAGCGAACCTATAATCAAACAAAGAACTAAGACTAATTCACAAGAGAACTCAACATCTCAACTTAGCTCTTGGTCTAAACATGTATGTATAACATATTAAGCATAAAGTTCTATGCGACAAGATCATAACATGAAAACTATATACTAGTTCATATGCTAAGATCATATCATAAGAACTATACTCTAGTTCATAAGCTTAACTATATCGATAAATAAAGAACAAGAACAAGATGAAGAACTCAATATTGATCATACCGAATACTTCTAAGATGTTCTTGATCTCCATGTACAAGCCTTGCCAAGCTCCTACTACAAACTAAAAGGTAAAAGATACAAGTGGAGGAGAATGACTCTTGTGTGGTGTGTGTGTTTACAAGTGAGGAGTGCCTCTTATATAGTGGAGAGGAGGAGGGAATGGAGGGCTCTCCTTGCTTCGAGGTGTTCTTGGCGGAACGAAACCTTGCACCGCATGCAACCGCCGAGTGAAAAACCGCTCCAAACCGCCAGAGAAAAGGGCGGAAAGGAGGGCTTAAAAATTTGCGCCGACCGCCGCAGCTGAGCCGGCCGCCCCGCCGGGTCGGGCCTCCCGGCCCGGCCTTCTCCTCGTTGCACGTTTTGTCCTTCAAATGTTGGGCCTATGATGGTGCATGGGCCAAATTGTGCGCTGGGTTTGGTCCTCTTGATTGATCCACTCCTTGGCGTCTTTTATTCAATACGCTTTCTAATTTATTTGACGACTTTGTACCTGCTTTCCACTCTTATACCCGCAAAACATAATTTCTACGAATACAAGTGGAACTAGGTTAGAAGTAAAGGTACATGTAACATAAGTTTGCCCCTTTCTCATGAATTGGATAAAGGTTGGCGGTATAATATACTCGATAATGACCGCCAACAAGTGCTACAATGGTACTTTCCGTGCGCTATGACTTTGTCGCTTTTTGCTAAGAAATACCAACAAGCATTTCGGCGCCGTTGTTCGGGAATGGTTGTCGTTAAAGTTTGTGAAACCTAGTATATCGGTGTGAGCCCTACCCCCTCGCCATTCTTTTTATTTTTATTTTCTTTTAATTATGGAGCAACCACTTTCAAAAACCTTTTTGCTCCTAAGGGCGAGCTCTTAGAACCATGTCAATCTTCGAAGCCAATCACAGGTTCAAGATTTGAGCTCATACCGGCTTTATAGCCATGGTTCAGTCCAAACCTTTTCAGGCTTGAAATTGGAAAACCCTTTGATAGAGCATCAATCTTACCGCTTGTGACATAACTATCGGAGGGTCATTTTCACATAAACCCCAAATGGAAGGAGGAGCTTTCCTAAACTATATTTTTATACTCCCCGCTAGAACCCATCCAAGAGAACCTAAGCGCATCAAAGGGAAGTCTCTTCTACCATTTGTCAACCCGATACACCTATAGAGAGACCCTTGCCCGAACCAAAACCCAAGGGGACCGCATGGTAGGATCTCCTATTTTCGAGGCCGACCTTGCCGAGGGATTCAGTAACACCTAGAAATACGAACAATAGAAGAAACCACCAATCCCGACTGATCCTGAAACACCCCTCGATGAACATTTTTCCATGACTCTATTGAGGATTGGTGGAGGTCATGTATAATCCTGCTATGGGTATAAACATTCAAATCCCTTGCATTAAAATATGACAAGGAATCCTTTAGAACCCAACCAACATGGGCTTTTGCCAAGAAACCATACATGACCGAATTCTTCTGCACAAGAATGTAAAAAAGATTCTTACATTTTGATATCCAAGAATTTGAAATTCCGAATGGGCATCCCTAAAGGAAAAAAATTATTTCTTATCAACATCCGGGGATGTAGATGTCAAGCTGGGGAGGAAAACATTTTTCATTACAGTCACATCAGATGAAAAAAACTCAGTGACATACTCTCCCCATGAGTATGACACGCCCAAAGAGGTCAAGCTCTATGACAACCTTATTAGCCTCTTACAAGATTTCAAGGAGACGTGTTCATGCGGAACATTCTAGACATGACACAAGAAATTCTCATGTGGAATTTGTTTCTGCTGCGCCCTCATAAGGAAAGCAAAACAATAGTACACTACTGTCATAGGAAGTTTGAACGGGGATTTAGAAGAACTCAAAGACAATTTTTTCTCTACCATTCTTCCCCATCAAACTCCCTACCAAGGACAACCCTTGATTTCAAATAGGATGAGAAAGAGTCCTAGGTGCACCCTAGGCCAGGTTTACTATGTTAACACACGCTGGCCTAGACCTGTCATTACCCGAGAGTATGTTTTCACATATCTTTCGTTCGGGTCTTGACATAGACACTGCCCTATGCCTTGACTTGACCACTGGAGGGTCGTTTATAGATGAAATTACAATGGAACAAAGGAAGATCCTTGATCACATCCTAGAGAAGCTTGCTTCTCCCGTTGTAGAACCTTTTTCCCCTCCATAACAAGGGCATGTCAAGTTTTGAGGAGCCCTCATCAGTCGAACCATCCCCCGTACCATCATTCGAACCGACTATTGAGCCCTCACCTGAACCACAAACACCGAAGGAAGGGATGCTTTATCCTTCGGAGTTCCCGATCAAATTCAAGGATCATGGGAGAGCCTTGAACCTTTGTTGGCACGAATGGAGCAAATGGAGCACATTTCCTTCTAAGAGAACTTCCTCTAACATGGAACCTTCAAAAGAATGGTTAATGGAGGTGAAACGTTCCTCTGAAGCAATTCAGATTCTTTCACCTTCCACAACTATATCTTGTTCATTACGAGGAAATTCCTTAGATGCCCTACACAACCCAACAGCCGAGGCAAGTATCATGTCACGATATCTTGCAGAAACCCATTTTGGGTAATATGCCGCTAGCCTCGTCCGATAGACTCTTCAAGGGTCAATTCAGACTCATCTTTGCATGCTGTGGGATTGTTAGGGCTGTGCCAATAAAAATTCATGAAACCGAGGTTCACTCAGACTTCTATATCTATCCCATCCTTGACTTTGATCTTCTCATAGGCTACCTTCTCGAAAAGTTTTTTCATGAAAAACCTATAGAGGAGAGCCATGATGAGAAGTTGGGAAAGAATGCTTGTGCCTCTCACCTAGAAATCCCAAGGGCAAAGCATCTCCCCAACCAAAACTTGTTCGAGGAGGCAGAGTTCATAACTCCATTCGATTCACCTAAGTTTCCCTCACATCGTAGTGAAACAAACCACCCATTGACCTCACTCAAACACAAAACATGTCCCTCTGGCCAAGAAAACGTTGTTCTTGACAAAGGTCGAGATTCAATGTTAGTTCTTCATGACACATCTGGGAGGATAAAAACTCATGTGCCATGGACATGCATGAGGCACCAACTCCAGAGACCAAGATAGAAACCGCTAATGAGCATGAACAATCATCCTTTGAGATCCCTCAAATTTCATGCTCACCTATTTGGATCTCTAGAGTTGTCTCGCTTCTGACCATGTGCCCCTACGAGGACCCCAGCCTTCTCTTAATCCTCGCTCACAAACTTTTCAAGAGAATGGTTGTGGATGCCTTCGCCTATCACAAGTCGTGGCCGACCTTAGCACGATGGCACTAACCTTGCAGCTTGATCTTAAACGGTCAATGCCTAGTGGAGAAGCCGGGAACTTCACCACCCTTGATAGCTGCAAGAAGAATTCCCGCAGTCAAGCTTATGACCATAAACAAAGCACTACCGGGGAGATACCCCGGACTATCATAAAAAAAACCTTTTCTCTCGATTAATAAAAAGCAAGGGCTTGTTGTCGTTAGTATGCACCTTCGGGTTTTTCTTGTCGCTAACCATTTCAGGTGGAGATCGATTAAAAAGATCAAAAGAGGCACATGATACTTGAGAACATGGGGGCCACATCAACAAGAAACTTTGATGCTCATGGGTGATGAAACAAGCTCAAAAGGAGACCAGGACCTTGCACACTTGACTTTTACACAAAAGTCCAAGTGTGTGTGTGGGGGGTTTAGGGTTCCATCCACCAAGGGGTCATAAAAAAAGATGATGTCACCCCTGCCTTGCTGAAAAAAAAAATAAGAAAAAAGAATTATAAAAAAAAGAAAGAATACGATGATGAAAAAAAAAAAAGGGGTGTGATAGAAATAAAATAAGAGAAGAGAGGAGCAGTTGGCCTAGCATGGTCAAGATACATACCACAAGTGCTGCCTCCACCCATCATTGCTTCCACAAGCAAGAAGGGTTTGTCTCTCATCCTTTTGGGGTTACCATCAAGTCCCATGGCCCATACACACGTGTGTGTGGCCTAGCCTTGAGGTGCACTTGGGCAGAGCCGCCATGCAAACAAAGCAAAGAACAACTTCAAAACTTCATCCATAAATGTTCTTAGGTCGTGAAGTTGAAATCTCATGTTTGGTTTTGGAAATTGATGACACACTTGTGAACTAGTCCTTTGCTCTAAGTGTTGACTATGAGATAGGATTAGGTTGATGATAAGGAGCATGATGATCATGAACATGGACAATGCCGGTGGACTTGATGGATCGTCAAGCTCGGTGATCGGCTTGAGAGGAACCCGAGATCAAGGCAAAGGTATCTTGATAGGGTTTTTCCTTTCGGTGATCAAGACACGAGAGCGTGTGATCACATTATAGGATAGATAGCCGACTATCAAGAGGGAATGCCGCGACAATCCTTGCATGAAGTGCTTCTAGGTCCAATTGTCTTGCATATTGCATTTAGGACATGAGAGCACTAACTTCGATCTTGCCTAACATCTCGACGTGCTAACATTGGTGATAACGTGGGTCATCTTGGACGTGTTGGCAACCCTTGGCAAGAGGCGAAGCAAGTTTGAAGCAAAGAGCAAAGCAAAAGAAGAAAAATCAGCTGTTTTGAAGTGACCGGACGCACTCGGTGGTGACCGGACGCACTCACCGGTGGCTCCGGTGGGTGCGTTCAGCGAGAGCTCTACAGCGCATTTTCACCGGACGCCAGACCGGAAGCTGGACCGACGCTTCCGATGCCCGATCGGGAAGCCGCGACCGACGCGGCGGAGGGAGGGTGCCAGGTGGGCCCGACCCTTGTCGATAGCGACCGGAAGCGCGGATCGACGCCGGACCGACCACCGGGTGGTTCCGGTCAGTGTGTCCGGTCACCCCGAAAAGAGCCCAATTTGAAGCCAACGGCTCTATCTCGTGGTGGAGGCTATATATATGGGTTTGCCCGGTTTCATAGCCTCTCTCTTGCACATTTGAACACTCTAACTTGCTAGTGAGCATTTGAGACTCATCTCCACTCATCTCTTCACCTCTAATTCGGATTCTTGGTGAGATTGAGAGAGATAGAAGTGCATTGCTTGCATCGGTTGCATTTAGAAGCATTTCATCCTTGGAGAAGCCGCGGGATTCTTGTTATCTTGGGAATTTGCCTGGTTCCCTAGCGGCTTGGAGCAAGAGGCGGTGTTGAGCTCAAGTGGAGCTTGTTTGAGGCCACACTGGTGGTGATTGTGAGGGGTCGTTCCTTACCCCGGGGAGATCGCGAAAGGAGCACTAGTGGATTGCTCGTGGTTTGTGGCCCTCTCTTGTGATCGTTGCTTGAGCTCCCATAGGGGATTCGCACCCGCCATTGCTTAGCAACGCCAAGTGAGTGTGTCGCCACAACGAGGACTTAGCATGCCGGCAAGCACGTGAACCCGGTAAAAATCATCGTGTCACTTGTTTCTTGCTCGTTGGAGATTTCTTGGTGATCACGGTGATTGGCTACAACCTCGACACTACACCGGTGGTATTGTATTCTAGCTTCTTTGCATTACTTTCTCTAGCTTAGCTTGATTAGTGTGCTAGGTTGTTTAGACTTGTTAGCTCCTAGTTGGTAAACTAGTTAGACTTGCTTGTTCACCTAGGAGTAAACTAGCGACATAGCCTTTGTGTGGATTAGAGACAATAGAATTGACTTGTGGCTTGCATAGATAGCTTGTAGCATTACTTAATAGCTTCGCCATCTTATTTACTAACCACCTTGCTTAGTGTTGTTGCAAGAATTTTTAATAGGCTATTCACCCCCCCTGTAGCCATTAGGACCTTTCAAGTGGTATCAAAGCCAGGTTCCGCATTTTGAGTGGCTTAACATCCAACGGTGACAAAATGGCTACGACATTCCATGTCAACAACACCAAGAAGGCGCCACCTTTCGATGGCACCAACTATGGGTATTGGAAGGTGAATATGACCGCACACCTCAAGTCAGTCAATAGAGAAGTGTGGGTTGTCACGGAAAACAAGTTTGAGGTTGCAAAACCAAATGAGCCGACCATGGCCGAAGAGAAGAAAATATATGCCAATGATGTGGCCTTGAGTGCTTTCCATGATGCATTCAATGATAGAGTGTTTGAGCAAGTTAAGACACTCACCATTGCCCATGACATTTGGAAGAAGCTAGAAGAGTGCTATGAGGGCACCGAAGGCGTCAAGCAAGCCAAGGCATACATAAAGCTTGAGCAATTCAATAGCTTCAAGATGGAAGAAGATGAGAGCGTGCCGGAGATGTTTCACCGCATGCAAGTGTTGGTGAATGATCTAAATGCTCTAAGAGAAGAGATCAAGGACAAGACCTTCAACATGAAGTTCTTGAGATGCTTGCCCGAGCGGTTTGGGATGTTCATCACCGTGCTAGTGAGGTCAAACTTGAAGGATTTGACTCCCAACCAATTGCTTGATGAGGTGATGACCGATAATTCATATAGAGATGACAAGAAGAAGCAAAAACTCATCAACAAGTTGAACAAGAAGGTCAAGGAAGAGAAGAAGAAAGAGGACAAGAAGAGCTTAGCACTCAAGGCTAGCTCATCATCCAAGGGCAAGAAAAAGAAAGAAGAATCAAGTGATGATGAAGAAGAAGCTTCTACTAGTGGAAGTGAGATTGATGAGCACATGGCCCTCTTTGTGAGGAAATTGGGCAAGTATGTGAAGAAGAGCTACATCTCATCCAAGAAGAACAAGAAGAAGCAATCATCAAAGAAGACCAAGGATGGCAAGAATGAAGGCAACATGAAGTGCTTTCGTGTCATGATGATTGTCACTTGATAGCCGAATGCCGATATGAGAGTGATGATGAGAAGGGCATCAAGAAAGCAAGAAAGAAGAATGATGCCAAGAATGAGAAGGAGAAGAAGCCCAAGAAGAAGAATGAGTCACATGTGGCTATGTGGGGTAGTGATGGCTCATCCTCTTCAAGTGATGAAGAAGAGGACAAGAAGAAGAAGAAGGGACAAGCTCACCTTGTCATGCATGACAAGATCTCCCTCTTCGACACTCCCTCATCGTGCTTCATGGCTAAGGCCACAAAGGTACAATCTATCACTAATGATGATGATGATAGTGATAGTGATAGTGAGGAAAAAGTCTAAACACACCCCTCACCTTTGGGACGTGGTCTAAATCACTCGACCTTTGAAATGGTCTAAATCACCCCGAACTTTTGAAAACCAGGTTAAGTACAGTTTAAAGCAGTTTTGAAAAATCATAGAAAATCATAGAAAAATCATAAAATGGAAAATAAAATTGTGCTAGACTCCAAATGAGTAGACCTACGCAATGAACAAATAATATGGTATGCTTTTAGTACATTTTTTTGCCGTAGCTTTAGATTTATGCTTTTCCTCGTAGTTGTAAAAAAAAATGTACTAAAGTATACCATATTATATGTTCATTGCGTAGCTCTACTCATTTGGAGTCTAACACAATTTTATTTTCCATTTTATGATTTTTCTATGATTTTCTATGATTTTTCAAAACTGCTTTAGGGGTAATTTGACCGGTTTTTTTAAAAGTTGTGGAGTGATTTAGACCATTTCAAAGGTCAAGGGTGATTTAGACCACCTCCCAAAGGTGGGGGTGTGATTTAGACTTTTTCCTGATAGTGATGATGAGGAACCACAACACACTAGGGAAGAATTGAAAATTATGCTAGATGATTGCATTGACATGTACAAGCAAAGTAGGAAGGAGGTCAAGGGCTTGCATAAGGAAACAAAGAGTCTTAAGCAAGAACTTGATGAGCTTCGGGCCTCTTATGAGAGTCTAAAGGTAGACCATAAGAAGCTTGAGAAATCTCATTCTAAGCTAGAGAAAGCTCACTCCTCTCTACTAGAAGAGCACAAGTTGTGCCAAGTTGTGGAAGATGTTAGTATATGCAATGCTAGCATCATGTGTGATATTCTTGTTGATGAATCAACTCCCAAGTGTGATACCTCCACTAGCATTATCACTAGCACATCCATCACTAGTGAGGATAATAAGAACCCTATGCTTATCCATGAGAATGCTTGTTTGAAAAGGGAAGTGAAGGAGCTCAATCACTCCTTGGCTAAGGCCTATGGTGGTGAGGACCGCTTGCTTATGTGCTTGGGTAGCCAAAGGGCATCCTTATACAAGGAGGGCTTAGGCTATATCCCCAAGAAAGGCAAGGTCGCCCTTATAACTCACAAGACTCGTTTTGTGAAGAACAATGGTAGCTATTGCAAAGCTTGCAAGCAAGTTGGTCATTTAGAGCCAAAGTGCATGAACAAGAGGACCAATGTCTCTTCTATCAAGCTTGATAACTCTTATATGCTTGTGAAGAAGAACAATGGTGTTCATGCTAGGTACATTGGTACACCATGGATGGGCTCAAAGAAGAAAGCCATTTGGGTACCAAAGGCCTTGGTGACTAACCTTGAAGGACCCAAGCAACATTGGGTACCTAAGAAGAATTGATCTTTTCTTGTAGGTCAATTATCGTGCCGAAGGAGAGCATTGGATAATGGATAGTGGGTGCACTCAACACATGACCAGGGATTCTCATATGTTCAAGTCAATTAGCATCAAGGGCATTGATGAATATGAGTCAATCATATTTGGCAATGACAAGAAAGGCAATGTGTTGGGGTTAGGCAAGATTGCAATTACCCAAGAGAAGAGTTTGTCAAAGGTGTTGCTAGTTGATCATCTTGATTACAATCTCTTGTCGGTTTCTCAACTTTGTGACCATGGCTACAAGTGCATATTCACAAGTCAAGAAGTTGAAGTGGTTAGTGGTGATGGTGCAAACATGATCTTCAAGGGATTTAGATATGGTGATCTCTATCTTGTTGATTTCAACTCAAAAGAAGCCAAGTTGACAACATGTTTACTCTCAAAGGCTAGCAAAGGGTGGTTGTGGCATAGGAGGCTTGGTCATGTTGGAATGAAGCAATTGAACAAGTTGATGAAGCATGACTTGGTTAGAGGCTTGGATGATATGAAGTTTGAGAAGGACAAACCTTGTGGAGCATGTCAAGCCGGCAAGCAACATGGCAATGCACATCCAACCAAGAGCACAATGAGTACAAGCAAGGCATTTGAGTTGCTACACATGGACTTGTTTGGGCCAACATCATACTCTAGCATTGGTGGCAACAAGTATGGTTTTGTCATAGTTGATGACTACACTAGATACACATGGGTGTTCTTCTTGCATGACAAGAATGATGTGTTTGAGCTTTTCAAGACATTTGTCAAGAGGGTTCAAAATGAGTTTGAGACATCCATCAAAAAGATTAGGAGTGACAATGGAAGTGAATTCAAGAACACAAGAATTGAAGAGTTGTGTGATGAGCTTGGAATTGGACATCAATTCTCACCAACCTATACTCCTCAATCCAATGGTGTAGTTGAGAGGAAGAATAGAACCTTGATTGAAATGACAAGATCAATGCTTAGTGAGTACAATGTTAGCCATTCCTTTTGGGCCGAAGCAATCAACACGGCTTGCTATTGTAGCAACCGTCTCTATTGCCATGGGATGCTTGGCAAGACACCTTATGAGTTACTCAATGGAAGGAAGCCCAACATTGGTTACTTTAGAGTCTTTGGATGCAAATGCTACATTCTCAAGAAAGGCACAAGATTGGGCAAGTTTGACAAGAAATGTGATGAAGGGTTCCTAGTTGGATATTCAACCACAAGCAAAGCATATAGAGTTTGGAACTTGGGTAGTGGCAAGCTTGAAGAGGTTCATGATGTTGAATTTGATGAAACCCAAGGCTCTCAAAATGAAGTTGAAAATCATGATGATGTGAGTGGTTCCAGCTTGGAGAATGCCATGAGGAACATGGATATTGGTGATATTCGGCCAAGGCAAGTTGATGATGAAGATGACACCCCATTGCCTACCACTACCATTGAAATCAATGCAAATGAAGCAAGGACTAGTGGTACTCAAGATGAAGATCAAGAGCAACAAGCTAGTCCAACTCCTCATCTTAATCATCAAGTGCAAGTGATGCAACCATCCAACATAGCAAGGGATCACCCAATTGATCAAATTGTCGGTGACATCAATAGTGGAGTGGTTACTAGAAGAAGACTAGCATCTTTTATGCTCACCATGCCTTTGTAGCACAAGAAGAACCGGAGAACATTGAAAATGCACTCAAGAAGGAAGATTGGATCAATGCCATGCATGAAGAGTTGAACAACTTCAAGAGAAATGATGTATGAGAATTGGTGGAAAGGCCAAAGGACTACAATGTGATAGGAACCAAGTGGGTCTTCAAGAACAAGCAAGATCAAGATGGAATTGTGGTTAGAAACAAGGCAAGGCTAGTAGCTCAAGGGTACACTCAAGTAGAAGGTCTTGACTTTGGAGAGACCTATGCACCGGTTGCTAGACTTGAAGCAATTAGAATCTTGCTTGCTTATGCATGTGCTCATGACATCAAGCTCTATCAAATGGATGTGAAAAGTGCATTCTTGAACGGCTTCATCAATGAGTTGGTGTATGTTGAACAACCCCGGGATTTGAAGATGAAAAATATCCCAACCATGTCTACAAGTTGAAGAAGGCTTTGTATGGCTTGAAGCAAGCACCAAGAGCATGGTATGAGAGGTTGAGGGACTTTCTCCTCTCTAAAGGGTTTAAGATGGGCAAGGTGGACACCACTCTCTTCACCAAAAAAGATTGGCAAAGACTTGTTTGTGTTGCAAATATATGTTGATGACATTATCTTTGGGTCAACCAACCAAGAGTTTTGTGAAGAGTTTGCTAAGATGATGGCCAATGAGTTTGAGATGTCAATGCTTGAGAGCTCACATTCTTCCTTGACTCCAAATCAAGCAATTGAAGAATGGCACATTCATTAGTCAAGGCAAGTACATCAAAGACATGATCAAGAAGTTTGATCTACAAGATGCCAAGTCAATGTCCACACCTATGGCAACCAATGGAAGCCTAGACCCCGATCCAAGTGGCAACATGGTTGAGCAAAGAAGTATAGGTCCATGATTGGTAGTTTGCTCTATGCAACCGTATCAAGACCGGACATAGCATTTAGTGTGGGCATGTGTGCTAGATATCAATCCGATCCAAGAGAAAGTCACCTCAAAGCAACAAAGAGAATAGTGAGGTACTTGAAGGGCACACAAGATGTTGGACTATGGTATCCAAAGGGATCCAAGTTTGATTTGATTGGATATTCGGATTCCGACTATGGAGGGTGCAAGATCAATAGAATGAGCACAAGTGGCACATGTCAATTCCTTGGAAGGTCACTAGTATCATGGTCTTCAAAGAAGCAAAATAGTGTTGCTCTTTCAACCGCCGGCCGAATACATTAGTGCGGGAAGTTGTTGCACTCAATTGCTTTGGATGAGGTCAACATTGAAGGATTTTGATTCCACTTGACAAGGTTCCATTGTTTTGTGACAATGAAAGTGCAAGGAAGATGACCCAAAATCCGGTTCAACATCCAAGAACAAAGCACATTGATATAAGGCACCACTTCATAAGAGATCATCAACAAAAGGGTGACATTTGTATCATGGGCATTGGCACCGAAGATCAACTAGCCGACATATTCACCAAACCACTTGATGAGAAGAGGTTTTGCATGCTAAAGGGAGAATTGAACATTATTGACTTCTCTAACTTGAGTTGATGCACCCCACTTATATGACATGCCTCTCCTTCGACAAACCCCAAGGTAAAAGTTGGTTGTCATGGCATTCATATATAGCTAAGGACTTGTTAGTGCATCTAGCCATCATGCATGCTTAATAGGCTCATTCATGAAAATAAAATGTTTTCAATGTATGTGTGGCACCACTATTGCTTTGAATGGTTTTATGAACTAGTGGTGGCATATGACATGTTTATGTGCTTGAAATCCTAGTGTCAACTCTCGAAAATGCGCTATTGATGTGTATTCTAACATGGTGCAAGATAACCCTTATGCATATGAGGTGTGAAAAAGCTTGTCCTTGGTTCAAACTTGAATACATGGAAAGGCAAGTGATCTAGATGAGACCACATGTGATACTTTGATTGACTTGATTTCTCTCATTTACACCTTTTTGGTGATTGTTGACAAAGGGAGAGAAATAAGTCACAAAGATGTTGGAAATGATCACACAAATAGGGGGAGCAAGCTCATAGACTATTTGTGCATTTGTATGTGCATGATCATAATGTGATGTTGCATTAGCAATCTAAATTCAATATACATGATTTCTTGGTGTGTGCTAGTTTTTGAAAATTGATTGGTGTTTTGACCAACTAGCATGCATAGGATGTATCTAGACAAAGCTCACATTTTAGCCTATAATGTTGATCTCATGGGGTATGTTGAGTTTTTGATGAATGTCTAGATACATGATGCTAAGGTTTCCGATGGTTTCACGCTTCAAAGGTCCAAATTCTAGAACCTTAGCATCTCTTTGGTATTAGTATCTCTCCCCAAAGGTTTCTATCTTTACATATGTGCCAACTTGATCCAAACACATGGAAGCACATATGTAGGGGGAGCTACTACTACCAAAACCGAACCTTGAAATGATTGTCCATCCCTTGATTCATGATCAAAACTCTATGGGCAAGCAATTCAAGTTCAATTGAATTTTATTTCAAATCTTTGTGAGTTTGGTTGTCATCAATTACCAAAAGGGGAGATTAAAATCTCATGTTTGGTTTTGGAAATTGATGACACACTTGTGAACTAATCCTTTGCTCTAAGTGTTGACTATGAGATAGGATTAGGTTGATGACAAGGAGCATGATGATCATGAACATGGACAATGTCTGGGTGGACTTGATGGATCGTCCAAGCTCGGTGATCGGCTTGAGAGGAACCCGAGATCAAGGCAAAGGTATCTTGATAGGGTTTTTTCTTTTCGGTGATCAAGACACGATAGAGCGTGTGATCACATTATAGGATAGATACCCGACTATCAAGAGGGAATGCCGCGACAATCCTTGCATGAAGTGCTTCTAGGTCCAATTGTCTTGCATATTGCATTTAGGACATGAGAGCACTAACTTCGATCTTGCCTAACATCTCGACGTGCTAACATTGGTGATAACGTTGTCATCTTGGACGTGTTGGCAACCCTTGGCAAGAGGCGAAGCAAGTTTGAAGCAAAGAGCAAAGCAAAAGAAGAAAAATCACCGCTTTGAAGTGACCGGACGCCGCAGTGGTGACCGGACGCACTCACCGGTGGTCCGTGGGTGCGTCGGCGAGAGCTCGCAGCGATTTTCACCGGACGCTGGACCGAAGCTGGACCGACGCTTCCCGTGCCCGATCGGAAGTCGCGACCGACGCTGAGGAGGAGTGGTGTACCGCGGCCCGACCTTGTCGGTAGCGACCGGAAGCAAAGGATCGGACGCTGACCGACCCGACCGGTGGTTCCGGGGTCGGCCCTGGCCAGGTCAAAAGAGCCCAATTTGAAGCCAACGGCTCTATCTCGTGGTGGAGGCTATATATATGGGTTTGCCCGGTTTCATAGCCTCTCTCTTGCACATTTGAACACTCTAACTTGCTAGTGAGCATTTGAGACTCCTCTCCACTCATCTCTTCACCTCTAATTCAGATTCTTGGTGAGATTGAGAGAGATAGAAGTGCATTGCTTGCATCGGTTGCATTTAGAAGCACTTCATCCTTGGAGAAGCCGCGGGATTCTTGTTATCTTGGGAATTTGCCCTGGTTCCTAGCGGCTTGGAGCAAGAGGTGGTGTTGAGCTCAAGTGGAGCTTGTTTAGGGCCACACCGGTGGTGATTGTGAGGGGTCGTTCCTTACCCCGCGGGAGATCGTGGAAAGGAGCACTAGTGGATTGCTCGTGGTTTGTTGGCCCTCTCTTGTGATCGTTGCTTGAGCTCCCATAGGGGATTTGGCACCGGCCATTGCTTAGCAACGCCAAGTGAGTGTGTCGCCACAACGAGGACTTAGCGTGCCGGGCAAGCACGTGAACCTCAATAAAAATCATTGTGTCACTTGTTTCTTGCTTGTTGGAGATTTCTTGGTGATCACGGTGATTGGCTACAACCTCGACGATTAACCGGTGGTATTGTATTCTAGCTTCTTTGCATTACTTTCTCTAGCTTAGCTTGAGTAGTGTGCTAGGTTGTTTAGACTTGTTAGCTCCTAGTTTGTAAACTAGTTAGACTTGCTTGTTCACCTAGGAGTAAACTAGCGACATAGCCTTTGTGTGGATTAGAGACAATAGATTTGACTTGTGGCTTGCATAGATAGCTTGTAGCATTGCTTAATAGCTTCGCCATCTTATTTACTAACCACCTTGCTTAGTGTTGTTGCAAGAATTTTTAATAGGCTATTCACCCCCCCTCTAGCCATTAGGACCTTTCATAAGTACATCCGTATGCAAAGGAATTAAATGTTCACCAAACACTATTACTCATATTTGTCTCCATAGGAACATACAATTTCATGCTCTCCTTGATATGACATATGCTTTGCGTTTGGGTGCATTTACACGTGTAATGCATCCATTGATCTTTTTAAATTAAGCGTGGTGCTTAGGTTAAAATGATCTTCTTTAATCAAGCTTTCGACATGGTGTTGGAGTTTGGTTAATGAACTTAGAGCCTTGTTGTCATGATCTTTTGGGAGTGTCTTATGTTGAGGTGAATCAAGGCTTTGCTTACATTGCTTCTTTATGATAGCCTTGCTTGAGTGATGTTGAGGTGAATGAGTAAAAAGTAATAAAATGAAATAAAATAAAATAAAAAGTTGTCACAATAAGGCTCCACGGTGTTCATGCCAAGAGAGCCATGTGTTTTTCCTCTTTTGTTTTGTTTTCTTGTTTTAATAAAACCAGGTACAAGGACCAATTGTGGGGAGATTTCCCAAACACAATGAACAAACTTCTCGAGATCTCCCCAACACAATGCACAAACGCCGAGCAATTCATGATGGAGAAGGACGAGACGAACGACTACCATAAACGCCTTCATCTTCAAACGACGGTTTGTGCAAAACTCTCGCGCCATGTCTCCCACATGTTTTGAGGTTTAATTTTGAACATATCAACAAGACAAAACCTTTTGGATGCACACTTGTCTCTTTTGTCTTTTCTATCTTTATAATTTATCAAAAGAACAAGTGTGGAGGAGAAACCTACATAAAGTAAAAATTCAAATCCTTTACATCTCCCTTAAGAACACGATTTAATCATTAAAAGTATTTAATCATCCTTGAGCTCCACCTCATTAAATCCCTCAATATCTTTCAGTCAACATATATTTTATTCCTCGCTAAAAGAAAAGATGTGGATGCTCCATCTCCATGCTATCCTTTGATAAAAACTTGCATACACTTTATTCCTCGCTAATATTCCTATGCCTTGTGAATTATCTACCATAGGGACCCCATGTTATCTAAGTAATTGGAATATATGATATAGCTGGATAATTTGAACCTTGCTCTTTTATATGAACTTGGGATTTGTTTTCAAAAATTCAAAATTCAATTAGCATGCTCCTCAATGATATGCAAATTCCTACTAGAGCCATACTGAGTTTATCAAATGCAAAAACCTACCATATATATATATATATATGCTACTTATCTTTGCATTGAGCTTGTGTCAAGTCTTGTTGACCCTTGTTGAGATAGTTGTCATGCCCCCAAGATCAAGATCACGCACACGCCACATATATCAGCTATTCCTACAATGGGAATACGCTAAAACATGCTTTTCGCCCACCATACCAAAAGCTCTACTCCTACTCTGGGAGTAGACACAAAAAGATATCTTAGAAATAAATACTCCATGTTCTACAAGATAGTGATCTCTCTTTAATTTTTCAAGAGACATGGCAATGAAAAATATAGGGACACATAAAGGTCCCAAGAAAACAAAAAGAGTTGGACACATGAAGGTCCAAGACTACCAAAAAGAGCCTGATGAGCACATGAAGGCTCATGCACAAGATAGCCATGTTCTCAAGAATAAAGTGCTTATAAGAGAGAACACACACACATCAAGGAGTATAGTATAGGTTCCATTTTATAATATCCACACACTTGCACTTCTTTGATCTAGGGGTATGCCATCCTTCTCCTTGGATCCAAGCTTTGACCTAGCAATATATGCAGAGTAAGTATGCCTTCGTATCTTTTCCCGCCCAAAGATCCATATAAGCTTTTTAGAAGTAGAAAAGAAAGAAGGCAAAACTCTCATATGCCTAGGTGAGGAACCAGACACAAATATTTGAGTGATCCGAGTGAATCATTCGAGGAGCAAGGCTATATTTACATTTTCAAAATCATATGAAAACCCAAGTTCCCGCACTTATTCAAGCAAGGGGATTTAAATCCATGTTGTTCCATAATTCAATTACCCAAGATTAATGTGGTAGACACATCGAATTTCACAAGTGTCGGTGAAGCTTGAAATAACTTGTATGCAGATTTTATTTCATTGGAGGTAAACCCGCCTAGTCTTGCAGTTTACTCGAGGACGAGTAAAGACTAAGTGTGGGGGAGTTGTTGGCGGTCACTATCATACAAATTATACCGCCAACTTAGTTATATAACATGGTGAATAACGTACTTTTGCCACATGAACCTTTGCTATTAATCTAGTTCCACTTGTATTCGAAGAAAATATGTTTTGCGTGCATAAACGTGGAAACAGTAAAAGTACGCCAAAAGGAAGAGAGAAGCGCACATTAGAACTCGCGCTTTGGACAAGGGGAATGCCACCAGGCCAAAACCATGCGAACCAGGCCAAAGCACCCCGAGGATGCAACCTACAAGTGGGCCACAAGCCCACCCGCAAAGGCACGGCGCGAGGCGGGTCAAAACCCGCGCCGAACGCCGCACTGCGGGGCGCCGCCGCGACACCGGCCCCGATCCCCCCGCGCTTTTGCCTTGACCCGCGTCCGGAGGAGGGAAGGCGGTTGCATGAGGTGCTTTTCGCGATTGGCGCCAAGAATTTCCTCGCCAAACTCCCGAAAGTCCCCTAGAACAAGGAGAACCCTCCATTTCCTCTTGCTTTTCCCTATATAAAGAGGCCATTGCCTCTCTTGTAACTCACTCATCCCTCACCAATTCACACACCATTTCACATTCAATAAAGGATCACACATTCCATCACCATGTGATCCATCACTCTCCACATTCCTTTGGGAATTTCACTCCACGTCTCACATATAGGGTGGTGTAGAGAGTGCCAAGACACTCAGAGGGAGGAGAGAGAGTGCAAGGTAGAGAGGAATAGAGAAGTAGCGACCCCCGCGGTCTTTCTACTGTCGGAGTGCCGGATCCGCCGGCCCCGCCTCCCTACCTTGTACCTCTACGGGTAACTTTACGGCTTGGTGAAAGTTATTCGTGTCTTACTTTCAAGAACATTCTTAAGTTCCATGCTATCATTTATTTTATCGAGAATTACGGATCATTGTTTACCTTCCGGTAAATGCTCTAGTAGAGGGCCCCCGATGAAGACGGGATACCCCGATCGACGCTAGAGTAGTGACAAGTAACGTAGACGTGGTGTCTAAGTTATGAATCACCCTCGCTTGTGCTCCGCAATCCACGGTAGTGAGGTAGGGGATAGGTGGTGACAGCCCTATTCGCCCATCGCACTCCTCCACGTCCGGCTGCGTAGTAGAGTTAGATGCCGGCATCGCTGGCGCACTTCAAGTGCACTCCGTGCCCAAAGTAATACTCGATTAATAGAAAGAGTAGCCCGACTTAGTCTAAGTGCTGAAAGAACACATCGCTCCTACGATCACCTCCTATGCTTGACCCCGATAGCTAGAAGAACAGACTTAACACCCATTCCCCGTGGAAATTCGATACACCGAATACTTCTAGCTGAAGTGCTACAATGGTACTTTCTCAGGCGCTTATGACTTTGACTTTTTCGCTAAGAAATACCCACATTAACCAAGGTAAAGCTATGGAGAATCTGTCTAGGAAGATAGTTTCCACTGATAAAGTTCTAGAACTCATTAATACTAGAATGGAAAGTTCTTCTTTAGCTATTAAAAATCAGCATAGCTTTAATAAGATGATAGAATCTCAGATTTCTCAGCTTGCAACATCTGTTCCACTAACCACACCAGAAAGGTTCCGGGCCACCGAAAAGAATTAGAATCGCAAATCTTGTCGATATCTTTAATGTAGGTCACTACTACGAGAGACCAAAGGGAGCAACTGGTTGGATGACTCGATGCCCCCAAGAAAGAAGATCCAGGAAGGCCGATCATTACGATCCGGATAGGACCGCACACCTTCGATAATGCTCTATGTGACTCTGGCTCAAGCAAAACATAATGCCTAAGGTAATATATGAAAAGATTCATGGTGAACCACTCTTGTATACAACCATGTGCTTGCAAACCGCAGATCAATCACTATGCTATCCCAAGGGGATACTTGAAGACGTGTGTGTGGCAATTAGAGGCTCTTGCGTACCAGCAGACTTCGCAGCCGTGGAAACCGGAGGAAGCAAACGATCAACAATCATACTCAGTCGACCATTCCTATGCTCAGCTAAAGCTATCATCTACGCCGACAGTGCGAAGATTTGTTTCAACATTAGAGGGAGAAAGGAGAAGTTCAACTTTAAGAACAAGGTACATACCTCTCCTACTCACCCACAATATTCTTATTCATATTTGCCAAAACCAAAGATAGAGACCTACAACAAGAATAGAAGGAAGAACCAAAATAGATACAAGAAGGCGTAGCCTACAAAGGTAATGGTAGTTAATGTTGGTATACCTTATAGTATAAAATATAGAGGTTTTTAAAACGAAAATAAGGGCTTAAAATGAATATTAACATAGTATAGGGGCTTGACTAACATGATTCCACTAGTTTTGGTGATTTATATATTTTTCAGGGGGATTAAACGTAAAATGCCCAAGAGTTTGCAAGCCCTACGACATAAAGACGTATCCGTGACGTAACCCAACGTGGAACCTACACTAGAACATTCCGTAAGAGACCGTGAGAGCACCGTAAGGAAGGTGGGGCCCACCGCTGGCGTTTCTTAACGTTAATACTAGGATTAGATATTAAACCTATTCCCTAAGAACGGTACCGTAAAATGCTTGTTGGCATTTCTTAGCGCCATCACTAAGAATAGATATTATGATAACATCGAGAGAACGTCGGGTGATAGACTAATTGAATATTGCAAGGGTCAACGCAAGCGCACGGATCTATCATCATAGCATTTCACCCGGTGAGTATTCGGTATCGTTCATTTATATTTTCCCATGGGAAGGCAGGTTTAGATTTAATATGATGATGATAGCCCACAATGTATGTATGGATAGCCACTAATCATGTACATGGGGGTAAGTGACAATAATATTTGAGATAGTGGTGACACACACACTTCTTGAGCACTAGAAGGAATAAATAGAAAATAACACAAAGGGGAAAATCTAGGTTGAGTTGGCTATTCTAATATCGCCAATGCGCCGACTATAGTCTACATACGTCATTCATGGTTCATAGTAGAGATGGGCTAAAGTGATGAGGAGATGCTCGCGGGCCGGTATCCGCCAACCGGTTGCACTTGATAAGACTCCAACCCAACACCCGGACGTGGAGGAGTGCAAAGGACGGACGAGTTGTCACACCTCTCGCCGCCTACCTCACTACCGTGGGATGCCGGCATTTCCGAGATGATTCCCTATAGACCTAAGCACCATGCTTACATTTATAGAGAACTACCTAAACTCCTCAAGGTACCTCGACCCTACGGATCGACGGGGAAAGAGTAAAGGTAAACCCGAAGGTACACTGCACCATCACTTTCGAACTTAGTTCTACTACGTTCCAAGAATAAAATATTATTCAATTAGCCTAAAAGTTAGTCATGTTAATTATCACATTATACTAACTATACTCTAGTTGGCACAATATGAATATAACATGAGGATAACTATACTCTAGTTCATATGCATTGCGATATAAATAATGAGACTTGAATAGAGGAAAGAACTTCATAGTAAAATTACCAAAAAGATCCTTCCAAGGAGACAAGCCCTCCCTTGAAGCTCCGCCTAACTCAAATACTAACACTAAACTAATGAAGGGGAGAGAGTGGTGCTCAAGGTGAGAATGTAACAATGTGATGTGTAGTGTGTTGTTGTGTGTCTACAAGTGAGGAGTGCCTCTCTTTATATAGTGGAGAGGAGGAGGGAATGGAGGGCTCTCCTTGCTTCGAGTGTTCTTGGCGGAACGAAAGTTTGCACTACATGCAACCGCCGCTGAAGTTCGCACCAAACCGCCGAGAGAAAGGGCGGGAACATTGGCCGAAATATTGCGCCGACCGCCGCAAGGCCGGGCCGCCCCCGGGCTGCGCCTCGGCCCCGGCCTTCTCCCCGTCGCGCTTTGTCGTCCATATGTTGGGCCTATGGTGATGCATGGGCCAAATTGTGCGCGGGGTTTGGTCCTCTTTGCTCAATCCACTCCTTGGCGTCTTTTATTCAATGCGCTTTCTTATTTATTTGGCGACTTTATACCTGTTTCCACTTTTATACCTGCAAAACATAATTTCTACGAATACAAGTGGAACTAGGTTAGAAGTAAAGGTATATGTAACATAAGTTTGCCCCTTTCTCATGAATTGGATATGAGTTGGCGGTATAATATACTCGATAATGACCGCCAACAAGTCCCCTAAGCTTAACCTTTGCTCGCCCCGAGCAAATAGCTAAGTGTTTGGTTGTTGATCGGAGAGTTGCTATATTTCAAAATGTATCATGCTCATAATAAAGTATTCTTCCGTTGTTTAAATAAATTGGCATTTCTATCTATCCTTGTATACTTAAATCATATGGGGCTTATAACATTTTTCAAACTCTTGGGTTATTGCAAGATAGAACGGTTTTCATAGAAACACTAGTCATTCATTCTTTGATTGATCATTCATGCGGAGCTTTTTGTGTAATGATTCCTTAGATCATCTCGTGTGTGCAAACCATAAGGAGAAACAAGTCATAAACCTTGATCAAGATGTGCAATTGAAATTTATTTCTTTTTGATAAGGTATGGGCTAGCTCTTATTTCTTTTTTAGAGAAGTGGGCTCTACTCGCCCCGGACACTTGTCCATTATTCTTCTCTTTTTTTTTTTTTTTTAGAGGCGGGTATCTAAGTACCCATTGTTTTGTTTTCTCGGACACGCGTCCATTTTTTTTTCTAGCTTAGCCCATAACCTATTTTTGGCAATGTGAATGTGAATCTTGATCAAAAGCGTATGATGTGTGTCTCGTGATAGGCTATCATGAGAATTTTGATCATTAAGGAATTTTGAAATTATTCTCCGAATGATGAATCTCTCTTAGAACAAAATCATAGTTGATTCTATTTTTACCATATCATATCCGGCAATAGCTTAGAGAAGAATCATGCGTTTGCATACCCACAAATCATTAAGTTTCAGGACAAGACAATTTAAGCCAATAAACTTAAACATTAGGGAATACAATATTATGAACTAGGTGCAAATTGAACTATAGACAGAGCAACTATTCATCATTTCAACTTCAGAGAAATTAAGCATCCTTATACTACATATTGGAGTGGAATCATATTTTTTTAAAGGAAATGAAAAGGAAAAAATTAAAAGATAAAATAAAATGATAGGAGAGGTAGGTACTTACCTCCGTGGGGGTCATCCCCAAGCTAGCCGATGGCCTATGGGTTGGGGGTAGTACCCCATGTGGCGCCGAGAATGCCATCCGGGCCTCGTGCTCTGCCGCCTCCGTCCGCCTCCCTCCGCTTGGTGTTGCAGGTGTACCGTTGATGGCGTTGATTGGAAACCCGCACAAAAACCGGTGAGTGATCAAGCAAGAACCTCATCTCAGGCGGAGTTCCACATTCCCGAAGTCGGGTGTTGATCTCTTGAGCGCTGCGGGGTCCACCGTAGAGTGACGTGGGTGGTGGTGGCAACCCCTCGGAGTCGGAGGACACCGAAAGTGTGTCTCATGCCATGTTGACCCTCCCGCTGGTCCGGATGAGGTGTGAACATCCCCTCATACTGGAAGGTGGGTGCGAGCCCGGGTTCAGCGTCGGTGTAAAGAACCGGGCATGGGCACCTGGTACGGGTGTAGGCCGTGGCATCTGCGGAACCACTAGCCTCGCCCGTAGCTCTCCTTCGTGATGACTCGCGAGAAACAGAACTCCTGCGTGCTTCGCCTAGCTCAACTAGAGCGAAGGTGAGTGATGGGGATTTATATAATGAGAGTTCCGGGTTAGGGAGCGGAATCTCATTTATATATCCCGAAAATAATAGATAATCTTCTCGTGGTCATTCTCATCAAATTTTATTATGTGCCCTTGTATCGTGTGATATTGAAATTTCCGCAGGTGGAGTATCTAGGTATGTGACATTCTCGCCTTCTAATGCACCAATATTACTAGCAATCCTTGTCACAAGAGAGGTACAATAAACAGGTGTGGATTGTTTAAAATTGCTAAGCATGCATTTTATGATTTCTTTTTACAGAGCAATCTTTCTCTTGTGAACTATGGCATAGAGGCATTGCATCTCAACATCTAAAAAAGACGGTGAAATTCATGCCTAGGAAACAAAGTTATGGCAATCCATTTTTGCATGAATTTCAATGTTGGATGATGTATGTTGGCATTAGAAGGGCGAAACCTAGGATCTGTAGGAACTATGGTGGAGATTTCAGTGTAAAAGGCGGCACGATTAAAACCACGGTAAAGCAACAATGACTAAGTTTGTGCAACATTTCTTAGCATCAAAGCCTATGTGCCTAGCCAGTTCTTGCCAAGTGTAATAGTAGTATTTACCAAAAAGTCTGAAGCTAACACCTTGATCATGAACTTCCAAAGATCCTAGAAATTGGATGGTGAGGAGGCGAGAGCCTGGCTCATCCAGGGGTGCAATCCCGGACCATCCAATAGTTTTCCAAATGATGGGGAATTCGATATCCATACCTAGTTTTTCGAGGACGTCATCGGGGAAGCGAGGAGCGGGAGCGAAGTCTCGGTTCTTGAGGATGTTGTAAGCTTGCATCTCCCGTTCTCCTTCCAGGTCGAGGTGCGGTGCGTCGGCTTCCTCGATCGTCATCCCCGTGGGTGCTTGTTCTTGCTCTTGCTCTTGCTCTTGCGAGGGTGCATCTTCTTCGTATGCTTCGGTGTTGTCGAAGTGTGTACTCGAACTTCCTTGGGAGAGCCTCGCACTTCTTCTCACGCCCTTCTTGAACGTGCTTGCCGCTTTCCTGAGCATGTTAGTGAACAAAAAGCGAACGGAATGGAAACAAGTGCTTACTCTTGGAGAGACTTGGGAGAGAGAGCTTGTGAGAGAGAGTGTGCTGGTGTTCTTGCACTAGAGCTTTGGAATGCTTTGCGGAGTGCAAGAAGTGAGCAAGTAGCAAAATGAGAGAGTGAGGGAGTGAGAATGAGAGGGGTGGAGAGCTCTCCGGCCACCTCGCGAATTTATAGCACGATGCACCCCCAAGACTCCTGACGAGGGCAACGGCTAGTGCTCGTGACCGTTTGGCCCGTGACAGAGGCGCCGCTTGGGGGCGGTCGGCCCACGGCGGCCGGCCCCATCCCGGGCCTTCGTCGCCCTTCTTTGGCGGTGTGTGTTCAAACGGTCGAAATCGACCCGTTGTAAAGGTGCAACGGTCGGGTTCGACACGTAACTTTATTTTCTCATTTTCTCTCATTTTATAAATGTTTAAGAATTTTTTGGAATAAAGTTTTATTCAGAGTATAAAATCAATCTATATATATTATTATTTTTATATTTTAATTAATATGGCAAGTGAATATATAATATGAAAAGGAATTCTTTTTAATATTAAAGAATATGGTAATAAGGAAACTAATTAATTAAAGAGATTTGAATTCAAATATTAAAAATAATTTAATATGAGGAAAATAAATTTATAGAAGGAAAATATTTATTTCTTACCTTTAGTGAAGCTTACCTTTAGGCTCGCTTCACACGCCATGCCTTCTTCATATTTTTGGATGGTGACGTGGTAGGCGATGGCGACTTTATTTCTTCTTGAATCTTTTAGGGGGTTGTAGGGGTACGTTCCTCCTCCTTCTTGGTAGGTACAGCCTTCCTCTTTGGTTTTGTCTCGGCCGCCTGCATTCTCGGGGTCCTTTTGCCTTTGTTGTCTTTGCTTGGGGTTCAACCTTTTTTTTCTTTTTCGGGATTTCTTCCGATTGTACCCATTGAATAGGCATTGGACCATCTGGTCCTGAATTCGAAGTCGACCCTTCCCTTGCCAACATGGATAGTAGCGTTTGTTGTGTTGAGGAATGGTCTCCCCAACAACAATGCTACGTGATCTTCTTCTCCCATGTCGACGATGATGAAGTCTCGTGGGGACGTAGCTATCCTTCACCCTTACCGTAATGTCTCAAGAATCCCTTCTCGGCTTTATTACCGCTTTTGATCTCGCCATTTCGAAGTTTGGTCTTGGTGCGGGACAAATTGGGAAGTGTAGGAGCGTGTCATTGGCCTTCTTTGACATGATGTTGACACTTGCCCCTAGATCACAAGAGGCGTTGCCGAACGTGTATGGGCCTATTGAACAGGTGATCGTTGGGCTCCCCGGGTCCTCTTTCTTCTCTCGCAAAAGGTGAGTCCACAACGACATCCCAGATAACCCGCGTTTTTGTGTGTGGTTGTTTATTGTTACCATGTTAACGGATTCAATGGGGCCCTCAGCTTCGGGCCGAGTCCTTTACCATGTTGGGTGCAACCGCAGCAGCTTAGTTGAGCTATTTGGGTTTCTCTCATTTTATTAAAACTCAATTGATTTTTTTGCTGTAAGATAGGGTTTCTAATTTTGTGTTCACATTTTCAAGCATTTTATCATTAGACAATAATTTCTTGTTTAAGCTTTCATTAATTTTAGCTTGACCGTAAAACAAGATCTTTCAAGGAGGGTTGATTAGAATTGAAATTGGAATTATAACCCAGAATTGTAAATGTTACCTCCTTGTGGGTGATTCCGATTGTTCCACCCATTGTTATTACCTAGACGAAAATCCGTTGTTGACGAAGGCTACCTCTTCTCGTGTTTCGGGACAAGAGCTTCCCGAATGTCCAACCTCTCCACAGACTTCACATGTCATATGTGAGTCCATGGGGATTGTAGCACCGCTTGACGGAGCTTGGTCGCCCAGTCTTTTTCATCGGAGATCGATCTTTGCAAGCAAGCGGATCTGTCTCCTTTACTGTGTGCATACCTTTTGTGTTCTCCGAGGGGCCCGTTCTTCTCCCCAGCCTTGGTTCTCGATCATCTTCTCGATGAGCGCTTCTCGCTTTCTCAACAAAGGAGGGATAAGAACGCCCCTCCAAAGAAGAAGATCTATGTGGCCCTTCGACATGGTCGTAAGACCATTGTAGAAGTTCTGGAGGACGAGCCACTTCTCCATGCCATGGTGTGGGCAAGGCGAGGATGTACTCTTGCAGCCTCTCCCACGCCTCCGGTATGGGTTCCATTGCCGCCTGGCTGAAAATTAGAAATTTTTATCCGCAGTGGCATTGGTTTTGCCCATTGGGAAGAACCTTGCGAGGAATGCGGTGGAGCATTTACTCCAAGTGCCGACAACCTCCTTGTCCTTGTAGAACCATTGCTTCGCTTTCCCCACAAGGGAGAAGGGAAACAAGCGGAGCCCGATTGCATCTAGCTCAACGCCCTTGATGATGATTGTGTCGCACAGCCCCAAGAAGTTCTCGAGATGAGCATTTATGCCTCGCTTGGCAGTCCACGTAATGGACTTGCTTGTACCATCGTGATGAGGCCAGTCCTTAACTCAAAGTTTTGTCACCCAAGTTGACACGGGGCCAATCGGGACATTGCCCACGATGGGGACAGAGTAGTCACGGAGTGTCTTGGTGGCCATGAGTGTTGATGAAGATGGTACTTGGATGACAGGTGCAACCTCCTCGGGAGTGATGATAGGAGGGAGTGGCCTCGAGCCCGACTCCTTCCGAAAGCATTTCTCCGGATCGCCGACGGTTATTCTACAGTTGCGACCAGTCATACACTATCTCTGTTTTCATCCACAACGGTGAAGAAAACATAAAGAGTTAGCCTGCAAAGATTAGGGCTATCATCCATACATGTCGTTATGATCATCTTTATTAATATTTTTTTTCTTTTCTTTTAACCTTGCCTTCCCAAGCAACGGCGCCGTAAATGCTTGTTGGTGTTTCTTAACGTTAATACTAGGATTAGATATTAAACCTATTCCCAAGAACGGTACCGTAAATGCTTTTTGGCATTTCTTAGCGCCATCACTAAGAATAGATATTATGATAACGCCGAGAGAACGTCAGTGATAGACTAATTGAATATTGCAAGGGTCAACCCCCAAGCGCACGGATCTATCATCGTAGCATTTCACCCGGTGAGTATTCGGGTATCGTTCATTTATATTTTCCCATGGGAAGGCAGGTTTAGATTTAATATGATGATGATAGCCCACAATGTATGTATGGATAGCCACTAATCATGTACAGGGGTAAGTGACAATAATATTTGAGATAGTGGTGACACACACACTTCTTGAGCACTAGAAGGAATAAATAGAAAATAACACAAAGGGGAAAATCTAGGTTGAGTTGGCTATTCTAATATCGCCAATGCGCCGACTATAGTCTACATACGCCATTCATGGTTCATAGCGTAGATGGGCTAAAGTGATGAGGAGATGCCCGGGCCGGTATCCGCCACCGGTTGCACTTTGATAAGACTCCAACCCAACACCCGGACGTGGAGGAGTGCAAAGGACGGACAGAGTTGTCACACCTACCCGCCGCCTACCTCACTACCGTGGGATGCCGGCATTTCCCAGATGATTCCCTATAGACCTAAGCACCATGCTTACATTTATAGAGAACTACCTAAACTCCCCTCATGTACCCTCGACCCTACGGATCGACAGAAAGAGTAAAGGTAAACCCGAAGGTACACTGGACCATCACTCGAACTTAGTTCTACTACGTTCCAAGAATAAAATATGATTCAATTAGCCTAAAGTTAGTCATGTTAATTATCACATTATACTAACTATACTCTAGTTGGCACAATATGAATATAACATGAGGATAACTATACTCTAGTTCATATGCATTGCGATATAAATAATGAGACTTGAATAGAGGAAAGAACTTCATAGTAAAATTACCAAAAAAGATCCTTCCAAGGAGACAAGCCCTCCTTGAAGCTCCGCCTAACTCAAATACTAACACTAAACTAATGAAGGGGAGAGAGTGGTGCTCAAGGTGAGAATGTAACAATGTGATGTGTAGTGTGTTGTTGTGTGTCTACAAGTGAGGAGTGCCTCTCTTTATATAGTGGAGAGGAGGAGGGAATGGAGGGCTCTCCTTGCTTCGAAATGTTCTTGGCGGAACGAAAGTTTGCACTACATGCAACCGCCGCTTGAAGTTCGCACCAAACCACTAGAGAAAGGGCGGGAACATTGGTCGAAATATTGCGCCGACCGCCGCAGTGGGCCTGGTGCGCCTCTCGGCCCCGGCCTTCTCCCGTCGCCGCGTTTTTGTCGCCCATATGTTGGGCCTATGGTGGTGCATGGGCCAAATTGTGCGCTGGGTTTGGTCCTCTTTGCTCAATCCACTCCTTGGCGTCTTTTATTCAATGCGCTTTTCTTATTTATTTGGCGACTTTGTACCTGTTTCCACTTTTATACCCGCAAAACATAATTTCTACGAATACAAGTGGAACTAGGTTAGAAGTAAAGGTATATGTAACATAAGTTTGCCCCTTTCTCATGAATTGGATATGAGTTGGTGGTATAATATACTCGATAATGACCGCCAAGACCCACCGGCAGCGAGCCAAAGGGCGGCCCCGGTGGGGCCCCCCGTCAGCCTCCCATTCAAGATCGGTTCTCCACCGCCTATGAGGAGCAATCTAGTCCATCTATCATGGTCGGTTTGATCCAAGGGCTCTCGTGCATCCTCCGGGGCTATATAACAAGACCCCCCGACCCCGGGTGAAACCCTAACTCATTCAAGTCATTCTACTCCATACCCAAATCCATCATCAAGACCCCAAGTCAAGATCCTAAGCCCTAGTTCCACCATAATTAGAGCAATAGCTATCTAGGTTAGCTCTAGAGGAAGTCAAGTATTGTCTTGGATTCCAGATAGTCAAGAAGTAGCGGGGAGCCAAGCTTCTCGTGGCTTCTCTCTTGTATCTCATCTGTAAGTATTTGTTTAGAATACAATTGCCATGACTTTATTCTATTTAATGATTATATTCTTAGTTATATGCTTCTATGCTTATTATGATTATATATTTAGTTTAGTATGTTTGTCTTTACATTCAAGCATGGAGTCGTATAGCACCCCCTTAGATGTACACTATGTGGGTGGTCGACAATGTGTAAACGTGGTGTTTATACAACGTTTGCCTACGACATGACCCTATATTCCGGTATGTGTGGTAGATCGTGGATGTGACACTCCCATTGAGTCCTTTGGAGTCCACCCCGAATGTAGGGCTAGTTGAGCTTTGTTACTATGGTAGGTTGGTTTTGTTCCTAATCTTCCTTAGTAATATTCACCATGTGTAGATATAATGCTTCCATACGATGATGACTAGGTGTATTGCACTAATTGTAGTATGCATTGACATATAAGTAGGAGTAACTTAGGAATATTCCATCCATCTTACCTATACTATGGTATTTAGCATTTTTATGATACTAGCTAGTGGCATATGATGATCTTTGACTTGATGCTATCATTATTATTATCTTATTATCTTTATTATGTGACTTACCTCATTTGAGTTTAGTATGATGCATATGGTTTACTCTACATTACACCACCGCAAGTGAATCATCATTAAATCATCAACCTACCCATAGCCCGTCCCTTTCTTTTTCGGAAGAATATAAATACCATACCTGGATAGACTCCTGGTGAAGTGCTACAATTGGGTAATTTTATCTGTGCGCTTGCAGATACCAGAAGTATATTATCATTGCAAGAGTTTCAAGTGTCATATTGAGAATATCCGCTCACGTATTTTTCTTTAGCGTTGTGAGCTAGGAACTCCGTCTAACTTTATTAACTTCCCACTCTAACTTTTATTGGAATGTGAGATTAACTCCACATCCAAGCTAACTTATTAGATAGATACCATTTATACATTTCTGGCGCCGTCCTAGATGTGGATCGCGTTAGAGATGTCAACAAGCATTTCTAGCGCCGTTGCCGGGGAGGAAAGGGTGCTAGCCAAACCTAAAAACACACATACATGGATAGATTGATATCACTTGCATCACGTAATGTATCGAGGACCCATTATCAACTACTCAAACAAAGCTTACCCTCGTTTGTCTACTTGTTTTTGATTTTATGCGGGGTAAAAATATTCATTGGAGTAATCGTCCAAAGAGCAATATTGAAAATCAAAATTATTAATCAAGAGGGCAAGAATCCAAGCTCGAACAACCTTTACACCTTTTTGATTCGGACGTTGATCAAATTAGGCGAAGCCTATTGCCTATTTTCGAGGCCATGGCCGACAAGACACTTCGTGAATTTTCAGCTCCAACTACGGCCAATGTTCGTGACCGGACCGAAAGTTGCAATTGGGGATCATGATTTTGTGCTTAAGCCTAGGCTCATTAATATGGTACAAGCTAGCCAGTTTTTATGGAAAGGCACATGAGGATGCTAGTGCTCATCTCCAACACTTTTTGGAGATTTGCAAAGTACTATCACCATTAAAGGAGTGCCAAGAGATGCAATCCTACTCCGTCTTTTCCCATTCTCACTATTGGGAAGGGCTTAAGCAGTGGTTCTACGCTACAAAAGATAAAAATACTACCTGGTCACTCTGTTTCTCTTTGCCTTCCTTGCAAAGTTCTTTCCTATAGGCAAGACCAATGCCTTACGGGGAAGATTGCAAATTTTCAACAAAGAACAAGATGAGTCCGTCCCCGGAAGCATGGGAACGTTTTCAAGATAATATCTCAGAATGCCCACACCATGGGATGGAAAATTGGTTACTTATGCAGACCTTCTATCATGGGCTCACTACAAGTGCTCGTGAAACAATGGATGCTGCAGCAGGAGGCGCTTTCCTATCACTCACACTTACAAAAGCTACTGAACTTGTGGAAAAAATGGCTTCAAACCAGAGTTGGAATGAGGAGCGACAACCCCGCAAGAGGTCAGGAGGAATGCACCAACTGAAGGAGGTAGACATGTTGTTCCGCCAAAATGGATTTAATAATGAAGAAACTTGAGGAGAAAGCTCCCCGAGAAGAAAGAAGTCATGCAAATTCTAGACTCCAAAGATGACGTGAAGAATGTGGCAACATTGGCCACTCGGGCAATAATTGCCTAGAGATTGAAGAGGATGTGAACCGCATTAACAATAACAACAATTATCGTCCTCAGCAAAATCAAGGTTGGAACCAGCAAAGACCAAACTACCAAGGTAATTATACAGGTAACTATCAAGGTAATTTTAATAATTTTAACCAACCTTCTTTAAGAGATCTTGTTTTAAATCAAGGAAAAACTATGGAAAACTTGTCTAAGAAGTTAACTACTAATGATAAAATGCTAGAAACAATAAACAATAGAATGGATAGTTTTTCTTCTGTGATTAAAAACCAACATAGTTTCAACAAAATGATAGAATCTCAAATTTCTCAACCGGCAATTTACGTTCCACTAATCACATCAGGTAAAACTCGGGCCAAGGAAGAATTAGAATCTACAAATCTTGTAGACATTTTTAATGCAGGTCGCTACTTTATCGAAAAGTTGGAGAGCCACTGGCTGGATGACTCCCTACCACCAAAGAAAGAAGATCCAGGGAGGCCAGTCATCACCATCCAAATTGGACCACACGTACTTGAGAATGCACTATGTGACTTCGGCTCAAGCATCAACATTTTACCTCGGGTAATTTATGAGAAAGTTAATGGTAATCCATTGTTATATACAACCATGTGCTTGCAGCTTGCAGATCAGTCGCTATGCTATCCACAAGGCATACTCCAAGATGTTTTCGTACAAGTTGGAAAATCATATGTGCCAGCAGATTTCGCAGTAATTGAGACAGGAGGGAGTGAAAAGGCACCAATCATATTGGGTCGACCTTTCTTGAGCACAGCTAGAGCAATTATCTATGCCCAGAGTGCAAAGATATGTTTCAACATCAAGGGAAGAAAAGAAGTATTTAGTTTCAAGAACAAGACACTCACCTCTCCTGCTCATCCGCAAGCAACATACAGTTGTGAGATGCCACCAGAACCTACACTCAAGAATACCAAGAAGAACAAGAATAAAAACAAGAAGGCTCAGCCTGTGAAGGTAATGATGATCAACAAGATAGGTTCTGAGAATGACCATCTACTCAAATCTCCAATGCTGAATAAGATGGAAGATCCAGGCATCCCAACTATATCATGTACTATAAACTGTTTGACCTTCAATAACACATATTGTGATACGGGATCCGGCATCAACATCATGGCCAAGGTAACATATCAATTATTATTCGATAAAATGCCCTTGTACCCAACATATGTGCAGCTGCAGATGGCAGACCAATCATGCCGATTTCGAAGGGATTGCGAAAAGACGTGCCCGTGAAAATTAATGATCATTATGTCCTCACCGACTTTTTAGTCATGGACATGGGCAAAGAGTTGGACCCACCACTAGTATTGGGAAGACCATTCCTCAATACTACACGCGCCATCATTTACATAAGAACAGGAGAAATTCACTTCCAATTGCCTACAGAAAAGGTACGATTATACTTTAATAGTTATACTAACTATGAAAAGAAGAACAGATCAGCGCGTAGACGCCCCCCAGAAGAAGAAACAATTGAAGATTCAAGAAGAAGGAGAGATAGAAGGACCTAGAGAAGAAAAGTCATCCACCTCAACAAATGAAGATTGTAAAATCTCGGGAATCAAGGTGGTAGATAAAAGAAATAATGAACCAAAGACAAAAGATATGCAGGTCACTAGAACCTCCCGAAAAACAAGAAGTGGATAAAGAAAAAGACAACTCCCAAAGACATCATCGGGAGAAACATCGATCAAATCATCAGAGTCACTAATTGTGACTACTGACATACCTTGGGAGTAATGAGCGAAACAAGAAAGTCTTGTTTGGAGGACTTTAAATCCCCGAACCTTCGCCAAAAGGTAATTCGGTAAGTTATCCATATTTAATTCCCAGCATTGCATATTTACTTTTACCAGTTGCATAGCTGTGATGGTCTAATACCACCATCACAGTAATGTCTGGCTAATGCGTGCTCCGATGGCCTAGCTCTAGAGACAATGACATAAGGATTATACGGGTTCAGGGCAAATCGCGCTCCCTAGTCCAGTGTGATCACTATCCGAGCTCAAACGCTCATACCGGGGAAAGTACAAGCAAGTCGAGAGAGGGAGAGGGTTCCCAAGTCTCTGTGATTGAGGCTAGTGCCAATATCGAGTGGGTGTGTGTGTTGAGAGTGAACCTTGTTTGTTCTACCCCAACCCAGAGGCCTACCTCCCCTTTTATAGTCGCAAGGGGATAGGGAACATGAGCTCCCCCCAGGCCGAGGTCTTGGAGAAATGAGAACGTATGTACAGGGCAGTAGATATGTGGAAGAGCTCTCAGTCGAGCTCCCGGCGCGAGCGAGAGCTTCCTTCGAGCTCCTGAGTGCCTTGGGCGTCGAAATTGGTCGTCGCCGTACGCGGGGATCGCAGTTTGGGCGGTGGTCAGGCGTCGCCCCGTCTCTAATCGCGGTTGGAAGACGTCTTCTTGGTATGGGCATGCCCATATCGTCGATGGGAAGGTGTACCCCGTATGTACCTGTGACACTATAGCGGAGTTGTTGGAGCCGACGGGGTATGGCGAGATGGTCGAATGACCTCCCCCAGTAGTTGTAGCTCTTCGTGGCTACAGTGCACATCAGAGGGTGGTTGAACTTGTCAGGGAGTTGCTGACCAACTCCCGTACCTGCGGGCTTCTCTGAGAAGGCAGGCAGATGAGCTCTCTACGGCCGTCGCTGCGGGAGTCATCACGGGAGAGCTCGAGCGAGGCGGAAAGAGATCCCCAGGCGTAGTCGAGTGCGTTAGAGATAGGGGAGCTCGTTGTCGAGGAGAGCTCGAACGGAGCGGGCAGGCGGGTCCCTGTTGAGGGAACTCGCGCGTGGGAGCCCGAGCGAGGAGTGAGCTCGGGCAAGGAGTCCATACGCGGTGAAGACTTCGCGGCGCCGTGGTCGGGCCACCTCTTCTCATCATCCTTCTCATGCGTTCGGGACCTGGGGCCGGTCTCGGCTTGCCGATGATGAGTTGTGAGCTCTTGTATAGGTGTCCCAAATATCGATCCCCCACAAGAGCCCCCGAGCGTTTGGGGGATGATGGGGTCTCTCCCGCATGCCATTTGCATGGCGACCCTTGTCGTGGAGGGAGCCCTCGTCGTGGGGTTGATGTTTGATCGTGGGTGCGCGCGAGCGCACCCGCGGGTGTAGCCCCCGAGGCTCCGTGAGAACAGTAAGTTCTCGCGGAGGCTTTATGGAGTTTTCATGGGCTCGTCGACCCGTTCCTCCTGCGATTGTTCGCAGGGGCGGTGAGCTCGAGCTCGATCTTGCCTCGCTGGCCGAGACCGAGTGCTCAGTGAGCTGCCGTCGGATAGTCCAGGGTGAGGTCCGAGCTCGTCACCGCTCGTTCGCCCGATTAGCTAGTAGATCAACCTCAAGTTCCGAGAGCCCGACCGTGGTTCTCGAGCCCCGGCGATGCCTGGGGGTGAGGCGCTTCCTCATCGGTGAGGTTAGCTCGGAGTCGATCGCGGCCCTCAGCGACCCGGACGCGCGCAGGTAAAAGCCCCCAAGCCCTTTCGAGAGCTCGGGGCGTGGGCCGTCGGCGCCGCTTTCCCGAGGCGCTCCTCGCTCGTGGTGTCTCTGGGTGGCCTTCGAAGCCCTCGAGCTGAGCTGGCCTTCGAACCCGGAGGCGATGAGCTCGTATCGCGAGCTCTGCTTTTTGGAGCTCGGTGACTTGACCGTTGCGCTGAGCTCTCGGATTTTTACCCTGTGTGTAAAAATAGCCGTTGGGATCTACCTTTGAGATATTTACCGTTGGTGGGGGAGTTATCCCATTAATGCCGCGGCCGTTCGGCTTCCGCCAGGTGTCGCGCGCGCGTCGACCTCGCGGTGTCGGTTGCGGGCGGACGTGGTGCGTGGCGGGCCCCTCGGCGGTTTCATCTCGTCGTCTCTGCCGCGCCGAGCTCTATAAATAGGCAGAGATTGGGGAGCGGATTCACCTTCCCGTCTCGCCTTCCTTCACGAGAGAGAGATCAATCGCCGCTGCCCGCTTGTAGATCCGATCTTCCACCTCCCTCGTTTCACCGGGCGACCGCTTCGGAGATTGAAAGATGGGCTCGTGGCTGCGTTCGACGACGACGGCGGCGCTTGATCGAGAGGTGCAGCGTCGCCGGCGGGCTGCCGCACCGCGACGGCGGCGGAGGAGTGGATCATCCCTCCGCGTCCCACGCGGTGCCCGACCGGGCCCGGCGGGGGTACGTCGTCTCGTTCATCGCCTTCCACGAGCGCGGGCTCGGCACGCCCGCGGATGACTTCTTCCGGCGGCTCATCGCGTACTGGGGCATCGAGCTCCAGCACCTTACGCCGAACGGGGTGCTGCCCCTCTCCGCCTTCGCGATGCTCTGCGAAGGGTGGTTGGGGATCCCTCCCAACGGGAGATCTTCAAGCACTACATTCGCGAAGATCCGCCCACTGCCGGCAGGGGAGGCGGCCCGGCCCCGATCGTCCTGCGTGCCGATGCAGCTGCGCGGGGGAAGGTCCGAGAGTCCTTCCCGGAGGACGACTTCCGTCGGCCAACCTGGGTGGAGAGAAGAGTGGTTCTATCTTAAGAACGACCCTCTCACCCCTGCCGCGGTTCACCGGCCGCACCTTCGCCAAGGGGAGCCGGCTATGGCGCGAGGGCCGCACGACAACACCACGGAGCAGGTGGAGGTGGCTGTGAGCAAGATCAAGTTGCTCCGCGGACGCCGGGCTAACGGTGAATCACATCATCGAGGCCTGGCTCAAAGAAGGCGGTGCTGCCCCTTCCGTCGAACTCTCCGGATGTGGGAGATGAGGGAGGAGGAGGCCTCGTTCGTGGGAACGGGTTAACGCCCCGGGTCTCACCGTCGACCAGGTGGAGTTTTGGATGAAGCAGGTGATGAAGACGGGGGTGAGGGCGCGGGAGCTCCCCAGATCCTCCCTAATCTAGAGACCTCTGCGCGCCGGTAAGTGCTCGTCGCCTTGCCTTAGCTCATACCTTTGCTGTCTTGGGTCTTCTAATGAGCTCCGAGCTCTACAAGGTTGGCGTGGTGCGTCCTTTCGGCTCCCAACCCCCTCTTCCCGTGGAGCCGAGGCCGACATCCGCCGGCGTCCAGCAAGCTCTCGCTTGGGACGAGGGGGGCAGGGTCGTCCGTGGTGACGGCGAGCAGCGGCCGAGGAGGTTGAGCCCGGCGTCAGCAGCAAGGGGGCTTCGACGTCAACGATGCCCCGGGCCGAGGCGGCCGGGCTTCATCGGGGCCCGCGAGCTCGCCGCCCCCTGGTGGTGTCCTCGAAGCGCGGCGGCGCCCGCTCCGAGCCTCAACCTGCCCAAAGACGCCCCAGCCCCCGACGCGAAAGTCGGGTGCTTCGATCGAGGGCGCCCGGGGCTCGGAGCGGCCGAGGCGCAGAAGAAGAAAAAGCGTAAGAGGGTGGCCGCCGGGTAAGCTTTCCACCCTTCGTGTTGTCGATTGGTCGTAATGGTTGACCAGTACTGACTTCGGTTGTGCTTAGGGCGGTGGACGGCGCACCCCGTGAAACGTCTGGACGACGACGTGCCCGGCCGGCGGCCGGGGCTCGGGCTCGGAGATGGTGAGCTCGACCAAGACCGCCGATGATGAGCTCGCAGCCCGCTGAGTTCAAGTGCGCGCCGACGAGCTCCGGGATGGTGACGACGAGCTCGATGGCGGGAGCGGGAGCGGGGAAGGGCTCGCAGATGATGGCGCTGTTCCCCTTCAAGGGGGCGTTGTCGACCAGCGCTTCGCTGGTTTCGGGAGCCTCTCGTATTCTGGATTCCTCGTCAGCGCCGACCGTCCCCATGGGCGGGCATTGAGGACCGTGCTCCATTTCGGTCGAAGAGCTTCAGCCAATGGCCTCATCGGGGACAGCAGGACATCGGGTACTCAAGCCGCCACGAGCTCCTCGGGCGGCGACGGAGACGGAGAAGGTGATTCCGGAGGAGACCCTAGCCATCGAGGAGCGTGTGAAGAGCCCACGCGAGGTCGAGGCCCATCCTCGGGCGGGAGAAGGTCGCCGACATTTCGACGACGAGGACGCCGACGTGGCGGCAAGGACGGTGCGGACCGGCGATGAGGGCCTGGAGGACGAGGCCGTCGAAGGCGCCGCCACCCTGAACGTCGCCGCCGCGTCCGGGGGTGCCGCTCGCCGTGAGGGCGATCGGTTGACGGGCCAAGGTGTCCGGGCGCCTGCCGCGCGCGATGAGCGCCCTCCGCCGGTGTGGACATCGTTATTCCCCGCCTATGCCCGGTCGCCCGCGGCCATCGCCGTTTGCTGGAGGAGGTGGAGTCGCCGACCATCGGAGCCGGTGAGAAGTGCGCCCGTCGTCTTTCTGAGGTTTGTCGTCGTCGCGGCAGTCGGGGCTTCGTTTCGTGCCCTCTTCCTTGCATAATCGTTTGTGGTTCATGGGGCGTAAGGGAGGCCATCGGGGATATAACCGCCGACAAAGACCTCCCCGAGGGCCGGTGGTTTTGTCGGGCGGGCCGACAACGCGTGGAGATGTGCGATGAGCTTGGCTCGCGCAGCTCCAAAGACCGGTCCCCCGGAGGCCGGGGGAGGAGGCGGCCGTCCTCATTCGCGGAGCGGAGGAGCGGGCTGCCAAGGAGGCACAGGCGAAGGTGGAGGCCGACCGCAGGAGGCGGCCGTGGGTGGAAGGAGGGGAGCTCGAAGCCGCCCACAAGCGGCAGCGCGAGAAGATGCAGGAGAAGCTCGACTTCCTTCGTCGGACACTCGATAACAAGGAGCTGGAGCGCTCGGCGCTTGAGCTGAGCGCGAAGTCCCTCCGGAAGGACAAGGACGAGCTCACCGAGCAACTCCGTCACCGTGACACCGAGCTCGAGTAAGTGCTCTCGACCTTGTCTTTTGTCCCGTTTATTCAGCATTCGGGGCTGATTGTCCTCGCCGACGGGGCTTTAGCCTATGACCACTAAGCTTCCGAGCTGTGGTGCAACCTCCGCGCCTCGGAGGCGGAGCGGATTCGGTTTGAGGCCGAGAATTATGAGCTCGTACGAGCAAGAGCTCTATGACGAGCTGTGGAGTAAGCGGGCGGCTGCCTCCTCTTTGCATCATTGTGGCCTCGTGGCTTGTGTCTAACCCGTTGTTTTTGCTCGTAGCCGAGAAGCGGAACTCCCCGAAGGCGACGCGGGAAGCCGAGGACAAGGGTCGGGAGCTCGCGCCGCCGAGGCCTCCCTCTGAAGCACACGCAGCGTGCGGCTGGAGAAGGAGGCGGACTTGAGGCAGCCCGGACCGGCCGACCTTGTTGATGCGGAAGGAGCTTGGGAGCCTCCAAGAACGCGCTACCAAGGCTGCGGAGGAGGCCGAGAGCTCAAGCGCGCACGTGAAGGTCTCACGTCGAGGTCGAGGCCGCCCTCTGCGACGTCCTCGGGGTGGAGGACTGGCGGACCCGGTCGAGCGGGTGTCGGCCATCCCCGTAAGGTGACGGAGGGGCGGGCCACGTGGTCCACAAGGCGATCAGCGTCGTCTTCACCCACTACCCCTACTTCGAGGTCGACATCATGAACAAGGGGTGGGCGCCGGGCGTTGACGATGCCGGCGTGGAGCGGAAAGCCGCCCTGTGGCTGCTACCACGAGCCATGCCGTTGAGATCTTCAAGCTCGCCACCGAGGAGCTCGAGGTCTTCGAGCCCCGCCTGGCGGAGGTGGAGCGGCCGAGAAGCCCGTTGGGGAGGAGGAGGCTGCGCAGGACGTCCCTCCCCTGGAGCCGATGGACCAAGACTTATGAAAGCTGCACAAAAGTAGGAGCTCGAGGCTAGGCCTCTTTTGGTTGTGAGCTTTTTAAGTCCTCGTAGTCGAGGCAAATTGTAAAAACTTATGAAAGCTCGTGTGATGGTTAATGAAAGTCGTCTTTCCTCTTATATCGTATTCTGTTTCTACTTTGACTTTTGGTGAGCTCATGATTCGAGAGCTGGATGGCGGGCCATTCCTCGCTGGTCGCGGGGGCGCAGGAGGTCGTTAGGCAGTCGCGCCACGCTCTAAAAGCGATGAGCTCGCGACTTAGTCATTTCGAACATTGTTTGAGTTAAGAGGAGAGAGTGTGAGTTCGTAAGTTTGAGCTCGTCGCTGAGCTCTGAACTTGTAGGTTTTGCGAAAAAAGCGGTGCGTTAAAAACATGGGGTGTGCACCCCGCTCCTTGTAGCCCCCGAGCAAAGGGCGGGTCTTCGCCGGGCTTAAGGCCGGTCGTTGCTCGATGCGCTTAAGGAAAGAATTCGAAATGCTTGCACAAATTTTTGCATCGAATTTGTGCTTTTATTGAGCTCGTAGCTACAACATTTCGAAATACATTTAGGGGTAGAAGCGACATAGCTGTTTGATGTTCCATGCGTTGGCAAGGACCCAGCCTTGGTGGTCCTTGAGCTTGTATGTGCCCGGCCTCAGTACTTGGTCGATGGTGAAGGGGCCTTCCCAAGGCGCTGAGAGCTTGTGCTTGTCCTTCGAGCTCTGGACTCGACGCAGGACGTAGTCACCGACGCTGAAAGCTCGTCCCTTGACGTGGCGATCGTGATAGCGCTTGATGGACTACGTGTACTTAGCAGAGTGGATGAGGGCGATGTCGCTGGCTTCGTCGAGCCGATTGGCAGCGTCTTCGAAAGCGTTTTGGTTGTTGTGCTTGTTGAAGGCCTGACGCTGGGCGAGCCGCACTCGAGGTCGGTGGGGAGCATGGCCTCGCACCCGAAGACGAGGAAGAACGGCGTCCGCCCCGTAGCTCGCCGGCGTTGCAGCGAGACTCCATACGACCAAGGGGAGCTCGGCGAGCCATCGGCGGGCGTATTTCTGGAGCCTTTGAAGATGCGTGACTTTACGCCCCGCAGATCATGCCGCTAGCTCTTTCTACCTATCTGTTGGTCCTCGGGTTGCCGACGGAGGCCGTGTCGACGCGGATGCCGTGATCGCTGCACCAGTCGATGAAGACCTCTCCCACGAAGTTGGTGCCGTTGTCGGTGATGATAGAGTTCGGGACCCCGAATCGGTGGATGATGCCGGTGAAGAACTTGACAGTCTCCTCGGCTCGACACCGTGCGATGGGCATGACCTCGATCCACTTGGAGAATTTGTCGATGGCGACGAGGAGGTGCGTGTAGCCCCCGGCTGTTTTCCTGAAGGGTCCTACCATATCGAGCCCCCAAACCGCGAACGGCCAGGTGAGAGGGATCGGAGGGAGGGATCGGCCGGGGAGATGTATGCATTTGGCGAAGAACCGCATCCTTCGCGGTGTCGGACGACTAGCGGCGTCCGCGACGGCGTCGGCCGTGAAGCCTTGACGAAATGCTTTCCCAACGAGCTCGCGGCGCCGCGTGGTGGCCACATTCGCCGGCGTGGATCTCCTTGATGAGCTCCTCTCCTTGCTCAAAGGTGATGTATCGCTGGAGGACGCCGGAGGCCCCGCGACGGTAGAGCTCTTCTCCGATGAGGACGAAAGATTTTGCTCTTCGCGCCAGACGCCTTGACTCTTCTTGCCCCGAGGGGAGCTTGCCTTCCTTGAACCATTGGAGGAGCGGGATCCGCCGTTAGGCTTTGGGACCGTAGTGGATGAACTTCGATCCGGCCCGAGCCAGCCCCCGAGCCGGTCGGGCTTGAGCTCGCGGGAGCGTCTACCTCCATGGGGTCTCGAGCTCGGGCGTCGGCGATCGAAGTTCGCGTCCGCCCGCCGAGGGTTCTCCCTTGAGTCGTATCGACGGCTTGTCTTTGCTCGTGCATGAAGATGCCGGTGGGACCGGAGCCGGTCCGACGCGAGCTTGGCGAGGACGTCGGCGTCGTTGTTGAGGTGGCGATGGACGTGGTTAACTTCGAGCCCGTGGAAGTGTTCCTCGAGCTCTCGGACCTTCTAGTGGTATGCGATCATCTTTGGGTTGACGCAGTCGACCTCTTTCATGACTTGGTTCTTCGAGCTCGAGTCACCCCGGACCTCGAGGTGCCGGATGCCGAGCTCGCGGCGCGATATGCAAGCCATTCACCAGAGCTTCATATTTGGCCACGTTGTTGGACGCCGGGAAGCGTAGGCGGATCGAGTACTTCATGCACACCTCGTTCGGGGAGATGAAGACGAGCCCAACGCCGGCGCCATACTTCTTCACAGATCCGCCGGCAGTATAGCGCCCAAGACTCGATGTCGCTGGTCCGGGTGGTCGCCGACCTGGTCCACTCGGCGATGAAGTCAGCCAGTATTCCGAGACTTTATGGCGTCCTCGGGGCGTAGGAGGCGTCGGCCCCCATGAGCTCGATTGCCCACTTGGCCATGCGGCTCAGAACCTCGGGCTACGAATGATCTCGCCGAGCGGGTACTTGAGACGACCGTGGATCGGGTGGGAGTCGAGTAGTGTCCGAAGTTTGCGTCGGGTGATCGCTAACGCGTACACGAGCTTCTCGAAAGGCGCGATAATGAGTCTTGGTGTCGGTGAGGACTTCGCTAATGAAGTACACCGGGCGCCGTACCTTGAGCACGTGTCCTTCCTCCTCCCTTTCGATGACGAGCGGTGCTCACGACCTTCGAGGTGGCCGAGATGTAGAGGAGGGATCGGGTTCATTGGGCGCGGTGCGACGAGCACGGGCGGGCTGGCAAGGGAGTTATACGTGAGTCGAGAGCTTCTTTGGGCCTCGTCGGTCCGGGCAAAGCACTCGTTTTCTTCAAAGAACTTGTAGAGTGGGAGGCCCAGTTCCCGAGTCGAGCTATGAAACGACTTAGGCGCGGCTAGGCACCCCGCGGAGTCGTTGCATGCACTTGACGTTTTGATCCGCCCCATATTCGTGATGGCGGCGATTTTCTCCGGTTAGCCTTGATGCCGCTCGAGACGATGAAGCCAAGCAATTTCCCTCGTGGGACCGTAAAAAACGCACTTTTCGAGGGTTGAGCTTGACTCGAACTCGGAGCTTGGCGAAGACTTTTTCGAGGTCGAGGGGATGAGCTCTTTTCGGCGTTTCGCCTTGACAACGATGTCGCCGACGATGCTTCTACGAGCTTTCCGAGGAGCTCTTTAAAGACTTTCTGCATGCACCTTTGGAAGGTGGCGCTAGCGTTCTTCAACCCGAAGGGCATTGTTACGTAACAGAATGCGCCAAACGGGGTGATGAAAGAGGTGGCGAGCTGGTCGAGCTCGTTCATCGCGATTTGGTGGTAGCCGGAGTAGGCGTCGAGAAAAACAGGAGTGTCTCGCACTCGAGAGGTGGAGTCAACAATTTGGTCGATGCGCGGCAAAGGAAATGGATCCTTTGGGCATGCCTTGTTGAGACCCGTGTAGTCAACACACATTCTCCATTTCCCATTCTTCTTCTTCACTAGTACAGGGTTGGCTATCCACTCGGGATGATACACCTCCTTGATAAACCTAGCGGCTAAGAGCTTATCTATCTCCTCGGCGATTGCGTGGCGTCGATTGTTGTCGAAACGTCTAAGCCTCTGCTTCACCGGCCGAGAGCCGGGTTTGATGTTCAAGGAGTGCTCGGCGACTTCCCTCGGTATGCCGGGCATATCTGAGGCCCTCCACGCGAATACGTCGAGGTTCGCGCGGAGGAAGTCGACGAGCTCGCTTTCCTATTTAGGACAGAGCTCGGACCCCATGCAGAGGGTGCGCCCGTTGCCGTCGATCTTGACCTCCTTGGCGTCCTTCTCGGGTTCGAACGTGTCGGTGACCTTGTCGGCCTCGCCGGGAGAGCTCTCGTGCTCCCAACTTGCTGAGCTCATCGACTGCGCTCGTGCTAGCCACCTTCTTGAGCTCGGGGGAGTCCTCGACGCTGGCCCAAGGCCATCATCTTGGCAAAGATCTCTTCGATCTCGATTCTTTGCGTCGATTAATGGACTGCGGCGGCTTCGCGAAGGCGCGTGCTCGAAGGTGGAGTCGACGGTGATGACCCCCTTCGGCCCGGGGATCTTGAGCTTGAGGTAGGTGTAGTTGGGGGACGGCCATGAACTGGCTAACACGGCCGTCCCAACAGCGCGTGGTAGGCGTTCTTGAAGGGGAGCACCTCGAACGTGAGAACCTCCTTGCGAAGTTGTCAGGGGGTGCCGAAGGTGACGGGGAGATCGATCCGCCCGAAGCGGGACCATCCGCTTCCCCGGCACCACGCCGTGGATTGGTTCGGTGAGGGGGCAGAGTCATGCCTTGGGGATGCCAAGGGCTTGGAGCACGTGGATGTAGAGGAGGTTGAGGCCGCTGCCGCCGTCCATCAACACCTTGCCGAGGCGCTTGGTGCCGATGATGGGGTCGACGACAAGCGGGTACCTCCCCGGGTATGGGATGTGTTGTGGGTGATCCACCTTGTCGAAGGTGATCGCCGAGCTCGACCACTTGAGGTAGGCGGGCGTTGCGGGCTCGGTGAAGAGGACCTCGCGGCGGGTGAGCTTTTGGCGACGCTTGGACTCGTAGCCGGGAGCTCCCCCGAAGACCATGTTGACGACGCCGTCCTCGATGTAGAGGTCACCGTCGAACTCGTCGGGAGCCGGCTTGGCGTCCTTGTCGTCGTGGTCCTTGCCTCCTCGCCGTAGCGTGCCCATCACGTGCTTCTTCATGAGGCGGCAGTCCATCATCTTGTGCTTGACCGGGCCCTCGTGGTGCGGGCACGGTGCCTCGAGCATCTTGTCGAAGTGCTCTTTGGGCACGAAGTTCGCGCCACCCTTGGGGCTAGCCTTGCACTTGTCCGCCACGGCGACGACCTCGTCGTCGTCGTCATCGCGAGGATGCTTGTTCTTCTTGTTCTTCTTCTTGCGAGCACGGGAGCAGATCCCCTCGGCGTCGTAGTCGTCGACCTTGGCTCTCTGCCCTTGCTCGTGACGGCGGAGACGACGTCCTCTTCCTCGGCGTGGCGGGTGGCGAGGTCAAGGAGCTCCTTCATGGTCTTAGGCTTCTGGACGCCGACCTCATGGATGAGGGTCTCGCAGGTGGTGCCGAACGTGAAGGCGGTGATGACCTCAGAGTCGGAGGCCTCGGAGAGGTTGTTGCAGAGCTTGAAGAAGCGCCTGATGTAGTCGCGCAGGCCCTCCCCCTTCTTCTGCTTGCACCCTCGAAGGTCCCACGTCATGCTCGGCCTGGTGTAGGTGCCCTGGAAGTTGCCGGCGAAGACGTCGGCGCAGGTCCTCCCGATTTGCGGATGGTGCCCTCGGGAGGTGCTCAAGCCATGACCGCGCTGAATCTGCAAGGTAAAGTGGGAGGTTGCGGATGATGAAGTAGTCGTTGTCGGCGCCCCAGCCTGGCAGCCGAGGTGGTAATCCTCGAGCGGGGTGGAAGGGTCGGTCTCCCCATTGTATACGCACCGAGGTCGGAGCTCGAAAACGACAAGGGAATGGGGCGTCGTGGATGCGTGAGCCGAATGCCCTCGGCCTCCTTGAGCTCGAGCTCGAGGACCGGCGATCCCGCTTGGGAGACGGGCTCCGCGGGGCGGCGCACCGGCGTGGGGCTGCGGCTCTTGTCTTCTTGTTTGTCGTGGCGCCCACCGCGTCGCTTCTTTGTAGGGTGCGGAGGGCGCTTCGTGGTCGCCGCGGTGGTACTTGTCGTCGTCCCGGGGGACGTTCTTCTCGGCCCGTGCCTCCACCTTGCGTCGGGCATTGATGGTGTCCCTGGCATCGCGGTTCTCGCCGACCCGTCGTCGTGTGTGGACCTCGGGGTGGGAGGAAGCCTCGTGCTCCTCCGCCAGTCGTCGGTGAGACGCGAGAGCTTTGCCGCTGGACTGCCGCCTCCGCCGGGAGTCTCTTGAGCTGCTCGTGGGTCCCCGCGCCTCGGGCTCCTCGGGGCCGGGCAACGGCGAGGAGTAGCGCCAGCCGCCGCTAGGTTCCGGGATGCCCTCCCAAACACTGGTGGGAGCTGCTCGGGACCCTCGTCCTGGTTGATGCGATCTTGGACGTCGCGAGCTCGAGCTCGTGCTCGTGATTGCTGCCTTCCCCCCTGCTCGGCAAGGAGGGCCTCGCGCTCTTGGGAGGCGTCGCTGAGTGGACTTCTTCTACCGCACCCTCGGGGTGTGGCACATGTAGCACCGACACGTGGGGTTGCAATCCATGAGGCTCATCCCATCAAGGGCGAGCTCGAGCTCATGGATGCCGGTCTGCCGGGGCTCGTCGCCCATGAGAGTGGAAGGCCTGGCTGCCCGTCCGGGTACATCCCGGCGTAGGGCCATCGTGAACTCGTCGACCGACGCGCCTCCTCTCCCGGCGAGCCGTAGGGACGACGTTGGCGGTGGAGAAGGTCACGCCGCTGAATAGAGCTCGCGTGGGCTCGCGCCCCGTGATGTTTGGGAGCAGGTCCTTGATGAGGATGAAGAATCGATCCGCGGCGGCGCGCAAATGGTGCCGACCGGCGCAGGTTGAATCCCGCCCCATGCTCGTCGGACGGAGTCGATGACGCCGAGAGACGCGGCTCAGGATGTCGCCGCACGCCGCATCGGGCGGTGAAGACGACTCAGTGAGGGCGCTCCTCCGGCATGGCCTTGGGAGAAGTCGATGGTGCCGGCGCACGCTAGCTAAGCGCTGCGTCTGTCGTCAAAGAGGAGGAAGCCATTGGAGTGCGAAACGCCGCACTAGCGCTGCTCCCTACCAGGCGCCAATCGTCGTGGTTCAATACCGCCGTCACGGTAATGTCCGGCTAATGCGTGCTCCGATGGCTAGCTTTAGAGACAATGACACAAGGATTATAATTGGTTGGGGGCAAATCGCGCTCCCTAGTCCAGTGTGATCACTATCCGAGCTCAAACGCTCATACCGGGGCAAGTACAAGCAAGTCGAGAGAGGGAGAGGGTTCCCAAGTCTCTGTGATTGAGGCTAGTGCCAATATCGCAGTGGGGTGTGTGTGTTGAGAGTGAACCTTGTTTGTTACGCCCCAGCCCGCAGGCCTACCTCCCCTTTTTATAGTCGCAAGGGGGTAGGGAACATGAGCTCCCCGGGCTGAGGTCTTGGAGAAATGAGAACGTATGTACTGAGGGCGGTAGATATGTGGAAGAGCTCTCGGTCGAGCTCCGGCGCGAGCGAGCTTCCTTCGAGCCCCGAGGTGCCTTGGGCGTCGAAATTGGTCGTCGCCGTACGTGGGGATCGCGGTTTGGGCGGTGGTCAGGCGCCGCCCCGTCTCTAATCGCGGTTGGAAGACGTCTTCTCGGTATGGGCGCCCATATCGCCGATGGGAAGGTGTACCCCGTATGTACCGTGACACCGTGAGCGGAGTTGTTGGTGCCGACGGGGTATATGGCGATGGTCGAATGACCTCCCTCTAGCTGTAGCTCTTCGTGGCTACAAGGCGGCGTCGAGGGTGGTTGAACTTGTCGGGGGGAGTTGTTGACCAACTCCCGTACCGCAGCTTCTCTGAGAAGGCGGGCAGATGAGCTCTCTGCCGACCGCCCTTTGCGGGACTCATCGCGGGAGAGCTCGAGCGAGGTGGAAAGAGACCCCCGGGCGTAGTCGAGAGTGTTAGAGACAGGGAGCTCATTGTCGGGAGAGCTCGAACGGAGCGGGCAGGCGAGGGTCCCCCGTTGAGGGAACTTCAGCGTGGGAGCCCGAGCGAGAGTGAGCTTCGAGGAGTCCATACGCGGTGAAGACTTCATGCGCCAGGTGGTCCGTCTCACCTCGTCTCGTCATCCTTCTCATGCGATCGGGACCCAGGGCCGTGTCTCCGCTTGTCGATGATGAGTTGGGAGCTCTTGTATAGGTGTCCCAAATATCGATCCCCCCACAATAGCATTTTTCCTTTTGTCAAAATTGCATTTAGAAAAGACAATAAAAATATTTAGAGCTTTGCATGTTTAAAAAAGCTAAAGCCCCATGTGAGTAAATCCAAGGCTTAATACCCTCGAGAGATATTTCTATGTGGTGGCATAAAAAATAAAATAAAAATGCATTCATAAGTTCTTTATCTTTTGCATACAAAGGAAACCCAAAAATACTTTTTGCTACTAAAAGATCCCAGCGACAAAGCAACGTGGCAAAACTCTAAACGCCTAATCAAGTTCCACTAGCTTTGTTGTCTATTTGAGTTTAGCAGGATTGCAAGGGAGAGAGACATGATGAACCGACACCATTGTCACCATCTACCTCAACTTCCACATCATCAACCCGACATTTCAATCTAGCTTGGGGAGAGCACCCCCAGTTATCCCGATAAGTATCTTTACTACTACTATTATTATTAGCTAGATATTTGGTTTGCTTAGTTTGCTTAAGTTGCTTAGAGTGAGTCTATATAATCTTTAAAGAGTCTTTATTATAATATAAATACAATGATGAAGAGAGAGTGTACACCTTTTACGCTTTTGCTCAAATAAAAAAAGAACTTAAAAATAAAGGAGATGATGAATAGTTGCTCCTCGTAATGTCTTTCAAGTACCTAGCTTTCAAGCTTAATTTCTCTCGAGAAGCTTAAATGTAAAACTGCTTTGACTTGAGGTTTACCCTCGAACCCGAAATCGTGGATTGCAAATGCTTGCTCTACGTCTAGGTAATTGACGGATATGATATATGAAAGTTTTGAGTCGCTATTTCTCTTGCTCCTAGTGACACTAGATTTCTAGAGATTTATCTTTTTGAAAATTATACAAATATACATGATAAGTTACGTATGACGGAGTGTTGAAACTCCTACCATAGCCATATATACATGCACCATAGATTAGGAAAACCTTTTTGATATATAAAGGCTACTTGCTTTGCATTGAGTTTGGTCAATCTTTGTCGACCCTTAGAAACTTGTCATGCTGATGTACACTCCATCCATCCATTCATCTACACCATCCATATATTGCATTCCGCTAGACTCCACTCATATATGTATGCGTCGCTTCTATCGTGGAAGTAATGATCCACTATGCACACCCACTATATATCCGCCAAATATGTTCCACTCCAAGCTTGGGAGAAGAGCAACCAAAAATATTCCATTCCAGTCAACAATCTTATAAAGCTCTATTCTATCTCCAAAAAGTTTATTGCAAAAAGAGACTTGGGTTGTTATTTAAAAAAAAGGAGATGAAAAATGGACAAGTGTCCTACGGGCGAGTAGAGCCTACCTCCTTAAAAGAAAAAAAGAATAAAGAGAGTTAAAAATGGACAAGTGTCCGGGAAAAACAATGGGTACTTAGATGCCCGCCTCTCCATAAAAGAAAAAAAAAAAGAAAAGTGCAACCCAGGTTCTCTCAAGTGTTTTCAAGTATTAAAAGGGAGATGATTCTTCAAAGAGCTAGAATAGAATTGGACTTTTTCTCATCACATTCATTCCATTCACACCTACCATCATATTCATTTCATTCCATCATGCACATGCATCAGTGTGACTCGTGACTTTGGATCCATTGCTTGAACTTACAATATATGCTTAGTAGATTTAGTTTTCTCCCACCTATGAACTCCGGATATAAGCTTTAGATATAGGGTGAGAGAGAAGAAGGCATAGTGTCCTACCGCCTTAGTCCAAAAATACCACATATTATGAGAGAAAGGCAAAACAACCTTATTGCCTTAATGAGGATCCACCAAGCACCACATATGAGAGACTTGAAAGGGTCATACTGAAGGAACTTTGAGTTTTATTTCAAAAATTAGCAAAAACTCCAGGAATGATGGTTGAACAAAGAGTTTGAGACCTAGTGCTTGACTTGATTGTTCTATCTTTCAATTACCCAAGATCACAAGAAAAAGCTACAAGCTCCATGATTAAAGGTAATATGGGTAAGTTAAAGTCAAAATAGTTTATTCTTATCCGAGAGATGAAATTTTGTTTGAGAGCATGTGTACTTTTTTGAGGTGTGTTGCATTTCTTGCGCAATCACTAGAAACATGGTTTAGAATCCATCTCTAATAACGGCGCTTAGAAATGCGCCGTTGACATTCCTAAGTGAAACCAGCGTGTCGGGTGATAACACTAGGTACATCAACGGTGATAGATCTTGCCAATTAAGATATTCATCCATAAGCCGCGGATCTATCATTGTAGCATTTCAACTCCGGGAGATTTTCGTGGTATCGTTATTTATATTTTCCCAAAGGAAGGCATGGTGGAAAAGGATCTAATAGGAGACATGAACAAGATAACATGACGTGTAATGGACCAATGCTCATATCAGGGGTATAAGGGGAACGGTAAAGGGATAACTTGACACACTCACTCAAGCCAAACTCAAGGATAAAGATAAATAAGGAATAAAGAAAGTCCTAAGTGGAGCATACAGATTCTAGTCATGGTGTGCATAGAACCGCTTGATAGTCGCAACACGCATGAGCAGAGTGAGGGCTGAGAATGAAATGACGGGGAGACTCGGGTGCCATACGCCCAATAGAAGCATTTATGAACTCCTCACAAAGACACACCGAACGTGGGGGATTTCAAGGGACGGTCAAGGCTTGTCACGACCAAGCCGCCTACCCCCTCAACCGTGGCATGCACTCATATTCGAAGGATACGGCATCCGGACACCACGTCCGCATACTAGGACACTACTCATGTCCCCATGGCCCCCACCCTACGGATGGACGGAATAGGACACGAGCAAGCCCATACAAGGACACAACGAACCGCCATTCAAGACAATCCCGACACTACCCAATTATATTGCATGAATGGTTTAAGCATAAAGTTCTATATGACGATATCACAACATAGAAACTATAGACTAGTTCATGTGTCATGATCATGTCAAGAACAACATGTTAGATCATAGGATAAATCACGAGGTATAGAAATAACATGAAGACTCTAATCCTAATGCACAACCAAGATAAGATAAGAGCAAGGCTTTGGAAGAATACCATAGAAAGATTTATTTTCGGAATCCATCTTCCAAGGAGACAAGCCCCTCCTTGGTAGCTTTGCCTAGCTCCACATCCTAAACTACTAATCCTACTAGGAGGAGGAAGAAGAAGAAGTGGAGAGGAGAGAGTAGCTTTCTTGTGAGGGTGTGTGTTACAATGGTGGGAGATGGCCTCCTTTTTATAGGTAGAGGAGAGGGGGCTCATTGGAAAATGTCCCTCCCCATATGGAAGGAGCCAAAACCCGACTGAAATACCTTCCTAGTTTGCTAAACCGACCAACCAACGTCGGCAACGCCGATTTTGGAAGGTAACAAACCGCCTCGCCAAACACAGGCCCGAACCGCCTCGGGATGGGTGCGGGCGCACCAGGTGGTGCGCGCGCACACTTGTTCAGGCTCGGTTCGGGCCGGGCCTTGGCGTCGGGCGTGTTTGGGCTTGAAAAGTTGTGTGGCGATGTTTGCTCGCCCGCTTGGCGCGTGTTTGGTCCATTTCTCCCTTGGGCTTGATGTTCTCCAGAATGCGCTTTCGAGGGAGGCGCCTTTTGGTGTATTTTCCACTTGTTTCTTATATAAATCTGCACAATGATAATTTGGACACTACAAGTGGAAATATGTCAATAATAAAATATATGTGTGTAGTAAGGTATAGTTTCACCCCCTTATTGGTAGAATGTTGGCGTTAAAAATATGTCGTTGGTGACCGTCAACAAACTCCCCAAGCTTACCCTTTGCGGGCGTCCCCGAGCAAAGATAAGTACTTGGTTGTTGATCGGAGTTGCTATTATGCCGATTATGTTTTTCAAGTGCCGGGGTTATAATAAGATTTTCTACTAGAGTTTGAATAAAATGGCACGTCTTTTTCTCACCCTTTATTACCTTTCATTGTAGCGGGGCTTTTTAGCTTTTCTCAAAGTCTTGGCGGTTGCCGGATAGAACGGTTATACTTTTGAAATACTTTTCATTCATCCTTTTGATCAACTTTCTCATCCGGGAGTTTTTTTTTTTTAAGTTCTATTTTGTTTTTCGAGAAAGTATGGGCTTTATTGCTATATTTTTTTAGAGAGGTGGGCTACGCTCGCCCTAGACTTTTGTCTTTTATTTCCCTCTCTTTTTTTTTTTTGGAGATGTGGGCTCTACTCGCCCTCGGACACATGTCCATTTTTCATCTTTTTTTTTTTTTCTTTTCTTTTTTTTTTTAGCATAGCCCATATCATTTCTCTTTTCTTTCAAATTAGATTCCCTGGATGTCAAGTTTCTCTTTTTGGACAAAAGCATAGCAAATCCATTTGTACCATATCATACTTGGCAACAACTTAGACTAGATAGAGCCTATGCAACCCACATGAATCGGTTTTTTTTTTTTTGAAGGTAATGGGACAGAGGATGAGAGTGTAGGGTTCTCATTACCTTGGTAGGATCTTCCCCCAAGCTAGCTTCGGTGCTCATCGGATTGGGGTTTTACCCCGTGCTCTTTGACTTTTCTGCATGGTTAGTATATGGTAGATTCATGAGTGGACTTACCATCCTCCGTGATTACCAAAATTCAAAGCATATGCAGGAAGGAGCATTTCGAGCAAGCTAGGTGTTCAAGATTTTTTTTTTAAATTTATTATAAAAGGAGGACAAAAACTTCACCAAACTTTTCAAACTCAAGCAAGGCTAAGATAAAGATGCAATATAAGTCTAGCCTTGTTTTATCTCCATGATGAAATAATTTTTTTTTATATATATATGGGGATAAGTATGAGTAAAAAGAATTGGTGAATTATTACCTTTGCGTCACTGAGTGTGTGTACCAACCACGCATAAAAGGCAAGATGTTAAAACTCCCACGATTGGTAGCTTGATGATCTATCTCAGGCGGGCCACAAGAACACAGGTAGTGTATATGGACCATGGGCCTTAGTGGTCACAAAGGTGTAAAGGAGTATGTTCCTCCTTTCCTTTACCTTCTTTTTTTCTTTTATTGACCTTGCGCACTGAAAGTGTACTTGACCGACAACTTGGGGATAGAGTTCATAATTGCTTTGCATCGGTAGCGTGATGATCTTGATTTGGTAATGACTTCCTCATACCGGAGTAGAGGGAGGCATACCAAACTCACCCAGTGCAATAAAGGTCTTTGGAGAGAAAGATCCCTTCTTGCTTACATGGAAGTAATGAAGGGTGGAGTCGTGTCTTCGATTGTTTACTTTGACCTTGTGGGGCCAACCTGCTCCTCTCTCCTCTTATTTTTTTCTCTCTTTTTTTTTTAAACAACCATTTTTTCTATATATATATTTTTTTTCTTTATATATTTTTTTTTTATCTCTTTTTTTTTTTCAACTCTTTTTTTTTTTTTTATATATAGCAAGGTGAGGCTAATCTCTTATTCATCTCTCTTTTTTTTTTCATCATATATTTTTTTTTTCTCTTTTTTTCATCATATTTTTTTATGATCCCCTTGTACGTGGAACTTGATATTATCACCGTCCTCCCTCTCACACTTGGACTTTTGCAAAAAAGTCGGGTGTGCAAGGTCGTGGTCTCCTTTTTGAGTGCGTTCCTCCGCCCAAGAGCATCAAAGTTTTCTTTATGATGTAGCCCCCATGTTTCCAATGCGCCGCGTGCCCCTTTGTTCTTCTTAGTCTTCACCCGAAATGGTTAGCGACAAGAATACCGAAGGCGCATACTAACTTGATAACATGCCCTTGCTTTTTATTTATAAGATATATATATATTTTTTTTTCTTTAGAAAGTTTTTTTTTTTATAATTTTTTTTTTCTTTTTTTTTCTAGATAAACCTGTTACAAACAAAGGTCACTACACATGCATATTATCATGATGAACATGTTCCAAAAGATTCCTTAGAAAAAAACCAATGCCTTCCCCAAGCAACGCCGCTTGAGAAATGCTTGTTGCATTTCTTAAGCGCAATCACTAGAAACGAGGTTTAGAACCCATCTCTAATAACGGCGCTAGAAATGCGCGTTGGCATTCCTAAGTGAAACCACCGTGTGGGTGATAACACTAGGTACATCAACGGTGATAGATCTTGCCAATTAAGATATTCATCCGCAGCGCACTGATCTATCATTGTAGCATTTCACCCAGGAGATTTTCGTGGTATCGTTATTTATATTTTCCCAAAGGAAGGCATGGTGGAAAAGGATCTAATAGAGACATGAACAAGATAACATGACTACGTGTAATGGACCAATGCTCATACTTGGGGGTATATAAGGGAACGGTAAAGGGATAACTTGACACACTCACTCAAGCCAAACTCAACGATAAAGATAAATAAGGAATAAAGAAAGTCCTAAGTGGAGCATACAGATTCTAGTCATGGCTGTGCATAGAACCAGTTGATAGTCGTGCAACACGCATGAGCAGGGAGGTCGGAGCGAGAATGAAATGGACAGGGAGACTCCGGGTGCCACGCGCCCAATAGAAGCATATACGAACTCCTACAGCACACACGAACGTGGGGGGATTTCAAGGGACGGTCAAGGCTTGTCACGACCAAGCCGCCTACCCCCTCAACCGTGGCATGCACTCATATTCGAAGGATACCTGGCATCCGGACACCACGTCCGCATACTAGGACACTACTCATGTCCCCCATGGCCCCCACCCTATGGATGGACGGAATAGGACACGAGCAAGCCCCGAAGGACACAACGAACCGCCATTCAGCACAATCCCGACACTACCCAATTATATTGCATGAATGGTTTAAGCATAAAGTTCTATATGACGATATCACAACATAGAAACTATAGACTAGTTCATGTGTCATGATCATGTCAAGAACAACATGTTAGATCATAGGATAAATCACGAGGTATAGAAATAACATGAAGACTCTAATCCTAATGCACAACCAAGATAAGATAAGAGCAAGGCTTTGGAAGAATACCATAGAAAGATTTATTTCTGGAATCCATCTTCCAAGGAGACAAGCCCTCCTTGGTAGCTTTGCCTAGCTCCACATCCTAAACTACTAATCCTACTAGGAGGAGGAAGAAGAAGAAGTGGAGAGGAGAGAGTAGCTTTCTTGTGAGGTGTGTGTTACAATGGTGGGAGATGGCCTCCTTTTATAGGTAGAGGAGAGGGGGCTCATTGGAAAATGTCCCTCCCCATATGGAAGGAGCCAAAACCGACCTGGAAATACCTTCCTAGTTTGCTAAACCGACCAACCAACGTCGGCAACGCCAGTTTTGGAAGGTAACAAACCGCCTCGCCAAACCTGGGCCTGAACCGCCTCAGGATGGGTGCGGGCGCACCAGGTGGTGCGCGCGCACCTGTCTGGGCTCGGTTCGGGCCGGGCCTTGGCAGGCTGGCGTGTTTGGGCTTGAAAAGTTGTGTGGCGATGTTTGCTCGGCCTAGTTCTGCGTGTTTGGTCCATTTCTCCCTTGGGCTTGATGTTCTCCAGGAATGCGCTTTCCCGGGGAGGGAGGCGCCTTTGGTGTATTTTCCACTTGTTTCTTATATAAATCTACACAATGATAATTTGGACACTACAAGTGGAAATATGTCAATAATAAATGTATATGTGTGTAGTAAGGTATAGTTTCACCCCCTTATTGGTAGAATGTTGACGTTAAAAATATGTCGTTGGTGACCGTCAACAAGGTGTGAAAGCGTTACTGGCGACTCTCGATCCAACATAGTCTTGCTAGGGACTAGCAAGAGGTAAGCTTGGGGAGCTTGTTGGTATACCTTATAGTATAAAATATAGAGGTTTTTAAAAAGAAAATAAGGGCATAAAATGAATATTAACATAGTATAGGGGCTTGACTAACATGATTCCACTAGTTTTGGTGATTTATATATTTTTCAGGGGATTAAAACAGAAAATGCCCAAGAGTTTTGCAAGCCCTACGACATAAAGACGTATCCGTGACGTAACCCAACCCGGAACCTACACTAGAACATTCAGAAGAGACCAAAGAGCACCGAAGGAAGGTGGGGCCCACTGGCAGATCTAGGCGGCGGCGCCCTGGTGGGGCCCCCTATCGCCCTCCCATTCAAGGTCGGTTCTCCACCGCATATGAGGAGCAATCTAGTCCATCCATCAAGGTTGGTTTGATCTAAGGGCTCTCGTGCATCCTCTGGGGCTATATAACAAGACCCCCTGACCCCTGGGTGAAACCCTAACTCATTCGAAGTCATTCTACTCCATACCCAGTCCATCATCAAGACCCCAAGTCAAGATCCTAAGCCCTAGTTCCACCATAATTAGAGCAATAGCTATCTAGGTTAGCTCTAGAGGAAGTCAAGTATTGTCTTGGATTCTGGATAGTCAAGAAGTAGCGGGGAGCCAAGCTTCTCATGGCTTCTCTCTTGTATCTCATCTGTAAGTATTTGTTTAGAATACAATTGCCATGTGTGGTAGATCGTGGATGTGACACTCCCATTGAGTCCTTTGGAGTCCACCCCCCGAATGTAGGGCTAGCTGAGCTTTGTTACTATGGTAGGTTGGTTTTGTTCCTAATCTTCCTTAGTAATATTCACCATGTGTAGATATAATGCTTCCATACGATGATGACTAGGTGTATTGCACTAATTGTAGTATGCATTGACATATAAGTAGGAGTAACTTAGGAATATTCCATCCATCTTACCTATACTATGGTATTTAGCCTTTTTATGATACTAGCTAGTGACATACGATGATCTTTGACTTGGATGCCATCATTATTATTATCTTATTATCTTTATTATGTGACTTACCTCGTTTGAGTTTAGTATGATGCATATGGTTTACTCTACATTACACCACTGCAAGTGAATCATCATTAAATCATCAACCTACCTGTCGTGGTCTGGTATCACGGCGACCACGAATCACAATGAATCGACCGGCTAGTGCGTTCTCGAATGGCCTAGCTCTAGAGACAATGACACAATGTTTATACTTGGTTCGGGCAAGATGGGGCTCCCTAGTCCAAAGTGTGATCACTATTCGAGCTCAAACGCTCATACCGGGTGCGTACAAGCGGATCGAGAGAGGGAGCGGGCTCCCAAGTCTCTCGTGATTGAGGCTAGTGCCAATATGAGGGTGAGTGAGGGTGTTTTTGTGTGGAAACTTGGGTGTGTCGCCCCCTCTCCCCTCAGCGAGAGCCCTGCCCCTCCTTTTATAGTGGCAAGGGGAGCAGGACATATGAACTCTCCGAGTTGAGGCGAGAGTGGATAGAACAAGAAGCCATGGAGCGGCGGGTAGGTGAAAGAACTCTCCGAACGAGCTCGTTGATTGGCCAGGAGCTCTCTTCGAGCTCTCGGTAGCTTTGGATGTCGGAATCGGTCGTCGTCGTACGCGGGAATCCGGGTCTGGGCGATGATCAAGTGTCGCCCTGTCTTCGATCGTAGTTGGAAGCCGTCTCTTCGGTATGGGAGGGGCGGCCATGCCGCTGACGCAGAGATGCGCTCCGCATGTACCCGTAGGAGATTGTAGCGAGTTGTTGGATGCGACGGGTACGGCGAGGGAGCCTCGGGCGGGCGAGCTCTTTTGGTCGGGCAGAGTCACCTTCGAGCTCTTTGGAGGCCCGGATGCTGAAATTGACCGCCGCCATACGCCGCGAATCGAGGTTTGGGCGGTGGCACGGCGTCGCGCCGCCCTTAATCGTGGTAGGAATCGATCCCGCCGACATGGGCCGCCATACTATGGATGAGGCTTGCGCACGTCGATCGTACTTGAGGATACTATGGCGACGCTGTTGGAATCGATGGGGTATGGCGGTGTGATGGAAAGGACCTCCCTCTGTAGCTGTAGCGCTGCGTGGCTACAAGATTGTCGAGGAGCGGTTGGCCAACTCCGCATTTGCCGGCCAGCGTGGAAGATAGACGAGCTCTTCCGCCGTCGCGGGGTTCGTTGAGCTTGAGCTCGGCGAGGGCGGGAAGAGGTCCTCGTATAAAAGGTGTTCATCATGCGGATGAGAGCTCACTCGGGGAGAGCTCTTTGAGGCGAGAATGTGCCCCTTGGTTCTCGAGCTCATGGCGCGCACGGTTCGGCAACGGCGAGAGCTTCGTCCACGAGCGCGGAGCTCTTTGGAGGATAGTGACCTCTTCGCGTTGGCCGAGTGGGCTCTCGCCTTGTTGACGTCGAGCAGGGAGCTCATTCTTAGCGTCCCGAATATCGATCCCCCACAGTAGCCCCCGAGCATTTGGGAGAGAAGGGAGTCTCTCCCGGATGCCGCTTGTACTGTAGCTCTTGTTGCGGAGGTTCTCTGCCGGGAGTGTCTTGGACGTGGTGTGCGAAGCGCACCGCGGTGTAGCCCCGAGGCTCCGCGGAGAGCCTGTGAGCTCTTACGGAGGCTTTTTCGTAATTGTCGCGGGCTCATCGACCCGTCGTCTTTCGCGAAGGCGAAGACGGTGAGCTCGAACCCGATCTAGCCTCGTTGGCGAGATCGGGCGCTCGGTGTCTGCCGTCGGATGGTCGGTGAGGTCCGAGTTTGTTAACTCGTTCGTTCGTCGGCTAGTGGATCGACCTCGGATTCCGAGGGCCCGACTTCCGTGGTCCTCGAGCCCCGGGGGTTGCCGGAGGCGAGGTGCTTCCTCCTCGAAGAGGCCAGCTTGAGCCGTTCGTAGCCCTCGGATGCGGACGCCACAGACGAAGCCCAGGAGCCTTTCGAGTGCTCGGGCGTGGGCCGTCGACGCCGCTTCTGCGAGGTGCTTCTAGCTCTCACTGCTTTAGGGCGGCGCAAGGAGCTCTCAAGTCGAGCTTGACCTTTGGACCTTGAGGCGGTGAGCTCGCGCCACGAGCCCGGGCGCTTTGGTGTTTCGACCGTTGCGCCGAGCTCTCACCTGTTTTATCCGTTATGTAAAAAAGAGCCGTTGGGATCTTACCGTTGGAGCTTTTACCGTTGGCCGTCAGTTCCGCCTTAATGTCGCTGCGGTTCGGATTCCGCCAGGTGTGTCGCACAATCTCGATGGCGGTTCTGCAGACGGATGTGACGGGAGGTGGGTCCCCTTGCGGCTTCTTCTTGACGCCTCCGCCGAGCCGAGCTCCTATAAACGGGCGATTAGGGGAGCGGATTCACCCCTCGTTTCTCGCCCTGCGCTCTTTTCTCCGCCAAGAGAGTCCGCTCGCCGCCCCGCTGCAGGTGCGGTCGGCCTCCCATCTCCCTTCCCACCGGTAGTCCAAAGGCCGGTGGGCCGAGAGATGGGTTCGTGGCAGCCGCCGACGGTGAAGGAGTCGTTGATCGAGGTGATGCGGTAACGTCGGCGGGCTCCCGCACCCGCGACGGGAGCGGCGGAGTGGATCGCCCCGCCGGCGGCCCCACGCGGTCCCCGATCCGCCGGATGGGTACGTGGTGTCGTTTCATCGCTTTCCATGAGAGCGGGCCGGGCATGCCGGCGGACGATTTCTTCCGGCCAGTATCATTCGTCTTGGGGCATCGAGCTCCAAGCACTGACGCCAACGGTGTCTTTGCCCACGCCGACGCTCACGATGTGTAAGGGTTGGTTGGGGATCCCCAACTCGGGAGCTTTTTCAAGCACTACGTCTTCGCCAAGATCCCGGCCCGCTGCCCAAGGGCGGCGACCGCCCTCGATAGCCTGTGTGCCGATGCGGTTACGGGGGAGGGTCCGCGAGACCTTCCCGGGAGGGCGACCTCCCAGGTCCGCCAATCCGGGGTGGAGGGACGAGTGGTTCTACCTAAAGAACGACCCGTCCCATCCTCCTGCTGCATACACCGGCCGCACCTTCAGCGGCGAGGAACTCGGTGTGGCGTGAAATGCCGCACAAGAGCTCTATGGCGGAGGTGGAGACGACCGTGAACAAGATCAGGCTGCGCCCGAGATGCCGGGTTGACGGTGAATCATATCATCGCGGCCCTGGCTTCGGAGAGGCGGTGGGTGCCCCTCCATCGTCGGACCCTCCGCGTGTGGGAGATGGTGGAGGACAAGGCCCGTTTCAGGGGGATGAATAACGCCCGGGTCTCACCGTCGATCGAGGTCGAAGTTCTGGATGAGGGCAGTGACCAAGACGGGCGAGAGGTCGCCGGGTGCCCCGAGATCCTGCCAAACCCGTGAGACATCCGCCTGGTAAGAGTTCCTCGTTCGCCCCGACCCGCGTGTTTTTCGTGATTGATTCCCCATGAGCTTCTATGACGAAAGTTCGAGCTCTTCAGTTGGCGAGGTGCGGCCATTCGGGCTCCTAGCCCCCCTTCCCCGCCGTCATTCAGCAGGTTCCTGCCCCGGCCGAGGGGGGGAGTGGTCGCCGCGGTGGTGGTGAGCAAGCTTCAGAGGAGGCCGAGCCCGTCGTCGTGCTCTTGGAGGCTGCGGCATCGCTGAACCCGCAGCGAAGAGGTTGGGACCCCGTCCGGCCCCACGGGCCCGACGCCCCTGGTGGTGCCGCCTTGCCGTGCGGGGCCCGTCCCCGCCTCAACTCGCGCCGTGCCCAAGCCCGTGACGCGGAGCCGGTCGCGGCCGGGCGAGGGCGGGTCAAAAGCCCGGGGCGCCGGAGAAGTCGAAGAAGAGGAAAGACAGCCGCCCGGTGAGTCCACGCGGGCCCCGCAACCTCCGCACCCGACGACCCGGTATGAGTGTTCGACCTGTTCGTTACGTTGTAGGGCGGGCCTCAGATCGGAGAAACGCCCGCAGACCGGCGCGATCGAGTTCGGCCGGTGCGAGCTCAGGAGCAGAAGCGGTGAGCACCATGGCACCGTGATGATGAGCTCGGGCGGTCGGCGGGCTTGACTCGTTACGCTGGTGAGCTCGTGACGGGCGCGAGCTCAAGCGCTATGGAACAAGCCCGGGCGACGGTGGCGGAGACGACGGTGGCGAAGCTCGGCGGGGGTTCAACGATGATGGTGTTGTTCCCGTTCAAGGACGACGCTGTCAACCACCGCCTGCCGTCCACGAGGAGCTCGCTGTATTTGGGCCCTCGTCGGCGTCGGGCCGCCCCCGTGAGTCGCATCAAGACGATTTTGAGCTCGACAGGAGCTCCAACCGGCGTCCTCGGGGCGTCTGGCGCCCAAAGCCACCGTGCGGAGCCCCGGTAGCGACGGAGATGGGGACGGCGGTCCCAGGAGAGGCCCCAGCTGTCGGGGCTCGCTCGAGGGGGCCCGAGAGCTCGAGATCCATCCACCGGACCGAAAGAGGTCGTCGTCGGAGCATCCCGTCATCAATGTCCTGATGATGAAGGGATGGCGGAGGTGGCGAGGATCGCGCGGGCCGAAGGTGAGGGCCCGTCGGAGCTGGTCTTAGGAGACGCTGCTGGTCCCTCCAGGGTACCCTTCCTCGCCACCCGGAGGGTCATGATGAACGGCGTCCCGGTGTCCGTGCGTTGTCGTGCGGCAAGCGCCCCACCTGCGGGCGTGGACGTTGTTCTTCCGCCGACCTATGCCCCTCCGACGACGCCGCGCGAAGCCCTACACCCTCCGAGGATCGGGTGTGCGTGCTCCGCCTTGCGCAGGTTTGAAGCCGCCACGACGCCGGATACCTTTCCTTGTGTCTCCCCGAGTTGTTCACGTGTTTGCGCTTTTCAGGGTGTGCAGGACTCCATCCGAGGGCACAACCAGCTGACCCGGCTTTCGCTGAGGGCCGGCGGCTTCGTCGGGAGGCTGGCTGGGCTGTGCGCGGAGCTGAGTGAAGAACTCGGCGCGACACAGCTTCAACACCGGTTCCTCGAGCGTCAGACGGAGGACGTCATCAGGTTCATTCGCGACGCGGAGGGCCGGGCTTCCCGCGCGGCACAAGAGGGGGCCGAAGCCGCTCTGCGGGAGGCGGCTCGACGAGAGGAGGAGCTCGAGCGCGCCCACAAGCTGCAGCGCGAGAAGATGCAAGGGGAGCTCGACGCCCTCCGCCGCCCTGGCTGAGGACAAGAGCTTGAGCGCTCGGCGGCCGGCAGAGGGCGGAGTCCTTTACAAGGAAAGACGGAGGGGCCGCCGAGTGCCTCCCGGTCGGCCGCGACCCGAGCTCGGGCGGTGAGAGTGTTCTCACCCCTATCTTGCTTCTTTGTCTTCTCGGTGTTTGGGGCCGTCGTCCTCGCCGCGGGACCTCAGCGTATGTATGAGGCCGCCAAAATGTGGTCTTTGTTGCCATGCGACAATCGCGGAGAGGGACCGCTCAACGCCGAGAACGAGAACTTCTCCGCGCAACGAGCGGGGGCTCTACTCGAGCCGTGGAGTAGCGGGCGATCGCTTCTCGACTTGGTTTCGAGTCGTGGTGACTCTTGTGCTGAGCCATCTTTTTTTTTGTCTTGCGGGGAGAAGGAGAAGTCCCCCTGAAAGCGGCCGGGACGTCGAGGAGAAGCCGGGGAGCCGGCTTCCGCCGAGGGCCTCCCTCTGCAAAACACGCAGCTCGCAAGGCCGGCAGAGAAGGAGGCGGACTTGAAGCGGCGCACCGCCGACCTCGTCGATGCACGGAAGGAGGTCGAAGCCCTCCGGGAGCGCGCGACCAAGGCCACGAGGAGGCCAAGAGCTCTGAGCGCGCGCGTGGGAGCCTTGCGCCCATGGTGGATGACGTCTGTGATGTCCTTGGCGTGAGGAGGCGGCGGACCGCGCCACGCGGGTGTCGGCCCTCCCGCAAGGTGACGGGAGGGGACGCCGGGGGTGGTCCACAAGGCGTCGGCGTCGTCTTTCTCCCACTACCCCTCGTTTCGAGGTCGGCCTCGTGAAAACGGGGTGGGCGCCGGGTGTTGACGATGCCGACACCGAGCGGAAGGCTGCTGCTGCCGAGGCCGCCACCGCGGAGCTGGCCGAAGCTTTTCAAGCTCGCCTGCCGAGGAGCTTGAAGTCTTCGAGCCCCGGCCGGTGGGGATGAGAGCAGCCGAGGAGCTTGCCGAGGGAGGAGGGTACCGCGGAGGACGTTCCTGCCCAATAGCCGCTAGGCCGGGTCTCTCCACCTGCATAGGGGTAGAAGTTTCTGAGTCCTCGTAATCGAGGCGTTTTGTAAAACTCATGGAAGCATGTGCTGTTGTTAATGGAAAGCCGTCTTTCCTTTTTTTGCCGCACTCGTTTCTAGTTTGACTTTTGTGAGCTCGTGACTTGGAGAGCCGAAAAGTGGCGGGCCGTTTCTACCGCTGGCCGCGGGGGCGCGGGAGGTTATCAGGCAGTCGCGCCATGCTCTAAGTTCGTTGAGCTCAGGACTTAGTCGTTTCGAAACATCGTTTGGGCCGAAAGGGGAGAGCGTGGGTTCTTGAGTATGAGCTCGTTGCTGAGCTCTAAGCTCGTGAACTTTTGCGAAAAAACGGTGTGTTGAAACGATGGGGTGTGCCCCCCATTCCTTGTAGCCCTCGCAAGGGCAGGCCTTTGCTCGGGCAAGGGGCCCGCTCGTTGCTTGGTTTCGTTGAGCTTAGGGTGCAAATTCGAGATGCTTGCATAGGTTTTTGCATCAATTAGGTGTTTTATTGAGCTCTTGCAGCTATAAGGTTTCGAAGTACATCTTAGGGGTAAAAGCGACGTAGCTGTTCGATGTTCCATGCGTTGGTGAGGACTCGTCCCTGGTGGTCCTTGAGCTTGTATGTGCCCGGCCTCAACACTTGGTCGATGGTGAAGGGACCCTCCCATGGGGCGGAGAGCTTGTGCTTGTCCTTCGAGCTCTGGACTCGTCGTAGGACGTGATCGCCGACGCTGAAGGCTCGTCCCTTGACGTGTCGCTCGTGATAGCGTCGCATGGATTGCAGGTACTTGGCGGAGTGGATGAGTGCGATGTCGCGAGCCTCGTCGAGCTGGTCGGCGGCGTCTTCGAGCAGCGCTTGGTTGTTGTGCTCGTCGAAAGCTCGAGCTCGTGGTGAGCCGTACTCGAGCTCGGTGGGGAGGACCGCTTCGGACCAAGACGAGGAAGAACGGGTCCATCCGTGGGCCCCGCTTGGTGTGGTGCGGAGACTCCACCGCGGGGAGCTCGACGAGCCATCGACGAGCGCATTTTAAGCCTCCCTCAAGATGCGGGACTTCACGCCTGCGCAGGATCATTCCATTAGCGCGCTCTACCTGTCCATTGGTCTGGGGTGGTCGCCCGTGGCGCAGGTCGACGCTGATGCCGTGGTCGCGACACCAGTCGATGAAGACCTCCCCACACGAAGTTGGTGCCATTGTCGGTGATGATCGAGTTCGGGACCCCGGCGGTGGACGATGCCGGTGAAGAACTTGACGGTCTCCCTCAGCTCGGCACCGTGCGACGGGCATGACCTTGATCCACTTGGAGAACTTGTCGATGGCGACGAGGAGGTGCGTGTATCCTCGGTAGTCCCTCCGAGTGGTCCCACCATGTCGAGGCCCAGGACTGCGAACGGCGGGTGGGGGGATCGTCTGGAGAGGATTGGGGCGGGAGGTGCGTCTACTTGGCAAAGAAGCGGCAGCCCTCGCGGTCCGAACGACACTGGGTGGCGTCGGCGGCGGTCGGCCAGCGAAGCCTTGGCGAAAAGCTTTCCCGACAAGAGCTCGCGGTCTTTGCATGGTGGCCACACTCGCCCGCGTGGATTTCTTTGATGAGTTCTTCACCTTGCTCGGTGGTGATGCACAAGGACGCCGCTTCGCCCCGCGTCGGTAGAGCTCTTTCTCCCCCGAGGGCGAAAGGCCTTGCCCCTTCGGGCTAGTCGTCGTGACTCCCTCCTGCCCCGGGAAGCTCGCCTTCCTTTAGCCACCGCAGCAGCCGGGATGTGCCGGTCAGGCTGAGGGACGGCCGGACTCGGCTCGCCCCGACGCCAACTCGAGCAGGTCCCAGAGCCCGCACCCAAAGAGCTTGCAACTAGAGCAAGCCCAGCCGGATTGGGAGGAGCTCGATCCCTCGGGGGACATCGATGTCCATGGGGTAGGCCTTGGGAACTCGAGCTCGCGCCCTCGGAGAGCAGGCTCCTCTTTGAAGCCGTAATATCGAGGCTGCGTTGCTCGTGCATGAAGACTCCGGGGGAACCGGCGGGTGGTCCGATGCGAGTTTAGGCGGGGACGTCGGCATCGTTGTTGAGGTTACGGTGGACGTGGTTGACCTCCGGCCCGTGGAAGTGCTCCTCGAGCTCGCGGACCTTCTGATGGTATGCGATCATCTTTGGGTTAACGCAGTCGACTTCTTTCATGACCTGGTTCTTGACGAGCTCGGAGTCCCCCCGGACCTCGAGGTGCCGGATGCCGAGCTCGCGCGCGATGCGGAGCCCATTCACCAACGCCGAAAACTCGGCCACGTTGTTGGAGGCGGGGAAGTGCGGCGCATCGAGATACTTCATGCGCACCTTTTAGGAGAAGTGAAGACGAGGCCGACGCCGGCTCTGCGTACTTTTTTCACCGATCCGTCGGTGCAGGACCCAGTACTCGATGTCGCCCGCCTGGGTGGCTGCTCGATCTCGGTCCACTCTGCGACGAAGTCCGTCAGGGCTTGAGACTTGATGGCGTCCCTAGGCGCATAGATAATTTCAGCTCCCATGAGCTCGATTGCCCATTTAGCCATGCGGCCCGTAACCTCGGGGCTGCGGATGACCTCCCCAAGAGGGTACTTGGAGACGACGGTGACCGGGTGGGAGTCGAAGTAGTGTCTGAGCTTGCGTCGGGTGATCAGTAACGCGTACACGAGCTTTTCGAGCTGTGCGTAGCGAGTCCTGGTGTCGGTGAGGACCTCACTGATGAAGTAGACCGGGCGCTGCACCTTGAGCGCGTGCCCCTCCTCCTCTCGACGACGAGTGCGGTGCTCACCACCTTCGAGGTGGCCGAGATGTAAAGGAGGATGGGCTCATTGGCTGCGGGAGCGACGAGCACAGGCGGGCTGGCAAGGAGCTGTTTCAGCGAGTCGAGAGCTTGCTGGGCCTCGTCGGTCCAGGAGAAGCGCTCAGTCTTCTTCAGCAACTTGTAGAGCGGGAGGCTTCGCTCCCCGAGTCGAGCTATGAAACGACTTAGCGCTGCGAGACAGCCCGTGAGCCGCTGCACGCATTTGACGTTCTTGATCGGCCCCATGTTCGTGATGGCGGCGATCTTTTCGGGGTTGGCCTCAATGCCACGCTCGGAGACGATGAAGCCGAGCAGCTTCCCTCGCGGGACCCCGAAGACGCATTTTTCGGGGTTGAGCTTGACGCCGAACTCTCGGAGCTTGGCAAAGACCTTTTCGAGATCTGGGATGAGATCTTTCGAGCACTTTGTCTTGACAACGATGTCGCCGACGACGCTTCCACGAGCTTTCCGAGGAGCTCTTTGAAAACTTTCTCGCATGCACCTCCGAAGGTGGCGCCGCATTCTTCAAACCGGAAGGGCATTGTTACGCAATGTAATGCACCAAACGGAGTGATGAAGGAGGTGGCAAGCTGGTCGAACTCGTTCATCGCTATCTGGTGGTAACCGGAGTAGGCGTCGAGAAAACAGAGCGTCTCGCACCCGGAGGTGGAGTCAACAATTTGGTCAATGCGCGGCAAGGGAAACGGATCCTTTGGGCATGCCTTGTTGAGACCCGTGTAATCAACACACATTCTCCATTTCCCATTCTTCTTCTTGACTAGAACAGGGTTGGCTATCCACTCGGGATGATACACTCCTGATAAACCCGGGCGGCTAAGAGCTTATCTATCTCCTCGGCGACGCTTGGCGTCGATCGTCGTCGAAACGTCCGAGCCTCGCTCCACCGGCCGAGAGCCGGGTTTAATGTTCAAGGAGTGCTCGGCGACTTCCCTCGGTATGCCGGGCATGTCCTGAGGCTCTCCACGCGAACACGTCGAGGTTCGCGCGGAGGAAGTCGACGAGCTCGCTTTCCTATTTGGGAGTGAGCTCGGACCCTACGCAGAGGGTGCGCCCGTCCTTATCGACCTTTATTTCCTTGGCGTCCTTCTCAGGCTCGAACGCGCCCGCGGCCTTGTTGAGCTCATCGGATGAGCTCGACCCCCCGAGCTGCTTGAGCTCCTCGTACGAGCTCGTGCTCGCAGCCCTCTTGAGCTCGGGGGCGTCCTCCGCGTTGGCCCAGGCTGCCATCTTTGGCAGCGTCTGCTCGATCTCGACTGCGGCGTCGGCGTACTGGACGGCGGCAGCCTCGCAGCCGAACGCGTGCTCGAAGGTGGAGTCGACGGTGATGACCCCCTTGGGCCCGGGAATCTTGAGCTTGAGGTAAGTGTAGTTGGGAACGGCCATGAATCCCAGATAGCACGGCCGCCCCAAGAGCGCATGGTAGGCGTTCCTGAAGGGGAGCACCTCGAACGTGAGGACCCTCCTTGCGGAAGTTGTCCGGGTGCCGAAGGTGACGGGGGGAGGTCGATTCGCCCGAGCGGGATCATCGCTTCTGGTACTACGCCGTGGATCGGGTCCGGCGAGGGGTGGAGACGTGCTTTGGTGATGCCAAGGGCTTGGAGAGCGTGAACGAGGAGGTTGAGGCCGCTACCCCCATCCATCGCACCTTGCCGAGGCGCTTTGGTGCCGATAATGGGATCGACGACGAGCCGGTATCTCCCGGTGCAGGACATGCCGGGGGTGATCCGCCTTGTCGAAGGTGATCGCCGAGCTCGACCACTTGAGGTAGGTGGGCGTCCGGGCTCGGTGAAGAGGACCTCGCGGCGCGTGAGCTCTGTCGGCGCTTGGACTCGTGGCGGAGCCCCGCCGAAGACGATGTTGACGGGCGCCATCCTCGATGTAGACGTTGTCGCGATCCACCGTCCTCGAGCCTGCGTCGTGGGCTCTGGCTATTCGCCCCTTGCGCCGCCCTTCGCGTGCCCATCACGTGCTTCTTCGGGAGCCGGCAGTCCTTCATCTTGTGCCTGACGGGACCTTCGTGATGCGGGCACGGGGCCTCGCATCTTGTCGGTGTTCCTTGTTGGCGAAGCCCTTCGCTCCCTTGGGAGGGTCCTCGGGCGCTTATCCGTGACGGCGATGAACTCCTCGTCGTCGCCGTCATCAGCGGGACGCTTGCTCCTCTTGTTCTTTTTCTTGCGGGAGCGGGAACATGGATCCGTCCACCTGGCCTCGTCGTCGCCCTGGGCTTGCTCCTGCCCGTGACGGCGGAGACGGGCGTCGTCTCCCTCGGCATGCCTCGGTGGCGAGGTCGAGGATCTCCTTCACGGACTTGGGCTTGACGCCCGAGCTGCGGATGAGGTTCGCAGGCGGTGCCGAAGGTGAACGCGGTGATGATCTCGGTCGGAAGCCTCAGAGGTTGTTGCGAGCTTGGAGAAGCGCCCGATGTAGTCGCCAAGGCTCTCTCCCCTTCTTCGCTTGCATCCGCGCAAGTCCCAGGTCGTGCTTGGCCTGGCGTAGGTTCCTGGAAGTTGCCGGCGAAGACGCCGCGCAGGTCCTCCCGGGGCCGCGGATGGTGCCCCATGGCGGGTGCTCGAGCCAGGAACGAGTTGAGTCCGCAAGATAGAGAGCGGGTTACGGATGATGAAGTAGTCGCTGTCGGCGCCGCCGGGCCCGGCACCCGAGACGATAGTCCTCCGGCCCACGTGGTCGGATCAGTCTCCCCGTTGTACTTCTGCACCGAGGTCGGAGCTCGGCGCTGGCGAAGGAACGGGCCTCGTGGATGCGTGAACCAATGCCTTAGGGCGCCTCGAGCTCGAGCTCGAACGGCGACGGTCTCGCTTCGGCGATGGGCTCCGCGCCGCCGACGCGCGCCGGGCTGCGACTCTTGTCCTCCTCGGCGTGTCGCCCCGCCGCGACGCTTGCTGTACGTCGGCGAGGGCGTTTTTCGTCGCCGTCCGCGGGGTACTTTTCGTCATCTCTGGGGACGTTCTTGTCCGCGCTGGCCTCCGCTTTCGTCGAGGCGTTGATGGTGTCAAGGCGTGCCCGGTTCTCGCCGATCCGTCGGGCGCGTGGAACCTCGGGATGAGAGGAGGCCTCGTGCTCTTCCCGGCCGTCGACGAGACGCGGAGCTCGCCACCTGCTACACCGCTGCCTCGCCACGAGCTTTTGACTTGCTCGTGGGTCCGGTCGCGCCTTGGGGTCGGGGGACCCGGACACTTTCGCGCGGCAAGCAAGCGCGGCCGCCGGTTCTGGGAAGCTCTTCCGAACACCGGCGGGAGCTCGCCGGCATTCATCGCAGCTTGATGCGTCACGGACATCCCAAGCTCGAGCTCGTGCCCGTGACGGCGCTCGTCCCCTTGCTCGGCAAGGAGGGCTTCGCGCTCCCGAGCGCCGCCGCCACGCCGAGCTCTTCAAGCTCCTCCAGCCGGGCTTTGACGCGCATCGACGCCCATGGCGGGCGCGCGGCGGAGTTCGGGGCGTATGCTCGGGAGTCGTTGGAAGGATGGCTATTGAGCTCCCCGGGGGTGTGGCACATGTAACACCGGGCGTGTGGGGTCGCGGCCGTGTGAGGCTCATTCCGTCGAGGGCGAGTTCGAGCTCGCGGGATCGTGGGTCTGCCGGGGTTCATCGCCCCAAAAGAGGGGAGACCCGGCTGGCCGTCGGGTGCATCTTGGCGTACTCCGTGAACTCGTCCACCGACAGTGCGCCCTCACCGCGAGCCGGAGGACGGCGTTGGCGATGGAGAAGGTGACATCACTAAAGAGGGCCTCGCGTGGGCTCGCGTCCCAAGATGTCGGGGAGGAGGTCCTGATCGGGACGAAAGAAGCGGTCCGCCGCCGCGGGCGGGACTGGCCGGGCTCGGTGGAGCCTCCCGGCGTTGGCGGGACGGAGTCGGTGGCGCCACGGAGCGCTAGGGACGCCCTCACGCCGGGGGCGAAGGCAGGCTCCCACGAGGACTTCTCCGGGCCGGTCGGCCCGGGCGTCGGCGCCCGGCGCAGCACGGGCGCTCGGTCGGGCGATGACGAGGAAGAAGCCATCGGTGGAAGATCGCCGCACTAGCGCCCCCCTACGGCGCGCCAACCGCCGTGGTCCGGTATCACGGCGACCACCGTCACAAGAATCGACCGGCTGGTGCGTTCTCCGAATGGCCTAGCTCTACAACAATGACACAATGTTTATCTTGGTTCGGGGCAAGATCAGGCTCCCTAGTCTAGTGTGATCACTATCCGAGCTCAAACGCTCATACCGGGGTGCGTACAAGCGGATCGAGAGAGGGAGCGGGCTCCCAAGTCTCTGTGATTGAGGCTAGTGCCAATATGAGGGTGAGTGAGGGTGTTTTTGTGTGGAAACTTGGGTGTGTCGCCCACCTCTCCCCTCACCGAGAGCCCCGCCCCTCCTTTTTATAGTGGCAAGGGGGGCGGGACATATGAACTCTCTGAGTTGAGGCGAGAGTGGATAGAACAAGAAGCCATGGAGCGGCGGGTAGGTGAAAGAACTCTCGAACGAGCTCGTTGATTGGCGGGAGCTCTCTTCGAGCTCTCGGTAGCTTTGGATGTCGGAATCGGTCGTCGTCGTACGCGGGAATCCGGGTCTGGGCGATGATCAAGTGTCGCCCTGTCTTCGATCGTAGTTGGAAGCCGTCTCTTCGGTATGGGAGGGGCGGCCATGCCGCTGACGCAGAGATGCGCTCCGCATGTACCCGTAGGAGATTGTAGCAGAGTTGTTGGATGCGACGGGGTACGACGAGGGAGCTCTCTGGGCGAGCTCTTTGGTCGGGCAGGAGTCGCCTTCGAGCTCTTTGGAGGCCTGGATGCTGAAATTGACCGCCGCCGTACGCGCGAATCGAGGTTTGGGCGGTGGCCTGGCGTCGTGCCGTCCTTAATCGTGGTAGGAATCGATCCCGTCGACATGGGCGCGGCCATACCATGGATGAGGCTTGCGCACGTCGATCGTACTTGAGGATACTGTGGCGACGCTGTTGGAATCGATGGGGTATGGCGGTGTGATGGAAAGGACCTCCCTCTGTAGCTGTAGCGCTGCGTGGCTACAGTACTTGTCAGGGAGCAGTTGGCCAACTCCGTACTTGCTGGCTTCGCGTGGAAGATAGACGAGCTCTTCCGCCGTCGCGGGGTTCGTTGAGCTTGAGCTCGGGCGAGGCGGGAAGAGGTCCTCGTATAAAAGGTGTTCATCATGCGGATGAGAGCTCACTCGGGGAGAGCTCGCTTGAGGCGAGAATGTGCCCCTTGGTTCTGAGAGCTCATGCGCGTCGGTCTGGCAACGGCGAGAGCTCGTCCACGAGCGCGGAGCTCTTTGGAGGATAGTGACCTCTTCGCGTTGGCCGAGTGGGCTCTCAGCTTGTTGACGTCGAGCAGGGAGCTCATTCTTAGCGTCCCGAATATCGATCCCCCACACTACCCATAGCCCATCCCTTTCTTTTCGGTAGAATATAAATACGATACCTGGATAGACTCCTAGTGAAGTGCTACAATTGGGTAATTTTATCTGTGCGCTTGCACATACCAGAATTATATTATCATTGCAAGAGTTTCAAGTGTCATATTGAGAATATCCGTTCACGCATTTCTTTAGCGTTGTGAGCTAGGGTGACAGACTAGTTTCGTAGGCAATGCTAAAATGTGTGGTACGACTTTCGTGCCTATCGTGGTGAGATCAACTCCACCATCGATAATGTTGCAGAGTCATACACCATAACTAACACCGTCTAACTTTATTAACTTCCCGCTCTAACTTTTATTGGAATGTGAGATTAACTCCACATCCAAGCTAACTTATTAGATAGATACCATTTATACATTTCTGGCGCCGTCCTAGATGTGGATCGCTTTAGAGATGTCAACAGTTAACAAGGTAAGTTCTGAAAATGACAATCTACTTCCACCTCCAATACTACGCAAACAAGACGATCCGGTACCCCCACTATCCATTGCTCCATCAACCAATGGAATTTGTATAATACATTCTGCGATATGGGATTCCGCATTAACTTAATGGCAAAGGTAACATATGAATTACTATTTGGAAAATTATCATTGCAACCAACATTTGTGCAGCTGCAGATGGCAGACCAATCATATAGGGTTCCAGAAGGAATTGCTAAAGACGTACCAGTCAAAATCATGGACCACTATGTTCTTACTAACTTTGTAGTCATGGACATGCGGAAGGAAGAAGATCCTCCAATAGTGCTAGGGAGACCATTCCTCAACACTACACGCGCTATCATCTACATCCATACAGAGAGATACACTTCCAGTTCCCCTGAGAAAAGAATACGTGTGTATTTCAATAGTTATAATGATTACAAAACCCAGAAAAAGCAGGTCAGCTCGTCGCCGCCAAAGGAGGCAATGGATTAAAGACTTAGGAGATGAGGAGGTTAGTAAAGAGGTTAAATCCCTTACACTGAACTATCCATGGAGAAAGAAGAATCAACCACTCCAGAGAAGAGTCCACCCAGCTAAGCAAAAGTGGAGGAAGAAAAAAGACATCTCCTAGAACATCATCGGAAGAGACAATAGAATCATTAGTGCCACCGATTGTGACAACTGATATACCATGGGAGTAAAGAGCAGAACTAGAACTAGAAAGTCCAGTTCGGAGGACTCTAAACGCCGAATCCTCACCGAAAAGGTAACTCGGTAGTTATCCAAATTTAATTCCCCGCATTACATAATTATTCTTTCCATATCATGTTTATCTTTTAGCATCTTATATCTGCATTTGAAAATAAAAAAAATATTTTGTGCTTTGTTCTGTGAAAAACCTTAAAGCCCCATGCTAATATCCCCGAGGCCTAAATACCTCTAGGCTATTTGCTGTGGCTGGAATAAAAATAAAATAAAGATGCATAAGTGTTTTATCTTTTCAAGCATATAAAAAAATAAAAATCAAAAAATATGTATATCCTGTGCAACTTAAAGCAATGTGGCTAACCCCTAATGCTTAATCAAGTTCCACTAGCTTTGTAGTCTATTTGAGATCAGCAAAAGGAGGAGAGACATGATAGGCGCCACCATTTGTTGCCATCTACCTCAACTTCTACATCATCATTAACGACCACACTTCAATCTAGCTTGGGGAGTGCACCCCTAGTTATCCCAATAAGTATCTATATTATAGTATTAGTTTTATTAGTTAAATATTTGGTTTGATAAGAGTCTAGTTTTATAAAGTCTAGTTGTTAAAGAGTCTTTTGTTAGAGTGTGAATAAAATAATCAAGAGAGAGTGTACACTAGTTTGCTTTGCTCAAATAAAATAAACCCCAAAATCTGCCAACATGGAGATGATGAATAGTTGCTCTACCGTAATACTTTTCTAGTACCTAGCTTTCAAGCTTAATTTCTCTTGAGCTCCATTTGCAAAATTGCTTTGACTTGAGATTTACTCTAAACCCGAAACCTATGGGTTGCAAATGCTTGCTCTAAAGTCTAGGTAATTGACGGATATGATATAAGATAGTCCGAGCTGCTATTTGATCTTACTCCTAGTGACACTAGAATTACGGAGATTTATTTTGAAAATTTAAAATACACATGATAAGTTCCTATGTGACAGAGAGTGTTGAACCTCCTACCACACCATATATACATACTCCCTAGATTAAGAAAACCTTTTGTGATATATATAGGCTGCTTGCTTTGCATTGAGTTTGTTCAATCTTTGTCGACCCTTAGAAACTTGTCATGCTGATCATGTACACTCCACTCCACCTCATTCCATCTCACTACACTCCGCTCCACTCACCTATATGCTATTTCCACCTCGAAATACGCATCCACCATATATACACCCATTATATATACACTACCATCCATTCACTCTAGCCATAAAAAATGTTCTACTCCTATCCTGGGAGAGAGCAACCAAAAATATTTCCTATACCCATCCACCCATTCATTTCTAGCCAATGTCTTACAGAAGCTCCATTACTTGTCTATCTCTCAAAAGTTATTATAAAAGAGATTTGGGTTGTAGATTAAAAAAAGAGAGAATAAAAGGGGGAGATGAAAAATGGACAAGTGTCCTACAAGCGAGTAGAGCCTACCTCCCTAAAGAAAAAGAATAAAGGAGAGTTAAAAAAATGGACTAGTGTCCAAGGAAAAAACAATGGGTACTTAGATGCTCGCCTCTCCATAAAAAAGAGAAATAAAGAAAGAGACAGAGATACAACCCAAGTTCTCAAGTAGAAAGTTTCCAGATTCCAACGAGAGATGATTCCTCAAGGAGCAAAAAGTAGAATTAGGCTTTCCCTCATTCATTCCATACACCTTACTATACCCCTTATCCATTATATTCTTTCCACCATACACATGCACCACTTGATCAGTGTGACTCGTGACTTTTGGATCCATTGCTTGAATTTATAATATATGCTTAGTAAGTAAATAGTTTCTCCTACCTATGAGCTCCAGATATAAGCTTTAGATATAGGGTGAGAGAGAAGAAGGCATAGTGTGCTACTACCTTAGCCAAAAATACTACATATTTTGAGAGAAAGGCAACACAACCTTATTGCCTTAGAGAGGATCCACAAATACCACAAATGAGATAGTAGAGAGAGTCATACTAGGAACTTTGAGTTTTATTTAGAAATCAGCAAAAACTCCGAATGACAGTTGAACAAAAGAGTTTGAGATACAGTGCTTGACTTAACTGTTTCTATCTTTCAATTGCCCAAGATTGAAGAAAAGGTTATAAGCCCAAAGAGGTAAAAGGTAATATGGGTAAGTTGAAGGTTAAAAAGTTTATTCTTATCTAGAGAGAAATTTTGTTTGAAAGCATGGGTACTCTTAAGGTATGAAAGCGTTGTAGCAACTCCCGATCCAAGTAGTTAATATAATAATATCATGAGTCTTGCTAGGGACTAGCAAGAGGTAAGCTTGAGGGAGCTTGTTCACACCTGTTATAGCATAATATTATTAATCAATTAAACATGAAATAAGGGCTTAAGATGAATATCAACATAAGTCTAGGGGTCTAACTAACATATTTCCACGAGTTTTGGTATTTCATGACTTTGCAGTGGACTGAACAGATAAAAGCAGTAGAAGAACGGTGAGAAACCTAAGAGTTTACATCCCATACGATGACAAGACTTAACCGCGGAAGTAACTCAACCCAAAATGTGGACTAAAACACTCTAGAAGATACCAGAAGACACGGGAGGAGGGGATCACATTGTGATCTTGCCCCCGGGCGGCCGCCATGATGATTCACGGCGACCGCCAGGTGGGTCCCACCTGTCAGCCTCATGTCGGTTTACCATCGACCTTGAGGTTGTATCTACACCGTTATTGAAGGTCGGTTTGATCCAAGGGTCCCTGTTCATCGCCAAGGGCTATATAAGAAGACCACGACCCGAGTGGCTAAACCGTAATTCATTATCAATTCATTCTACTTCATTCTCAAGACCAACTCAGTTCTACTCAAGTCCAACCAAGTCTAGATCTAAAGCCCTAGTTCATCATATTAGAAGTAGTTAGCTACCTAGTAAGCTCTAGAGGAAATCAAGTTCATCTTGGCTTCCCCGATAGTCAAGAAGTAGCGGGAGCAAGTGTTTCTCGTGGCTTCTCTCTTGTATCCAATTTGTAAGTATTATTGTTGGAATACAATTGATATGACTTTATTCTATATAATGATTATATTCTTAATGATATGTATCCATGCATGCTATAGTTATATATTTAGTTTAGTGAGTTTGTCTTATATCTTATGCATGGAATCATATAGCATCCACTTAGATGATCACTATGTGTTGATAAGCAATGTGTAAACGTGGTGTTTATACAACGTTTATCTGCGATTGCACCCTACATTCCGGGACGTGTGGTAGATCGCGGGAGTGACAAATCTCGTTGAGTCCTTTGGAGTCCACCCTCCTAATGATAGGCCAAGTTGAGCCATAATTACGGTGATGATTAAGTTTCGGTCCTTGATTGTCATTGGTAATGCTTACCATGTATAGATGTATTACAACCTTGCCATGATAGCTAGATGTATTTGCACTAATTATAGTATTCATTGACATATGATTAGGAGTATCTTAGGAATATTCTTTCTATATCATGTTAATAGCTCATATGATACTAGTGGCATACTATGATCTTAGACTTGGGTAGTTATCATTTATAAATTATCTTTATCTTGTGACTTATCCTGTTATGAGTATTGGTTGATGCAGTTGGCTACTCTACATTATACAACCGCAAATGGATCTCAAGTAAATCGTAAACTAAATCATTCGACACCCCTCTCTCTACTTTCCATAGACTTCCCTTTCCCGTGGTAAAAATATAAATACATTACCGGATTACTCCCGGTGAAGTGCTACAATGGTATTTCTATCATGTTCATTCTTTTATCAAGGCCTATCAAGAATACCATACCCACATTTCTTAGAGCGTTATTGCTAGGGTGACAGACTAGTGTGTAGGTAATGCCTAGAAATGAGTGGTATACCTTGAGTGCATATCCTTAGTGAGATTAACTCCACTATGGATAATGATACTAAGATTACACCCCACAACTAACACCGCCTAACTCCGCCTTTGTTGGATCGTGAGATTAATTCCACATCCAAGCTAACATGATTAGATAGATACCATATATATATTTCTTTTCTCCTTCCTAATTTGGATCGTGTAAGAAATATCAACAATATGCCCCTCTTTTGCGCGCCCTTTTAAAGGAATCTCCAGCTTCCTCTTGAATGTTGTCTTACGCGCCTTGTGCATGTAGTTGCACGATCCGGTGACTAGAGTTGTTTCGAATTCGCCTTTTTTTTTCGAGTCGGGTAGCCTTCCTTGAACGACTGAGAAACTCCGATCCGAGTCAAGGTGTTCCTTGAACGATCCGAAAAAAACTCGATCCGGCCAAAGTGGCTTTTTCTTGTCCGAAGTCGAGGTGGGAGTGGTGCTTCGAGTTGTCTTCGGAGTCCGTCTTAATGCCTTAGACGTCCTTTTTTGAGTTGGTTTCGAAATCGGGTTCTCGGCCCTTCGTAGGCGCTGATCTCCGGGATTGCTTCGAGCTTGTCCTCCCGCGGTTCGAGGTGGCTTTGGTGAGCGCCTGGCCGGCCGGAGCTTCTCGGCGAGTTCTCGTTCTTCGGTCTTGATTCCTCGATGATGTAGCTTCGAAGTCTTGCCATCGTCGCCGATCTCGCAAGCCCATGTCCCGAAGATGATCGTCTTCTTCACCGGTGAGCTCATGATGTCGTGGTCCGCCGGGTTCTCGTGCAGAAATTCGACGAGAGCCCCTACCTGGCACGCTAGCTGTCAATGTTTTACAACCGAGAGCCTGCCACGGGTGAACCGGGAGTTTGTTCGGGCCTCGGCGAACCCCGAGCCCTGGTGGTTTGTTGCGCAGCTGACATTGAGATCAGGGTTTTTATACTAGTTCGGGCCCTCGATCCTTGATCGAGTAAAGACATTTACGTCTAGTCGGCGTGAGCCTGTTTTTGATTGATAGGGTCAACCGAGAATCGGTTGTGATGTTTACAGTGCTTGATGTGTTCAAGCTGCATTCTGCTCTACGAGCTGCTCCTTGGTCGCCTTTTATAGTTCAAGGGACCAAGGAGCTCGCTACGGGTCCTAGTCGGATACAGAGAGGGTTGTCCGACAAGGATTCGAACACCCGAACTCTAAACATGGATCTGACTAGAGTTCTATCCTAGTTACAACAGAAGTCACCGTAGCTACGCTTCCATTGCCTTCTGTGAGTTGTTTGTGGCCGTAGGCTAGGATAGAACCCTGCGAACAACTCGGTAGAGTTCTTTGGTGATCCATTATCCACACTAATGCTCCTACAACTTTTCAGTGCCTCATGAATCAGATTTTACAGCCTTATTTGAGGAAGTTTGCATTAGTATTCTTGGATGATATCCTGATATTCAAGTAACACTTTGGAATAACACCGAGCATATGCAATTGGTGTTGCAGGAGCTCAAGGATCATCGCCTATATCTCAAGATGTACAAATGCTCATTTGCTCAACCTCAGTTGGAATACTTAGGGCATATAATTTTTGCTAGAGGAGTGGCAACTGACCCCAGCAAAATCACAGCCATGGTTAACTGGCCTCAGCCAACCTCCTTCACAGAATTAAGAGCCTTCTTAGGCTTAACTGGATACTATAGAAAGTTTGTGAAGGGCTATGGCATCCTGGCCAAACCTCTTACCAATGTGCTAAGATTGAAGCAGTTTCAATGGTCCGATAAGGCCCAACAAGCTTTTTTTGAGAGTCTCAAAATAGCAATGACTACTACTCCCGTGTTTGTGTTCCTAATTTTGAAGCCCATTTCACCGTGGAAACCGATGCTTGTGGTCAAGGGATAGGAGTAGTGCTCATGCAACTGGACAACCCATTGCCTTCTTGAGTAAAGCACTTGGGGACAAGCACAAGTCCTTATCTATTTATGAAAAAGAGTTGCTTGCTCTTATCATGGCAGTGGAAAGGTGGAAGCCATATCTCCAGAGACAAGGATTCACCATTCTAACAGATCACAAATCATTATCTTACTTAACACTCTGATATGCAGAAGAAAACAATGACCAGATTAATGGGCTTGCAGTTTAAGATTATCTATAGAAAAGGTAAAGATAATCATGTAGTCGATGCTTTGTCTAGAGTACCTCATGTTAACAACTTACAGGCAATCTCTATGGTGAAACATGATTGGATTCAGCAAGTCCTTAACAGCTATTATACTGACTCTAGAGCTCAGACATTACTGAAACAGTTAGCTATCCAAAGCCCTAATGCAGCTGGGCACGATCTAGACAAAGGACTCATCCTACACAAGTCTAAACTTTGATTGAAAAACAACTCGCCTCGCAAACCAAGTTGCTTATCGCCTTTCATTCCAAGTGCCATGGGGGCCGCTCAGGCATCAGGGCTACCTATCGAGGTAGAAAAACCACTTTCACTGGACAAGAATGAAACATTCAGTGGAAGAGTTCATCAAACAAAGTGCGTGTCGTCAAGAGGCCAAACATGTTAACACAGCACCAGGAGGACTATTGCAGCCCTTGCCAATTCCTAAGGCTGTGTGGAGTGATATTAGTATAGACTTTGTGGAGGGTTACCCACATCTCATGGCTACAGTGTGATCATGGTGGTAGTAGATAGACTAACTAAATATGCTCATTTTCTACCACCAAGCATCCATACAAAGCAGCCTCTATTGCTCAACTTTTTCTAGATCGGTGGTTAAACATCATGGGTTTCCCAAGAACATGGTCAGTTGATAGGGACCCAATATTTTTAAGCAACTTCGAAGGCATTATTCAAAATCTATAAGGTACAACTGAATCGCAAATACAACATACCATCCAGTCCGATGGCCAAACCGAAAAGAGTGAATCGGTTCTTAGAGATGTACTTATGGTGTTCAGTTCAAGATGCAGCTAAAACTTGTTTCAAGTGGATCTCCCTAGTTGAAATATGGTACAACTCAAGCTACCATACATCCATTGGCTGCTCACCATTTAAGGCACTATATGGGGTGGAACCAAATATGAGAATCCCAAATTATACTCTGTCATCTACACCTGCTTCTGTGGCTTAGGTGGTAGAGAAAGAGAGCTGCATTTGCTGAGGGCATTAAAGCAACATTTAGCTAAAGCCCGTAATAGGATCAAAATCATGGTGATAAACATAGACTAGATGTGTAGTTTTCGCATCGGGTGACCGAAAGTGTTTGTTGGCATTCCTTAACGCCGTTACTAAAAATAGATATGAAACCTATCCACGCAACGGCGCCTTTAAATGCTTGTTGACGTTTCTTAGCGCAATCATCGTAATCGGGTTTAGAACCCAACCCCGATGACTACGCTTAGGAGACGAGCCGCCGATATCACTAAGTGGAACCACCGTGTCGGTGATAACGCACTTTCAATCAACGGTGATAGATCTTGCTATAGTTGATATTTCACCCGGAAGTATTCGTGGTATCGTTATTTATATTTTCCCAAAGGAAGGCATGTTGTATAAGAAGTAGCATGGCATCCGATGATGAAATGTGTGCACGCAAAGACCAACTCGCTCATAACAGGGGTAAGCAATACGGTTCATAGATAGTGTGACACACACATTGGAATCCACCGTGTAAAGGATAAAGAAAATAGATAAAGAATAAATAAATGTCCTATGGAGTAATCTAATGTATTCTAGTCATGGTCTTACAATGAATAGTTAGGATCATATGCTAACATGATATGAGCATGGTTATGTCTAGGATAATGGGGAGACTTCCCGGCACCATCCGCCCAATGGAAAGCATTTATTTAACTCCTACATCACATGCGAACATGGAGGGATTACAAGGGACGGACAGGGGCTGTCACAACCCCCGCCGCCTACCCTCACGGCCGTGGCATGCTCTCATATTCGAAGGTGTCGTGAATACCCGGCACCATGCTGCGTACCAGCGAGCACTACTCTTGTCCCCCCGGGATCCCCACCCTACGGATGGACGGACTAAGACAAGAGCAAACCCGAAAGAACGATTTAACCGTTATCCCATCTATAATCATGTTATGCATACGATGATCGATGAAGAACAAATATGAACACATTAAGATTATGATATACAAACTATATGCTAGTTCATATACCAACACTAGAACATGAACAAGACTATACTCTAATTCATAAGTTAGACCATGATCATAGAAATAGAACTTGCACAATGGAGAAAGATCCATGGAAGATATATATTACCAAAGCTTACTTTGCTCCAAGATTACAAGTCCTCCTCTTGTAGCTCTTCTACTCCAATTCTAGCCAAGTAAGAAGAAGAAGAAGAAGATGGTGGTGGAGAGTGAGGTAGAGAGTGTGAGTGTCTTTGGTGTGGTGACTCCAAGTGTGGTGCCCGGAATGAGGGAGAGGGAGGAGGTATTTATACACAAAGGAGAGCGAGCTAAATGACCTAACTACCCCTAAACCGACCTAAGCAGTGGCGCCCCAGTACGTTGAAACCGCCATCAACACCCAAACCGACCATTTGAGCACTTAATGTACCGCCCGCCACGCCGGTTGGGCTCGAACCGCCCCAAACGGGGTGCGGGGCGCACCCCCGGCGTGGGGCGCCGGCCCAGCCTCGGCGTGTCATCTTGATTTGGCCCGAGAAGTTGTGTTGTGGGCTTGGCTCGGTCTAGTTATGCGTTTTGGTCCATTTCCACCCCGGGCTTGATATCCTTGAGAATGCGCTTTCCAGATGGCGCACTTTGGACGTATTTCCACCGTATTTATTATAAATACTACAAAATACATTTCGAACACTACAGGTGGAAATATGTTAGTAATAAATGTATATGAGTGTAAAAAGGTATAGTTTTATTCCCTTTTATGGTAGTAAGTTGACGGGAAAAATATGTCGTTAGTGACCGTCAACAAACTCCCCAAGCTTACCCTTTGCGTGTCCTCGAGCAAAAGATAAATACTTGGTTGTTGATCGAGTCGCTACAATGCCGATTATGTTTCACAAGTGCCGTGGTTATAATAAGATTTTGTACTATAGTTTGAATAAAATGGCACATCTTTTTCTCACCTTTATTACCTTTCATCAGAAGGGATTTTTAGCTTTTCTCAAAGCCTTAGGGCGGCTGCCGATAGAACGGTTATAATGTAAAATACTTTTCATTCATCCTCTTGATCAACTTTCTCATCCGGGGATTTATTTATTTTAGATTATATTTTGTTTTTCGAGAAAGTATGGGCTTTATTTCCTCTTTTTTTTTCTTTTTTTTTTTTTTTTTTTGGAGATGTGGGCTCTTTCTCGCCCCTGACACATGTCCATTTTTCATCTCTTTTTTTTTTTTAGCATAGCCCATAACATTTTCTTTTTTCTTTCAAATTAGTTTCCCTGACGCCAAGTATCTCTTTTGGATGAAATCATAGTAAATCTATTTGTACCATATCATACTTGGCAACAACTTAGACCGGATAGAGCTTATGCAACCCACATGAATCGTGTTTTTTCGTGATGAGTTTTTAGATTTAGCCACTAAACCCAAACTTTAGAGAAATTCGAATTATAAACTAGGCACATGCAAAGCATAAGACAGAGCAACTATTCATCATTTCAACAAGGGACTAAAACTAAACATTTTCATAGCTCATATGTATAGACATGAAAGCACAAGAAGAGCTACTTATTCTATTTTTGTTTTTTTTTTTTTTGAATGCAAGATTGCTGGAATTTAAACATGCTAAAATAAAATAAAGTTTGATGAAAGTAAATATGCAATGCAATGATACCGGGGGTCCTCCCCAAGCTATCTAGAGGCCTACCGACCGGATCGAAGCCCCGGTGCCTCCGTAATGCTTCCTCGCGTCGGCGCTATGAAGTTGCCATGTTTGCTCTCGAGTCGGTCCCATCGTTGCTTGTTCCGTGTTCCCGCTTTTGTCGCCACCGATGGGTGTTCTCGCATTACGAGTGTTAAGTGTATGCTCGATATTACCGTAGGCGAACGCCGAGGTGCCGGTGCGCCTGCACGCTGATAGCCTCCCAGCATATACCGATGGTCTTGGCCGGACTTCGGGGCATACCCTGAGCCGGAAAGGTCCACCATGTTGGCCCCTCCATGCCTCAATCTCCTTCGTGCCACTCGATGGTGCAGTATCATGGGCGGAGGTTCCCATCTTGGATCATACCCGGCATTAACCCCGGGTCCCCTAAAGGATAGAACCCTCCCGCCCGAACGCCCTGCGTGTGCGCGGGTGGTGGCGCGGAAGTATGCCGCATGAGAGCTTGAACCGTACCGTCTCCCCGCCACCATCAAAGGGTGGAACCGCCGGGCCTCTCTCCCGCTGTGACACTATCGCCAGCCTCGAGCTCGAAGTCAAAGATCGGGTTTTATATACAAGAGATCCGGTTAGGTAACCCAATCACGCTTGTATAGCCGTGAAAAGTATGCGCAAGCTCTCCCGCCGGTAGTGTCTTTGCTATGTGCCCAACTACTAGCCGCGGCGGGGCCCAAAGACTCACGGGGTGTGGATATGTACTCAACATGCTCGTTGTCCACGCCCCAATCGCAGGTTACGCGCGTGATAATCGATGTGCGTGACTGGAACAAAGAACTTTGGTGATAATATGGTGAAGGTTCCCGCACATCTCTACCATGGGGCTACTTTCACCTTATTGACAACGCATAGAGAAGCTTAAGTTTCGCCTCGCTTCACCCATCTAACCCCGTGCCTAGGAAACAAAGCAACAAAGATATCCAACGATGAATGAATCTAAGTGATGGGTGCTAGATTTGTGAGTGGCGAGGCTTGAAGACACCGGGTCTCGTGAGCACCGTAATCTCTTCCCAAAAACCGGGTCGAATGAAGCCGGCAAAAGCAAAGATCCACATCTAGTGCACATCTATAACTAAAGCCCAAATGACTAGCTAGTTCTCGGCCTAATTTGATATGATAAGAACGACCAAAAAAAGGGAAAAGAAATGCCTAGCTTGTCCTCTACCAAAGTGCATAGAAACCGGATTGTTAGGAGGTGAGAACCTTCCTCCTCGAGAGGGGATAATCCTCGCCACCGACCGCTTCCAAATAGTACGGAATTCATCGCCCATACCCGCTTCTTCGAGAAGGTCGGGTCGATCCCGGGCGTGTGTTGGAACACACGATCCTTGAGTAGGAGATAGGCTTGCATCTCCTAGGTTCCCCCGATGTCGAGGTATGGAGCATCGGCTTTGTCGAGTCGGGGAGCTTGAGCTTCTTCCTCCCCGACCGGTGCAACATCTTCTTGCATGGGGAGCTTTTCTTGCTCGCCGAGGTTGAAGGAGCTCGTGCTTGTGTGCCGTTGGCATTTCTTAACGCAATCAAAGGAAATGTGTGTATAAAACCCATCCCCAATAAGAGCTGCCGAAATGCGCCAACGACATTCCCTAAGTAAACCACCATGTCGGTGATCCGAAATGGAATCGTCAACGGATAGATCTTGCCATCTTAGATATTCATCCGCAAGTTTACGGATCTATCATTGTAGCATTTCACCCGAAGTATTCGTGGTATCGTTATTTATATTTTCCCAAAGGAAGGCATGTGATTAATAAATTAGCATGGCATCCTAATAGAGGAACATGTGTTTGCTTAGACCAAAATGTTCATAACAGGGGTAAGCAATAATGGTTCATGGATAGTGTGACACACACTTAAGAATCCACTAGCAAAAGGATAAAGAAAATAGATAAAGAATAAATGAATAACCTAATGGAGTAGTTCTAATGTATCTAGTCATGGCCATACAAATGAATAGTTAGGATCATATGCAAACTAATCTAAGCGTGGTTAGGTCTAGGATAACAGTGGAGACTCCGGGTGCCATACGGCCCAATAGAAGTATTTACTTAACTCCTACGTAACATACTAACGTGGGGGATTTCAAAGGACGGTCAAGGCTTGTCACGACCAAGCCGCCTACCCCCTCAACCGTGGCATGCCCTCATATTCGCAGGTGTCAGAATACCGGCACCATGCCCCGCAGATTAGAGCACTACTCTTGTCCCCCAGATCCCCACTCGTCTAATGGACGGACTAGAACAAGAGCAAACCCAAGGAACAACGAACCGTTATCCCACCTCTAATCAAGTTAGGCATATGATGATCGATGATGAAATCAGAATGAACATGTCAAGATTATGATATGTAAACTATATGCTAGTTCATATACCAACACAAGAACATGAACAAAACTATACTCTAGTTCATAAGTTAGGCCAAGAACATAACTATAAGACTTGCAAATAGAAGAATGCTCCATAGAGTAGATGTATTACCAAAGCACTTTCTTCTAGGAGACAAGCCCTCCTTGTAGCTCTTCTACTCCAAGTGCTAACCAAGAAAGAATAAAGAAGAAGAAAGAAGAAGAAGGAAGAAGTAGAAGAAGAGAGAGAGGTAGAGGTGGTAGAGAGGGAGAAATTGCTGGTTTGTCGGACTCCAAGTGGTGTGTGTTGAGAGAGGGAGAGAGGGGGCCTACTTATACACTTGGAGGAGGGGCCTAAATGCTAAAATACACCAAAACCGACCTCGAAAACCTTCCTTCCGTCGCGGCGCAAAACCGACCAACTAAGGGCGGGAAACCCCGTTTGGAAGGTGCACGAACCGCTCCCCGAGGCTGGGCCGAACCGCCAGGAGGGTGGGCCGCACCACTATCAGCGCAGCGCCCCAAGCCTCGGCTCGGCCTGGCCCGGTCTTGGCGGGTGTCGCCTTTTCGCCCTAAAAGTTGTGGGCCGGGCTTTGCTCGCCCAGATTTGATGTTTTGGGTCGATTTGCTTTTGGGCTTGATTTTGCAATGATGCGCTTTCCGGAAGGCGTACTTTGGTCGATTTTCCACTTGCTTTTATTATAAATCTGCAAAATAAAATACAAGGCACTACAAGTGGAATTTATTAGTGGTAAATGCATATGAGTATAAAAAGGTTTAATTTTACTCCCTCTATGGTAGTAAGTTGACGGGAAAAATATGTCGCTGGTTACCGTCAACAAACTCCCCAAGCTTACCCTTTGCGCCGCCCTCGAGCAAAAAGAGATAAGTACTTGGTTGTTGATCAGGAGTTGCTACTATGCCGATTACGTTTTACAAGTGCCGGGGTTATAATAAGATTTTCTACTATAGTTTGAATAAAATGGCACATCTTTTTTTCCCACCCTTTATTACCTTTCATCAGCGGGGCTTTCCAAGCTTTTCTCAAAGCCTTGGGCTGTTGCGATAGAACGGTTATAACAGAGGTGCTTATCATTCATCCTTTTGATCAACTTTTTATCCGGATTTTATTTAGATAATATTTTTTTCGAGAAAGCTTGGGCTTTATTGCTATATATTTTTTTTTTTTTGGAGAGGTGGGCTCTCGCCGCCCTAGACTTTTGTCTTTTATTTCTCTTTTCTCTTTTTTTTTTTTTTAGAGATGTGGGCTCTACTCGCCCTTGGACACTTGTCCATTTTTCATCTCATTTTTTTAGCATAGCCCAAAAACATTTCTCTTTTTAAAGCTTAGATTCCCGGATGTCAAGTTTCTCTTTTGGACGAAGTCATAGCAAATCCATTTGTACCATATCATATTTGGCAACAACTTAGACTAGATAGAGCATATGCAACCCACATGAATCAGTGTTTTTTCAGATGAGTTTTAGAATTAGCCACTAAACCCAAACTTTAGAGAACTTCAAATTATAAACTAGGCAATGCATAAAGCATAAGACAGAGCAACTATTCATCATTTCAACAAGGGACTAAGACTAAACATTTTTATAGCTCATATATATAAGCATTAAGGCACAAAGAAGAGCTACTTATTCTATTTTTGGATTTTTTTTAGTTTTAGGTTTTTTTTTTTTTCAATGCAATATTGCTGAAATTTAAACATGCTAGAAATAAAGTAAAAATTGATGGAAATAAATATGCAATGCAATGATACATGGGTCCTCCCCCAAGCTATCTAGAAGCCTTTGTGGGTATATATATATTTTTTTATTTTTTTATTTTTGTTCTTTTGAGATAACCGTCATTTTACCTTTGACGGAGGGTCCACTTTTGGAGTCTCAATGGATTTGGGACTTTCTCCAGTTTTGTTGTTTGATGGTGCACCTACCCCGAGATATGGAGGGCTGCATTTCTTTTTAGCTTCCACACCTTTTGTGGAGGGGTGTATTTTGATTGTTTCTTTGGTTTTGATTCTTTTGGTGTGGAGCTTTCTTCCGTGGTCTTTTGTCCTTTTGTAAAGATGGGGACCTTCTCCTTCTTCTTTGGTTTAGAGCTGTCTTTTTTTTGTTCCCACCTTTTATTTTTGCCGACCGCCTTGGAGGTGCCGCCGGTCTTTGGGGGCTGGATTTCTATTTCTTTAATGTCTTGTTCCCCATATTTTATCCGGATCATCTTGCACTCTTTTCTCGAGACTCGGGGCCCGAACTCAAATTTCTCTTCATTGCCATTGATATTGAAGCGGATTTCTCCAGCCCCCAACATCAACTGCGGCCCCTAAGCAGTTGCTCAAGAATGGTCGCCCAAGGATGAGTGGTGTATCTTTTGGTGAACTCCATGTCCAACACCACAAAATCAATCGGGACAAAATACCTCGGATTTTCACGGGTATGTCTTCTCGTAATCCCACTGGGGTACCTTATGGATGAATCGCCACCTGTAGTGTCATAGATGTTGGCTCAAGATTTGTATGTTTGAGCTTGTCAAACACGGATTTTGGCATGACACTAACACCGGCGCCTGCATCACATAAGGCGTGGTTGAATGTTTGTGTTCCAATTGAGCAGGGGAATTGTAGGGCACCCCTGGATCTTTTTCTTCTTTTCTCGCAGACGATTTAGGATAGCGATCGCATTCTTCGCCAACTTCACAACTTCATTTGTTGGCGTGGGCCGCTTGTTCGGATGATGTCTTTTATGTACTTGGCATATGATGGCACATGGAGCATATCTAGGAGTGGCACACTTACATGTACTTTTTGGATCATCTCCATGAACCGAGTAAACTGTGTTCATCCAGGTTCCGCTTCCTTGTTCTTGTGGCGAAGGGTAGGTACGCGTGTTCAGATATTCTAATGGTACCTCCCTCCACTCACGGTTCTTCGCTACCTGTGGGGTTACCTCGAGGGGTGCTTCTCCTCGCTTTCCCCTCACCGTAGCATTGGGATTTGGTGGGTCACGAGTAGATCTCCCCTCCGGTAGTTCTTGCATTTATGCTCTCCTAGGGGGCTTCGATTGCCTTGAGGCTTTTTCTCCCACCGTTACATGGAGACGAGCAGCTAGCCGGGCTATTTGTGCTTCAATCTTCTTGTTGAAGGTCAACCGATTTGTCATAGCGAGAGTTAAATCCGTCCGCCTTGTCGGCGACTCCTTCCAAGATGTTATCGGGCCCGGCTCATCTTTTTGGTGAGGTTTTTTAATTTCGCCGCCGCCCAAAGCATTCAGGTCCTTCAATGATGGCTGCCCGGGGGTTATAGTTAGAGTTGTACCCCTCGGGTTGCCTTGGAATGGTGGCCTGGATTGTTGTTCTGCGGTTTGGCGCCGTTATACGTTCGCCGTTGTTGATGAAGGCGGCTTCTTCACGGGTCTCAGGCGATTATCCCCCGAAGTGGCCAACCTCACCTCACACGCCTCACAGTGTCATGTGAGCGCCCGCGGGTGGTGGATCGGCGCGGCCGGGTAGTAGCATCCGTGGCTGCGCCTCCAAACCTCTTTAGCAGCGAGAGTCTATTTTTTTGCGGCAAGCATATCCGCCTCCTTCACGGTATGCATGCCTTTTTGTGTTTTGCGTGGCTCGCTCGCCCCGCCTCTCGATTTGCCACTATTTTATCAATCGTGGCTGCTTGCCCGATCGATGGTGAGTGATAGAAATGCGCCACCGCCAGCCGGGGCGCCGAGGTGCCCCTTCGATATGGCCGTGAGACCATTGTAGAAGTTCTCCGAGCACCAGTTTCTCCATCCTGTGGTGCGGGCATGCCGTAATGTATTCCCGCAGCCTCTCCCACGCCCGGATGGGTTCCATTGACGCTTCATCGGAATTGGCGATTCTTCCCCTCGTGGCATTGGTTTTGCCCATGGGGAAGAACTTGGCGAGGAACGCCGTGAGCACTTGGCCCACGCATCGACGACTTCCTTGTCCTTGTAGAACCATCATTTTTCGCCTTCCCACGAGGGGAGAAGGGAAACAGACGGAGCCCCGATGACGCCTGGCCGCGACATCTTTGATGACGATAGTATCGCATAGCTCCGTGAAGTGTTGGAGATGAGCATTTGTGTCTCGCCGGGCAGTCCACAAAATGGACCGGCCCGCACCATGGTGATCAGCCCAGTCATTTAAGCTCGAAGTTTTTGTCCGCCACGTTCACCGCCGGCCCAAAGGGCACGCGATTGGTGATAGCGGGAGTTGAGAAATCGCGGCAAAATAACTTCGGGCCATGGCTTGAGTTGCGGTTGGTGCGGGGATGTCGGTCTCGACCGTCGGGGTTCCACGGAAGAAGAAGCGACCCAGAATGGTTCTTCCTTAGGAGTGCCTCCGGATCGGAGATGAAGTTTTGTGGCAGGAGGAAACCCGACATACACTATCCCGTTTTCATCCACAAATGTGAGAAAACATAAAGATTAGCCCGTATGAGCAAATGGTATCCACGACATCACGCTTCATATTCATAGCCGCCTATTTATTATTATTATTTTTTTTCACAATGCCTTCCCGGCAACGGCGCCTTTAAATGCTTGTTGGCATTTCTTAACGCAATCAAAGGAAAATGTATAAAACCCATCCCCAATAAGAGCTGCCAAATGCGCCACGACATTCCCAAGTAAACCACCATGTCGGGTGATCCGAAATGGAACTGCCAACGGGATAGATCTTGCCATCTTAGATATTCATCCGCAAGCGCATCGGATCTATCATTGTAGCATTTCACGGGGAAGTATTCGTGGTATCGTTATTTATATTTTCCCAAAGGAAGGCATGTGATTAATAAATTAGCATGGCATCCGAATAGAGGAACATGTGTTTGCTTAGACCAAAATGTTCATAACGAGGGGGTAAGCAATAATGGTTCATGGATAGTGTGACACACACTTAAGAATCCACTAGCAAAAGGATAAAGAAAATAGATAAAGAATAAAATGAATAACCTAATGGAGTAGTTCTAATGTATCTAGTCATGGCCATACAAATGAATAGTTAGGATCATATGCAAACTAATCTAAGCGTGGTTAGGTCTAGGATAATGTGGAGACTCCGGGTGCCATACGCCCAATAGAAGTATTTACTTAACTCCTACGTAACATACTAACGTGGGGGGATTTCAAAGGGACGGTCAAGGCTTGTCACGACCAAGCCGCCTACCCCTCAACCGTGGCATGCCCTCATATTCGCTAGTGTCGTAATACCCGGGCACCATGCCCACAGATTAGAGCACTACTCTTGTCCCCTGTGATCCCCACTCGCCGAATGGACGGACTAGAACAAGAGCAAAACCCCGAAGGAACAACGAACCGTTATCCCACCTCTAATCAAGTTAGGCATATGATGATCGATGATGAACCTCAGAATGAACATGTCAAGATTATGATATGTAAACTATATGCTAGTTCATATACCAACACAAGAACATGAACAAAACTATACTCTAGTTCATAAGTTAGGCCAAGAACATAAATATAAGACTTGCAAATAGAAGAATGCTCCATAGAGTAGATGTATTACCAAAGCACTTTCTTCTAGGAGACAAGCCCTCCTTGTAGCTCTTCTACTCCAAGTGCTAACCAAGAAAGAATAAAGAAGAAGAAAGAAGAAGAAGGAAGAAGTAGAAGAAGAGAGAGAGGTAGAGGTGGTAGAGAGGGAGAAATTGCTCGGGTTTCTTTGGACTCCAAGTGGTGTGTGTTGAGAGAGGGAGAGAGGGGGCCTACTTATACACTTGGAGGAGGGGCCCAAATGCTAAAATACACCAAAACCGACCTAGAAAACCTTCCTTCTATGCGCAAACCGACCAACTAAGGGCGGGAAACCCCGTTTGGAAGGTGCACGAACCGCCTCCCCGAGGTCGGGCCGAAACCGCCAGGGGAGGGTGCGGGCCGCACCATCCGGTGCGCACAGACCCCGGGCTCTCGGCCCCGCCCGGTCTTGGCGGGTGTCGCTCTTTCGCCTCGAAAAGTTGTGGGCGGGCTTTGCTCGCCCGCATTTGATGTTTTGGGTCGATTTGCTCTTGGGCTTGGATTTTGCAATGATGCGCTTTCCGGAAGGCGTATTTTGGTCGATTTTCCACTTGCTTTTATTATAAATCTGCAAAATAAAATACAAGGCACTACAAGTGGAATTTATTAGTGGTAAATGCATATGAGTATAAAAAGGTTTAATTTTACTCCCTTTATGGTAGTAAGTTGACGGGAAAAATATGTCGTTGGTTACCGTCAACATGTGCCGCGAGCTATGCCTTGATGATCACCTCAACCCCGAAAAATCTTTGACTTTCTTCATGGCTACTGCAAAAACAATTGAGCAAAATCCTCGGGTATGCAAGGGTTAGATGAAAGTATGAACTTTCACACCCGTGATCTTGCTCGACACAATACTTTTTGGTGGAGAAAATTGAGTGTAGTGCAAAGTGGGGAGAGAGTGTGAGAGTGAGAAAGAGTGAGAATAGAAGGTGGGTGCTCTCACACCACGGTGCCCAAGCTATATAGCCGAAAGCAATCACGGGCGCGCCATGCAACGGATAGTAGCCGCTGGCAAAGGCGGGCCCTGACGGCGCCGCACGGGTGCGCCAGCGCATCTTTGGGTGCGGCCTCACCCCGCCTGAAGGGCCGCCGTTGATTTTGGTCGGCGTGCACAACGGTCATGAAAAGTTTGTGACCGTTGTTTTCTCGCTGGTTCGGCCGTTTTCTCCCCCCTTTTTGATTTTCCCCAAAAAGTTTTCAAAATTTTGCTTTTTTCTATATACTACAAATTTATTTTGAAAACATATTTTATCCGGGAAATATTTTTCTTGCTTTTTTTCATAGAAAAAAATTATTTTATTTATAAAGATCTTTATTTTAGTTTTTGAAAATATTTACTTATAGATTTTATGTAATAAATATTTTTGTTTTGTTTTGATAATAAAATATTTTGTAAAACACACATTTTTTTAGAGGCAAAGTTATTTATAGTCACTGTCTCGACTTCTCCCCCGACACGGGCGGGAAAGTATCCGCCTCCCGGGGTTTCGGAGTCGATCCCCCAACACACCACACCGGTCTTGACGATGATACAGGTGGTGCCGTTGCTTGTACCCAATGAATGGGCACTTTACCGCCTTTATCTCGGACATGGAAGATGATGAAACCCTTCCCCAAGCCGATATCGCCTTTGGCGGTGTAGAGAAAATGGCCTCCCCGTAAGGAGAGACACATCCTCCTTCTAGCCCATGTCTAGGACCACGAAGTTCGCGGGGATGTATTCATCTTTAATTTTGATCAGCATGTCTTCGAGAATTCCCCGGGCCGCCATGTTGTTTGATCCGCCATTTGGAGGACAAAACTTGTAGGAGCAAGTGTCCCACCATGGATTCTCGTTGAAGGTAGCCTTGGACATCACGTTAATGCCGCCCCCAAGTCACGAATGCATTTAAGATGTGGGGCCAATGGCGCGGTGATGATCGGACGCCTGTGGTCTCCCCTTCTTGGCAATAAACGGCGAGTCCACGAGGGGATATTTGCCGGCTCTTTGGGTTGGCCCGAGCCTCTTCGTGATATCATGTTGACGACTCGTGCGGGACCTCGGGTTGCCCCCGATCCTACCCGAATCGTTAATCGCACTTGGGCAAAGCAATACGGGCTAGCCGTGTGTTTCCATCATCTTATTGAAGCTCAATTGATTTTTCATACCGATGTCAACCCTTCCAAAGATGTTATTCACCCCTTCTAGGATTTTATCTTGATGGCTCATCTTTTTTGGTGAGGTTTTCATTGATCTTGGCTTGGCCCAACACCAGGTCCTTAAGTGAAGGCTGACCGGAGCCGTAATTAGGATTATAGCCCCGTTACCTTGGAATGGTGGACGGGATCGGTTGTTCCAGCCTTCTTGAGGTTGGCGATACCCGTTGTTGTTGATAAATACTGCTTCCTCGCGGGTCTTAGGGCAATTATCCTCGAGTGGTTAACTTCACCACAGGTCTCACATGTCATGTGTGAGTCGCGGGCGTAAAGCGGGCGCCGCTGATTAGTTGAGTCTGGGCTGCGCTCATCCAAACCTTCTTCAGCCAATAGATCCATTTTTGCGGCAAGCATATCCGCCTCCTTCACGGGATGCATGCCTTTTTGTGTTTTGGCTGGGTTCCCCGTCCTCCCCAGCTACGGTTTGCCACCATCTTGTCGATCGGTGGCCGTTGCCCCATCAATAGTGGCGACAAGAATGCGCCACCACCGGCGGCGGCCGAGGTGCCCCTTCGATATAGCCGTGAGACCATTGTAGAAGTTTTGGAGCACTAGCCAATTTTTCCATTCCATGGTGTGGGCATGCTTGAATATATTCTTGCAGCCTTTCCCACGCCTCGGGATGGGTTCCATTGAATTTGGCTGGAAGTTGGCGATTCTTCCCCTCGGGGCATTGGTTTTGCCCATGGGGAAGAACTTAGTTAGGAACGCCGTGGAGCATTTTGCCCACGATTAATCCGCTTCCTTGTCCTTGTAGAACCATCGTTTCGCTTTCCCCACGAGGGAGAAAGGAAACAAAGCGGAGCCCGATAACGAGGTTCGACGCCCTTGATGACAAATCGTGTCGCACAGCTCAAGGAAGTGTTGGAGATGTGCGTTGGCCCCTCGCTAGGCGATCCACGTAGGGACCGGCCTCGCACCATGGTAATTAGCCCAAAGGCGGCTTCGAAGTTCTTGTCCGCAACATTGACCACCGGCCCGGTGGGCACGTTGGCAACAAAGGCACGGAGAAATCGCTGGAGTGACTTTTGAGCCATGGCTTGCGGTTCGCTTGGTGCAGGGTGTCGGTCTCAACCGCCGAGGTTCGGCTGAAGATGAAGAGGTACGAGACCTGTTCTTCCTTAGGAGTGCCTCGGGATTCTCGATGAAGTTTTGTCGGCAGTTGGAAACCCCGACACACACTATCCTGTTTTCATCCACAACGAGGAGAAAACATAAAGATTAGCCTGTTTGAGCAAGTGGTTATCACGCATGCACATTTCATATTCATAGCCAGCTAGTGATTTCTTATAACAATGCCTTCCCCGGCAACGGCGCCAGAAATGCTTGTTGGCATTCCTTAACGTCGTTACTAAAAATAGATATGAAACCTATCCCCGGCAACGGTGCCAGAAATGCTTGTTGACGTTTCTTAGCGCAATCATTAGAATCAGGTTTAGAACCCAACCCTGATGACTACGCTAGGAGACGAGCCATCGATATCACTAAGTGGAACCACCGTGTCGGTGATAACGCACTTTCAATCAACGGTGATAGATCTTGCTATAGTTGATATTTCATCCGCAAGCGCACGGATCTATCATTGTAGCATTTCACCCGGAAGTATTCAGGGTATCGTTATTTATATTTTCCCAAAGGAAGGCATGTTGTATAAGAAGTAGCATGGCATCTGGATGATGAAATGTGTGCACGCAAAGACCAACTCGTTCATAACAGGGGGTAAGCAATATGGTTCATAGATAGTGTGACACACACATTGGAATCCACCAGGTAAAGGATAAAGAAAATAGATAAAGAATAAATAAATGTCCTATGGAGTAATCTAATGTATTCTAGTCATGGTCTTACAATGAATAGTTAGGATCATATGCTAACATGATATGAGCATGGTTATGTCTAGGATGACAGGGAGACTTCCGGTACCATCCGACCCAATGGAAAGTGTTGATGTTTCTTAACGTCGCAGAGTAAGAATCCGCAAGCGTATGTAATTGTCGTTGTAGCTTTCACCAAAATATTCGTGGTATTGTATTTTCCACGTGGAACGGAGGTACTCTCTCCTAACTAGTTCGCCCAAGGACACACAAGGCCAAAGATGGGGAGGATTATTGAGAAGGATTGCATACACCTTTAAGATCTATGGATAGCCTCGCTTTTAGAGCTACTTGTTCACTTCGACACCAAGCAATTGTTGGCATTTCTTAACGCAATCAAAGGAAATAGGTATAAAACCCATCCCCAATAAAAGCGTCGTAAAATGCGCCGACATTCCCAAGTAAACCACCATGTCGGTGATCCGAAATGGAATCATCTAACGGGATAGATCTTGCCATCTTAGATATTCATCCACAAGCGCCACGGATCTATCATTTGTAGCATTTCACCCGAAGTATTCGTGGTATCGTTATTTATATTTTCCCAAAAGGAAGGCATGTGATTAATAAATTAGCATGGCATCCGAATAGAGGAACATGTGTTTGCTTAGACCAAAATGTTCATAACGGGGGTAAGCTTAATAATGGTTCATGGATAGTGTGACACACACTTAATAATCCACCAAACAAAAAGGATAAAGAAAATAGATAAAGAATAAATGAATAACCTAATGGAGTAGTTCTAATGTATCTAATCATGGCCATACAAATGAATAGTTAGGATCATATGCAAACCGATCTAAGCGTGGTTAGGTCTAGGATAACAGTGGAGACTCCGGGTGCCATAATGGCCCAATAGAAGCATTTACTTACTCCCTACGTAACATACTAACGTGGGGGATTTCAAAGGACGGTCAAGGCTTGTCACGACCAAGCCGCCTACCCCCTCAACCGTGGCATGCCCTCATATTCGCGAGTGTCGTAATACCCGTGCACCATGCCCGCGTAGATAGAGCACTACTCTTGTCCCCCGGGATCCCCACTCATCGAATGGATGGACTAGAACAAGAGCAAACCCGAAGGAACAACGAACCGTTATCCCACCTCTAATCAAGTTAGGCATATGATGATCGATGATGAACTATAATGAACATGTCAAGATTATCATATGTAAACTATATGCTAGTTCATATACCAACACAAGAACATGAACAAAACTATACTCTAGTTCATAAGTTAGGCCAAGAACATAAATATAAGACTTGCAAATAGAAGAATGCTCCATAGAGTAGATGTATTACCAAAGCACTTTCTTCTAGGAGACAAGCCCTCCTTGTAGCTCTTCTACTCCAAGTGCTAACCAAGAAAGAATAAAGAAGAAGAAAGAAGAAGGAAGAAGTAGAAGAAGAGAGAGAGGTAGAGGTGGTAGAGAGGGAGAAATTGCTGGTTTTTTGGACTCCAAGTGGTGTGTGTTGAGAGAGAGGAGAGAGGGGGGCCTACTTATACACTTGGAGGAGGGGCCTAAATGCTAAAATACACCAAAACCGACTGAAAACCTTCCTTCCGGCGCGCAAACCGACCAACTAAGGGCGGGAAACCCCGCTTGGAAGGTGCACGAACCGCCTCCCGAGGGCAGGGCCGAACGCCTCGGGGAGGGTGCGGCCACACCATCCGGTGGCGCACCCCCCGGGCTCTACCGGCCCGGGTCTTGGCGGGTGTCGTCTTTCGCCTCGAAAAGTTGTGGGTCGGGTTTTGCTCGCCCATTTGATGTTTTGGGTCGATTTGCTCTTGGGCTTGGATTTTGCAATGATGCGCTTTCCGGAAGGCGCATTTTTGGTCGATTTTCCACTTGCTTTTATTATAAATCTGCAAAATAAAATACAAGGCACTACAAGTGGAATTTATTAGTGGTAAATGCATATGAGTATAAAAAGGTTTAATTTTACTCCCTTTATGGTAGTAAGTTGACGGGAAAAATATGTCGTTGGTTACCGTCAACAAGAATCGCCCAAACCGGGATGGAGACCGGCATTTAGCTGGCGCCACACCCGAACGTGGGGGATTACAAGGGATGGACAAGGTCTGTCACAACATAACCGCCTACCCCCTCAACCGTGGGATGCGCCACAAAAGATAGGCAACCCCTAGCCCGGACACCACGTCTACACTAGTGATTATTACTCTAGCGTGTTAACAAGGCTTACCCGGCCCCGGGGTCCTTCTACTAGAGCACCGCCACAAGGACGACTATCAATCCCCAAACGAGTAGATAATGCTTGGATAAACATGAGACGATAAAGGTTATCGGAATCGTGGAAACTTACTTAGCCAAGATCCCATGAGGGAGCCGAGCACTAATCCACCGAGGTACAAGTCCGGGGAGTCGCCGACAAGTCCCGCACTTCCCCGCCCCGCCCCTCACATCTCCTCCGCCGATCTCTCTACTACTAATGTGAGCCTAAGCCCATTGGAGTGAGGTAGAAGAGTAGAGGGAAGAGCCCTACTAAGAGGACGGAGAGCTCTTGCCTTGGAATGGTGTGTTTTACATTGAAGAAATGGGCTCTATTTATAGGAGAGGGGAGGTAGAGGCAAGGCTCATATAAGGAAATATTTCCTACCGCCTCCCTGTGCATGCAACCATCCTATACTATGACGGTAACTTAGTTTCCTTGTGAATGGCGCCGAAAAAAGGAAGAGAACCGCCGGGAAGGCCTCAACCGAGCTAAACCGAGAAACCTCGCACCGCCAAGAATTTCGAAGGTAATCAGCGCTAGGGCTACTGAATCGGGTCGGTCCGGGCGGGTTGAACCACGCCACAGGCATCCGACCGCCAACCGCCTCGTGGCACCTCTCTCCCAAGGCCGCCACGTGTGTTGACACTTGTTATCATATAAATTTATTAATTAGATAAACATGAGAAAGGGGTATAAATCATAATAACAACCTAGAATAGGGTGTCACTAACATATTTCCACCAGTTTTGGTAAAGTTGAGAATTGCGAGGGACTAAACAAAAAAACCGAGAATTCGGCGAGCGCGACTACGCCGACGTAATGCAATCCAACTCCGAAAAAGACTCTAGAAGGCGCTCGGACTAATCCCGACGTGATCGAGACTTAGCACCCAAGAAAACATCATCTAGAAGACTCGAGGGAAGCCACGACGGCGCCCGCGGACCCGAGTGGTTACACACTGCCGACCCGGCCAAATACCAGGCCTGGCCTCCCCCCCCTCGCCACGCCCCCGCCTCAAACTTCTCCAACCGCCTCTAAGACGCAATCTAATCTGGGCCGTTTAATGTC